>JARQOD010000007.1:51993574-52064662 GCA_033576555.1 Oophaga sylvatica | reverse complement strand
GAATTTACACTTTGCTCCAAATTTACACGCTCCTTCATTGAAAGAGAAGCACAGTCCCTTTTGTACCGACACCGAGTGTCCTGACTGTCCTGAACCCCCGGTGCCCCCTGGAAAAGGCTGAACCCCTGCCCTGATCTAGCTGGAGCCGTCACTCTCATCCATAAAGAAATATCTTTATGGTCCAACGAATACTAGGCCTAACTCCTTCCGTTGACGAAATTGTTCATCATATCTTAACCAACCCTGCCCACCATAAACTCTATAAGCCTCACCAATTGTATCCATGTAACAGAAAAGTGGCGAACAGTTCTCTGGTGCTTTTTCCCCGATAACACTGGCTAATATAGCAAACGCCTGCAGCCAGTTGGCGAATGTGGGGGAATTAATCTAAACCTCCTCTTCTCTTCCTCATCCTTTTTTGTCTCATCCTTTCGTAACCTATCTAAATTAAAGCGCTCCAGCGGAAGCAACGAAAAAATTTCCACGTATTCCCCTTTCCAAATTCTTTCTCTAACTTCTTGCTTTAAGTGTGCCCCTAAAGGCCCTTCAAAACAGAATAAACTTCCCCTCTGGCTGAATCATCCAGCCGCACAGTTTCATCCTTATCCTGCTCAGCTGTATCCCCCATTACCTCTTGACCCCTTAACGCATTTTCTGACCCCGTATTGCTAGAAATCCTTGGGCTCTCTGTCCTGCTTCCCTGCCCCACAACGGAAGAACATGCTGATCTAACAACCCCGGATGTCAACTCATCCCCCTGTTACCCACCCAAGCTGATACAGGCGATAATTCCCCCTGCCCGCTTCCATATTCCCATAATCTAACTAACTCCTTTAAACCCTGTAATACTGCCCCCATACCGGCACTAGCTCCCCTCCCGACCGCTTCCCCTTGTCCAATTACACTAGAAGCTAGTGACGTTAAAGAATGTAACATTGAATGTGCCTCACCTGGCTGCCTGGGTGCTGTGTTCCCAGCAGCCGCCAATCCTGAATCCGGGCGTATGCGTTCGGCGTCCTGTCCGTCTTCATTCGTTGGAGCCGACGATCCTGTGGGCCCATACAGCCGGCCCCAGGTGGCCGCTGCGTGATCCATGCAGCTAGGTGCCGCATATTGTCCTGCTGAAGTCCCAGGGCGAGATGGCTGTTGCATGTTATTATGGGCTCCCCCCTCCCCCCACCCTCCTGGAGCAGTGGCATAAGCCCGGTGCCTGCCTCCCCCCCAGCATCCCTCCCTGTGCTGAGCCCAGCATGATGCTGGCCGTCATCTCCTCTATCTTCTGCAGCAGCCAGTGAGTGGGAGGGGCTAACTCTCCTGCACACACCAGCTGCTCTGCTCTCCCTGGCCTGTCCTGCTGCTCCTCGCCGACGAGCTGCTGTTCCCCGCCGAGCTGTAGAGGGGCCTGCACGCGATGTTGCTGGTGCAGCGCTTGCTGAACTGGGCAGGCGATTCCATCTGAGCTCACCGGAGCAGAGGGCACCCGACTAGCAGGCCCCCGCATTCGCTCTCTCCCACGCAGAGCTGGGCCTGATGCTGAGCCCAGCGCCGCAGCCGCTCTGATCCCGGCTCCCTCTCTCTGCCTGTCGCATCTGTAGAAGGGGAGGCCGACACCTCCCCCCGCTGTGGGTACCGCCTGTCATGCGGATTCCTCCCAGCTCCAGGCTCACGCGCTCCCGGCCTGCCGCGAGAATTTTGAGCTGGAGGGTCCCCGGAGGGGCTCCTAACACGGCGCCGAACCCTGGGGGTTACCTCAGGGCTAAGGCGCTCCGGAGGCCTAGTTCTCCGAGGCCGTCGCCCGACGTCCTGAGCCTGAGGATGCCCGGCTCCCCCCTGAAGTAGGCCCTGAATTGATGCCTGCAGCCACCCCGAGCCCCTGGAGCTGGCAGCGTCTCTCAATTGTTGCAGCATGAGGTCGACCTCATCATGCTAGCAGGTAAGAGATTGCTCTTCTTACTGTGGGGCACCTAAAATGGTTGCTCCAACCATGTGACTGCCCTTTATATACTACCCCCTCCTTTTCCCCTCCTACTCCATCCCCTCCCAACCCTTTCACATCCCTGAGGCAAATTAACCCTATCCTTACCAGCCCTACCATATATCCGCCCACCTATGGTCCCCTCAACTTTGTCATGCTGGCCTCCCTTTAAAGGCCTGAGGCCCCACAGTACGGCCTTACTTGAATGTTACAGATAGATTTCTATTATAAACCTAGAAAACTGTAAGATGAAAACGGACTGCTCACGGACTTAAAAAGCAGACACACGAATAGCACATGGATGACAAATGTGATGAAAATTAGAAAAAAAATCTGTGTTTTCTGGATGAACATTGGTTTATCTTTCAAACACTTGTCTGCAGGCGCTCTTAAAGGGGTTGTCCAGTCAATAATAAATCAATAAGTCTGCAGTCTCTCGGAGTGACTGCAGACTTATGAATCCCCCAAGCGCACTCTGGTTTCCAACTCGCCATTGGAGGATATGTATGCATTAGGCCGGGATCACACATGCGAGAAACACGGCCAAGTCTCGCATGTGAAATCCCAGCTCTGGCGGAGCGAGCGGCTGCACAGAAATACATGCAGCCGTACACTCCACTCCAGAGTGCTGGCGCCAGTGCTGGCAATTCACATGCGAGACTCGGCCGTGTTTCTCGCATGTGATCCCGGCCTTATACATACTCCCGGCCAGTGGGCACAGCCTTGCTCTCCATACACTTGTATGGGGTGGAGGCCGCACCCCGGCCATTGACGCAGCTGGTTAGTGAGCATGTCCGACTAGAGGGCATGGCCTCACTTCATATAAGTGTATGGAGCAAGGCCACGCTCACTGGCCGGGAGTATGCATAACTCATTCGAAAACCGGTGAGACCTCGCAGCGCACAGTGCATGGGCTGGGGGTTTTCATAAGTTTTCATAAGTCTGAATAACTGAAGACTTATTGATTTGGACCGGGCAACCCCTTTAAACTACCAAATCTGCAGGGCAAATAGACAGGGTTTGCACAGTAAATTAAATTAAGATGACCCTCAAAACCTGTAGTTTTCTTTGCAATTAGGAATCAAAGTGACAATCCTGGGAGATTTCAAAAGAAGAAGTCTATTTGCATGTCCCCCGCAGGGTGCACAGAGGATCAGTTACTGCTCCAGGGCATTTTTCCGCTTTCTCTCTCTTTTTTTTTTCTGGGGAGGAAAGTACTAACAACAGAATTAATGCCATGAAATTCCTTGAAGACTTAAAGGAGCAGCTATAATGACATAGTAACATGATCAGGTCCCAAAAAAAGATATTGAAGCTTATTAAGAGGTAGAAGAAGGGTTAATCCTGTGCAATGTCGCTTGTAGATCAGTATTAACCTTGCACAGCAATAGTTAGCTATGTAGTAGTTCTTTTACCCCTCTGGCACTAAAAGAATTCAAATAAATTGCTTCTCACAGTCCTAATCCTTTCTGTGACCGACCCCATTGAAGCTCTGGGAATTAATATGAAGACGTTGGAAGTTGGAACCAATCCCAGCTGTTTAGTGACACTGTCTTCCCAGCGAGGACACCACTGTTCACCCTTCATACCTCCTTCTAGTGGCACTCCATGGAAGAGGAGAAATGCCAGGTACCTCTCACAGGAGCTCAGGGCTCCCTTTGTGGATACCCATAAAAGAAAATCCCAAATCCTGCATATTTGAAGGATAAGCAGGAAACAGGTACTAGTTGTTATGGAAACGGGGAAAATCTCCGATTTCTCCAGTGTGCACATTTCTACCACACACCCAGGATCCACATCCTCATTTCACTAATTACAAACAACCATGATAGCATTGCTTCTCTCAATTAAACTGATTTGCATCTGTCCCTGCAGTCTGATGAGGACTCCTCTGCAGCTGTCATTTGGCAGGAATGCCTGGAATTCAGGACACAAGCTCCCTGCAATCACACCAAGCCGCTTCGCCTACATCAAGCACACACTTATAGAAAAGCCATTAGCTAGGATTTAACGCGTACCTACACTTTTAGCACCAAAACGATTACAGTGCAGGACTTTGGCCAAAAACAGACTGAACATAGGATAAAATCAAAATGAAGAAATAACCAGCAGTACTAAATAAGTAAAGGGTAATAGTACTTGCAAATAACATAGTGTACTTACTTGACACTATTTTTATCAAAAGAGTATAGAAGCCATCACAACAAGGTGTACCCAATCAGATGGTCCTTAAATCTTGTAGATCACCTCACTATGTGCCAGAAGGCCTCAAAATAGATGGGTGCAGATCAAGACCCAGACCTGACTGTTAAAAACTTGCCTTTGGAAAGCATTATAGACAAGATGTCCAGCCCAAAAAGGAGGAGCCACGCAGGTGTTTAAACTGTCAATCTGGGTCCTGCTCTGCCCCCATCTATTTTGAGGCCTGCTGGCACGTAGGGTCCAGAGGTGTAGCTTGGTTTTTGGTTCAGGGGAACAAAACTTCTGAGTGGGCCCCTAACGAGGTAACGCACCTTAATAGTGGATGTAAGAGAATCTCAGCAGATGACCGCACTGTTGCTGAAAATAATCTCTATATAAAGACCAATATTTATATTACCGCCATATGGTCAGTGGTAGATACCAGTCCTACAGAACATATAAGTGATTACAGCACAGTTACAGATAATGACTTACAGATGACGTTCTTTCTGATGGAATCGTTCACTTTTCCTGTCTTTTCCATCTCACCCAGACCTACATGACAACTTCTCCAGCCAGGACTCGGCTGCAGAGAATACAACAAAGACACGTCTCACTTCTCATATTTTCAGCACTGTCATCAATGGGACTATTCCCAACCTGCACAAACTCCTCATCCTTCTGATATCCCAATACTGAGCCGTTGCTGCCATATGTGTCCCTATTGCTGCACCTATTGTGTGCCCTCTATCTGGTAAAACAAACCTCTTGAATATAGTAATGCCGTGTGCAAGTGCCCTCGAAAAAGTGCCCACATTTTGTCCCCTAGAAAGTAATAATGCCCTGTGTGCCCCTTTGACAGTCACAGTAACCTGAGTTCCCCTATAACAATAATTGCCCACTTTACATTTAATACTATCCCAAGTCTTCCCTTGTATAGCTCTCCTATACACAGTATGATACTCTCTTATACACAGTCTAATGCCCCCTCACTGTCTATATACTGACCCCTTAGTATCACCCAAACAGTTTGATGGCTCCAACACTGTATGATGGCCCCCTTACTGTAATTTCCACACTGTATGATGGCCTGCTAGATAGCCTCCATATAGTATAATGCACCAGATAGTCCTCAATACAGTATAATGCAGTCCCCATAGGCTTCCATAGAGTATAATGCACTCCCCATAGGCACACTCTATAGTATAATGCAGCCCCCCATTGGCAGACTCTATAGTATAATGCCTTATTTTACTAGTGCCCTTTATAAGGGGCCTCTTATAGGGGTTTATAAGGGGCACTAGGGTCAGACCACACTACAACAGCCACTTGAGGAAGCCCAAGCGAAACGCGCCTTGGGGCTGTGTGTGCAGCGCAACAGGACAGTTATGGGTAAGAGCAACCATCTTGCATGATTCTTGTGCTGCTGTAGTCAACGCTTATGTTTCAATACTATGATTGTTTATGGAATATTACCTTTACAATTATTGCGTCGACACAGCTGCATGAGTCTCAAATGATGATTTTTCCTGGATTGACTTGATGCACTGTCACTTTATTCAATCTAAATGATTATTTGGCTCCAACTATGCTGTACCTGCAGTGTTGCACTTGATATGGTTCTTGTAATTGTCTTTCAAGTGCCTTGTATGTATTAAGTCCAATAAAATTACTTTTACTTTATCCTTTTGGTGGATTATATTACGCCATTTTTGCATGTATACAACTCTGATGAGAGTGGTAAAGAAAACTTTGTGGTAGCGCTGTTACAATGAAGACAAAGATGAGAAACTAGAGAAACATTAACAACCACATTCATTAAAAGACAGCAACGTATTTCAAAATCGATTTGATTTCTTCCGCAGCCTGTCATACAAAGAAGTATATAAAACAACTTACATGGAAAGCCGCGATCCAAGAAAATATGTCCCACCTACGGGTGAGTATCAAATCCTCCCCACCCAATTTTTTTCCTTCAAAATTATTCACTTTTTCATCTACAGATTGTAAATATAATCTTGGGCTATTTATCCATGGGCCACGCTGTATAATAAAGCAAATCAGTTCCCTAGGTCTCTGTCAACAGTCCATAATGTGTATTTGATGTCACTATTGGTTATATATAATTAGATAAGTGTACACTTCTCTAATCAATCATACCGCAAATCATTAGAAGTACATGTATGCAAGTTTAATGGCATAATTTACTCTACTATCAGAACAGTGCGGAAATACCAAGCAAATATCCACCACAATGAAGCAAACAATATAAAAATGCAGCAAAAAAATGTAGATAATCATGAAAACCACGTGATGTGCGACCGTCCCCCAATGTTACAACAATGCTGCAGTTTAAGTAATGCTGCTCGATTTGCCAAATTTGTCCAATGTAGTAAATGCATCCAATTAAAAATGTAATGTATCTATTTGTACACAGGGAAAACTTAGAAGACAGTCCTAAAATGCAGTTACGGAGCTGCACGGCACACCTCCATTGACTGTATAGTGGCTGTGGCAGGGTACAGACATCCTCCTACTAATGATGGGCAGATGTGCAGTACCCGGCTGCGGCCACTATACAGTCGATGGAGCTGTGCAGCTTCATAACGGAGTAGTTCAAGCCGCCACCGACATCGGGAACAGCTGATCGGGAGGGTGGTGCAGGTGGTGTCACACCCCCACCGATCAGACATTAATGACTTATCCAAAGCAAAGGCAATCAATGTTAAAGCCTCAGACAACCCTTTTAACTGGTGGCTAAACAAGTGCAGCTTCAGCGTAAAAGCCCCTATACACATTACCCTAAAGTCTGCCAACAGTCTTATGTATATGGGATCTCCTGACTCTCCCCTGACAGATGATGATTTTGTTATTCAGGAGATAAGTCACTGCCATAGCTTTTTGACAGCAGCTTTCTCTGCTTTCCCCTTTGAAAACACATGACTGCTCATTTTAGGAGAGCTAGCTAATGGCTGAATGGCCTCTCATCTCTGTGTATGGCCAGCTTTAGGACAGATACACACAGTTGTGGGTCGCTGTCTGATTGCAGATTGCGATACAAGTATGGTTTCCGTGGACCTCCTGAAACAAAATCGACATTCCTATAAAGTTGTTGCGTTCAGATCAGAGGATCTTCTCCAAGTCCTTGCACGGACTGCAAAATATGGAAGTGTGAGTTCGACCTAAGGAATCATGCACTTGGTCAGACTACGTGTTGTATGGCTATGTAAGGGTGAATTCAAAAGCTGCATTAAAGAAATCTGCAATTCACTGCTTGGGAAATATCTGCTTTATGAGAAAATCTGCAACTAAGGAACAGTACAATGCATTGTTTCCAGATTTGCTATGGATTCTTGTCAGTCAGCTAAATCGGTGGCGTCGTGTGACATTTTTGGTGTGAATTTTGGCTTTTATGCAATACATACATTTTCAGCTCGGACGCATCCTACGGTCTATATTGCATTATATATACCACAAATAGGTAATGATGACGATCAGCGTAACTGGCTAATACCTGAAAACCCCTATAAACCATTATGGATCCCATAAGAGCTGTCACACATCTTGTGTTGTAATATTATCATGTTGTCACAAAAAGTTTTTCTACCAGGTCCAATCTAAATTCAATAATATTGAGGGACCTGGAAAAAACATCAAGTTCATCACTGTCTTGTCAGTCAAACGCCTCCATTAGCCACATACACATATCCGCTTTGTTGTAACACAGTAAGAACATGACTGAAACATGAAGTTGCAAGAAAGGCAAACACAAGCTGCTCTCCTTCAGCGCTGCCATGATTCCTTTTTTTTAAACCAATTATTTTTATTTAGGTTTCAAAAATTAACAGCAAACAGTTATCAATATACATATAACAATTCACATAACGTGTAGTAATACAGTCAAAACCCTCTCCCCCCTCCCCCCTCCCGCCAATACTCCTTATGCCGGGCATACCTGGGAACATTGACAATCATATTACCGCCATCCATGCGGACCATATTTTCCCAAAAGTTCTCTCTCCATGCCTCCGCCTGTAAATGCTTTCTCTAAATGCATTACCGTACGTGTCTGAGCAATAAATTCCCTCCTAGTGGGGGGTTCCGAATCTGTCCACTTTCGTGCTATTAATTTGCGTGCCACATATAGCAATCGCGCTATCGCCACTTTGTTATGTTCCGAGACAGGTATACCATCCACCTCCCCCAAAACACACAGCACCGGGTTTCTGTCAATTGTACATGTATAAGCCCTCTCAATTTTGTTAATAACGACCAACCAATAAGCCGCCAGCCGTGGGCACGACCATAGCATGTGCAGTAATCCGGCCTGGTCCATGCCACACCTAGGGCAATTGGAATCTCCCCTCAAGCCCGCCTTGTACAGAAGCAACGGTGTTTTGTATGTCCTATGTATTATGTATAATTGGGAGAGCCGTGCCTGCTCGCTTAGAGAGATCTTCGGGACATATTCTAGAATCGCCTCCCATTGTTCTGTCGTGAGGGTACCCACCTCCTTTTCCCATTTACTCTTTGCAATGAGGTGATTTCCCCCCAGATAGGAGTGCAGTAGGTCATGATATAAGCTCGATATGACTCCCCTCGTCCCTCCCTTCATACACACAAAGTCTAGTACAATGTCACTCTGAACCGTCATAGCTCCCAATCCACACTGTGCCCTCCAAGCATGTCGAAGCCTATAGTATTGAAATCCCCATACCAAAGGCAAATCAAATTCCTCTCTCAATTTCTCAAAGGTCTTCAGGTCCGTTCCACTCTGCAGCTGGCACACATATCTCACTCCTTGCGCCTTCCAATTGCCCATTTGACACAGCTTTTTAAGTTCCGGCAGATGTTCATTGCCCAACACCGGTGAGTATCTAGTCAGCCCGTCCACCCCCCTGATCTTTTTAATAGTGTCCCATACCTTCTGAGTCAAGCCTAATGTAGGATATATTGCTCCCAATTTCTTAAAGGTACCATCCTCTAACGCCTGGACCAGTGGGCGTCTCCCCGACACATGTTCCAGCACCCGGCAAGCTGCCCCTCCACAATCGGGCTCTCTCCATCCCCTGACATGCTGGCCCTGTACTGCCAAAAAATAGACCCAGGGATTGGGTGCGGTCAATCCTCCCTCCTCCTTCCCATTTTGCAGCGTCTCCAATTTAATCCTTGCCTGCCTCTTGCCCCATATCAAGGATCTGAAGATAGAATCAATACCCTGAAACCGTTTCTTTGGTAGCCATATGGTGAGTTGTGCAAAACATACATTAATTGTGGCATAAGGACCATCTTAATCAGGTTAGTTCTACCCGTCACCGTCAAAGCCAATCGGCACCATGCGCCTATTTTCTTTTTAAATTTCTCTAGCAGAGGAACTAAATTCAGATCCGTGAATCGTGTCAATGGAAGCGCCACCCATATCCCAAGGTATTTAAATTGTGAAACCAGCCGGAGCTGCTTCCCCCTCTCATCTATCTCCTCCGCTTTTATTGGTCTATCTACAGCCATGACATAAGACTTATGCCAGTTTATCTCCAGTCCCGAAATGCTCCCAAAGTGTTTAATTACATCCATGGTGCACCCTAATGTCTTTCCTGCACTTTCCAGAAATAACAGGATGTCATCGGCATACAGTGATATTTTTTCTTCCAGCCTCCCAAATTTAAATCCGACCACTCCTCTCTCAGCTCTTATTTTGGCCGCCAGGGGCTTCACAGCCACCGCAAACAATAGCGGGGACAGCGGGCACCCCTGCCTTGTGCCCCTATGTAGGTCAAACATCCCGGACCGTTCACCATTCACCTTAACTACCGCCCTTGGGGACGAGTACAGTAACTTCACCCAGGTCATAAACGCGGGGCCAAATCCCATTATGTCCATGATTTTCCATAAATATTTCCATTCCACACTGTCAAATGCTTTTCTAGCGTCCAATGACATCACTATTCTCCCGCCCCCATTATCAGCAGGCAGCTGCATATTAAGAAATAATCTTCTCAAGTTAACAGCCGTGGAGCGGTTGGGCATAAAGCCCGACTGGTCCTCGTGAATAACAGTATGCGCAACCCCGGTGAGCCGGGTGGCCAGGATCTTAGCGAGTATTTTGACATCCGTTGTCAACAACGATATGGGCCTATACGACTCCGCATCCATGGGGTCTTTCCCCTCCTTTGGTAGAACCACTATCACCGCTTCCTCCATTGATCTCGGTAGCGCCCCCTTCACCAAAGCCTCCTCAAACACATTTTTCAGTTTAGGGGCCAGCAGCTTCCACCAGCTCCCTGTACACCTCCCCAGGTAGACCATCAGCACCCGGTGATTTGTTATTGGGCATGGACAGAATTGCACATTCCACCTCCTCCACACTCACAGGTTCATCCAACCTTAACCTATCTTCCTCAGACAATTTAGACAGTGAGATGCCCTCCAAGAATTCCTCTACGGCCCTCTCCGTGTCCCGTACTCTTGAATTGTATAGTGCCATGTAATATTCCTTGAAGACCTCCAATATATCCTTTGTGTCTGTCAGAGTCGTCCCCGTTTGGTCTCTCAACCTGTACACCCTGGAAGATTCCCTCTGTGCCGCAGATATCACCGCCAACAAGTGACCCACTCTCTCTCCTTCCTCATAGAATTGGGCTTGCTGAAATGCCCTTTTCCTCTCAGCTTGCATCATGTGCAGTTTATTAACTGCCTCCTGTGCCAATTTTAGTCTATTGTGAGCTGCACTCGTTGGCGTCAAAATCATGTCTGCCTCTGCCCTTGTCAAGTCATCCTTTATTTGTTGATCTGCCAATTTAGTTTTGGTCTTACACCGTGAGATCTCACCTATAAAAGTCCCCTCATAAATGCCTTCATAGCCTCCCACACCACTGTGGACTCCGCACTCCCCTCATTCACTTGGAAGAAGTGCTCTAGTTCTTGGTTATTCCGCCCATATCCACCACTTTAAGCCACGTCGGGTGAAGACGCCAACCTCCCCTCTGTCCCTGAACAGATCCCACTAGAAGCGTGACAACCATAGGACTATGATCCGATAGAGTCCTCTGTAGGTATTCCACCTCCCCAACCATCCCATCCATAGCAGTATCCCCAAAAGCCAGGTCTATCCTTGACAGTGTTCCGTATGTAGCCGAGTGGCACGAAAAGATCCTCTTACCCTCATTTCGTACTCTCCACAGATCCACCAGCCCAGCTCCCCCACGTAGGTGCCAAATGCAGTCATTCCGTCCCGTCCCGCTTCCATACCTGCCGGACGTACTTTATCCCAGTAATCATTCATGGTGTTGTTAACATCTCCCATAATCAACATCGGAGCCTCCCCCCATCTGGCCGTCAAGTCCAATACTGCTTGAAGTGCCTTTTTAGAATAAGGTGGAGGGATATATAAAGCCACTAAAATCATTTTGTGTCCATACAATCTGCATGCAATCCATACATACTGCCCTTCACTGTCTACTTGCACTGCCAGCTCTTCATAATGTAAGTTTTTATGTATTAGGACTGACACCCCCCTGGAGTACGAGGAATAAGTAGAATGATATGTCTTTAACATCCACCCTCTCGACAGCCAGTGCCTAGTATCTCCAGTGAGATGGGTCTCCTGTAAGCACGCAATCATAGGACCACAAGATCTGATGTGATTCAGAATTGCTGCCCTCTTAGTCCTGTCAGATATACCACACACATTCCAACTTAAAATCCGAACAGTACGGTTACTCATTGTGCATCAGAAAAAACAATCCACCATCATCAAGTAACATCTTCCCATTTTGTTCCCCAGCATACCAGGTCAAACAGCATAAGCAACCCCATTTTCCCGCAACTCCAACCCATCCACCTCCCCCCACCCCTCCCCCCCCCTTCTCTTGTCACTCTCTTCCCAATGTGAGAGTGGGAGCTCAAAGAACCTGAGCAACATCGTAGTATACCGCATAACCACATGCGCCGTGTCCTCCTCCAGCACTGGCAGTCCCTCCACCACATAATCAATAGTATGCTTAGTCCCGAACCATTAATCAAACAAATTAACTATAAAACTATAAAACGTAGATCCCAGCGGGGGTTTCTCCCCCTCCTCCGCGGTTTCGCAGAGCAATGCAGAGCCACAACCCTGTCCAGTGGTCAGAATAGCAGGGTCGTGTATTCACCGTACCGAGTCCTCAGCTTCTCTCAATTTGCTCCGGTTCCGCTCCAACCACGAAGCGGCCTCTACCGGTGACGGGAAAAAATTGACCTTTCCAAAGGCTTCCACTCTTAATTTGGCAGGATAAATTGTAGAATATTTCACATTCAAAGAGCGGAGCTGTTTCTTCACTTCACCATACCGTAGCCGCAGCTTTTGCACCTCAGCCGAGTAATCCGGGTATATTTCAATGCGTTTGCCCTCCAGGGTAAGATCTGTCAATTTTCTGGCCTTACGTAAGATAGTGTCCCGGTCTCTGCAGTTCAGGATTCTGGCTAACATCGTACGAGGGCTCTCTCCAGGCACTGGGGGTCTCATGGGCACTCGATGGTCACGCTCCACAGCAAACACCCTCGACAGGATATTAGACCCAAACTTTCCCAGCAGCCAGGTTTCAACAAAGGTCGTGGGGTCAGCACCCTCAGCTCTTTCAGGGATGCCCACAATACGCAGATTGTTCCTGCGTGACCGGTTTTCCAGGTCATCGTTTTTAATAGCCACTACCGCGATCCTCTGAATGTGCTGTTGTTGCGTCTTTTGCACTGAGGTTAAATGATCTTCTGTTGCACCAACTCTGCCCTCCACCTCAGTCAATCTGGCTGTAACTTTCTGCATAGAAGCCTCAATGCCTCTCATATCGGTTTTTAGACCATTCACCTGCTTTGTCAGAGCAGTTAAGGCAGTCTTGCAGCATAAGACAGCCTGGAATACATCTCGCAGAGTCGGCTCTGCCTCATCTGAACTTTCAGCTGCCAGCACAGTATCACCATCCCCCTCCTCCTGCTGTTCATTATGTAGCGCAGGCATCTCCTCACCATCTTCCTCCTCATCTCCATGCTTCTCACTACCTTCACTTCCTTCTTCATCTGCCTCCATGCCCCTCGCATACCTGTGCAGCCGCGCTGAAGCCTCCAGCCTCCGTGCATAGGCTGTGTTCCTCCTTCCCGCCTCTTCCTCTGTCTCGGTGCCATCTTGGGCTGAGGCATTGCTGCAGGCCCCGGCATCCTTCTGCCTTTTGCGGCCCATGTTGGTCTCTCTGAGTCTGGCAGAAGCTCGCCTCTGACTCCCGGGACCCTCAGACAGCAGTTCCTGATAAGGGATTTGGCTGATTCGGGCTCTGTGCAGGATAATTGAAGCTAGTGGTGGTGGAGAAACACTGCCACCCGACCTCTCACATCAAGAGCTAGGCCACGCCCCCCCGCTGCCATGATTCCTGCTCCTCAGGGAAACATCAGTTTTCTGTTTTGAAAGGAATGAGAAAAGCACTTACCCTGCGCAGGATGTCCTCATCGCCTTCTTCATGTATGCCAAAACATGGCCTCCTTCATAATACCATGAACTCAGCAGTGCCCATAGCAACAAATCAGAATCTAGCTTACATTTTTCTAGTCAGAAAATGAAAGAAGTGATTTGAATGGCCGCCATAGGAACTCCTCTTCCTTTCTTTGCCTGTGCACACGACGTCATTTAAGGCAGATTCTGCTCCACGTGCAAAAAGAGCTAACTAAACGCTCAAAATAATGAACATAATGCCTACATTGCTGTGCACAACTGCACATGTTCAGTCCTAGGCCACATGCACACATTAAGCATTTGGTCAGTATTTTACCTCAGTATTTATAAGCCAAAACCAGGAGTGGAACAATTAGAGGAAAAGTATAATAGAAACACATCACCACTTCTGTATTTATCACCCACTCCTGGTTTTATCTTACAAATACTGAGGTAAAAAACTCATCAAATACTCAACATGTGCACGTGGCCTTAGCATCTTATAACTGCTTCAGGTTTTCAAAGATGTCAAGTGTTTATAAGAAGTGAGCTGACTAGTCTTCAGACGTTTTCTCTATATTTTATAATAGATATCAATGGGATGGCCATAAAAGACACCCAGGCATCTTTCTGAGCATTTTGCCAACGTATTTACTTCTAAAACCAAATCGATTTTCATTGATGAACAGAGTTAAAAAATTATCCAGGAAACACTAATGAGAAAGAACACTTAAAACAATGAAAAAAGCACTCCTAAAAGCGGGCAACGGTCCAAATAGTCGAAAAAAAAACCACTCAGGAAACTGCAAAATATACCACTAAATATATGCTTCAGAAAAAAACACAGGCGCTTCCTGAAGCATTTTCCTCCAATGGTTGGTTGGTACCACTGGGGGACACAAGACAGCAAAGGGCCCCCGTGCAAGAACAATATATGGGCCCTTTGAAGTCCAGGAGCTCCTAAAAATGCAGAATTGTACAGGCTTTGGAGGTATAAATGGGCCCCTTATCTCTTGGGCCGCACAGGTTGCGCCAATGATATGTTCGCCCCTGGTTGGTACGCTGGTCTGAAAAAGATGCCATGTGCACATGTCCTTAGGGTAAAACTCAAAAAGTCCAACTTGATAGCAACAGAGTATAACAAATTCTGTATAAGTCGGTATCAGTAGTCTCCTGTGGATCAATTGCATCATACAGCATTGCATCTGAAATGTATTATTGAAAAAAAGTAAAATAATTATAAACAATTTACAGTATTAATGTCTGATTTTTTTTACATTTTTTTAATGGTATAAAATATGAAAAGTGATTTAAAAAGTTTTGATATTGTCAGCTTTTAAACAGCAGGTGTTCACATATGCCATGAAAACCAATTGTAATGCTGGCTCACATTATGGTTGCTGTAAATGTAGGTAGGATCTCCTGGTCTCATGTCGCCCGTCCCTTCTGGGTGTTTGTGAATGAGGACTGCTGCCTTAGGTGAAAATCGAAATAATGCCCCCCCTACGCATAATCATACAGTAAATAAATTCCTCCTTTTTTTTGGGGGGTTTGTGTACCGTGATCATAGTATGGTAAAAATGACCTATCATCATGATTCTTCAGGTAATTATGATTGTGTTAATGCCAAACTTGCATCTTTTTTTAAATTATTTTAATGTTGAAAAAATTGCACAATTTTTTGAGACCTGCAACATTTTTAATTTTCTGTCGATGGAGATGGATTTTGGTTTTGTGGATATCAATTTGAGGTTCATACAATGTTTCAATAATTTTTTAAGTTTTAGGGTAGGAGTGGTAACTCAAGAATCGCAATTGTGGCATTTTTATTATTTTTCTGATTTTGGTATTCACCATTAAATTAATTTTATATTTCGATAGAGGCAGCAATGCTATGTTTATGTTTTCATTTATTTAATTTTCTACTTATTTATTTTTACTTTACTTTTCAGTCCCCTTAGGGACTTGAACCTTCAATTGACTGATCGCTTGATCATAGCACAAATCACAGTCTTCTTGAGCTTCATGGGGAGTAAACATTGCAGCGATGCCTTCATCTTAGCTGCCAGGGTAAAACAATGATGTGCTGCAGTTACGTTGCGATCACATACTCATTACACACCCAGAATCTCACTCGCACACACGCAAATGGGATCCTCAGCATCGTGCACATATACGTGCTCCAGGAACCTCAGCATCTCAATCACAGATGCACTAGGGACCCCCAGTATCATTCACACATGCACTACAAAGATTTCCAGCATCACACGCACCTGGGGAACCCCCAGCATCGTACCTGCACACTAAGGACCCCAGCATCACACCGCACACCTGTGTTCTCTATACGAAAGTCGTTGGCTGACACTTTGGCCAGCGACTCATCTCTGGGACAACAATGTGATCGGCAGTGCTAAACTGGACATGTGAAATCAACATTTCTACTGATGATCGGTTGGCCGGCGCCCCCATACACATTAAACGCATGAGATGGACATATTGGGCCGACATCAGTCTGCAATACTGTATTGGAACAATGTTTTTTGTGATATCCCAAAAGTGATTATCGAAAAGGTTTACGCGCCTGTGTGGTGTATACTTCATCAGTACCTAATGGTTCCCATGCTGATAACTTCTTTTGGTGTCTAGGTTAATCAGTTCTGTTACGTTGTTAATTGATTCTTATTATTTAGTTATTATAAACATTGGCTGAAAGTGCAAAAGTAAAAATGTTTCATTGGAGAAAAAAAATAGAAATAAATCTAAATCTAATTTTTCTTGGTCTTTTAAGTGTTTTTTTAATCTTTTATGCTTTGATTCACACTTTTCTTAACAGTTTCTTTGCACCGATATCTGTTGTAATAATTAGATATTAACACGATGAATTGTTGATATGTTTTCCCTATACATATGTCATTAAGGATTCTGTCTGTAGGAAGAAAGTGTCAGGAGCTGTGCGGAGAATCGCTCAGGAATCGCTCCTGCTTACACAACAATAAATTAATTATGGCACCCAATTATATGCTGCTGATTACTCAATTATAGCACGTTTGTGTTCCAACATGCTTCTCTGTGACAGGACATCAGGCGCTGGCACCTCCTTCTGTACAACCAGTTTTCCCTAGACAGTGCTGAGGGAAATCTGCTGGAAGTGGAGTGCAGACCAAAGGCAGACACTTTATGAAGTGCAAATCAGTATTGTATTATTATACGCAGGGCAAGGTTAGTGTTTGCGGCATAACTGAGTGATTCATGGATCATAGCAAAACACAAAGTGTGGAGAAGAGTAGAGCCTTGGCTAATTCAATAACAATATTTTCAGCTCTCATTTGCATTCATTCTTTTCTGTTAACGTTTCAATACAAAAATACATATTAATATTCCAATAAAAAATTGTAAATCTGATAGGACCATTAAAATGGATCTAATGGATACATTATAGATTCTTTGATCTAGTGTAAACAGATCATGTACCAAATTCCACTTCGGTTGTTGAGAAACACTTTTATGTGACTTCATAAACCACATTGATAACTGCTTTATAGTTTTCACATATTGTGACCATCTCATGGCAGTAGAATATGTGGTTACATCGTGCCTCAGCTTTCAATTGACTAATTTCCAGTTGAAAGCTTGTTTACCGATTGGTCTGTCTAAAAGGGCCCCTATGCTGGGCGCTATTCACATGTCTCATCCTCAGGGCCGAGCTCTGCTTCCTTTTTCTATGGCCACCGCTCTTTGTTTTGCTCCATGCCGGGTGTTACAAGTGGCCTTATATTTCTCAGTTACATCATCTCCTAATGCTTTTCAAGGCCTACTTGGACAGCCCCTGGGGTCCGAGTACTGAGAGTGTAATGTGTTCAGTTGCTGTTTGGAGTATACCACCATTCATTGTCTTCTGATGTTATCATCTCCTCAGACTCCTGTGATTCCTACAATGAGCACCTACTGCTCCTCAAGACCTGTTGATTAACTCATTGTTTGCAGTAAGCATTATGAACATTATGAACTGATATTTGAAGACTATTCACTATGTTGCATTCCTTTTTTCAAAATCCTGTAATTTCAACAAATCCTCTGACCTGATTTTTAACCCTCCGCTTGCTACCTGCTGGTTATCCAATTATTTGCTGTATGCATCACAAACTGTTATTAGAGACTGTTCACATTAAGCTATTATCTACTGTGGATTCTGCTATCTACATCTGCGTGCTGCTTCTGACATGCTGTTTTTCTCTTCATCTGCCCTCCTGGTTCTGTGATTTTTATGTGTCCTTCACTTGTTTGCCTGTCTTCCAGCATAGCCTGTTGTCCGGGTCCTTACTGTTCCATGTTCCTTCCATCATGGTGTGCTAACTCCCTGTATCCATGTTTCCACCCTGACCTGTGTCATAGTGAATTTAGCTAACCAGGTGAGCATAACACTTGGCATAGAAGTGTCAACTGCAGCCATTAAACGACCACCAATCCACTTTCATGCTCTCTAATTGGCCAACCATATTTCTATGCACATACAATTACTACGATTGTTCTGTGCACACAGGATAAGATATAATCAGCATCACTTGTTTACACAGGATGACGTGCTGCCAATAATGATGATTTTATAGCTGGCTTAAAAATCATGGCACTTGAAGAACAAGTGTTTTGCTTCATTGCCAGGTGTTTGTCTGCCTATTATTCGGGAACTAGGAATGTTCATTCCACAATTATCGGCCCTCTAAATGCAGTGTTAGAATTTATTAGGGACCTATCCCAACAAGCAGGACCAATGGAGCATTGTTGGAGAGCTATCGTCCTCTCCTCCCTGATATTCTGTGTAGCCGGAGGATGGGACCAGCAGAGGATGAGGTCCGCAGTGTTTATCTGACCATCATAGGACCGTGAATACAGAAAAACAGATATTTAATTGAGTAAGACAAAGTTAGAAATTAGTAGTTTTGTTGATATTTTGTGGGTTTTCTTGCAGCAGTGCCTTAACCTTAACTGAGCTTTACATACTTTTCTAGGACAATCTAATAAACCAGAATACCTAATAATATGTCGCCAAATAGGTCTGAATGATGCCTGGTCCAAGGAATTTTACAGAACTCTGCAAAGCTATAGATTTTTTTTAAAGTGGTGTTTTTCTGCATCTAGATTTGTCATTCTAGGGCCAAGAGAATCTACAGTTCAACTGTCTCATATGTTACTAAATCTCGCAACATGTAAATTTATTGTTCCAACCTACTGCCAATACTTACACATATTTTTCATATTCCCCTACTTTACATATCATCAAACCCTCCTCTTTTCAGCCCTCTTTAATTATGGCAGCAGTGGTATATTGATTACTAACAGCATAAATATTGCATGTAGCATTTATACATGTTGATAACTTTGGCTCTAATTAAGCATTAACCAGTTGCAGACAGGGTTTTGAAAACAAAGAAACAAACAAAAAAATAAAAAAACAATATTTAACCTAATTACACCTAGCGCTAACCTTCATTTTTCTTCTTCAATTTATACACAATACCCATAATGGTGCAAAGTGGTATCAGGTTTGTAGAAATGTATACAATTCTCTAAAAATAAAAAAATAAAACAATCACATTTTGTAGCACCTTTTAGCTTTAAAGCTATATACAGAAAAGTAATATTTTTAACATTGTAGATACATTAGGTTTAAGGATGATCAAGTCAATACATATCAAATAATTATGAATTTCCCAAAAATCTGGATTCATAAGAATACACATTTTGCAGGATTAAATCTGCACAAATCTAATAAGATTGCATCAAGCTGGCTGCCGTTTTGCTATATTTTTCTGTATGCGGCCTTCACCCTGGTCTTGCCACCGTATCCCCCTTCCGGTCCTTCACTCAGTTTGGATCAGTCTTTGATATGCATCTTTTGACTTGGCCTCATGTCAGACATGGTGCATGTAATTAATGTCACCCCCAAAATGACCAAGTGAAGCCTTGTAGGTGCTGGAAGTTCTGAGCTGTAGGGGAGCTGCAGCTTCAGGATAGGTGAGCGGTGGACTTAAGACAGGTGATTCTAATATTTATTTCTTAACCTCTGTTTATTATTTCTTGAGCTTAGTAGAGACCTCAGAACATAAGAAATGTCTTTTGAGAGCGAATTCAATTTGGACCAAATATTATTTGGATAGAATGTGCAGACTGATAGATGCCAGAAATAAATTTCAGGAGATTCTTTATTCCAGGAAATTCTGTATGCATAGATAGAGTGAACAACCCAAAGAGTGTGGAGATGTAATGCACCGTCATAGGAATGCATATTCCTTACACATTTACATAAGGGATCTGCAGCTTGTGACTCTAAAGTTGTAAAACTAGTAGTCCAAGCAATTTAGGAAAGCTGCAAATCTGTAATAGTAAATAGCAACAGATAATGCATGAAAGCAGTTGGATCCATCTTTTGATTCACATGTTAAAGGGGTTTTCCAGAATGAAATTATTTTTTACCATGAGCCAAAAAACTAACAGGCACATAGTTGATAACTAGTTAACAACTACTTGCCTGGTCTATCTTGCATAGGCTCAGAGAGGTCACCGACTACTTTTGTCGATGATTTTGCTCCTCCACATCAACAGAGCAGCTCTTCTTCTTCTGGGCTGCTCTGTTGACCAGGCATGATTGCCGACGTCATGCTGATTGACAGCCAGCTCCCCGCAGTTATGCAGCAGGGAGCCGGCTGTAAATCAGCATGATATCAGAAGTGACGCCCCATCAATAGAGCAGAGCAGAAGAGAAGCCGCTGCTCTGTAGACATGGCATTAGAAGAAGCCGCGGAATCACCGGCAGGAGCAGTCTGTGCCCACTCAGTGCCGGCAGAGATCTGTGTTAGGCAGAGTAAATAGTTACAAGTGCTTCTCACTAAATTAGAATATCATCAAAAAGTTAATTTCTTTCAGTTTTCAATACAAAAAGTGAATCATTACACACAGAGTGATCTATTTCACGTGTTTATTTCTGTTAATGTTGATGATTATGGCTTACAGCCAATGAAAACCCAAAAGTCATTATCTCAGTAAATTAGAATACTTTATAACACCAGCTTGAAAAACGATTTTAAAATCCGAAATGTTGCCTACTGAAATGTATGATCAGTAAATGCACTCAATACTTGGTTGGGGCTCCTTATGCATCAATTACTGCATCAATGCGGCGTGGCATGGAGGCGATCAGCCTGTGGCACTGCTGAGGTGTTATGGAAGCCCAGGTTGCTTTGATAGCAGCCTTCAGCTCGTCTGCATTGTTGGCTCTGGTGTCTCATCTTCCTCTTGACAATACCCTATAGATTCTCTATGGTATTAAGGTCAGGCGAGTTTGCTGGCCAATGAAGCACAGTGATACTGTTGTTTTTACACCGGGTATTGGTAGTTTTGGCAGTGTGGACAGGTGCAAAGTCCTGCTGGAGAATGAAATTTCCATCTCCAAAAAGCTTGTCAGCAGAGGGAAGCATGAAGTGCTCTAAAATTTCCTGGTAGACGGCTGTGCTGACTTTGGTCTTGATAAAACACAGTGGACCTACACCAGCAGATGACATGGCTCCCGAAACCATCACTATTTGTGGAAACTTTACACTAGACCTCCATCAGCTTGGACTGTGGCCTCTCCACTCTTCCTCCAGACTCTGGGACCTTGATTTCCAAATGAAATGCAAAATTTACTTTCATCTGAAAACAACACCTTGGACCACTGAGCAACAATCCAGTTCTTTTTCTCCTTGGCCCAGGTAAGATGCTTCTGGCATTGTCTATTGGTCATGAGTGATTTGACACAAGGAATGTGACACTTGTAGCCCATGTCCTGGATACGTCTGTGTGTGGTGGCTCCTGAAGCAATGACTCCAGCAGCAGTCCACTCCTTGTGAATCTCCTCCCAAATTTTTGAATGGCCTTTTCTTAACAATCCTTTCAAGGATGCGGATATCCCGGTTGCTTGTGCACCTTTTTCTACACTTTTTCCTTCCACTCAACTTTCCATTAATATGCTTGGATACAGCACTCTGTGAACAGTCAGCTTCTTTAGCAATGACCTTTGTGGCTTACCCTCCTTGTGGAGTGTGTCAATGACTGCCTTCTGGACATCTGTCAAGTCAGCAGTCTTCCCCATAGTTGTGGAGCCTACTGAAACAGTCTAAGGGACCTTTTTAAACACTTAGGAAGCCTTTGCAGATGTTTTTTGCTAATTATTCTATTTTACTGAGAAAATGACTTTTGGTTTTTATTGGCTGTAAGCCATAATCATCAACATTAACAGAAATAAACACGTGAAATAGATCCCTCTGTTTGTAATGACTCTATATAATATATGAGTTTCACTTTTTGTATTGACGAACTGAAATAAATTAACTTTTTGATGATATTCTAATTTAGTGAGAAGCACTTGTAATATACAGTGGTGGCCAAAAGTATTGGCACCCCTGCAATTCTGTCAGATAATACTCAGTGTCTTCCTGAAAATGATTGCAATCACAAATTATTTGCTATTTTTTTCCTCATTTAATTTGCTTGCAAGGAAAAAACACAAAAGACAATGAAGCAAAAATCTAATCTTTGATCATTTCACACAAAACTCCAAAAATGGGCCAGACAAAAGTATTAGCACCCTCAGCCTAATACTTGGTTGCACAACCTTTAGCCAAAATAACTGCGAACAACCGCTTCCGGTAACCATCAATGAGTTTCTTACAATGCTCTGCTGGAATTGTAGACCATTCTTCTTTGGCAAACTGCTCCAGGTCCCTGATATTTGAAGGGTGCCTTCTCAAACTGCCATTTTGAGATCTCTCCGCAGGTGTTCTATGGGATTCAGGTCTGGACTCATTGCTGGCCACCTTAGAAGTCTCCAGTGCTTTCTCTCAAACCATTTTATAGTGCTTTTGGAAGTGTGTTTTGGGTCATTGTCCTGCTGGAAGACCCATGACCTCTGAGGGAGACCCAGCTTTCTCACACTGGGCCCTACATTATGCTGCAAAATTTGTTGGTAGTCTTCAGACTTCATAATGCCTTGCACATGGTCAAGCAGTCCAGTGCCAGAGGCAGCAAGGCAACCCCAAAACATCAGGGAACCTTCGCCATGTTTGACTGTAGGGACCGTGTTCTTTTCTTTGAATGCCTCTTTTTTTTTTCCTGTACACTCTATGTTGATGGTTTTTCCCAAAAAGCTCGACTTTTGTCTCATCTGATGAGAGAACATTCTTCCAAAACGTTTTAGGCTTTCTCAGGTAAGTTTTGGCAAACTCCAGCCTTGCTTTTTTATGTCTCGGGGTAAGAAGGGGGTCTTTCTGGGTATCCTACCATACAGTCCCTTTTCATTCAGACGCCGACGGATAGTACGGGTTGACACTGTTGTACCCTCGGACTGCAGGGCAGCTTGAACTTGTTTGGATGTTAGTCGAGGTTCTCTATCCACCATCCGCACAATCTTGCGTTGAAATCTCTCGTCAATTTTTCTTTTCCTTCCACATCTAGGGAGGTTAGCCACAGTGCCACGGGCTTTAAACTTCTTGATGACACTGCGCACGGAAGACACAGGAACATTCAGGTCTTTGGAGATGGACTTGTAGCCTTGAGATTGCTCATGCTTCCTCACAATTTGGTTTCTCAAGTCTTCAGACAGTTCTTTGGTCTTCTTTCTTTTCTCCATGCTCAATGTGGTACACACAAGGACACAGGACAGAGGTTGAGTCAACTTTAATCCATGTTAACTGGCTGCAAGTGTCATTTAGTTATTGCCTACACCTGTTAGGTGCCACAGATAAGTTACAGGTGCTGGTGATTACACAAATTAGAGAAGCATCACATGATTTTTCAAACAGTGCCAATACTTTTGTCCACCCCCTTTTTTAGATTTGGTGTGGAATTATATCCAATTTGGCTTTAGGTCAATTATTTTTGTGTTTTTTCATTGAAGACAAATTAAATGAAGATAATAATACCAAAGAATTTGTGTTTGCAATCATTTTCAGGAAGAAACTGAGTATTATCTGAAAGAATTGTAGGGGTGCCAATACTTTTGGCCACCACTGTAGTACTGGACAACTTCTTTAACACGTACCGACACTGACAGCTAACCAGTGACTCCTCTGGCACCTAGGCATGCTGACCATATAGTTAAGTGATGAGGTAGTTTACAGTCATGGCCAAAAGTTTTGAGAATGACACAAATATTATATTTTCACATGATCTGCTGCCCTCTGGTTTTTATGTGTGTTTGACTGATGGTTTTATCACAGACAGAAATATGATTGCAAACATATGAGTAACAAAAGCTTATATTGACAGTTAGAATGAGTTAATGCAGCAAGTCAATATTTGCAGTGTTGACCCTTCTTCTTCAGGACCTCTGCAATTCTCCCTGGCATGCTCTCAATCAACTTCTGGACCAAATCCTGACTGATAGCAGTCCATTCTTGCACAATCAATGCTTTCATTTTGGCACTAGAGTTCTAGCTCTCTTCCTCTCTGAAGAGACAATTTGCATAATTAGCATATTTCCCAGAGGAGCATTGCGGCTTTAAGTCTCCTCATCTGCATGCTTAGCATGTTGATCTCCGCAAGGAGTGACGATATTTCTTGGACAATGGTCTGACGCCTCTCACACAGCCAAACCAGATCTCCGCTTTGCACTGACGAGGGGCTGAACCCCGAAACACAGTGTCTGCAAATTGAGATTCTGGTTTGGCTATTACCCTAGGTCATGTGATAAGGCTCGTTAAAGGGTCGACATTGACTTGTAGGATTGCTACCTTCCAAAAGGTGGCACCAGAGTTCTAGCTCTCTTCCTCTCTGAAGAGACAATTTGCATAATTAGCATATTTCCCAGAGGAGCATTGCGGCTTTAAGTCTCCTCATCTGCATGCTTAGCATGTTGATCTCCGCAAGGAGTGACGATATTTCTTGGACAATGTTCATTTTGTCAGAATTTTTAGGTTTTTGTTTGTCCACCCGTCTCTTGATGATTGACCACAAGTTCTCAATGGGATTAAGATCTGGGGAGTTTCCAGGCCATGGACCCAAAATCTCTATGTTTTGTTCCCTGAGCCTTTTAGTTATCACCTTTGCTTTATGGCAAGGTGCTCCATCATGCTGGAAAAGGCATTGTTGATCGCCAAACTGCTCTTGGAGGGTTGGGAGAAATTGCTCTTGGAGGACATTCTGGTACCATTCTTTATTCATGGCTGTGTTTTTAGGCAAGACTGTGAGAGAGCCGATTCCCTTGGCTGAGAAGCAACTCCACACATGAATGGTTTCAGGATGCTTAACAGTTGGCATGAGACAAGACTGGTGGTAGCGCTCACCTTGTCTTCTCCGAATGAGGCGTTTTCCTGATGTCCCAAACAATCGAAAAGGGGATTCATCAGAGAAAATAACTTTACCCAGTCCTCAGGAGTCCACTGCCTGTACCTTTTGCAGAATATCAGTCTGTCCATGATGTTCTTTCTGGAGAGTAGTGGCTTCTTTGCTGCCCTCCTTGAGACCAGGCCTTGCTCCAAGAGTCTCCACCTCACAATGCGTACAGATGCACTCACACCTGCCTGCTGCCATTCCTGAGCAAGCTCTGCACTGGTGGCAGCCCGATCCCGCAGCTGAAACAATTTTAAGAGACGGTCCTTGCGCTTGCTGGTCTTTCTTGGGCGCCCTGAAGCCTTTTTGGCAACAATGGAACCTCTCTCCTTGAAGTTCTTGATGATGCAATAGATTGTTGACTGAGGTGCAATCTTTCTAGCTGCGATACTCTTCCCTGTTAGGCCATTTTTGTGCATTGCAATGATGACTGCACATGTTTCTTTAGAGATAACCATGGTTAACAGAAGAGAAACAATGATGCCAAGCACCAGCCTCCTTTTAAAGTGTCCAGTGGTGTCATTCTTACTTAATCATGACAGAATGATCTCCAGCCATGTCCTCATCAACACCCACACCTGTGTTAATGGAGCAATCACTGAAAAGAGGTTAGCTGGTCCTTTTAAGACAGGGCTTCAATGATGTTGAAATGTGTTTGGGGGGATAAAGTTCATTTTCTAGCCAAATATTGACTTTGCAAGTAATTGTTGTTAAGCTGATCACTCTTTATAACATTCTGGAGTATATGCAAATTGCCATTAGAAAAAGTGAAGCAGTAGACTTTGTAAAAATTAATATTTGTGTCATTCTCAAAACTTTTGGCCATGACTGTACATGCAGGTGACTAAAGTTGGCTACACACAAGCCAGACGATTTCAAAAGGTGTCTGGCAACAGGTTTCTCCACTCTCCTCCTGTAGTACACAAGTATGCTCGAGTTGAGCATGCATGTGTGGTGCAGTTGGGAGGAATAGCTGCTGTGCTGACCATTAATAAGCATAGAGGTGACAGAATTGTTCTCTTTTTTTACTAGAATTCAGATCTGTACATTGGAGCCCACGTTACAATGTGATAACACAGATGTACCTGAAGCCCCAAAGAAGTAAATTATAGAATATGGAGTATGACATTTTGGATTTTGATGTTTTTAACTGTTTCTTCCCCATGTTTTAATGTCTGCTTCTAAAGACCCTTCATTTCTGCTGTATTCCTGGTCACTGTTCTTGCTGCTCCTTCATTTACCTGGAGCTTGATTATTCTACTTATCCTAAGGCTAAAGCTGCCATTTACAGAAAGGAATCAATCCAGCGCAATCTAAGTATATCAAAATACAAAATAATATTCTCATGTTCAGAAGAGACAACTATTTACTATTTATAATCTGAAGGAGAAAAAAAAGTCATTATTATATGTTCACTTTGGCAACACTGTTTTCTTATGCTACTGTTTGGTTTACACAGCTATTATACAGATTTATGTTGTGTCTCCATGGTTATAAACAGGGGCCCGTGCTGGAGTGGGTCTCGCCAACAGAAGACACATTTAGCTAAAATATATTACAGCGCAGAGACCTGCCAGGTCTCTGCACTGCAATACATGCTGCCGGCCAATCAGAGGCCAGCAGGTAACATCAGCATGCCAGGCATTTACATTGCATGGCAGTGATATCATGCGTCACCATAGCAGGCTCACGATGTCAGCTACCGGCCTCTGCGCCTGCTACAGTAGAGGACACCGCATGTCTTGGGAGCGTAGAAAGGTGAGTAGAATGGGGTTTTTATACAGGGGCAGAACAGGGGACATATGTACAAGGAAGGGGCCCAGGATGGGGGACACACTGTATATACCAGGGTGGGGGACATATAAACCAAGAAGGGGACATATATACTAGGATGGGGGACAAACAGTATATAGCAGGATGAGGCCCAGGATAGGGGACATATATACCAGGATGGGGGACAAATATATACCTGGAAAGGGCCCAAGATGGGAGATATATATACCTGGAAAAGGCCCAGGATTGGGGAAATTACTACAAAATGAAGGGGCAACACGTTTTTATAGGATTTAGAATGCTACAATGGCTCATACACCTGACCAAGATGCAGGGGGGCCCATGTCCAAATTTTGTACAAGGACCCATTATCCTGCAGTCATTTTTATTCCATTCTACTTCTTCTGCTCTTCTTCTTCATAACTTACTGACTGCAATAGAGGGAGAGGATAGACGGCACCCGTAACTGCTGGATCTATTACACATTGGGTTTTCTCATAGGTTTGCATAGAAGCTGTACACACAAAGGGCCCAATTCATCAAGAAGTATCTACCAGTGTTCTGGGGTAAAATTGCTTGAAATATTGCAATATTTTTTAACAACTTTTTGTGACCCTTACAGTTATTAAGCCAGTCCCCCTGTCAGCTCCACCAACTTTTTTTGTCTTTTCTTAAAATGTGGGTGGAGCTTAACCAATGGGGGCATGCACAGCAGAGCTTGGCCAATAGGGGTGCATGCACGGCAGAGCTTGGCCAATAGGGGTGCATGCACGGCAGAGCTTGGCCAATAGGGGTGCATGCACGGCAGAGATTGGCTAATAGGGGGCTTGCAAGGCTGAAAAAATAATCCTATTTAAAGCCACAATGTGGCATAAATTATAAAAGAAACGTAATTTGAGCCTATAAATTTGGGGCATTTTACTCCACATAAATTTAAGGCATTCCACTCCATCAGGCCACTCATCATCAAGACTGAAATACAAAACTCCAGTCTTGATGAATCAGTACCATAATATATACATTAATCAGTGAATATTTGCAAAGTTTCTTTTCATTTAAATAACAAAATGATCAAAATAAAAACCTAAACTGAAAGAGTCAACTTTGCTTATTTCTTTTTTTCATAAATCAATAAAATAAGAAACTTTGTAATATATTTTATCAGAAAAATCTGCTTCTTTCTAGTCCAGGACTGATCTTTCATTCGCATAATTCTTCTCAATTCACTCATAAAATCTGTCTTCACTGAATACAGATTTCCCTATCACTGAAATAGGAGATGACAGTTGGTGCTCATAAGGTTCTATGGAGAACTATGTCATTTCAGGAGAACTTGCAGCAGAATGGCTGTGTAGCCTCTAGCACCTCCCTCTTTCTGAGAAATTTTGAAGCTAGATTGTGCTTGATGTGAACCTGAAATGTGGCTAGCAGAATAGCTTTCTAAGTGGCGTACCGATATAGCAATATAAAAGTTGCGCAAAAAAATTGTAAAAAAAATAGAAAGTAAAAAAGATATATCTAAAAATGTGAAACTTTAAAAAAAAATTCAGCAGAAAACAAATATAGGGCTAAAGGGTAAAGTATGATTACATTAGTATTTTCTTATAAAACTGTACAGGTACTTGGGGGATAAGCTCTTCACTACTGGTAGTGAGGACTGCAATGGTTCATAGGTTAGCGGCAGAAATTACTTGCATCACCCAACGTGCTGGCAACCCACGCCACTCCTCTGAGCTTAGATACCACGTTTTATGATCCGATACTCATTTGACTCACTTCCTTCCAGCCCCGACACTGAAGACACTAATGAATAGGGAGAGGGGGACCCATGATTGACACATTAGTGTGAATCAACTGTGTGCATGTGCAGAAACTAGGTTAACTTTAAAGCTTTTTCCAATTTTCATACTACAAATAATTCACTGTTCACGTAGACTTCGATGTATCAAGCCTGTCCACAGAGTATCTGTATGGACGCTTGAGTTTAGACATCCATCCATAAAGTATAACGCTCAGTGTAGTTTGGAGAAAACAATGAAGTGGAGAATGTATACAAAGTTTTTTTTATATATATTATGCACCCTCTGAGCCCCAATAGGGGTCATTTTAATTCACAGTTTAATGAAAGCTGCATAATAAATGCCGGTACCATCTAGTGTAGATACATTTGAAATATTAATTTTTTTTTCTAAGCCTGGTTCTTCACGCATGTATTGTATGTCCATGAGTAGGACAGGGTTAACAAGAAAGGGGGCCTCCTCTACGGCCTGGCGCAGAGATCCATAAAAACAAAAGTTTATTCCTCCTTTCACCCTCCTTTTCCTCATCACTAGCTCCTAACAATGAAGTTTCCCTCCTGTCTCCCCTCCTTCTCTTCTCGCCATTATCATGTGTATTTGAAAAAAGATCAGTCACTCTTCTTCATTATAAACATGCGCGCACAAGGTTGAATCATTGTGGCAGGAAAGCAGTTAATTAATTGAGCAATGAAGAGTGTAATGCCAGGCAATCTTGGACTGGTCATTCCAAGATTAATGCCCAATTGGATCACACATTAGTGGACAAAAAAAAAAATCTTAACATTTTTGCCTCTTTGGTCACAACGCTTGGTCACCTTTGTCTCCCCCACTCCAATTGTCCGAACTTTTAAAACGACCAAACACACTGATCTAATTTTCACTGCCATTGTCTTTTATTAATCAGATCTTCTTCACCTGGTTTTCAAGTTTTTAATTTTATTATGAAGGTCACTGTGGGGCCAGTTTCACTACAGTTATCATGAGGCCGGGGTCACACTTGCGAGTGTGATGCTTGAAACTCGCTCGAGCCTCTCGCATCAATACCCGGCACTGCCGCCGGCACTCAGGACCGGAGCATTCAGTTGCATAGAAATACATACAGCCGCACACTCCGGTCCCGAGTGCCGGCGTCAGTGCCGGGTATTGATGCGAGAGACTTGCGCGAGTTTCTCGCATCACACTCGCAAGTGTGACCTCGGCCTAAGGCTAAGTTCACGCTGGGTGTTTTAGCTGTGTTTTTTATATTAAATTTCAGCCGTTTTTTACATTACGAGCAAAGCCCATGAGATTTCAGAAATCTCATGCACACACATTGGTTTTGTTTATCATCAGTATTTTGTGCTTTGCATGGGTTTATGGACATAGAGCATGTCACTTTTTTCAACGTTTTTCACCCACTGAATTGAATGGAAAATAAACGCATGAAAAAACACATCAAAAACGCAGCAAAACCTGCGTTTTTGCCGCAGCTTCTTTCCTGCCAAGCACTCAGGTTTTACTGCAGAAAAAAAAAAAACAGCAAAAACGTACAGTGTGAACCTAGTGTCTTATAAATATAGAATATTGTCAAATTCCCATATGGGTTTGTCACATCACTAGGACAACCTTTTGGCCAGGATCACACATGCGAGGAATATGGCCGAGTCTCACATGTTAATTCCCGGCACTGCCGCCGGCCTTCGGAGTGGAGCATGCGGCCGCATAGCAATACATGGAGCCGCACGCTCAGCTACCGAGGCCGGCGGCATTGCCAGGAATTAACATGCGAGACTCAGCCGTATTCTTCGCATGTGTGATCCCGGCCTTAGTTACATAGTTGCAAATATGAACCTAGACAACCCTACATTGCCTGAAACGTAATGTATCAAAAAAGTCATGCCAGAACTGTTTATACGCCAACAAATGTTTTCTATAAAACTGGCAAGAAGAAAAAGTTGCAACCATGCCTAATATTAAATGTCAGTGCTGAGCGGGAGAGCACGGGTCAATCATTATTTTCTTTCTATGCTTATTGCATCTCTACTTTGGAAACCACTAATAGTGGAAACACAACCGATAAATGAAATTCTTCAGTAGAGCCTGCCCTTATGTGCCGCCTATATAATCATGAGCGTCCTAATACCTTGATGAAGGTTATCCGAGTAGTTCAATCTGCAGGAGTTCATTTTAATGAGTGGACGCACATAGTACAAGAGGCTTCTTACACGTGGTTTGTAACCACACAATATTTAAGGCACATTTTACAAATCTTACTGAGTGATCAGCATAACTGGGCTAATGTATTGCTCATTGGGGCATGACCAGCGAATTGCAAATGAGCTGATCCATGTAAAATTGCACTAAATGAGACTTGGTGTGCCAAGCTATTCTTGTGTGCTATTTAAATTGCTCCTTTTGTTTCTTCTACTGTTGTTCTTGATTCACTTTTAGTCTGTATTAATGTTCTTTTTTTGATGAAGTAAGTCCCAAAATGAATGTTCCTATATGAAGAATGACATTTGACAACATTTTCCACTGTAGGTTTCCTTTTCATTTCATAGAAGGCTGACTTTAAACCTGTTTCTAGCGGTAAAATTTTGGCAAAGTAGTTTCAACAAATCGTTATACTTATAATGGTATATCTAATACACACATGTGAAACTTTGGCCCGTGGGCCAAATCTGACCCGCAGGATGATTATATTTGGCCTGCGAAGCCAGCATCAAAATCACGTAATGTTCCCTACCCAATTATTCTACGTCTGATTCTCAGAGCAGCGGGCGTGAGGTCGTCACTAATTCACGCCCCCCGTGCCAAGCAGTGAAGAGCTTCAGAGTTCTCTTTGCAGAGACTGGAGCAGCAGGGGAATGAGGAGAAGTGAGTATTTATTTTTTTAATGTGTATGGAGGACTATATGAGGCCAATTACTCTGTTTGGAGGATTATATGGGGGCCATGATACTGCAGGGAGGACTATGTGAAGCCCATTATTCTGTATAGAGGATTATGTGGGGCTCATTATACTGTATGGGTGACTATGTGGGGCCCATTATACTGTATGGAGGACAATATGGGGCTAATTGTACTGTATTAAGGACTATGCGGGTCCCATTATATTGCATGGAGGACTATGCTGAATAAAGTACTATGTTGGGCCCATTATACTGTATGGAGGACTATGTAGGGCCCATTGTACTCTATGGAGGACTATATGTGGCCCATTGTACTGTATGGAGGACTTTGTGAGGCTCACTATATTGAATGGAGGTCTATGTGGGGCCCATTATACAGTGTGGAGGGCTGTGTTGGGATTACAATTGGGGCATAATACTGTGTTGGGGTTATCATACTATTCTGGAGAGGGAACAGTAGGGTCATCATACCGTGCATGTGGAGGTTTTGGAGGAGGAATTCACTTTGAGGGGTATCATACTTTTGTTTGGGGGGTATTTTTGTTGGCATCATACTTTATTGTCTGTATTATTTATTAGTTCAAGTTTTGATTCCTTTATTATTAGATATTTAAAATAAGTCATTGGGTCACATTCTTTTTACTGCTTTTTTTTTTGTGCCTGGCGAACAATCAGCACTGGCGTCAAAGTCCCCTCGGTCATATGGATTGAACATGAAGAGAAAGTCAGGGATCAGCTGCAGCCCTAGCAGGGCTGGCTCCAGGTTTTTATGGGCCCCAGGCGAAAGAGTCTCAATGGGCCCCTTTAACACAGACCACGATTCATGATGCACAGATACTGCAGAGAAATATGGGTATAGTGCAATGCCAGATTTCACTTCTTACATTACATGAGTGATATCTATTATAAATTCTACAAATGCTCAGAAACCGCCGAATTCTCACAGCGCACAGTACAGACTGGACAGTACAGTCCTCCATACAATATTATGGGCACCACATAGTCTCCCCCTCATCACCCATATAACACCCCATGCAGGATGTCACCCCCATCCCCCATATAATGCTCCATACAGGATACTGGTGCCCATATAATGCTCCATACAAAATATGGAGCTCTCCTCTGCACTGCGCTGCGCTCTGCATTGTTACAGCTCAGGAGAGGCCGTATCACCTCCCCATCACCTCCATCATGGCCTTCTCCCCATCACCTCCATCAATGCTTTCTCCCCATCACCTCCATCACTGCCTTCTCCTCATTACCCCCATCATTGCCTTCTCCCTATCACCTCCATCATGGCCTTCTCCCCATCACCTCCATCATGTCCTTCTCCCCATCACCCCATCATGGCCTTCTCCCCATCACCTCCTTCATGGCCTTCTCCCATCATCCCCCATCATTGCCTTCAAGTTTTCCCCATCACCTCCATCAATGCCTTCTCCCCATCACCTCCATCAATGCCTTCTCCCCATCATTGCCCTCTCCTCCACCTACACACACAGCAACATTCACCTGTCTGCACATTCACTCACACACACACACACACCCCTCACCTGTCCGGCGTCCGCGCTCTCTCTGCCACAGCCGGCCGCTGAATGATGACATCATCCAGCAGCGCTGCTGTCAGAGGAAGCGCGGGCGCCCTGCAGAGGGAGCCTGGAGCTGCAGATTGCGGAGGCACGGGGAGAGGTGAGTATTGTGCCGGGCCGGCTGCCGGGGCCCTGAGCAAGCGGGGGGGGCCCAGTGGCAGCGCTGGCACCGCTCTCCTCCGCTGACAGGCACCGGAGTGCCCGACGGCGAGTGGGCCCCCCCGCCTGCTCAGGGCCCCGGCACTTGAACGGGTACGCTGGGTGCTGACGCCGGCCCTGAGGCGTGGCTTCCCCTTCATGTTCATGTTAATGTTTGCTCCAGGTCCGCAAGTGTTGACAACGCTGGAACGGCGTCAGCACAGGAGGTGAGTACAGGTTTTTTTAATTTTATTGTGGCCAAACATTTATCGTAGTTAAAGAAGGAGTTGTCCTAGTAGTGGACACCCCCTTTAAGTTTGCTTCCATATGAAAAGGTTCATTGTTATAGCTAATGATAAGGAAGAACATCCTCAATTGTAGACATTTTGAGTTTGACATCACTGATCTAATGTAAAACAGGCGCTTTCAGCTTGGCCGGTATGATGTCATGAAAAGAAGCTTTTTACTCTCAAAGCTAGTCGTACATTGTCATAATTAGAGGTGAGCAGATTGATCTGTGGAGAACCAAGTTCAAGTCGAGTGACCTGAAATTTGTAGTTGCGGTTTTCACGTGAATTGGAACATTTTGATCTTCGATTTGCGGTTTGTCAAAAAAAACATGCTCGCACCATTTTCCACACTGTTGAAGCATCAGGAAGTGGGCTATCATAAGAGTTTTCATGTGGGCCTTCCCATAATGTCCTGCAGCTATGACATCTTATGAATTATCATACCTTGTAGAGTGGTGGTCAGTACCTGGGCTATCACAGATCAGCGTTAACTAGTGGAGTACAGTTTATGCGGCAGAGTCCTTTTTCATCTCCACAGTCAATGGGTAAGTTTCTCTTCTGTAAAATGTAAGCGCTCATGGCCAGAGGGCTCCTCTCTCTCACCTATAGAGGGTAAGCTCTTATGGTCAGTGGGATCCTATCTCTCCTGTATAGTATAAGCTCTTGTGGTCAGTGGGGTCCTCTCTTTCTTGCTCTCATGTAGAGTGTAAGCTCTTATGATCAGTGGGGTCCTCTCTCTCGAATGTAGCATGTAAGTTCTTATGGTCAGCGAGGATCTCTATTTCTTGTGTAGCGTGTAACTGTAAGAGTGTGACAGGGACTGTCAGGTACCTTCCTTCCTGAAAGTCAAAGTTTATAAAATGTGTGTTGTGAAATGTGATTTTACTGTATTTCTATGGAGTATTTTAGCATGTGAAAATGCATTGAATCTTATAAGCACTAATATATGCAATGCCTGTAATATAATGTAACCAATGTATAAGGTTAGTAGTGATGTGTAGTATATAGGGAAAATATAGAGTTAGATTTCAAACAAAAGATTTAGTATAGGGCTTAGAGGTTAGATTAAGGAAGGGAAATATGCAGTGGTGGGCATATTAATTGTAGGAAGTAGTGTTCACGTTAGGATACAGCTATTTTGCTTGGGACCAGCCCAGCATGGGTGGGGAATGTCATACAAAAAAGGGAGCACTTCTTGATTAGATCAGAAAGAGATAAAGTTAGTGAGAGTTCAATGCCAGAGGGCTGATGACATGAGGAGTACATATTGTTCTGACAGTATGAGCACGCCTGCAACTTATTTTATTTTAAACCGTTGGTGTTCTGCACTACACACAGCACATGTGAACTGGGACACTGTTTATTTGTGGTGTGGTGGGGTATAAGATTCAATGCAGTAGTAAATCACCGAAAGAAATGGCCTGAAGGCTCCACCATATTAGGAACCAATTGGTCCTCCACCAGCCACCCTCCTTAACCTTTTCAGTCATTCTCTTTATCCAGAAGAGACTGAGAAGTGGAAACATGAAAGTGACTGTCGTAACTTTATAATTACATCATAAACCATAATCCAGTAATATGGACCCCTTCATTGGTAAATAGTGTTGAGCGATATTGCTCGATATCTAAAAATATCGTATCGAAATTGTATCGCCGATAGCACTAAATATCGTCGATATCCGATTTCGATAGCGGAAGTCCCATGTAAGTCTATGGGAACAAAATATCGAAACTAAAAAAACCCTTTATTTCCTTGTAAACACTAAATATACACACATAGAATACATATATATATATATACATGTCATTGTGACATATATATACATATATGTATAGTTTATACACTTCTACATAGTAAAATATCCTCTGATTCAATTGCCGGGTAAAGCCGGCTTCTGTGAAAAGAAAGAAGAACCCGACATGAAATGACACTTGGTGTACATAGGGTTAACCATGTCTTTTCATGTCGTTTGCAATCTGATTTGCACAAACAATTACATCAGTCTATGTGTGCAAAATTTCACACCTGTAGGGGTTAATTAAAGGTGTAAATTCGTTGTAAAAAAAACGGACTTTTTTGCTACGAATTTACACCTTTAATTAACCCCTACAGGTGTGAAATTTTGCACACTTACACTCATGTAATTGTTTGTGCAAATCAGATATCAAACTACATGAAAAGACATGGTTAACTCTATGTAAACCAAGTGTCATTTCATGTCGGGTTCTGCATTTTCACAAAATCCGGCAATTGAATTAGCGGCTATTATACTATGTAGAAGTGTATGAACTATAAATATAAATATATATATATATGTGTCACAAATTTAATGACATGTATATATATATATATATGAGGTGTAAAATTGCTGAAAAAAAATGCGTGGGCTCCCGCCCTATTTTCGCAACCAGACAGACAAAGCCAGTGAGTGGGGGCAGATAATAATAGCCCAGAGAGGGACCATTATTTTTGGCCCCCCCCCGGCTACTAACATCTGCCCCCAGACACCCCAGAAAGGGCAAATCTCTAATTAGATTTGCCCTTTCTGGCACTTTGCCCGTCTATTCCCATTGCCCTGTAGCGGTGGCGAATGGGTTAATAAGGGGTTAAAATGACCTTGCAATTGAAAGGTCACTTTAAGCCAGGTTAATAATTGAGAGCTGTCAATTAGACAACTATCAATTATTAATCCTATTGTATGAAAGAAAAATCAAACACACACACTTTAATAAAAAAGAAGTTTAATGAAATAATCACACAGTTTTTGACCATATTTTATTTTCCTGCTAAAACCATTTCCTGTAATAAAAATAAAATAATAAAGCAAAATTATTCTTACCAATCCGATGTACAGTCAGGTCCCACGGTGTAATCCTTCAGAAAGGGTTAATGTTTACTGCAGGGACCGCAGCTAATGCTGCAGCCTCACAGTAAACCCCCAAATGAATGAGTTCCTCTCCTGGCTGACAGGAGAGGAAGTGGAAAGCTTAATTGATTGCTTTCCACTTTCACTTCAGGTCAGCCAGGGACACAATCAGTGACGTCAGAGGGAACTGGTTAACAAAAATAGGGGTTCCCTTTGAAAAAAAAATGGCGTGGGGTCCCCCTATTTTTGTTAACCAGCCAGATGAAGCAGACCGCTGAGGCCTGGATTTTCAGGCTGTTAAGGAGCCAAGATCCATGGACCTTGCCAGCCTGATAATACCAGGCCACAGCAGTCTGCATATCTTGGCTGATTAACAAAAATAGGGGATCCCCTCGAAAAAAATTGGCGTGGGGTCCCCCCTATTTTTGTTAACCAGCCAGATGAAGCAGACCGCTGAGGCCTGGTTTTTCAGGCTGGTAAGGATCCAATATCCATGGACCTTGCAAGCCTGATAATACCAGGCCACAGCAGTCTGCTTAGCTTGGCTGGTTAACAAAAATAGGGAATCCCCTCGAAAAAAAAACGGCGTAGGGGTCCCCCTATTTTTGTTAACCAGCCAAGTAAAATGCAGACTGCTGCGGCCTGGTATTAAAAGACTGTCAAGGCCCATGGATTTTGGCCCTCAACAGCCTGATAATACCAGGCTACAGCAGCCCACATTTGGCGCATCAAAAGATGTGCCAATTGTGGCACTTTACCCGGCTCTTCCCACTTGCCCTGTAGCGGTGGCAAGCGGGGTAATAAGGGGTTAATGTCACCGTTGATTGCACGGTGACAATAAGCCCGGTTAATAATGGAGAGGCGTCAATAAGACACCGATCCATTATTAATCCCAAAGTTATTAAATGCATAAAAAAAAGACACAGCAAGAAAAAAGTCTTTTAATGAAATAAAAGAGACAACACAGTTTTAATTTCTTTTATTGTACTCTCATTCCTGCGACGCCATCGATCTCCTGTAAAAAAAGAAAAAAAACAAACCAACAGTATACCACCTGTCCGACGCAGTCCATAGTAACGATTGTCCCACGACGATCCAGCTCTGCTACATCGGAATGACAGGCAGAGCCTGTCATCGCGACGCAGCACAGCTGATTACCTGGTTCCCCGGCGGTGACGTCATCGGACTGACTGCTTTACGGCCGGGATTACCCAGCAGTCACTGCAGTTATCGCGAGAAACTGCATGTGACCGCCGGGGAGAAGAGGATGGCGGCCATTAAGCAGTCCGGGATGTGACCGCCGGAGATCTTCTGTCAGGTAAGTGCCGCTGACTCCTGACAGACCCGACCGACGGACACTGACAGTGACAGACCCGACCGACGGACACAGACAGTGACAGTGACAAATCCGATTCCGGTATTCGATAAGACGAAAATATCGAAACGAATTATCGAAAGGCCGATAGAGCTAATATCGGCCGATAGCCGATATTTGCATTATCGTATCGCTCAACACTATTGGTAAACCAACAGATTACATTTTTTACCTATAGGATAAGGTAATCTACTATTCTAGGGCCTAGATTTCTCCGGGTTTATTGTATAAGTCACTAAAATTGATCCTTATGATAGATAGAAGATATAGATAGATAGATAGATAGATAGATAGATAGATAATAGATAGATAGATAGATAGATAGATAGATAGATAGATAGATAGACATAAAAACCTGACCAGCACCTCCTAAGTGTGAACAGGTGCAAGCTGTGAAGACTGCATTATATAGAAAAAGAAGGCACAGCAGTACTATGCATAAGTTTAGGCCAAGTGAAAACACTGAAAAACATTAAAAAACATTGAATCTAGGTTTCACTACTTAAAAATCATGTACTTACAAAAATGAAGGTTCTTAGTGCATAAATTGACCAATTCATGTATGTCCATCACCTTGCCGTGGTTGATGGGCATACATGAATTTGCCAATTTATGCACTAAGATCCTTCATTTTACGAAGTACATCATTTTTGAGTAGGGAAATCTAGATTCAATGTTTTTAATGTTTTCCAGTGTTTTCACATGGCCTAAACTTATGCATAGTACTGCTGTGCCTAGTAGATAGATAGATAGATAGATAGATAGATGATAGATAGATAGATAGATAGATAGATAGATAGATAGATAGATAGATAGATAGATAGATAGAAAAGAATAAGAGCAGCACAATAAAGAGTCCGGGTGCAAAGCTCCCACAGGCAAATACCAAACCTTGCAATATAGTGCTGTTCCTGTTTCCTGGATTCTTAGATAGATAGATAGATAGATAGATAGATAGATAGATAGATAGATAGATAGATAGATAGATAGATAGATAGATAGATAGATAGATAGATAGATAGATAGATAGATAGATAGAAAAGATAGTTGAAAAGCAGCAATAGCAAGCAGTACGTGGAAAATGGGAGCCTGACCTTCCAGGCATAGAACGATCCTCAATACAGTACAAAAAACATGAAGACAGCCTTCTCAGCCAACATATGTGTCTGACCTCACAGATTCTGAAATATTCCCGCAGACATAATCCAAAATCTTGTAGAAAACTTTCCCAGGAGAGTGTTATATTTGCAAAGGGGGCGACAGCTCCAAATTAATGTATATGGATGTTGAAGGAGGGGGTTATAAAGTCTCCAGTAGGTGTAATGTGGAGGGGGCACAATACTTTTTTTATATAGTGTACAAGCAGATAGTGAGACAAGAATGGAATCCAGATAGTGGGTCAGAAATGGACAGTCTTAGGGATGAAATCAAAGAAGAGTCAAAGCAGGACAGGTGAAAATCTGAGCTCAAATGCAGAGAGCAGACTTAATGAGAAAAAGGAACAGTGACTTAGTACTGAAGCTGACAGCATATAGGTGCCAGATTAGGAGGAATCTGGTAGAAGTAGCTCTTGATTGGGCAGATCGGTAACATACAGAAAACTATATAAGAGCTTCCCAGACTTCAGTGCCTTTTGTACAAAAAGTCTGGAGTGGCAATCACTGTGGCCAGGCAAGTTGTAAGTCTCAGTACAGTGATTTATATCCCTTCTGCCTTAATTTTAATATGTCATTTTTCTATTTTAAAATCGCTATTTACATGTAAGGCTTCTCCTCCTGCCTCCTTTGTCATTGCCTTGCAGCAACCAATCATCTTCATATTTCTTTTACTGTGGAAAGACATGATAAATATATGTCCCTAATTGTACAGTCAGAAAAAGTGCCAGCTAATCACCATTCAGGTAGCATTATGATGATGAAGGAAAGGTGTCTGTCCCAGGATGTGAAAATCATGTATTCTGCTTTCACCAGGGAATGCTTCATTCATGAGAAAATTCATAAATATTCCTTCTTCAACCTGCATGTTTATTTTGAGCAAATTGCAAGACAAATGACAGCTTGTATGGCGTTAGAAACAGGCAGACATGAGTTCAGGCCGTTAAACGAGCGTGATCGACAATATTGAAGTTGTTTGACGCTTGTTCCCGAGTTTCTTAACACCGACTGGGGAAGAATGATGGGCACAGATAGTCCTCGATACAGTATAATGCAGGTTCCATATATTACATATAGTTTAATGCACTCCCCATTGTCCTTGATAGAGTATAATACAGCCCCTTCAGAGTATACTGCAGCCACCATCATAGAGTATACTGTAGCCCCTCAGAGTATAATGCAGCCCCACACACACAGAATAATGCAGCCCCCTCAGAATATAATGCAGACCGCTTTCAGAGAATAATGCAGCCCCCTCAGAGTATAATGCCGCCCCCCTCAGAGTATATTGCAGCCCTCTCAGAGTATACTGCAGCCCTTCAAAGTATGATGAAGCCCCCTCAGAGTATAATGCAGCCACCTCACAGTATACTGCAGCCCCACACACACAGTATAATGCAGCCCCCTCATAGAGTATACTGCAGCCCCCTCAGAGTATATTGCAGTCCCCCTCAGAGTATAATGCAGTCCCCCTCAGGATATAATGCACGCCCATCAGAGTATACTGCAGCCCCCTCAGAGTATAATGCAACCCCTCTCAGAGTATACTGCAGCCCCCCTCAGAGTATACTTCAGCCCCTCTGAGTATAATGAAGCCCCCACACAGTATACTGCAGCCCCTTCACAGTATACTGCAGCCCCACACACACACAGTATAATGTAGCCCCCTCATAGAGTATAATGCAGCCCCCATAGAGTATAATGCAGCTCCCACACACACACAGTATAATGCAGACATACATATAGTATAGTGCATCCCCCACACAGTATAATACAGCCCCCCACACACAGTATAATGCAGCCTCCCACACACAGTATAATGCAGCCCCCCATATAGTATAGTGCAGTCACCCCACACACAGCATAGTGCAGCCCCCCACATAGTGTGACACAGTATAATGCAGTCCCCCACATACACTATAGTACAGCACCCTACACAGTATAGTGCAGCCTCCCACACAGTGTAATGCAGCCCCCCAGACACACACAGTGTAGTGCATCTTTCCCACACAGTATAATGCAGCCCCTGACATACACAGAATTGTGCAGCCCCCATACAGTATAATGCAGTCCCTTGCACACACACAGTATAATGCAGCCCTCCACACACAGCATAGTGCAGCCCCTCCACACACAGTATAATGTAGCTCTCCCACTCACAGTATAATGCAGCCCCCCACTCACATTATAATGCAGCCCCCACACAGTACACACATATACAGACACACACACAATACTCATCTCTCCTCCTCGTTCCCTGCAATGCTCCAGGTACTGCTCCAGCCTAATCAGCTCCATTGCTGGCACAGCGTGGTGCACAATGATGTGACATCATTGTGCGCCCGCTTAGTCACAAGCACAGCAGGAGTGATGGGAGAGGGAGCGTCATATGATGCGCTCTCCTCCATCAGTGCTTTCAACTGTATCAGCGTCTATGATGCCAATAAGGGTTCCATAGCAGCCGCGTGGTGTGCCGCTATTAGCGGCATGCCACTGGCTGGGGACCCCTGGCGGATCTAGGGTCCTAGGCAGCTGCCTGGTCTGCCTGCCCCTAACTCTGTCCCTGCCTAAAGGCTAAGAAAATAGAGTGTAACTTCCATCGACACTACTCTGTCCTCCTCCTCCTGGACCTGTCCTCTGCCTTTGACACAGTGGACCGCTCTCTATTACTACAGACCCTCTCATCTCTTAGCATCATAGACTTGGCCCCATCTTGGATCTCGTCATACCTAACAGACCGGACATTCAGTGTCTCCCACTCACACAACACCTCCTCACCTCGCCCCCTATCTGTCGGAGTCCTGCAAGGTTCAGTCCTAGTACCCCAGCTCTTCTCCAATTACACCTTCGGCCTGGGACAGCTCATAGACTCTCACGGCTTGCAGTGTCACCTCTATGCTGATGACACACAGATCTACATCTCTGGACGAGATATCACCTCCTACTAACCAAAATCCCACAATGTCTGTCCGCTATTTCATCCTTCTTCTCCGCTAGATTTCTAAAACTTACAATGGACAAAGCAGAATTCATCATCTTTCCCCACCTCACTTTACTCCCCCAACAGATCTATCCATTAAAGTAAATGACTGCTCACTCTCCCCAGTCCCTCAAGCTCGCTGCCTTGGAGTAAACCTTGACTCTGATCTCTCCTTCAAACCACATATTCAAGCCCTTTCCACTTCCTGCCGACTTCAATTCAAAAATATTTCCCGGATCCGTACATTCCTCAACCAAGAAACTGCAAAAATCCTAGTCCATGCACTCATCATCTCTCGCCTTGACTACTGAAACCTCCTACTTTGTGGCCTCTCTTCTATCACTCTTGCACCCCTCCAATCTATTCTAGACTCTGCTGCCTGACTAATCCACTTATCCCCCGCTATTCCCCGGCCTCTCCACTTTGTCAATCCCTTCACTGGCTCCCTATTACCCAGAGACTCCAATTCAAAACCCTAACCATGATATGCAAAGCCATCCCCAACCTGTCTCCTCCATACATCTGTCACCTCGTCTCCCGGTATTTACCGTACCTGCACGCAACCTCCGATCCTCACAATATCTCCTTCTCTACTCCTTTCTCATCTCCTCTTCCCACAATCGCATACAAGATTTCTCCCGCGCATCCCCCCAACTCTGGAACTCTCTACCCCAACATATCAGACTCTCGCCTACCATGGAAACCTTCAAAAGGAACCTGAAGAGCCACCTCTTCCGACAACCTACAACCTGCAGTAACCACCGATCCACCAAACCGCTGCTCAACCAGCTCTACCCTCACCTACTGTATCCTCACCCATCCCTTGTAGATTGAGCCCTCGAGGGCAGGGTCCTCTCCTCCTGTACTAGTCATGACTTGTATTGTTTATGATTATTGTACTTGTTTTTTATGATGTATACCCCTTTTCACATGTAAAGCTCCATAGAGTAAAAGGCGCTATAATAGTAAATAATAATATTAATAGTTTATGCTGCTATTAAAGTGGATTTGCAAAAGTGAAGTACCTCCTGACTGTTGGTGAGCATTAGATGGGGAGCAAATGCTGAACATAACTTTTTTAGTGTGCAGTAATATTTTATTATGTGCTTATTTTTTTGTTATACTGAGTTTAGGAGTCAAAGAAAAGGTAAATTATTACATATTTTTAATTTGGGATTGAATTTCAAGCAATGATGAGTCCTTGGCTGATGAAAATCAAACAAGATTTAAGCCCCATACACATTAGGCTAATGTTGGCCGCACCTGCTGATATTGACGGGTTCGGACTACAGTTTAATGTGTATGGGAAGCCTGGACAGATGATTGTTGGGGCGTTAAGAATCCGGTTTGCCTTATTTCAGACTGCTGATCCTTTCATTCCCCCTGAGATAAGCTGTCATCATACATGTCTGGCAGGAACTTTCTTGTAGAGAACACAGATGCGCTTAACGGAGCCCTACATACGATAGAAATAGCCATCTATCAGTCAACAGCCATCTAAAGTTTTTGTTTGGGTTTAGGTTTGTACAATCCATACTTCTTTTTTGACTCATTTCAATGGTCATTCATACCTGGTAACACAAACTAGTTGATATAAGTGTGCTGTCTGGCATCTCCTTAATAAAGGCTGTAAAGTTGACTGTCATTAGCACAAATGTGAAAACAGCATCTTTTTCAGGCTGATTCTATCTGGAACCCACCTGAAAAAAGTGCTTAATAAAATAAAAATAATGAAAGGGTGCACAGTGATGTCAAAACGACTTTTGGTGCATATGTTCTGTCTTTTTTAACTTCTTTTAACCACTCCAGGCTTCGAAAGCTGTGAAACGGCTCAAAGAAGTGACCTGACCATTTTCCAGGCTGGTTCTGCTTGGAAGCCTCGACTATTTTATATATATAAAATAAAAAAAATAAGATGCCAAAAATAAAACAATAAAGAAGACGCTTCAGGAAATGCAGTGCCGGTGATTTCCTGAGCATCTTATTCATCAAAACTATGCGAGTACATGACCTTACAATTGTAAATCATAAGTTTCCTAAAACCCTCATTTTCATTTTGCTATCAGTAACAAGTCCGCCATGCTATGCCATTCCCCATCTCAGGTTACATTACTAATGTGATTATCTAGTTAGAACATTATGTGTAAAAGTGCTTAAAACAGTAAAAATAGACAACTGACTATTATACTTCCATAATTAAAGATGTCACAATCAACTCCAGTCCCACGTACTGGAAGGTTCACTTTGTGCCTGTGTCCTGTAATTTTAGTTATCAGTGCTGCTTGTGAAGTGTGTTGTCTGACTTTTTACAATACAAAAAGAACAATTAATAAACCTAAATGAGTATATACTATATAGAAGCTAAATAAGTAAATTGTATACGTAAATGTAAATAACATAGGGTACTTAGTTAACACTATTTTGATTAAAAAAAAACATAAAAGCCAATCCCGACAAGGTGTACCCATCGATATAGTCCTAACCTATCTCTAGTATTAAAATCTTACCTTGTGTCAGGTGACCTCAATGTGAATAAGGGCATAGTAGAACAGGGGCCCAACTATTCAGACACCCGTCCATGGGAAGCTATATGGATCAAAAAACTGTGAAAGCCATCCCACCGCGACTAGGTGTACCTAATCGGGACAGTCCTAACCTATCTCTAATATTAACATCTTACCTTGTGTCAGGCGACCTCAATATGAATAAGGGCAGAGTAGGACAGGGGCCCAACTATTCAGACACCCGTCCATGGGAAGCTATATGGATCAAAAAACTGAGAAAGCCTTCCCACCGCGACTAGGTGTACCTAATCGGGACAGTCCTAACCTATCTCTAATATTAACATCTTACCTTGTGTCAGGTGACCTCAATGTGAATAAGGGCATAGTAGGACAGGGGCCCAACTATTCAGACACCCGTCCATGGGAAGCTATATGGATCAAAAAACTGTAAAACCTATCCCACTACAACAAGGTGTACCCAATCAGGACAGTCCTATCCTGTCTCTATTACTATGTTCTTAACTTGTGTTAGCTGACTGTCCCGATTGTTATGTTATGTACATGTCATATTCCTCTTTACTTATTTACTTACTATAGGGTATATGCTCATTTTGGTTTTCTTCTTAGGTTTTGTTTGTGAATTGACCATAGTGTAAACATGCTCTTACATATTGAACGTATACCAGCTTATTCTCCGACTCATTTCTTTGGTTTGACTTTTTCCAATAGCTAAGCCAGCCTCCTTCATTGTCACAGCTGATGCACAGATAGCTCTGAAGATAGAGGCGCTGAAGATTTCTGTATATCTGACAATTGTATAACTTACTATTTTAAGCACTTAGAAAAACTTTTTTTGTAACTGGTCACTTTTAAGTAATTTTTTTTCAAAATATACCTAGGTAAAGAGTCTTTTTAATGTTTCATACTGTTTAGTTTTCTTATTAACAGTTGGGTAACTCACGATAGGTAAAAGCAAAGCCTCCATGAGTGTGTACCTAGGACTTTAGGTTTCCTGACCATTCTCTTTATTACAGTACATCACACATGAAATTTTGTGTCCATTAATTTAGCTATTTTAGGGCCTTAAAGTATTTTCTTGTTTAATTTACAATAATTGTGTCTTCAGCTTGTAAACTCCAGGATCTAGGTGTCAAGCCAAGGGTGAAAATGGAGTACCGTAGACTGACTCATGGAAAGTAAAGATACTTTTGAACTTAATATCGTGGAGCAAATTGCACTTTCGCCAACAATGCTTATTTCTAGTATCTTTGTCCCTTCAGACTGTGGTTTGTGACTGGTTAAGAGAAGCAGGGTGCTGTTTTTGTGACGACTTTGCAAGAGCACACAGTACATGACTTTACAATCACTGGTTTAATGAGGCAGTAAAATTGAATACATGTAGACAGGACCTTGCACATTTAGCTCACAAATGGGTTTTTAGGCTTTGGAGAAATATATGCACATTGTAAGCAGCTATATAACACCGTTCAATCGTCCAGATTTCCATAGGGCGCTCATAAATTCCATTAGGCAAAGGAGAGTTGACTTTACCCGATAAACGTCTGGAAGGTCAAGTCTGTGTATGGATCCATAATAGGAGGGTTGGTCTCAAATTAAAAATAGTTTATTTTTTCTTTAATCTCATTTTAATGTCAAGTTAGGAACAAAGTACAGTAACATTAGTTTAGTTGTTTTAGCATCTGACTACTGAAAACTATTTGTTCTAAGCTTGTCGATCCTCTCGGCTGCTACATTTAGACACGTTGCCTCATTCTTATTCTGTTCTAGAATGGTAAGACGTCCGTACTGTAATGTCATGTGTACGATTTATTTAATTTATAAATATATTTAAAATTTAACCAAATTCTGAATATTTCACACCTATTAGTAAACCCTTCTGCATAGGCGTCTTTAAATAGGACGCGTTCATGTTGTATAGCATGGGCGCTTTTGGAGATTACGTAAAAGTCCAATATACATTTGAGAGGCAAAATACATGACCTTTTGATTGAAATTAGGTTCTGGTCATAAAAAATCCCTTAGGCGCTGACAAGGGGGATCAGCAGCTGAACCTGACCCCCCTTCATGATTTGATCTGCAGATGTAAATAATAATTTATGGGAGCAACAAATATGGTGCAGTGCAGCCCCGGCCCCGGGCTGGAGCAGCTAAAGGGATGGGAATTAATAGAAAGCAGCACCAGGGGCCAGGAGCTATTAGCAGGCGCTATTCTTCACAGCTCCCATCAGGATTAATCATTGAGAGTTAATTTGAAGCTCAGACAAGTTGCTGTTAATTTAGTGCAGGGAGGACGGGATGGGGAGAGCCCAAACCCCCCCGAGTCCCATTAATCAGCAGCCTCAGACGGCCCTGCCTTGATTACAATTTGCAAAAAAATTCATTAGCGCCTGGGCCAGTGACAATTTTTCTCTTTGCCTGTGATGTGACTCATTAGGCAGCCAAATGAAAGCTGTGATGATGGCTGCAATCAAACCCCTCCACTTGTTTATCTTCTCCCTGCCTTGCCAGTGCAGGATCAAGGCCCTCTCCAGCACCCACTCTCCTTATCCTGCCCCCTCTCCAGGCTGGCTCTCCCTATACCACCTACTTCCATAGCCTGGCTTTTCCCTAACTTCTCTCATCATAACACCAACTGAGGCTGTTAGCACTTTTTATAGTACACGGTTGAAATAAAACCATCCTTTTGCACAGGTTACCCTCTGTACAATGAATTATTTGATACATTCTTCCATTTCACTATGGGAGATTATTCACCTTTGCAGATGTTCAAGGTTACTTGCCCCTTTACCTAATAATACTCACTTTTATATGCCTTCTCTTGCTTTGCTCTAATATTCTGTAATAGAGCCTAATACTCTTCATTAACTTTTATCCCTAAGTATAGGTCACAACTTCTAGGTCATTTCTCTGACAAACGTTGGCGACTTATGCTTCTTTGTAGAAAAAAAAAACCCTTTGCCTTAATTTTCATTCATTTTTTTATATAGGTTTCAGCAATGTTATCACTTTAGTCAGTCATTATGTCTATTATTTAGGGACTTGTGTTGCCTTCATTCAAGGCGTGTGGCTCAGAGCCGAGCAATTGTACCAGATCCAATATAGTTCATGAATCTTGGGCTTGAATACGGACCGCTGTACATTAGTCTTTGGAAGTTCATTAAATATGGCTAGATCTAATATTTTAGGTCATAGCGTTACACAAATCTATTTAAATGTCCATTGGACTAACTAGAATGCTGATTTCCAAGTTTAACTAAAATCATGCCACGCCATTATTTCCTACCTTGTTCTACAATTACGTTTCATGATTATATTGCATTTCTTTAATAAATTTGTAATTTTACTTAGGCCTCTTCCTTGCAATATTTAAAAGACTTCTTTCCAATATGTATAGCCAATGATTTCTACATTGGGATTTGTGAAGCCATGTTAAATGAAAAGCCCAAAAAAGTATTATTTCTTACAATTGTTGTATATTCTGACGAAAAGTTGTTAATATTGTACAATATAATTCGTGTTGTGTCATTATTAATGCGTAACTGTAAATCACCTCTGTTCATTTTGCCATAGTTTTGACTTAGAATGGCTACTGAGTGTGCAGGTCATATACGTAAAACAATCTATACGAGTACTTACGTGTAAGATGGCAATGTTGTCCCCACACCATATATAAGTGCCGGGGGGGCTCTTGTCAAAATAATAGTTGCCTAATCTAACACAATGGTATTTACCAAGAATAATGATAATATATCTTGTTTTTTCCTTAGATTGAAGTGATCTTGTACTCAACGCAACTGTACAACAGGTTGACCGTTTCATCTAAGTGAACTTTGCAGCTGCCCGGGGTTGCCTTGAAGAATCAAACTTGTCTGTTTCTATGTTGGAAATTGACATTTTTCATATTAAGTAAAGAACATATTTAGTATTTTCCTACATTACATAGCAAATCCAGGCCTATCCCATGCAAAAGAGCATCTATTATTCCTGCTGAAGTCTAAAGACAAACACATAGTACATTAAAATCTCACATCAGATGTTGTTTTACTGGCTGATCATAGAGATTTTTCTTTGTAAAATCAATATTGATAAAAAGGAAAAAAAAAGTGTAGCCTACAGCTATTTTTATGTATCTTGGCAAATATATATGTTATTTAAACTTGTGTCTACTCCAATTGTACATATTAGAAGATACCGTAACTGTCATGGGATACGTGAGAGCTTATATTGATAGTGCCGGTATGGCTTACTAATACATAATGTTAGCAGCGTGGATATATATATATATATGTATATATATATATATATATATATATACATATATATATATATAAACAAATACATTTATATGTAGCTATATACCAAGGTTATATATATATATATATATATATATATATATATATATATATATATAAATATTAGATCCAATATGTATACCACTGCTAACGATAACTTCAATATTTTTTTGCAAAAAACTTTTGGAAATTAAGTTTGCGATGCGACATATAAATTGTAATGTGATATACTATGAGATACTTAAACATTTCTCAGAAATGCTAACACATGTTAAATTTAAAAAAAATAATAATAATTAGAATGTATTTTCTATGGATTTCCTTACCAATTGTGAATTACATACATTGTTAAAAATTACCGTTATTTGCAATTGAAGTTTGGCCACTTTCCTTTGCAAAACAATAAGTAAATAATAAATAACTGTAATAAATTAAAGTTATAATATTAAGATGCACCGGGATAATCTAATACCTGAAATCTATCTTTAACATTGTACAAATTTCAGGCATTAGCTTTAACACGATTTATAAAATTTGCCTTGGAACACTAGAACATCTACAAAATAGAGCTAAGGGCTGTACATATAGTAATTAATATTTTGACATTGATGGTAATCTATAATTATAGCTGTGTAAATCATTTGCTGTAATGTGTACATACCTACACATGTACTTATCTAGTATCTAATTATATAGCATTGTGTGTATGATTTCCCATGTGAATAATTTATATTAAGTGGGTGTTAACAGCCTTGGTCTGCTCCATATTTCTAATCGCTGAACCTACATGTACCTGTTTTATATATGTCTTGATAAATGTTTCTATACAAAGCGCTTGTGTCAATGTCATTTAATCTATATTTCACTTATGTCTATTACAAACACCATATTTTCAGCGATACACGGAGAAGATATATATGTATATTTTTACATATGCATATATAAGTTTATATAGATATTTATATATACCTGTATATATAAAATATCTATATAAACCTATATATATTTATATATAAATACATCTATATCTACATATATAATATATATATAGACATACATATATATTATATAAAGATACATATATATATATATATATATTTACTCTATAGGACATTTCAAGAGCTTGCTGCTGCTATATTCTGTAGATTTTTAGATTTATATAATTTTGCTTCCAATCCTGGTATTTAATTTTCTTAAAATCCAATGAAGGGAGGAATCCCTGCAGAATCAGTATATGATGAGAAGAAAATCTCCCTTACAACATGTTAATAAAACAGAGTTGAATGTGTCCTTCCTTTATCTGCCATTCAGCTGGTTACCAGCACATCCAAGCACTGGCATGAAGTGACACAGAAAGAGCTGACCCTTCCTGCTTCTTGCTGGGATCCCAACTCACTTTGTACAGTAGCCACAAATAACCTGAGAGATCCCAGGCATCAACATCCAAAGAGCTGCTCTTGGTCTGATCTGCCAGTCACTTTGTGACAATTATTAATCTGCCTCTATGCAGAATAAAAAAATCTTCTCTCCCTTTCTTTTTCCAACCCCACAACCCTGAGTCCTGGAAATTTGCTTAGTTGTGGTCCCACCACCCTCTACCCAGACACATTTACTGCACAGATGATGACACTTCTAACCTTATGCAATTAAATAATCTCTGAGAAAAAAAAAGTACATTCATTTATTTCTTGTCCAACAGACCCCACATGTCCTGCTCTATTAAATCCCACACAGACACCCCCCTCCACATCATCACACAGATCAGATTTGACAAAATGAGTCTCAGAGGGGATTAGCCAGGACCTATATGAAATGACCCCACATCTCCCAGACTGCATGGCCGGAGTGGGATTATTTATTAGTGACATTTTAGGTTTCACAAGACTTTTTTTTTGTTGAAATTTATCATAACTTAAAGAGAAGTATGAGACACTGAATAAATTAATCACAACATAATCTGAAGCTCAAGAGAGCTAAACCAGAAGGTCAGTTTATCCAAACAGGGACTGGAGTCCCTCTAAAAAAACACAGGGGCCAGAGAAGTTTTGTCCCAAATGGCCTGGACTTGGCTAAGTGTCCAAGATCAGGAGACCCAACCCTGTGATGATGAGGTCCACACAGTTCTCCTGCTCTCATCACAATAAATAGTAAGTGGTTGGCATGTCAGGATACACTGAGTTATGGGAACCACCACCAACCTGCTGCAGTCTATGGTCTGTTGGGAGACTGGACCTCACAGTTCAGGGTCTAGCCTGCTCCAGCTGCTGGTGTTGGCTCCTTATAGCGAACCTGCTGACATGAACTGGGATGGGTACCACGATTTTGGGGTTTCTGGAGGGCTCCCCGGTCTTGGAATTTGCATTCCCAGCCTTGACCCTCTTCCACTTGGCCCTGCGGTTCTGGAACCATATTTTCACCTGGACCTCGCTGAGTTTGAGGGCATGTGCGATCTGGGAGCGCTCGGTGAGGGACAGGTACTTCTTACAGTGGAACTCCTTCTCCAACTCCAGGAGCTGTTCGCTGGTGAAGGCCGTTCTCCTTCGTCTGTTCTTGCCGGTAGAAGTGCTGTTACTGGAGGGGTTGGGATTTTGGGGACTTTCCTCTGGGGTGTCTTCTTCTTTGTGGGTCGTCTGGCAAGAGATGTTATCATCTGAACTGTAGTCCAGGTCACTGTCCATCAGGTAGGAGTCTTCCTTCCCTTTCACCTCATCATCCTTAGCAGAGTCTTCCTTCCCCTGACCCCGGACAGCACCTGCAGAGAGGACATAAAGCCCAAATTACAGATACAAAAACAGCAACAAGCACGGAATAACAGAAAAATAAACTTTTCTAGAACCAGCATTAACAATGTTTCTATGTAGAATACAGAAACGTCTGTGAATTATATCACCATTATGTGTCATCTGAAATCACCTGACTATCTATCGATGGCTCGATCTATCTATCTAGATAAGAGGTAATGAATGGATGCAGCACAACAAGCAATATGGCAAAAAGCGGTGGTTTATTAGCCCATTGTGGCAGTGGCAACGTTTCGATTCTGAAGTATGAACCTTCCTCAAGTTATTTTAATATCTATCTATCTATCTATCTATCTATCTATCTATCTATCTATCTATCTATCTATCTATCTACTATGTAATCTATCTTTTTACTATATATTTTTTATTTAGTTATTTATCTATCTTTGTTTCTATTATGAATTTCGTACATGTTTCATCACGTTTGTCATCGGAAAATACCTATCTATATCTCTATTATCTATATATCTACCTATCTATATGTGAATCTCTATCCATCATCTCCATCCATCCGTCTATTTATTGAATTATTGCACCTACCTGCTCTATATATTAATATATGGTACCTATTGTGTGTGTTGGTGTATATATCATCTATCTTTCTATCTATCTATCTATCTATCTATCTATCTATCTATCTATCTATCTATCTATCTATCTTTTGATCCATTCTATAGCAATAAATTAAAAAGATTAATTAAATTGATGATAGTAGAGAAATCCTGTAAAGGATACAGCAGAACGATCCTGTTTCTTGCCTGTATACAGTTTCCTTTTTTCTCCCGTATTTGACTCCTGAGATCGTGGATTTCGTTCACGCTAATATTATTATTATCTCTATGTCACCTATCTATAACAGAAGTACAAATAATTCGGTTTCTCCTGGATAACATGGAGCAAGGTTTTCCGCCTGTAGCTGCCGATCTGCAATCAAAGAATTCCTCTGATATTTTGGGTAAATTAAGCCCGTTGTAATTATATGGTAAATGTTTCTTGTGAATCATCGCTGTTCACATTTAGTTCTCACTTCACTTTATAGAAAATAAATAGTTTTCATGCAGTTCTAATTGAACACGATCTCGTTATTTTTGTTGTGCTTTTTATCAACTAAAATAATCACAAACGTGGCATTTTCTATTTCTCTCTTTTTAGTAAATCACATTATAAATGTTGCAGTTTGATGTTCGCGATTATATTTCATATTATCTAAATGTTTTCATTTTTTTCCACAAAAAATCGCTTTCCAAATTAAAGTTTGTTGAGCAGTATTATGCATTTAACATGTATTTTTTTTTATTAATTCTTTTTATACTATTAGTAATTAATTGAGACCATTGGCAATTATTCAGCATTGTGTGCACCTGCCTGCATCAAATATATTTAATATATGGAATACAAAACTTTCTGCCTTTGTGTATTGTGACTTCCAAATATTTGGCTCTATATAGGTTTGGCACTTACCTAAAGCGCTTTCTGAAGCAATGAAAGGCAGCAATGTCCTGTCTTTGGTGACATAGGTTTTACTAGTGTCTTCTCCATCTGACTGGCTCCCATCGTTTTTGTCGAATCCTCCTTGCAGACTTTGAACTCCATACTTCCTGGCTGCCTCTTGGTGCTGAGCTGAGGCTGAGAAACTGCCTGGCAAAGTTGCCATAAGTGTGGAAGTGAGGGCCATGCCCTGTGCCAGGCTGGAGCAGAATCCACTGGGCAGACTGGGTATCTGGTGATGAGGATGACTAGAGGGAAGAGTTGGCTGCAGAGTGGCCTGGGACAATGTTGGAGGTGGAGGGGGTGGTGGTGGCAGCACTACCGGCCTGTATGGCATGAACATAGGATATCCTGTATAGACAAAGTGCCCAGGACTTGGTTGTGGTGGGCTCCCTATCAGTGAGTCTATACTGAAAGCTGTACTGCTGCCCAGGGGACGCTGCATCATCATGAGAGGAGGCTGGAAAGCTGCACTCATATAAGCTACTGGAAGTCAATCGGAGATTAGAAAAGAACTGGTATATGCCCTAAGTAAAGGGCACAGAAGCGATGTAGGGTGTTGGCAGAGAGATGTCCTCAGCCTCTCATAGCTTCCAGTGCCGAATTCCCAAAGTTCTAGAAGAAGCAGAGTCCTGGAAGACACAGCTCCTAGACTATAGTCATCAGCTCAGGTTCTTGCCCCTGGAGGACCCTGAGGAGGACACAGCTTGTAGGCTCAGGTTCTTGTCTTGGAGGATCCTATAGGAGGCTATGGTCATCAGTTCAGGTTCTTGTCATAGAGGACCCTATAGGAGGCTATGGTCATCAGCTCAGGTTCTTGCTCTAGAGGACCCTATGGTTATCAGCTCAGGTTCTTGTCCTGGAGGACCCTATGGTTATCAGTTCAGGTTCTTGTCCTGGAGGACCCTATGGTCATCAGCTCAGGTTCTTGCTCTGGAGGACCCTATGGTTATCAGCTCAGGTTCGTGTCCTGGAGGACCCTATGGTCATCAGCTCAGGTTCTTGCTCTAGAGAACCCTATGGTCATCAGCTCAGGTTCTTGTGTAGTGGAGGTGACACTTCTTGATACTGTGTGTCCTGTGTGGGTGATGCTTCTTGTCTATATGACACTTGGGCGCTTTCTATAGGTTTCCTCTCCTTGTGGTCTCTTCTGTTTAGCGGTTTTTTTTCAGGATTACTGTCTTTTGCTCTCCCTTGTTGTATGTGGAGTCTTCTCTTTGTCTTCTGATACTTCTGTCCTCCTTACGTCCGATGTTCTTCTCTTCTTGAGTGTCAGGTGTATGGAGTAGAGTTCACAATGGTTCCCTGAGTGACCTGGATCCTCCTCCTTCCCTCTGTGTGTTGTGTATAACGATGATGTCCCCCTCTGTAGGATGGAGCCCCCTCGTCTTCAGGGTGTCAGATCTCCAGGTGACCTGTCTGCTGTGCAGTCTCCTCTCTCTCTCCGGTCTCAGCCGCTACACACTGAGCTCCTAATTTCCATTCACATATTGCTACATTTTAGAACCTTCCCTCGGTCACATGGGCCTGTTCTTGTATTGTGATTGGCTGGCGGTGTCCCCAGACCTCACCCATCTCACACCCCTCACAGAGTGTCAGGATAAAGTGCACTCACAGATATGTCCCTGTGTAGGGGCACCACGCTGTCACCCCGACCCTGGCTGTGTGTTATGTGTCCAGGGCAGGAGAGGCAATGTGTGTCATATAGGGAATTAATCCAGCTGCACGGGGTCTGCTCCATAGACACAAGTGTGAGGTGTCTGCATTGTTCACTGGGAGCTGCTGGGTATCCGTGAGTGAATGCTTTGTGCTCAGGTCTTCTTTTATTACAGTCAGTCTATTTACTATTTGTAATATCAATTTTATTTTACTTTGATCAGACAGAAATTGCACAAAGCACTTATATTAAATGCACTTATATTAGGGATATAATTAATATTCGGCATCTATCCCGCTAGCTTGTATGGAGATGTGTGCAGCAAAGGAATCCCACATGTAATGTGTCTATTTATCTATCTATCTATCTATCTATCTATCTATCTATCTATCTATCTATCTATCTGTCTATTTAAGATCTACTTTTCTATCTGTCTAATATTTATCTATCTATCTATCTATCTATCTATCTATCTATCTATCTATCTATCAATCATCTATCATATTTTTCTATTGATGAAATAGAAAAAAATAGATTAGGATAGATAGCAGAAAGCAAAATTAAATACCCATATATTCATTACCTTTCTATCTCTCTCTCTCTATATATATGTCTATAGATAAATATAAATATATATATATATGCATATGAGCCATGCAGCTTTCAAACTCCTTACAAGGTTTCATACTTACAACCAGAGTTAAGCACGGTACAGGTAAGATTTGTTGTGCACACATTTTACATTTTGGCTGTTGTTCTGCATGTTGCTTTACTATGGCAGTCGGGAATCCAGTGTCACTAATTTATATCCTCTTTTATATTATGATACGTTCATTGCACTGTGCATTATTTATAGTATCTGGGGCATAATTGTATAACGAATCTTCTGTACTTATTACTGACCAACTACCTGCTGAATCATCCCTTTTATTATCAGAATGGACTTCATCTCCTTTAGACTCCAGCAGGATACACATGTCCCGAGCAGACAGTAATATCTGAGCGATGCTAGAGGCTTATAGAACCCATTTTTAGTGAAGTATAATCTTTCTTTCTTTCTTTCTTTCTTTCTTTCTTTCTTTCTTTCTTCTTTCTTTCTTTCTTTCTTTCTTTCTTTCTTCTTCCTTTATTTCTTTCTTTCATTCTCTCTCACTTTCCTTTTTTTCTTTCATTCTTTTCTTTCTTTCATTCTTTCTCTAGAATCTCTCTCTTGTTATCTATCTATCTATCTATCTATCTATCTATCTATCTATCTATCTATCTATCTATCTATCTATCTATCTATCTATCTCCCTGTCCTCTATCTAACTTATTGGCACCTGGTCATTTTATAAAATAATCCCGCTCAGGCTTCTTTGTAACAATATTATTGTTATTCTTCTCAATATTTAGAAGTTTACAAATGATTTTCAACATAGTTTATAATTTTCGCATCACAACTGTATGTAGACTATTAAATGGCTATATATATATATGTAAAATATATATATATATATACATATATATATGTACACACACTATATATATATATATATATATATATATATATATAATTACCTATGTATCCATTTCTCAATCTATTATAACATAATATAAAATTCGAGACTCAGACTTTCTTTCCCCATAGTGCCTGTTCCCACTTTCCACTGTGTAGTTTATTCTGGTTTTTATTTATTTATTACTAAATAAGCTGTCCCTCTGCTGTAATAGAGTTATATTGTCATTGATCTGCTTCTGGTGTAGATAATACAGCAGATCTACCTGCAGTGTATGGAAGTCCTCAGATGATGCCCTATCAGGATGATGTGCTAGCTCCAGCTATTCTACAGGCTGCATCCAGTGTCTGGGATCCTGATGAATGGAGGGTGCTGGGAAGAGCAGCTCTTATCACATATTATCATGTGTGTCATCCTGGCTTCTGCTGTCACTGGTGACTGCTGCCTGTCACTCCTGCTGATGGCTTCTGTCTGCAGTCCATGCCCTATGTTTATGTATAAGGGGCTCCCAGGGGTAGTTGGATCTCCATTAGATAATTCAGTCCATTCCCAACTCATTACAAGCTGTCCTACTTTCCTCAGCCCAAACCCTACAGATCAGCCCGACCACTCTGTGCCTTTGTCCCCACTCCTTGTAAGGAGGTCTAGGGCTGCAAGTCCCCTCCTTCTCCTATTTATTTACGGCTATTTATTCTGTTTGCTCGCTCAGTCCTACCATTGCCAAATGTTGGGGAAGTGTCCGAGTGAGGTGGGGTGAGAGTCTCCCTCCCTTATTCCTTGGGGACAACAAAAGGGGGTTTGTGTCCTTTCCCCATCTGGACACAGCAATTTGCAACTTGCAAAAACATGAAAGCTCCATCTTTTTGCCTGGGAGTATTCATCCCTCTTTATACAGGGCTGAAAGCCCCCAATAGACTTCTGGAGGAGAAGGGGATCCATGTGATTGTGGCTTTGAAACACTCCTGCAATTATGTAAAGTAACTATTGACTCTCCCGCAGGAATCAAAAGCCCCCCAGCCCTGTCCCCTTTTATTGCCTAACTCTCATGTTTGGCTTTTCAAAGCATCCCCAACACAGATTCTTTCTACAGGACAAAAGGGAGGACAAAACAGTCCCCAAACTTGTAAATTGGATGTCAAAAGACTAGGAACAATTTGAAGGCCAATAAATAATGAGCAGAATTGAGCAATAGGAGAGATCAAGTACTTGTAAATGACTCTCCACGGATAAGTAACATTCTAGAAACTGTGCATCACACAGAGGGTTGGGACCTTCATGGACACCCCAGACATGCCAGGATGGGTTACCAACAGAGTAACCACCTACTGCTGGAGTAACTGATGCCATATCTTACAATGAAAAGCTGCAATGTGCATTGAATGTAAAACTTGTCAATATATAAGTGCAACTAATACACATTACTATACCTAAAATGAAAGGCTTAGTAAAAGATCTGACAATATCCTTCACATATATGTCAATATTCTAGAGGTCACCAGAACTGCATGCGCTTGAGATAAATATATTACTCTGTTTAGTTGCATTTTATAATTTACTGTTATTTCGGGGACATGCAGTTGTATTCCTTATGGAAAATTAGTATTGAAAATTCTTAAGAGTATGAGAAATATTTAGAGTTGAGAGTCCTCAGTGGTTGATACCTTTTAATGGCTAACTGAAAAGATGGTAACAAATTGCAAGCTTTCGAGACTACTCAGGTCTCTTCATCAGGCTGAACTAATACAAAATCTGAAGAATCACATATTTATACACAAAAACACAGAAAAAATGCAATAGGTAAGACAAGTGACGTGAAGCAGAATAGTCATTATGGCAGAGGAATGAGCATAAATATTGGAACAATTCATAGATAAGGAGAGAAAGTTTTATTACCCTCTGATTGGGGTCTGGTAATGTTTTGTGATGTTTTCACAGGGTATTTGGAGTAAATTCCTTAATTGATGTAATAGGCCATAAAACCATGTGACAGGTTCATTCCAGCATTAAGAGTGTCAAAGGTCACCATCAATTTGTATTCGCAAATTCTTCTCTGCCTTTGAGATGTGAATCTGCTTCTTAGTACCAGTATTTTCATATCTGACATGCTATGATCAGGGGAGCAAAAATGTTTTGCCACAGGTAGATCCATTCTTTTTTCTCTTATTGCGTGGCGATGAGAATTCATCCTTGTTCTCAGTTTTTGCCCGTCTCCCCCACATACAGACCCCCAGTTGGACATTTAGTACATATAATTAGGTACACAACATTAGATGTGATGCAGCTGAAAGTACCTGGTATCTTGTAGTCCTGATGTGAGTTGGGGATCTTTATCTTGTCCGTGGTCATTATAAATGGACAGGTTTTGCATTTCTTCTGATTGCAAGGCAAGGTTCCTGCAGCTGTTGGGGAGGACAGGGAACTTCTGACAATGATGCTTCTTAGATTTGGGGGCTGCCTAAAACACAGTAGTGGGGGGTCTGGAAATATGGATTGTAACCGGGCATCTTTTTGTAGTAAAGGTTGTAGTTTCCGTGCAGCTCCCCTTAGCACCTCCAGATTTGGATTGTAGGTGACCACTAAAGGCACCCGGTTATTTTCTTCTTTAGCTTTGTAATGTAGCAGGTGATCCCTTGATATTCTGGTGGCTCTTGTAATTTGGTTTTCAATTGTTCTTGGATGGTAGCCCTGATTTAAAAAGGTCTTTCTAAGGCGACCAAGGTGTTCATCTCTATCCATGGGGTTGGAACATATACGGTTGTATCTGATGGCTTGGCTGTAGACAATAGAGTTTTTTATGTGTTTTGGATGGAAACTGTCCCATTTAAGGTATGTTGGACGGTCGATTGGCTTCTGATACAGGGATGTCTCTTTGAATTTGACAACAAGATCTATTTACAGGAGACTGGCACAGCGATGGGAAGTAAAATGGCTCCACAGTATGCAAATCTTTTCATGGCCAAGCTTGAAAGCGACTTTCTGTCCACATGTCCAACCAGGCCTCGGGCCTACTACCGCTACATTGATGACATTTTAATCATCTGGACGGAGTCTGAGCAACAGCTAAAGACGTTCCACGAACAGTTCAATCAATTTCATCCCACCATCAACTTAACACTTAACTACTCCAGCACTGAAATTAACTTTTTGGACACCATCATTAAACTGAAGGACAATGAAATAGAGACATCCCTGTATCAGAAGCCAATCGACCGTCCAACATACCTTAAATGGGACAGTTTCCATCCAAAACACATAAAAAACTCTATTGTCTACAGCCAAGCCATCAGATACAACCGTATATGTTCCAACCCCATGGATAGAGATGAACACCTTGGTCGCCTTAGAAAGACCTTTTTAAATCAGGGCTACCATCCAAGAACAATTGAAAACCAAATTACAAGAGCCACCAGAATATCAAGGGATCACCTGCTACATTACAAAGCTAAAGAAGAAAATAACCGGGTGCCTTTAGTGGTCACCTACAATCCAAATCTGGAGGTGCTAAGGGGAGCTGCACGGAAACTACAACCTTTACTACAAAAAGATGCCCGGTTACAATCCATATTTCCAGACCCCCCACTACTGTGTTTTAGGCAGCCCCCAAATCTAAGAAGCATCATTGTCAGAAGTTCCCTGTCCTCCCCAACAGCTGCAGGAACCTTGCCTTGCAATCAGAAGAAATGCAAAACCTGTCCATTTATAATGACCACGGACAAGATAAAGATCCCCAACTCACATCAGGACTACAAGATACCAGGTACTTTCAGCTGCATCACATCTAATGTTGTGTACCTAATTATATGTACTAAATGTCCAACTGGGGTCTGTATGTGGGGGAGACCGGGCAAAAACTGAGAACAAGGATGAATTCTCATCGCCACGCAATAAGAGAAAAAAGAATGGATCTACCTGTGGCAAAACATTTTTGCTCCCCTGATCATAGCATGTCAGATATGAAAATACTGGTACTAAGAAGCAGATTCACATCTCAAAGGCAGAGAAGAATTTGCGAATACAAATTGATGGTGACCTTTGACACTCTTAATGCTGGAATGAACCTGTCACATGGTTTTATGGCCTATTACATCAATTAAGGAATTTACTCCAAATACCCTGTGAAAACATCACAAAACATTACCAGACCCCAATCAGAGGGTAATAAAACTTTCTCTCCTTATCTATGAATTGTTCCAATATTTATGCTCATTCCTCTGCCATAATGACTATTCTGCTTCACGTCACTTGTCTTACCTATTGCATTTTTTCTGTGTTTTTGTGTATAAATATGTGATTCTTCAGATTTTGTATTAGTTCAGCCTGATGAAGAGACCTGAGTAGTCTCGAAAGCTTGCAATTTGTTACCATCTTTTCAGTTAGCCATTAAAAGGTATCAACCACTGAGGACTCTCAACTCTAAATATTTTTCTATCTACTGGCTAACACGGTACGAAGATATACATCTTTACTGTATTAAGAGTATGAGAGTAATTGTTCTGGGTGAAGTTTTTATTAGAACATTCTTTTAACTCTTGAGTGTCATTATTTATTCTCCTGGTTTCTTACTGTTAACCCTCTGCACCCCAGAACCTGGGCAATATCCTTTGGGACTATGAATAGATAGGGGATAAACCGCTGCTGTGACACAGCCCAGGGTTAATCAATATGTTCCGGGCTCAGCTTCCCATGTCACTTGTCCCAGTGCTAATAGCAGGGGTGGGAGCATGGTGAATAATTGAGCTAGAGATGCCCACCTTACTGTCTCTCTAAATAGATGGAGTGGGAGGGGAAGAGTTCAGCCCAGTCCTTTACTCTGAATAACAACAACCAGTGTGGACTAATATTGTTATTCCTGGCACAAGTGAAAATCAACTTCATCATTGATACATTTCGTATAAGAAGATGTGGTATAAGAGTGAAGTTCCCTGTACAGAACTGATTAATTCTGGTTTAACATTTCTTACTTGATTTACACTATTGCGCAATGAGGCGTTCTAATGGTTAATTCATTTATGGCAGATTTGTTGCCGAAAATTTTGTTACTATTCTATTTACTGAATGAGGCTTGGAGAAATCCTTGTGTTTGCCTCCAGAAAAATCCCATCCAGATTCATGGAAGTGATTGCCAGAAATTCCTGAAACAAATGTGGCGTGTGATACAGAGTTTTTCATGAGTATTTTGAAGGGGACTCCGCTCCAAAATCCTCATGAAAAACAGCTTCAAATACTTTTTGAAAAATATTTTTTATTTATGTTAAAGCTAATGCTCAAAACAACACATAAAAAACCCCAAAAGTACCAAGCGCACTATATAAGTGTTTTCCCAATAAAATCAATAGAAATTATTCCATAACTATTTTTTTAAGTGTTTTTATGTGTATTTTGGAGTGGGGTGTGCTTCAAAATCCTTGTCAAATAGTAACAAGGCCACTTCTCCTGAATGAGAAGAAAAAAAAAAATCTAATTTATTTGTCATTTTAATTTTTAACGTAAGATAGGTTTTTATTTGGAATGATTTAAATGCCTTTTCAACTTTAGAAAGTTGGCACTGTATATATGTAATTCTGGAAATGCAGCTTTACAACTGTATAATAAAAAGTTATACGACTTTCTAATATACTTTATTTTTCAAATTCACATCACTTTGAAGAACTCTGCATGTTGCTTGTGGATAGGACCATTCACAGTCTGAACACTTCTACAAACGTAATACTTTCACAGCTCAGACCGGATTGCCATATATGAGTTGTGTCCAGCTAAGATCAAATTTCTGTCCAGCTGCTACACCGATGCTTCTACCCTGTGCCAGTCATTGCACTGGTTGTCCATTCGTTACAGAAAACAATAGAAACGTATCACTCTCATCCACAAAGCTCTCCAGTTCTGCACAACCACACATCTCTTAACCTCATTTCTGTCTATCATCACCCTTCCCATTCCCTCCGTTCTGCAACTGATCTAAAACTAGCATACTCCGGAATCCGGACCTCACATCTCTGTCTCCAAGATTTCTCTCGTGCTGCGCCAGTTTTCTGGAATGCACTATCCTGGATGATCCGACTAATACCTAGCACCCACATATTTAAGCGTGCTTTAAAAACACATGTCTTCAGACAGGCCTAACATTCTACTTCACTAATCTCTCTCCCATTCCCGCTTCTTAAGTTTTCCTCAAAATCTTGTCACTCCTATTCATCTTTCTCTACATCCTCCATGCACCCAGTAGCACTTTGTACCTGCACTTAGATATTGGATAATGACCGGATCATGCAGCATCATTTGGAACACCATATCTACTATATAATCGTCTAATTCTGTCTGTCTGTAACGGAAATCCCGTGTCGCTGATTGGTCTGCTTCCTCTTCGGCATGTCCCGCCCACCTCTCTGCTCAGCTGCCTCCAGATTGGATGTGGGTGTTGCTGGGGGAGTGGTGCGGGCACGCCCCTTGGATACCCGACCGCGGCATTAGCAACGTCACAGGGACTGTCACAGAACCTGTGTTAGAGAGCAAATGGAGGGGAAAATGAGCAAATGGAGGGGAAAATAATTATTGTGCTGTGATGGCACGATGTGTGTGGGCTGCAGAAAGTTGCTTATAGATAGTCAAAAGGTATTCACAAGAAATGTGGGGTACAAAAATATTTTGGGTTGATATTGTTAACAAATATAGTGTCGATGTACTTCTTTTGTCCGATGATTTATTTAAATACAGTTAGATATTCTTATAATAGTTTATATATTTTGATGATCTGTTTAATAATTTCGTTCAGTTGTATTAAGTTCTATGAGCAATAACATTTAATGATAATGTATATATTTTACCCGGAAAATCCTGTGTATTCATTGCATTATTCTTAAATCTTCATAAATAAACTACATACATATTCTAGAATACCCGATGCGTTAGAATCGGGCCACCATCTAGTATGTTATAATAGTTATTGAGGTTGAAGGAAGACTTTAAGTCCATCTAGTTATGGACCATACATGACAAGCACTTTTTACTTATTGTGTCCCCCTATTTCCTTATAGATTGTAAGCTTGCGAGCAGGACCCCCAATCCTTCTGTAACTGTTGAACTTTGTGTTACTTTGTCATGTCTTTATTGACTGTACATGTCTCGCTTAATTATAAAGTGCTGCGGAATATGTTGGCGTCATATGAATAAAATTATTATTATTCTTCTGTGTCTAATCTGAGTACAGCTGAAACTTCTTTTGGAACTGGATTTAGGACATCTCCAGTGCAACAAATCATGTTCCAGATGGCTGTAAATAATCCCATAGAAATCTACAGCTTCAGTTGTAGCTCTAGTGTCCCGCCAGAGTCATAGTGAAAAAAAAGACAGCTGCACAAATGGAAAACAATAATATACAGTAGACCACAGCACTCCTTAGTTACAGTGGAGAAAATATTATTTATTGATCTATGAGCAGAACGATGTTGAGACTAAACCATACTGCTCCGAACAGGCCGTGATTATGGGTTGGGAGGCCCATAACATTATCCAGCTTGTAAAATGTGGTAGCCCTGAACATGACATGCTGACAGATCAATAAAGTATATTTTCTGCACTGCAGGTAAGGAATGCCATCCTACCACTGAACACCACCATCCGGAATGCTGACCATAACCTTTCTGAATAAATGGAAGCCAGGCCTTGGAGTCTACTACAGCTGTATCCAGTATAGGTAATCTTACATTATCAAAATGCATCGTCTTAGGGCATTGCTAGGGTCTTAAAGGGAACCTGTCAATCAATTCCATGGGCCATGGGCATGATTGCGGACAGCTATGTTTTTCTCTGAAATGTTCCAGTGTTTAAGAGAAAATACAGTTTGAACGTATGGCCGAGTGCCATAGCCAGGAAAGAGACCCCTCCGATGCAGCCTCTGTCCAGCATCTCCCCGCCCCACCATATGGACTTCTGCCCGCACCACCCATGAGTGTATTTAGTGAGAAACCTGTCAATCAACTGCATGAGCACTGGGAAAAGCCAGCTAGGGGGGCACCAGACTAGTTTCGTCTCTGCCTATGGTCCCTGGCCGGATCTTCTAACTATATTTTCTCTGAAACACTGGAGGATTTGCTGGTATCACTGACTCAGCGACAGACCTCATAGTGCAACTGTGATCCAGTTGGGTTGCTATCCAAAACTGCATGGAGTTGACTAAAGGCCACCATTACATTGCACTAACGTCGTCAGAATCTGACAATATTTGCAGTCTCTACAGTCTAATGTACTTTTTAGGGGCACCCGACTCTCCTGCAACAGATGATATCAGGTAAAATAGGGATTCGGCATGTCCGAATTTGATGCCCCAAGAGGAATCTGGCAGCAGCTCTCTTATAGAGAACACAGGAGCATTCAGAAGATTGAGCGACCCGGGAATGGAAGAGTTGGGAGAGATAACTGCCCGTCGAAGGACCATCTGAACCATCGGCTGACATCTGTCTACTGTGTACAGGGCTTCTAAGTTGTCAGCCAACTTTCTCAGAAATGAAAGAGGGTAACTGAAGTACTTATATAAATTTAATAAAACTTTCAGGATCATATTGACTTTTAAGTGTCTGCCTAATCAATTCTAAAGGGTATGCCACACTAAACAACATCGCTAACGGGATCGCTAAAAAACGTCACTATTTAGCGATCCCGTTAGCGATGTTGTTGTGTGCGGCATCTACCAGCGACGAGGCCCCTGCTGTGATCTCGTTCATCACAGCGATCGTTCCGGACCCTATTTTCGTCGCTGGCGCCCCGCTGGTAAGTATCTAATCACTGAGTGTGGCTCCTTTTTTAGCGATTTAGCGGTACTTTTGTACCGCTAAAGTCGTTAAGGAGATCGCTAACCGCGATAGCGTCCTAACGACATTGCTAAAATAGGTAGCTACTAGCGATATAGAAACAATCCCGCTAGCGATCTCATTAGTATGCGACGCTAACGAGATCGCTAGCGGGATTGTGTAGTGTGGCAGTACCTTAAGGCTATGTTCACATGTCCAGGAATCATCAGTTAGAATGGATCCATCTGCAATTTGTTGTGCAGACACTTCTTTTTTGTCCACCTGAAGAAGACTGATTTCAGCCGGATCCAATTTTTTAGCATTGAATCCTATGGAACACGGATCCCTTAAATAGCCACCCATTTTTCTCCTATTTGAAAAGGATCAATTTTTTGCTTCCTGGATCAGTTTCAAATACATAATTGCTTGAAAGTTCACACGTCCATAATTATATCTTAAATATTCTTTTTCTTCATCTCCAGTAAGCAAAAAATAGATCTTTTTCAAATGGGAGAAAAACAGATTGCTAATTAATGGCTCCGTTTTCCATAGACTTCAGTGTTGAAAAATGGATCCAGTTGAAATCAGTTTTTTTCAGGTGGACAAAAAAGTTGTGTCTGCACAACTTTTTTGTCAGCGGATTGCTGTAGGATCCGTTCTCAAGGATGATTACTGGACATGTGAACACAGCCTAAGACGCTAATTTTATCTGCCACGTTCTCTATATTATCCCGTTCATTACTTAGTGCAGACATATGTTAGCGTACGCTGTCATTAGTGAACTTTAGTTATGCGGCGGTAATTCACAGTCACGGCACACATTATGAATTCATATTGTTGATATTCCATTTCTATGCAGTTCTACACTGATTATCATAATATAAATTTCACATCATGTCACTCACAGGACACTGTAATCATCAGAGCCATCCAAATGTTTGTCTGCTTGTTTGTAATTGCAGGGAGCCCTGCCAAAGCTTATTGTTCCTGCACTGCTAGTGATAGTGTGGTCCTAAGCAGATAATCCCATACAGTAGGAGGTCTGAGGTGAGAAGGTGAATATTTGATCCCTATCATTTGATCTGCCCCTAATTAGGCCTTCAAAGGCAAGAGAAAATAAACTGTCTTTATTTTGGGCAAGGGAGGAGGTTGTATTGTTAGGGAGATTGGAGATATGGAAATCCCAGCTACCTGTAGAGGGATACAGGGTGAAAGGGTGAACATGGGCAATCTAATATGGGAGACATCACCTCTTTTTAACTATATGCTCCAAGCAACAATTAGGCAACTTAAGCTTTTCCCTTTAACTCATCAAAGTAAATAGCTAGCCTCAGATAAAGAGAAAAGAGCAGTTGTCTGGGTGCCCTAAGCTGGCCATATACATAGGATGGTTATAGCAGCCCAGCAATGACTTTTCAATGTCTTGGCACAGATGGTTGACATTATGTCATCCACATATTAGGCCATGTCCATACGTTCGGTGTTTGGTCAGTATTTTACATCAGTATTTATAAGCTAAAACCAGAAGCGGAACAATCAGAGGAAAAGTATAATAGAAACACGTCACCACTTCTGTTTTTTTTTCAACCACTTCTGGTTTGGGCTTAAATACTGATGTAAAATACTGACCAAATATTGAACTTATGAACATGGCCTAATATGTGGATGACACAATGTCAACCATCTGTGCCAAGACATTGAAAAGTCATTGATGGGCTGCTATAACAATCCAAAAAAAATACAACCCATGCACACTTGTTTGTTTAGTTAATGCAGGCATATGTAAAAAGGAGGCAGAGAAGAGAATTTTTGGACAAACATGTATTTGGATGATAGATTCTATATATGAAAAGCTTAAGTTTCCAGAACTAACAACTGATCTGGGAGATGAAAATCAAACATTATGAAACAGAAATGTGCAACATGTACATCGGACAGAGAAAGAAGATAAGCGCATTTTTATGTAAAAGTGTCCTTCTTATAGCAAATGTAGTAAATCTGCCCTAATGTGTAATTTTTACACATCCATATATAAGTGATCCATGCAGGGCAGTAGGGTAGGTGACGATCAATAGTATTGTTAGAAATTTTATAGAACCTCATGGCAAAATGAGATGGGTCTCCAACATCTAACTACAAGAAACTGAAACAGTTGCATAAGAAGCAGTAATTAAAGGTATCAAAAATACCTCCATATATCAGAGAATGCACATAATAGACAGGGCAGCATGGTGGCTCAGTGGTTAGCATTGCAGCTCTGGGGTCCTGGGTTCAAATCCCACCAAGGACAACATCTGTAACGTGCTTGTGCGTTCTCCCCGTGTTTGAGTGGGTTTCCTCCCTCACTCCAAAGACGTACTGGTAGGGAATCTAGATTGCGAGCCCCAATGGGGAAAGTGATGATAATGTCTGTAAAGCGCTGTGGAATGAATTATGTTACATAAGTAAGTAAAATATATAAATAATAGAGTCAGAGCTACCAATGCATATCTCCTAACTTTGAAAGACAAGAAAGAAGGACACATACCGCGTAGTCTACTGGCAATTTTTATTTTATGCTAAACTACTTCACTAACCTCATCCAGTCCTTTATATGTACCCACACTTGCCGCTCCCAGAGAAGCTCATTCACATTCCCACACAGGATAGTACCACCTTTAGGACCCACACAGTGCCCCAACATATTATAATGCCCCCCTACACACAGTATAATGCCCCTCACAGAACATTTCCCCACACACAGAATGATGCCCCTAATAGTACATTACTCCACACAGTATGATGCCTCCATAGCTCCCCATGCAGTATGATACCCCACAGTTCCCTACACAGTACAATGCACCCACAGACTCCCCACACTATACTGTCCCCCCACAGTTTAATGCCTACACAGAAGCCACACATGCCTGTCGCATCCCTGCTTGCGGCTCCTGAGTTTCTGGTCTCTATTGCCAGCCAAGGTGGAAACCTGCCAAGACAATACCTTCAGGTCATGTGATATTCTCTAGTTACTGTAGGTGACCTTAAGGTGCTTACAGGACCTTCAGGCACTACCTTGATGGAATGATGAAGCAAGAACCTGTTAGTTTACTGCTAAATTATTATTTTTAACTGTATCTGTATTTAAGGGAAAAGATGCTGTTAAAGTTGGACATTTTACCAACCTCCCAGGACAGTGAGACAGCTCACTAAATTTGTGACTGCCCCACTGGATCTAGGATTGTTGGGATGTATGTCAGATTAACCCTTGCACTGCTATCAAGGAAAACCCTTAACCCTTGCCATTGCTATGGGGCCCATAAGCCATGGGTGGCAATGTCAGCGCCTGCACCAGGGACCCCCCTCTGCCCGTCAGCACAGAATGATTGGAGTGAAAGCGTCTACTGACACTCCCTCCTCCATCATCATTGCTCGCTCTGACGGCTGGAAGAGGCGGCCGCCATCGCGAGAATGATGACGGAGGATGGAGCGTCAGCAGATGCTTCCACCCCTATCATTCTGCCTCAGCATCTCACGCGTCAGAACAGCGGGTGCGATGATGCAATTACAGCGCGCTCACTGTTCTGATATATCCGATGCTTCACACCACACGCTCAGCAGATCGAGCATCGGGTGGAACGAGGAGGGGTGAGCATTACATTTATTTTTTTAAATCAGTGACTGGTGGCCATAATGCCATATGAAGGACCATGGGGGGTACATTATATTGTATGGAGACCATGGGGGGTGCATTATATTGTATGGATGACCAAGAAGGGTGCATTATATTGTATGGAGGACCATGGAGGGTGCATTATATTGTATGGAGGACCATGGAGGGTGCATTATATTGTATGGAAGACCATGCGGGGTGCATTATACTGTATGAAGGACCATGGGGAGTGCATTATATTGTATGGACGACCATGGCTAGTGCATTATATTGTATGGAGGACCATGGGGCATGTATTATATTGTATGGATGACCAAGGGGGTGCATTATATGGTATGGAGGACCATGGGGTGCATTATATTGTATGGAAGAACATGGGGGTGGATTATATCGTATGGAGGACCATAGGGGTGGTGTTGTGAATGTGTTTGAGATGAGTTCTGAGCAGAGGCTCCCTCTGGTGGTTACAAGCGGTGCTAGTCTGTCCAGTGAAGATTGTGAGGACTGGGAATCAGGTGTTACTGATTGGTCTTATATAAGGGAGTCACTTCCCATCAGGGTTGCCGGTGATCAATTGTTCTGGTCTGGATCCTTTATTCCTGTTTCCCTTGTAGCCTGCTGTGTCGTGTCTGCATCTCCTGCTAACAGATAAGACATTTTCTTCTTTTGTGTTTGTGCTATATTTTTGCATTTTGTCCTGCACTTCTGTGGGGGCCTTCAGGGTCCCCTCCGGGGGCTTCTGCCCTCTCAGTTTTGTTCAGCCACTGATGTTTGTACTTTTGCTTTTTCCAGTTTTTTCAGTGGCTGCTGTTTTGATTTTGTTACACCAGAGAACTAATTTAGGTGGTAGAGGTCGTGTGATCTCAGGTGTTTTTGAAATTAGTAGAGTTGGTGCCTTTCAGGGTTTTCTGGGATTGCAGTAAGTACCCTTCCTATCCTTTTCTATTTAGTTAGTTTGGGCCCCAGCGTTTGCTCATACTATTTTCTTTCTGTGTCAGTATTTCATCTTGTCTAACCGCCATTACATGTTTGGGGGCTTTCTATTATCTTTGGGTTCTGCTCCGGGCAGATAGCTTTCCTATTTCTATTTTTAGGTGTAGTTAGTTTCTCAGGCTGTGACGAGGCGTCTAGGACCAACGTAGGAACGCTCCACGGCTGCCTCTAGTTGTGGTGGTTAGTCAGGGTACTGCAATCTCATAGATTCCAACTGCTCTGGTGTATTGCCTTTTTTACCTGCACTCCTCAGCTACCGAAACATAACAGTATCACCGGCCTAAAAATTGAAAATTGTATGGTACTCACAGAAGGGAAAAAATATTGTGAAAGAAAAAAGGTTGTCAGAGTTGTCAGAGATATTTTTCTGTTTGTTGCATTTTTTTTTTTCCCTCTGTATCTCTGGGTGCTGGGGAGGATCTTTTCTCTCAATGGAGTTTGCACAGTTGTCTGGCCGTGTGGATCAGCTTGCCACTGAGGTTCGGAGTATTGCTATCTATCTTGCTGGGTTGCCTGTTGTGGAACCTAGGATTCCCCTGCCAGATTTGTTTTTAGGGGATCGAGCTAAGTTTCAGAATTTCAAAAATAATTGTAAATTGTTTTTTGCCTTAAAACCTAAGTCCTCAGGGAACGCAGCGCAGCAGGTTCAAATTATCATCTCTCTCCTGCGCGGCGATCCTCAGGATTGGGCTTTTTCCCTGATACCTGGGGATCCTGTTTTGAGTGATGTTGATGCGTTTTTTCAGGCCTTGGGGTTATTGTACGATGAGCCTAATGTCACTGATCAAGCTGAAAAAGCCTTGTTGGCATTAAATCAGGGGCTTGATGACGCTGAGTTATACTGTCAGAGATTCCGTAGGTGGGCAGTCCTGACCAAATGGAATGACAACGCTTTGGCAGCCCTTTTCCGGAAGGGTCTGTCTGATAATGTAAAGGATGTTATGGTGGGATTCCCTGTCCCCTCTGGTCTCAATGATTCTATGTCATTAGCGATTCAAATTGACAGACGTTTGCGTGAGCGGAGAAGTATGCGTGGAATGGTGTTGCCTTGTGAACCAGCTTCTGAACCCATGCAGTGTGATAGAGTGGTGTCTGGGGCACAGCGTCATGAGTTTCGAAAGCGCAATGGGTTATGTTTCTACTGTGGTGATGCCTCTCATGCTATTTCAGTCTGTCCTAAGCGGGGAAGACGTTTTGCACGCTCAGTTGTCTTGGGTAGTGTTCAGACTAAGTTTTTATTAACTGTCACTCTGATATGCTCTCTGTCCTCATTTTCTGCTCAGGCTTTCGTTGATTCTGGAGCAGCTATTAACCTGATGGATTATGATTTTGCTAAACGTTGTGGATTTCCCTTGATACCCCTACAGAAGTCTATTCCCCTACTGGGGATCGATTCTACCACTTTGGCTGAGAATAAACCCCAGTTTTCTACTCAGGTGATAATGAGGGTTGAACCTGATCACCAGGAGTGCTGCAAATTTTTGGTTCTGTATAATCTGCATGACATTATCGTGCTGGGTTTTCCTTGGTTACAGTCTCATAATCCTGTTTTGGATTGGAAATCTGTCTGTA
>JARQOD010000007.1:51896994-51993474 GCA_033576555.1 Oophaga sylvatica | reverse complement strand
TGTTCTTTAGGTGTAGACGGCAAATATCTAACAAACAGGTCATGCTGGAGAGACTTGCACCTACTGCCACTCAGGGTCTTCAGCTCCTTTGTGAGAAACTAATGTTTGGCCAGCCAGTATATCAAATAAAGTTCATGAGAAATGGGAACTGTGGTTGGCTTCACTTTTGGTACTGGGTGCTAATACCAAACCATGGTGTGCCATTCAATGGATATTCCTGGCTGGTTGGAGACAAGCTCATTCCCACAGAAAAGTACCAGAAAGCTAAGGAGATGGTGGCCTCTCTCAACATGAAGGAGTTTGCTCGTTGTCTAGGAGACCGACCACCCCTGCTGTGTACCTTGTCAACGTTGTGTTGAAGCTTGCAAGGATTAAGAGGTTACAGTGGTAAGTCTGGTTTTTACTAAAGATCCTGCTGTGTATTATAGTTTTTATGTTTTAAAAAAAAAATTATCTTAGGAATGTTAAATAAATTTCTTTTTTTTTTTTAAATACAATGTATCTTATGAATGTTAAATAATTTTTTTTTTTTTTTATAAAATAAAATGTATCTTATGAATGTTAAATAATTTTTTTTTTTTTTTATAAAATAAAATGTATCTTATGAATGTTAAATAACTTTTTTTTTTTTTTTATCAGGTATTTGATCTACCGTAGCTAGTTGCTGATCATTGACTCTACATCCCTTTCCCCAGAATGTTACTCGGGTTATGGGGAGAAAATCACCGCTATTCCAGACTGATTTCATGTTAATGTGTCTGGCTTTTACACAGCACACAGCACTTGATGTTAGTTTATCTTTTTCCTAAATTATTTGTTACACTGCCCTTCTCACATTTTATTTGCACTTTTTTTTAAGCACAAGTTTTTTTTACACTTCCTTGTTCTGTAAGTAGGCTTAATGGTTAAATGTTTTATACTAGATGTAAATATGTAACATGTAAATTTTATATTAAGATTTTGCAAATTATTAGGTCCACACCATCAGGCTCTTTCGTCCCCTCTCCCTCAGAGTAGCGGTAATATATCGGACCCCAGGCTCGCCCACACAGTTCCTTGACCACTTCTCTGCCTGGCTGCCGCACTTTCATGTCCTCAGAAGTACCAACCCTTATCCTTGGAGACTTCAACATCCCCATTAACAGCCCTACTTCCACACTCAAAACACATTTGTTCAGAGCGGCCTATCACATTCACTAATCAAAGTCATTCTACGTGTAACTGTGTGTGTGTGTAGCCCATTCACTATCTCCATCCATCCCTCACTCCCTGAAAATGGCTGGACCATCATTGTAAATACACCATTGTATATAAACAGCTGTACTTTGTAGCTCCCCCTCCTCATTGTAGATTGTAAGGTCTCACGAGCAGGGGCGGCTTATATTGCTTTCATTATTGTATTGTTAACGTTGTCACTTATGACTTGTGTTATGAAACTGTTAAACTGTACAGCGCTGCGTAATCTGTTGGCGCTATATAAATAAAGATTATTATTATAGAGGCCCACTCAGTAGTGGTGAAGTGAACGGCGCAAATTGCGAGTTGATTGCGACTGATGCAGCTGATACTCCATTACTGCTGGCTGCTGCTCACACAACCGCTCCAACATATGTAACGTGGAATTCCACCTGGTGGGTACGTCACATATGATGCGATGTTCAGGAAGGCAAAATCTGCGTTGCAGAGCTGCAATGCGCGATCTGGCCATGCTGGAACGTCGCAAGTTAGCGCACTGTATGCGGACCTTGTGCAGCAGTGCATCAAGATCCGGATAGTCCCTCAAAAAACTCTGGACGACCAAGTTGAGCACATGTGCCAGACATGGTATGTGAGTGACGTTGCCTAGGCCCAGACCTGCCACCAGATTTCGGCCATTGTCACACACTACCAAGCCTGGCTGGAGATTCGCTGGCAAAATACACATGTCGCTCTCTTGCTTTATGGCATTCCAGAGCTCCAGAGCTTCCCCATGGAAATTAATTTCAGGACGGCCTGTTGACGTTTGGCCACGTCTGTGCTCATATCGGTCAACAGGCTCGCTGTCTGGGTGTTATGTTTGACACCAATCTCTCCTTCACCTCCCATATACAATCTGTTGCCCGCTATTGCCGCCTACACCTAAAGAACATCTCTCCCGAATCCAAGACTTCTCCCGCGCTGCGCCAATACTGTGGAATGCTGTACCCCAAGAAATTAGAACTATCCACAATTTGCATGTTTTCGGGCGCTCACTCAAAACACATTTCTTCATAGCGGCCTATCACATTCACTAATCAAAGTCATTCTATGTGTAAGTGTGTGTGTGTAGCCCATTCACTATCTCCATCCATCCCTCACTCCCTCAAAATGGCTGGGCCATCATTCTAAATACACCATTGTATATAAACACCTGTACTTTGTATCTCCCCCACATATTTGTAAATTGTAAGCTCTCACGAGCATGTGCGGATTATATTGCTTTCATTATTGTATTGGTAACGTTGTTACTTATGACTTGTGTTCTGAAACTGTTAAACTGTAAAACGCTGCGTAATCTGTTGGCGCTATATAACTAAAGATTCTTATTAAGCGTTCACGGGTCCATGTGGAGGTAGACCGTGACGGCTCCTGCAATGATGTTTCTGAGGAACTGGAGAAGGAGGAGTCAATGTGTACAGACTTGATTCCCGCAATCCTTGTAGTTGCCTGAACACGTACAGCGCCACTCGCAAGATCTGTACCCGGCTCCACAACATTGACCCAATGGGCAGTAAGGGAAAAGGTATCGTCCCTGGCCATGGGTACTGGTCCACGCAGCGGTGGTCAGGTGGACATTGCTACTGACGGAGTTTAGTAGCGCATGTTTAATTTTAACCTCAACAACATGCTTTTGCAGACCAGGGACGGCTTGCCTGCTGAAATAAAATCAGCTTGGCACATTGTATTGTGGGACTGCCAATGCCATTAAGTTCCATAAACTGTCAGTCTCCACCAGCCTGAATGACAGCATTTCAAGGGACAGGAGTTTTGCAATGCCAGCATTCAGAGCCTGTGCTCGTGGATGGTTTGCCGAGATTGGGCCTACACCCGATACGCCACAACCTGACACCCACAGATAAACAAGCCATAAAATCTCTGAAAGATAACCCCAACATTATTATTAAACCAGCAGATAAGGGGGGTGCTATCGTTATTATGAATAAGACCCAATCTATTGCCGAAATTCATAGACAACTGTCAGTTAACCTAACCTACAGACAACTCAATTGTGACCCTACATTTTACATCTGTCAAAAAATTGATCGTATCCTGACAAAACATCTTTAATTGATCACCATAGACTGTAAGACTATGACATTCCTTAATATTCAATACCCCATCACCCCTGTTTTCTACACACTCCCAAAAATCAACAAAAAACTACATTATCCACCCGCATACCCTAGAGGGATAATTCTCCGTGTTCTACAGTATCACCCAAATGTTTAACATGTTGCCTAATTCCTATGTATATATATTCTTCACCCTATGTATATATTGTATATCTTGTATATATTATACATTGTCATTGACTGTAAATTTTTCTATCTCTTCCAGCGACTATTTGATAAAGGCCACTGCGTTGCCCAAAACGTCAGTCAGTAGTCTCATAGCTATTTGTCACGCTGTCTAGCAGATGTATAAATATATAATGTCAGTAATCTATCAAGTGGAACAACATTCTATATAACATATAAATAGGTAACATTAACATGTATATATAGCATAGTATTACCTGACATAATAACCTGAAGGTCAACACTGAATCCTTTTCACGCTGTCTCTGGATAGAGGTGGACCGGGGTCTAAGCTGACCCTAAACTGGGGTCCTGACTAGTCCCTCTACCTGGAGGTACTGTTAATGGTACAGAGGTCCAGGCCACCAGCGTAAACCCTGTCTCCTATAAATCCCTCACCACTGTAATCTAGTCCTTAGAAGGACCCTGATTACCAACATAGGGAATGGACAGGTAAAGGTTAACAAACAGTATAGACAAACGAGACAGACAGGGGATAACGTAAATACTGTCTTGCATACAACAATAAAACACAGAGGGAACACCAAAGGTCTAGGAGATAAACTATAAGCAAGGAAAGGAGAAACAACAAAAGAGCTCTTAGCTTAAGTCTTCTCAGAACCGATCCTATCTGCAGTCTGTATGAATGCTTTCACCGGCATCTAACACCCAGACTGGCAGGGATATAAAGGAAGCTAATTAGAACATAATCAAAAGCAGCCGGGCGAGGCTGGACCTAGTCTTAGCAAAGAGCTAGGTAAAATTAACTCTCTCATTACCAAACACAAAGTAACAGCAACTCAGCTGCGAGAAGTCAGAATGTGCAATCGCGACGATCCTCGTGGCGATGCACCCATGACAGTACCCCCCCTTCTACGAGGGGCCTCCGGACCCTCAGGGCCAGGTCTGCCCGGGTAAGTTGTGTGGAAGGTCCGAACCAATCGATCTGCGTTAACCTCCGACGCAGGGACCCACGTCCTCTCCTCAGGACCATACCCCTTCCAATGAACCAGGTACTGAAGGGACCGACGATTCAGACGTGAGTCAATGATCTTCAACACCTGAAACTCCAAGCTACCATTGACCACCACCGGAGGAGGAGGCAGAGGCAACGGTATAACTGGCGCCACGTACCTTTTAAGCAACGATTTGTGGAACACATTGTGGATTTTAAACATAGGAGGGAGGTCCAGACGAAATGCCACAGGATTAACTATAGAACTGATCCTGTATGGACCGATGAACCTGGGACCCAGTTTCCAGGAGGGAACCTTGAGTTTTATATTCTTGGTAGACAACCACACCAGATCGTTCACACCTAGGTCCGGACCAAACACTCTCCTCCTATCAGACCTCCCTTGTAACGGTTCCCCATAGCACTCAGACCATTCAGCACTCCTCTCCAAACTGAAGCAAGTGACGACGAGAATCGTTCCTCCTCAGGAACCCCAGATGGACGGGTTTGTGGGGTCTTAGAGCGAGCACAAACTCCACAGGACGTGACAAATTTTATTACCTCTTTATTTAAGTTAGGCCACCAAAACCGGCGAGAAAGGAGATCCACAGTTGCTTTACTCCCTGGATGTCCTGCTAAAGCAGAACTATGATGTGCCTCGATAACTTTTTGTCTTAACTGATTAGGAACAAACAGTTTCCCTGGAGGTCCTACAGGGGCGTCCCCCTGAGCCTCCAACACCTCCTCCTCAAGCTCAGAGCACACAGCCGACACCACCCCTCCTTCCTGAAGGATAGGAACCGGTCATCCGTCATTCCGGCCCCTGGGAAACTACGAGATAAGGCATCAGGAAGCAATTTTATTGAGCAGTCATACGTGCGATGAGGAGGTAACTTTTGACACCCCTCCTCTGAGAACATCTCCCCAAAGTCCTCCAGAAAAGGAGGCAAAGTCCTAGGCACGACCGCACCGATGACCGTGTTCATGCAGTTATTCTTGCAAAATTCACCCCACTGGCTTATCTTTCTGGATTGCCAATCAATCACTGGGTTATGTTTAGCCAACCAGGGAAGTCCCAACACAATAGGAGTAGGAAGACCCTCCAACACATAACAAGACAACTGTTCTTTATGTATTGCCCCTACTCGAAGGTCTATGTTATGAACAGCTTGTACAAAGCTACCTTGACCGAGAGGTCTGGCGTCAATAGAAAGTATAGGGATCGGTTTGGCCAATACACTCAGTTGCATACCTTGCACCTGGGCAAACCGAGCGTCCACCATATTAGCCCCAGACCCACTATCAAGAAGAACAGAAATCCTCTCAACTCTCGCACCAACCACCACCTCCGCAGGCACGAGAAATTGAGACGGACCTGGGGACGAAATACCTACTCCCAGGTTGTCGTCCACCACACAACCTGGGATTAACAGTTTTTCGGTGACTTTTTTGCTCAATGAGGCATGGGAGGGACACCCCCCAACAAAATGTCCCTCTATCCCGCAGAAGAAACACCTTCTTGTCTTGCGGCGCACCGCCGATTCCCTCCTACAAAATGATGTCCCACCCAACTGCATAGGTTCCTCAGAACAGACCAGGGGAACCTCCATATAAGGGACTTTAGTAGTGGGTGGAGTAATAACAGGGGGCGGAGTTACCTCGCACCTCCCCCGAAGCCGTCTATCAATACGAATAGCAAGGGCCATAGCAGCCTCCAGTGACGGAGGAGAATCATACTGAGCCAAAACATCTTTTAATTTGTCAGATAACCCTTGACAAAACTGGCTCCTAAGAGCTGGGTCATTCCACTGAGTATCTGTGGCCCATCTACGGAACTCAGAAGAAAATTCCTCCGCCGGACGATCTCCCTGCTGTATCCTACGTAACTTCGTTTCAGCAAGGGAGACCCGATCCGGGTCATCATACACCAGACCCAGGGCAGCAAAAAATCGATCTACTGACTGGAGGGCCGGGGAGCCCGGGGGAAGAGAGAACGCCCAGGATTGAGGGTCCCCTTGTAAGAGCGAGATGACAATTCCCACCCTCTGCTCTTCACTCCCTGATGACCGAGGCCGTAGCCGAAAGTATAATTTACATGCCTCCCGGAAGGTAAAAAATTTGTCCCGCCCACCAGTGAACCTGTCCGGGAGAGCAACCTTAGGTTCAGATCTGGTTTGCTCCGGGGGGGACAAAACCTTGGACTTAATGTCCGTAAGCTCCATGGACAACTTCTGCAACTGCAGGGCAAGCTGGGCTACTGGATCCATGGTAGCTGGGGAGAATCTTTAGTATGGCCGGTGAAAATGTCACGCTGTCTAGCAGATGTATAAATATATAATGTCAGTAATCTATCAAGTGGAACAACATTCTATATAACATATAAATAGGTAACATTAACATGTATATATAGCATAGTATTACCTGACATAATAACCTGAAGGTCAATACTGAATCCTTTTCACGCTGTCTCTGGATAGAGGTGGACCGGGGTCTAAGCTGACCCTAAACTGGGGTCCTGACTAGTCCCTCTACCTGGAGGTACTGTTAATGGTACAGAGGTCCAGGCCACCAGCGTAAACCCTGTCTCCTATAAATCCCTCACCACTGTAATCTAGTCCTTAGAAGGACCCTGATTACCAACATAGGGAATGGACAGGTAAAGGTTAACAAACAGTATAGACAAACGAGACAGACAGGGGATAACGTAAATACTGTCTTGCATACAACAATAAAACACAGAGGGAACACCAAAGGTCTAGGAGATAAACTATAAGCAAGGAAAGGAGAAACAACAAAAGAGCTCTTAGCTTAAGTCTTCTCAGAACCGATCCTATCTGCAGTCTGTATGAATGCTTTCACCGGCATCTAACACCCAGACTGGCAGGGATATAAAGGAAGCTAATTAGAACATAATCAAAAGCAGCCGGGCGAGGCTGGACCTAGTCTTAGCAAAGAGCTAGGTAAAATTAACTCTCTCATTACCAAACACAAAGTAACAGCAACTCAGCTGCGAGAAGTCAGAATGTGCAATCGCGACGATCCTCGTGGCGATGCACCCATGACACTATTTTCTTTTTTCACATCAAGTGTGCAATAAAAATTTCAAATTTAACCATGACATATGCAGTTAAACTTGTTCAGTGATTCTCTATAGACTGTACATCTTCAGTGTGTCTTTGTAACTCAACTACGTGTTTTCTCCGCACATGTTTACACATATTTGTGGTATTGAGGTTACTGACACTTTACCTCTTTTTACTTTTTGATTACACAGCTTGCATTTGACATAGCAAATATCATCTGCAAGTGTGTGAAAAAAGGACCACGCAGTGCAAGTCCTGGGAGCGTCCGTTTAGACTTTTGTAAGAGAAATCCGAACAGGTGCTAAAATGGAGGCTACAGGCAACAGAGTATGCAACCTAACTCTCCCTCCTGTTTGTACCGTTGGGGCAATCGCTTCCTCAGAGCTGCTACCACCACCTTCCTGTTCCTCACGCCATGTTGGGTCTTGGACCTCATCATCTCCACTAACCTCTTCCAACACCTGCTGCTGTTGGGTGGTCTGGCCACCACCATGCTCAACAGAAACTGGCACCTGAGTCTCATCATCATCAGATGCGTTCTGCGGTGTGCTGACCATCGGCACTGTCTCACCCGCCTCTTCAGATTCAGAGAGACACAGCTGTTGCGCATCACTGCATGCTCCCTTTCTTCACATTCCAGAATGCTGCTTGGCTGTGCCCCTGTTTGCAAACCAACAGAAGCAGAGACTCAGAAGCAGAGACTCAGATGCAGAGACTCAGAAGCAGAGACTCAGCTGGCTCCTGTACACAACTCTCTGACTGACTGGGCAATTTGGCAGGCGGTGAAGAGAGAGATGGTTGATCAACAGTGCTGTGTTCCTGAGAGGAGGTGGAAGCAATTGAAGTCGATGCATTGGACCCTGGGCTCCAACACCGCCAGTTGTTGCCTGTAAGTGCTGTTAGCACAGTCAACACTTGCTCCTGTGTTACTGGGGTTGAGTAATGGCAGCTGTTCCCCTGCTGTGTGTACGACAAAAAGTCATGCTGCCTCCACCCTGTCCTCCTCTCATCCCTGGGCTCCAACACCGCCAGTTGTTGCTCGGAAGTAATTGGCACGGGTACTGACTCATGCCCACCCTGGTTACAGCACCACAGCTGTTTGCTGGCAGTGTCAACGTAAATTAGCCTCCAATAAGTTGTCCTGTCATGTTGCATTCCGGTTATCCGACTCTATGGTGCCTGCAATTTAGGTGATTCCTATGTGTGCTGTGGGATATGTAAATAAAGGCTCTTTCCGTTGTGAAAATAGGACAAGCACCCACTGTAGGACTGTGTGATTTGGTAACTGCAGACGGCTTGCGGCCTGTCAACTTACATTTTCATGGGTGCCTTATGGTACCCGTCCGAGTTCCAGTACCGTCAGCTGGTTCTCCACAGTGCCTTTGGCCTAGGTGCCTCCATCTCGGTATCCGAGTTCCTGCAATGTCTGCTTGTCCTTGGTAGTGCTTTGGAGCACAGGTACCTCCTGCTTAGTAACCGTGTCCCAGTAACGTCAGCTGGTCCTCGGTTGTGCCATTGGCTCTTTTCCTTCTGCTGCCCCTCCGGGTTCCAGCACAGTCAGCTGGTCCTCGTTACTTGCATTGGCTCTTGTACCTTCTGCTACCTCGTCGGGGTTCCAGTGCCGTCAACTGGTTCTCCGCAGTGCCTTTGGCCTAGGTGCCTCCATCTCGGTATCCGAGTTCCTGCAATGTCTGCTTGTCCTTGGTAGTGCTTTTGAGCACAGGTACCTCCTGCTTAGTAACCGTGTCCCAGTAACGTCAGCTGGTCCTCGGTTGTGCCATTGCCTCTTTTCCTTCTGCTGCCCCTCCGGGTTCCAGCACAGTCAGCTGGTCCTCGTTACTTGCATTGGCTCTTGTACCTTCTGCTACCCGTCGGGGTTCCAGTGCCGTCAACTGGTTCTCCGCAGTGCCTTTGGCCTAGGTGCCTCCATCTCGGTATCCGAGTTCCTGCAATGTCTGCTTGTCCTTGGTAGTGCTTTGGAGCACAGGTACCTCCTGCTTAGTAACCGTGTCCCAGTAACGTCAGCTGGTCCTCGGTTGTGCCATTGGCTCTTTTCCTTCTGCTGCCCCTCCGGGTTCCAGCACAGTCAGCTGGTCCTCGTTACTTGCATTGGCTCTTGTACCTTCTGCTACCCGTCTGGGTTCCAGTACCGTCAACTGGTTCTCCGCAGTGCCTTTGGCCTAGGTGCCTCCATCTTGGTATCCGAGTTCCAGCAACGTCTGCTGGTCCTTGGTAGTGCTTTGGAGCACAGGTACCTCCTGCTTAGTAACCGTGTCCCAGTAACATCAGCTGGTACAAGGTTGTGCTACAAATACAAGATACAGAACAAGAGACACAAGAACAATAAGCAGAAGATCTAAAAGCAGAAGAACATGAAGTATAAGACCAAAATGAAGAACAAAATATATGCTGTAAATTAGAAGCAGAAGAAGACTAAGCAGTGTATGGGGGTGAGTCCGTTCCTCCTCGTGGTGCCCCTGGTAAATGCCTGATGCGGCAGGCTAAACTGAACACGGACAAATACTGTTGTAATTTAAATCTTTTGTGGCAGCAAGAAGGGAACGATGAAAAAATCATACTTTTACAGATTACAAGTACAGGAATCTATGTCACAAATAAGAATATGATGAAGAAGATGAAGGACTATAATATGAAGAAGAATAATAGTTTAAAAAGAACAATATGAGTAATGTTAACAAAAAGATGAAAAGCAAGAAGTTTTAGAAGAAGATAAAGAAGGTGAAGATGAAGAATAATTTGATGACAAAGATGATGCTGCTGAAGATTATGAAGGAGAAAGTGTGGCAAAAGTTAAAAAGGTGAAGAGCATGGAAGTTGTGAAACATACATATTTGCCAAAATAGAAAAAAGGTTAACAACATTGTCAATTTCTTCGTCAATCCAAACGTATTTCCTAAAAAAAAAAATTAATGCTATTCCATTGGATTGGGTTAAACATCTATGCCTTTAATGTCTCCTCAACCTCCCCCAATACATTCTACATTACTCTTTGTTGTTTTCCTTCATGTACAATTAACCTACAAGGCAAGAATGGGTTTTTTTTAATTTTGATATTTTGTTCCCATAGACTTACATTGGACTTCCGGTATCGGTATCGGGTATCGCCGATATTTTTTGGGTATCGGCGATACCATTCCGATACTTTTGGATATCAGAAAGTATCGCTCAACTCAAGTGCCTACACATCTCAACCATGCGGACCAGGCTACCAGATTTGTTGCTGCCAATCGCCTCAAAGACACGATTTGGTTTACAGGCCCTGAGTTTTTGTGTAGGTCATTGCCAAACATGACAGAAACGTCCTTGTTTGAACTAGTAGATCCACATGCTGACGTTGAAATTCGCCCTCAAGTGTCTGCGTTACATACTGAAACTTTGAAGCGCCACCTGGGATCTCAGCGATTCAGTAGGTTCTCTACTTGGAATTCACTTGTTCGTGCCATCGCCTGCCTGACCCACATAGCTCAGTCTTACAAGGCAACCTCACCAACAAAAAAGGAAAGTTGCACAGGTTGGCATCATTGTAAACATGTCCACACAGCTCTCGATCTAGAGCAGTCAAAGAATATAATTATCCGAGCTGTACAACGGGAAAACTATGCCAGAGAAATTGACTGTGTAATCAATCAAAGACCAATACCAAAAGATAGTGTTCTGAGGAAACTCGACCCAGTCATGGATGGAGACGGTCTCTTAAGAATAGGAGGACGCCTTAAAGAGGCAAAAATAGGTTCGGCAGAGAAACATCCCGTGATAGTTTCTGGACAACATCACATAGCTACTCTGCTTGTTCAACATTATCACGAGTAGAGTTGAGCATTCCGATACCGCAAGTATCGGGTATCGGCCGATATTCGCTGTATCGGACTTTAGATACTTGGTTCCGATATTTTCCATATATCGTATACCGGAATCGGAAGTTCCCATAATTCTTTGAGAGGCAATGTGATTTTAGTCAGCCAATGAGGAATCCTAAGAAGTGTGGGCACATCCTGTACTGCTGCGGTCATGTTAACTAATGGCATGGCTGTGATTGGATGCTGAAATGATGTCAGAATGCACTATAAAAGGCGCCGCCGCCATTTTAGCGTCACTGTGCTGTGAATTCAGATAGGGACAGAACGCTGCTCTGCTGACTCTGAGGAACAGTTAGAGATTGCGATTTTGTGTACTGTGCTTTAGGCAGGCTAGTTTACCAACCGCTGTGTAAAGCTTCCTTTTGCCTTGCAGTGTTGTTTTCACAGCTCTGCAAGGTGTGTGTGTGAGAGTGCAGGTGACGCTGCAGTTTGCTCTGCATCCAACGCTGTTTGTAGGCATCTGCACGTGTCACTCACAGACTTATTTTTTTCTTTAGTGTAATTCTTGCTGCTCCATTCAATTGAAATTATAGTGTGACGTGCTTCCATCCGTATCCAATACATTGGTTGCAAACACTATAGAAGTACAGAAAGGAGCCTTTCACAGATAGTGAACAGTTGTGTTTCAGTGTTCACTGCAGTCTGTGAGGTATTTTTTTTTTTTTTAAATGCAGATCACGCTCCAGTTACTTCTTCAACTAATGCTGCGTGTACTCTGCTGAGCGTGTGTCACTGCCTCATCCTTGTCATTTTTCTAAAATTGTTGCTGCTCCATTCTATTGAAAAAAACTAAAATCTATGACTGTGACGTGCTTCCATCCTGATACAATACATTGCTTGCAAACACTATAGAAGTACACAAAGGAGCCTTTCACAGATAGTGAACAGTTGTGTTTCAGTGTTCACTGCAGTCTGTGATTTTTTTTTTTGAGTGCAGATCACGCTCCAGTTACTTCTTCAACCACCGCTGTGTGTACTCTGCTGAGTGTCTGTCACTGGCTCATCCTTGTCATTTTTCTAAAATTGGTGCTGCTTTATTCTATTTTAAATTTACTAAAATCTATTAGTGTGACGCTCTTCCATCAAAATACAATACATTGCTTGCAAACATAATAGAAGTCCACAAAAAGGCCTTTCACAGCAAGTGAACAGTTGTGTTCAGTGTTCACTCTAGTCTGAGGTTTAAATTTTTGGTAGGAGTGTAGATCCCGCTTCACTTACTTCAACCACCGCTGCGTGTACTCTGCTGAGTGTCTGTCACTGGCTCATCCTTGTCATTTTTCTAAAATTGGTGCTGCTTTATTCTATTTTAAATTTACTAAAATCTATTAGTGTGACGCTCTTCCATCAAAATACAATACATTGCTTGCAAACATAATAGAAGTCCACAAAAAGGCCTTTCACAGCAAGTGAACAGTTGTGTTCAGTGTTCACTCTAGTCTGAGGTTTACATTTTTGGTAGGAGTGTAGATCCCGCTCCACTTGCTTCAACCACCGCTGCGTGTACTCTGCTGAGTGTCTGTCACTGGCTCATCCTTGTCATTTTTCTAAAATTGGTGCTGCTTTATTCTATTTTAAATTTACTAAAATCTATTAGTGTGACGCTCTTCCATCAAAATACAATAGATTGCTTGCAAACATAATAGAAGTCCACAAAAAGGCCTTTCACAGCAAGTGAACAGTTGTGTTCAGTGTTCACTCTAGTCTGAGGTTTAAATTTTTGGTAGGAGTGTAGATCCCGCTCCACTTACTTCAACCACCGCTGCGTGTACTCTGCTGAGTGTCTGTCACTGGCTCATCCTTGTCATTTTTCTAAAATTGGTGCTGCTTTATTCTATTTTAAATTTACTAAAATCTATTAGTGTGACGCTCTTCCATCAAAATACAATACATTGCTTGCAAACATAATAGAAGTCCACAAAAAGGCCTTTCACAGCAAGTGAACAGTTGTGTTCAGTGTTCACTCTAGTCTGAGGTTTAAATTTTGGTAGGAGTGTAGATCCCGCTCCACTTCAACCACCGCTGCGTGTACTCTGCTGAGTGTCTGTCCCTGGCTCATCCTTGTCATTTTTCTAAAATTGGTGCTGCTTTATTCTATTTTAAATTTACTAAAATCTATTAGTGTGACGCTCTTCCATCAAAATACAATACATTGCTTGCAAACATAATAGAAGTCCACAAAAAGGCCTTTCACAGCAAGTGAACAGTTGTGTTCAGTGTTCACTCTAGTCTGAGGTTTAAATTTTTGGTAGGAGTGTAGATCCCGCTCCACTTACTTCAACCACCGCTGCGTGTACTCTGCTGAGTGTCTGTCCCTGGCTCATCCTTGTCATTTTTCTAAAATTGGTGCTGCTACATTCAATTTCAAATAATTAAAATCTATTAGTGTGACATGCTTCCATCCGTATCCAATATATTGGTTGCAAAGAATATAGAATTACACAAAGAGGGCTTTCACAGCTATTGAACAGTTGTGTGAAGTGTTCACTGTAGTCTGAGGTTTTCAGGTATTATTATATTTACTTGTATGCTTTTATTTAAAAGCCAAGAACAATGAAGGCAAACATTCGCACTGCAGCTGTTGTCAAAGTTCAACCCACATTATGCACTTCCAACATTGCAGCTTTTGAGGCATGATGTGAGTTTGATTTGCCTAAGTTATGGAGTGACAAAATGGCTCAGGGAACAAAACATAGAGATTTTGGGTCCATGGGCTGGAAACTCCCCAGATCTTAATCCCATTGAGAACTTGTGGTCAATCATCAAGAGATGGGTGGACAAACAAAAAATTAAAAATTCTGACAAAATGAAAGCATTGATTGTGCAAGAATGGACTGCTATCAGCCAGGATTTGGTCCAGAAGTTGATTGAGAGCATGCCATGGAGAATTGCAGAGGTCCTGAAGAAGAAGGGTCAACACTGTAAAATTAGACTTGCTGCATTAACTCATTCTAACTGTCAATATAAGCTTTTGTTACTCATATGTTTGCAATTATGTTTCTGTCTGTGATAAAAAAAATCTGTCAAACACACATAAAAACCAGAGGGCAGCAGATCATGTGAAAATATCATATTTGTGTCATTATCAAAACTTTTGGCCATGACTGTACAGTTCAGGTGGTAGAAAGATGAACATAACAGGATACATGTATAACGTTGCCAACCAGTTATTTAATCGGAAACAGGACAGGCAAATTCATGCGTGATCCATGCCTTGTTCATTTTCAGCAAAGTAAGCCGGTCTACATTATCGGAGGATAGTCGCATGCGACGGTCTGTTAGTACACCACCTGAAGCACAAAAGACGCGCTCCGATAATACACTGTCAGCAGGGCAAGCCAGCACCTCCAATGCATACTGGCTAAGCTCTGGCCATGTATCCAGCTTAGAGACTCAAAACTTGAATGGGGAAGAGCCATCTGGGAGTACACTGAGAGGGCAAGACATGTCGTCTGTCACCATCTTACGTAAACGTTGCCTCCTGCTGACTGGAGCCGTCTCGGATGGTGTAGACATTGGTGGCGCTGCCACAAAACTTCACCACATTTGGAACATACTGGTCTTGCCCTGTGCAGAGGCGCTGCTTGTGCTCCCTCTTGTTGCAGAGCTGTCTCCACTGCCTCGACGCACAGAGCTGCTTTGTAAAGCAGTAGCAGCAGCAGTGCTCTCGGCTGGAATGGAGAACATTATGGATTCCGACAAGCTTACAACCTGCAATGATCCTCAGTGTACTCAACCATCGTACGACCAGCTCTACCCTTTACTATTGCATTCTCACCCATCCCTGCAGACTGTGAGCCCTCGCGGGCAGGGTCCTCTCTCCTTCTGTACTTGTGTGTCCCTTGTCCAGCACATCTTTATTGTACCTGTCTATATTTTTCCCTTGTCATATGTAAAGCGCCATGGAATAAATGGCGCTATATAAATGTATAATAATAATAATAATTGCAGCAGTGTGTCTTGTTACTCCCGCATTTTACGCTCCCGGTTCAACGGTCTGATGAGGCTTTGAAAGTTGTCCCGGTAGCGAGGACAACTAATAATAATCAGACATGGTGAGAATGTGGGTGATGTGGCTGTCGTTTCTCAGGCACTGCAGCATCAAATCAACCATGTGCTGCAGACTTCCAACTGGCCAAGAAACGCTGTCCCCTGCAAGAGGCGTCATCTCTGCCTGCTCTGCATCACCCCACCCTCGCTCTACATACTGACTAGAGCGTTGTGTACCTCCCTCTGGAGCGATGTCTTCCTCCTCCATTGACTCCTCCTCATCCTCCTCACAAAGTGAGCCCTGCCCAGCCCTTTGTGAGGAACCACGTTGCGCTGACTGTACATAAGGTGATGGAATTTGTGACTCCTCATCCTCCACCTCTTCCAAAATCTCATCCCTTAGTGCTTGCAGTGTTTTTTCAAGCAGGCAGATAAGGGGACAGTCAGACTGACTAGTGCATCATCTGCACTCGCCATCCGCGTTGACTCATCAAACGCACGCAAAACGTGGCAGATGTCCTTCATAGAGTCCTTCGCCAGTCCTTACACTGGCTGCCCATCCATTATAGGATCCAATTCAAAGTACTTGTTCTCACCCACAAAGCTCTCCACAGTGCAGCACCCCCCTACATCTCCTCCCTCATTTCTATCTATCGGCCTAACCGACTGCTGCGCTCTGCAAACGACCTTGGACTAACCTCTGCACTAATCCGTACCTCCCACTCCCGACTCCAAGACTTCTCCCGCGCTGCGCCAATCCTCTGAAATGCTGTACCCCAAGAAATTAGGACTATCCGCAATTTGCATGGTTTCAGGCGCTCCCTCTAAACACATTTGTTCAGAGCGGCCTATCACATTCACTAATCAAAGTCATTCTATGTGTGTGTGTGTGTGTGTGTGTGTGTGTGTGTGTGTGTGTAGCCCATTCACTATCTCCATCCATCCATCCCTCACTCCCTCAAAATGGCTGGACCATCATTGTAAATACACCATTGTATATAAACACCTGTACTTTGTATCTCCCCACCTCATTGTAGATTGTAAGCTCTCACGAGCAGGGCCGGCTTATATTGCTTTAATTATTGTATTGTTAACGTTGTTACTTATGACTTTTGTTCTGAAACTGTTAAACTGTAAAGTGCTGCGGAATCTGTTGGCGCTATATAAATAAAGATTATTATTATTATTATTATAGAGGCCCACTCAGTAGTGGTGAAGTGTGAACGGCGCAAATTGCGAGTTGATTGCGCCTGATGCAGCTGATACTCCATTACTGCTGGCTGCTGCTCACACAACCGCTCCAACATATGTAACGTGGAATTCCACCTGGTGGGTACGTCACATATGATGCGATGTTCAGGAAGGCGAAATCTGCGTTGCAGAGCTGCAGTGCGCGATCTGACCATGCTGGAACGTCGCAAGTGAGCGCACTGTAGGCGGACCTTGTGCAGCAGTGCATCAATATCCGTATAGTCCCTCAAAAAACTCTGCACGACCAAGTTGAGCACATGTGCCAGACATGGTATGTGAGTGAGGTTGACAAGGCCCAGAGCTGCCACCAGATTTCGGCCATTGTCACACACTACCAAGCCTAGCTGGAGATTAGCTGTCAAAAACCACACGTCGCTCTCCTGCTTCATGGCATTCCAGAGCTCCTGCGCTGTGTGGCTTCGATTCCCCATGGAAATTAATTTCAGGACGACCTGTTGACGTTTGCCCACGGCAGTGCTCATATCGGTCGCAACAGCTAAGCGTTGTGTGGTGCATGTGTGGGGTGCACGCATCACAGAAAGCAAAGCATCATAGAAGACAAGCATTGAGTAAACGGCAGTTATTCATGGCAGTTAATCAGGGCTGGAATAAGGTAGTCCACACTTTGCTATATTTTTAATCCTGAACAAAACATTTTCATAAATATTATGTTTATCAAATACCCTTATTATTATTATTACAACCTCATGCATGTTTTGCAATATATTTTAAATTTTATTTTAGGATATTTGTTTCTTGTTTTTTGTTATGTTTTTAATTATGTACATTAACTGTATCCTCCTGTGTTCCCTTGCCTTCCACAAACACCGCCCCATCCCCCCTTCATCACGACTCATACACATGAGCCCCTCCATACTTCCCTCTCCCATGTACAGTTCCCATGCACTCATCACCTTCCTGAGAAACCTCAGCCCATCTAGCCGAAACACATCACTGAAAAAACCAACTTACAACACCAACAACTACCTGCTCTTTATCTTCCTACTCCTATTGATTTCAGGGGACATCTCCCCCAACCCTGGTCCACCATCCCCCAACCTCAATCCCTACCCTACCTCATATCGAAACCATAATAATCTTATTAATATTAATTGCACTCCCTCATCTCCTTCGTTTAACTGTGCCCTCTGGAATCCACGGTCTGCATGCAACAAGCTAACCTTCCTGCACAACTACTTTCTGAACAACTCTCTTCATCTGTTGGCCCTGACTGAAACCTGGATTCAGGATTCGACACGGTTTCCCCTCCTGCCATTTCCTATGGTGGCTTATAGTTCTCACATTCCCCGAGACCCTCAAACAGACATGGTGGTGGAGTCGGCATACTCCTGTCCCCACAATGCACTTTCCAGGTCATCCCCCCAATTCCATCACTCTCATTCCCTTCTTTTGAGGTCCACACCATCATGCTCTTTCGTCCCCTCTCCCTCAGAGTAGCGGTCATATATCGGACCCCACGCCCAAAGTCATTCTATGTGTAAGTGTGTGTGTGTGTAGCCCATTCACTATCTCCATCCATCCCTCACTCCCTCAAAATGGCTGGACCATCATTGTAAATAGACCATTGTATATAAACACCTGTACTTTGTAGCTCCCCCACCTCATTGTAAATTGTAAGCTCTCAAGAGCAGGGGCGGCTTCTATTGCTTTAATTATTTTATTGTTAACGTTGTTACTTATTACTTGTGTTCTGAAACTGTTAAACTGTAAAGCGCAGCGGAATCTGTTTGCGCTATATAAATAAAGATTATTATTATTATTATTAAGGTTCACTGGTCCATGTGGAGGTAGACCGTGACGGCTCCTGCAGCAATGTTTCTGAGGAACTGGAGTAGGAGGAGGAGTCAATGTGTACAGACTTGATTCCTGCAATCCTTGGAGTTGGCTGAACACGTACAGCGCCACTCGCAAGATCTGTACCCGGCTACACAACATTGACCCAATGGGCAGTGAGGGAAAGGTATCGTCCCTGGCCATGGGTACTGGTCCACGTAGCGGTGGTCAGGTGGACATTGCTACTGACGAAGTTTAGTAGCGCATGTTTAATTTTTCACGCAACATGCTTTTGCAGACCAGGGACGGCTTGCCTGCTGAAATAAAATCGGCTTGGCACATTGTATTGTGGGACTGCCAATGCCATTAAGTTCCGGAAACTGTCAGTGTCCACCAGCCTGAATGACAGCGTTTCAAGGGACAGGAGTTTTGCAATGCCAGCATTCAGAGCCTGTGCTCGTGGATGGTTTGCCGAGTATGGCCGTCTTTTATCCCATGCCTGTGGTACCGATGGCTGTTTTGTGGCCTGGGTGTGTGAGGATGACAGGGAACTTGCTGCTGTGGGTGGAATAACACTTTGTCTCTGGACAACATTGACCGAGGTTCTTCCATGGCGATCCTGTGAGAAAGCCGAACCAGCTGTGTGTCAGCTGGAGGAAGAGGCTCCGACACGACCTGAAGATGTAGGTGCTGCTGTAGGTTGGCCTACATCTCCAGTGTGTCTTTGTAACTCAACTACGTGCTTTGTACCCACATGTTTGCACATATTTCCCACCTCTTCCGACAAGCCTACAACCTGCAATGATCATCAGTCTACTGAACCACCACACGATCAGCTCTTCCCTCTCCTAGTGTATCCTCAACCACCCCTGTAGATTGTGAGCCCTCGCGGGCTGGGTCCTCTCTCCTTCTGTACTTGTGTGTGCCTTGTATTGCTCATGTTTACTGTAATTGTCTATATTTGCCCCTCTTCACATGTAAAGCGCCATGGAATAAATGGCGCTATTAAAATCTATAATAATAATAATATTACTGGTATTGACGTTACTGACACTTTTACCTGTTTTTACTTTTAGATTACACAGCTTGCATTTCACATAGCAAATATCATCTGCAAGTGTGTCAAAAAAGGACCACGCAGTGCAAGTCCTGGGAGCGCCCGTTTTGACTTTTGGAAGAGAACTGCTCCGAACAGGTTCCAAACTGGAGGCTACAGTCAACCGAGTCTGCAGCCTAACTCTCCCTCCTGTTTGTACCGTTGGGGCAATCTCTTCCTCAGAGCTGCTCCCACCACCTTCCTGTTCCTCACGCCATGTTGGGACTTGGACCTCATCATCTCCACTACCCTCTTCCAAAACCTGCTGCTGTTGGGTGGTCTGGCCAGCACCATGCTCAACATAAACTGGCACCTGAGTCTCATCATCATCAGATGCGTTCTGCGGTGTGCTGAGCATCGGCACTGGCTCACCCGCCTCTTCAGATTCTGAGAGACACAGCTGTTGCGCATCACTGCATACTCCCTCTTCTTCACATTCCAGAATGCTGCTTGGCTGGGCCCCTGTTTGCAAGCCAACAGATTCTGAGAACAGAAGCAGAGACTCAGCTGGATCCTGTACAGAACTGTCTGACTGCCTGGGCAATTTGGCTGGCGGTGAAGAGACAGATGGTTGCTCAACAGTGCTGTGTTCCTGAGAGGAGGTGGAAGCAATTGAAGTCGATGCATTGGCTGCCATCCAAGCAACAACGGCTTCAATTTGTTCTTCCCGCAGCAGGGGGGTACGCCGACCTCCTACTAAAGTGCACATAAAGGAACGCTCGGAAGTGCTGTTAGCACAGTCAACACTTGCTCCTGTGTTACTGGGGTTCAGTAATGTCAGCTGTTCCCCTGCTGCGTGTACGCCAAAAAGTCATGCTGCCTCCACCCTGTCCTCCTCTCATCCCTGGGCTCCAACACCGCCAGTTGTTGCTCGGAAGTAATTGGCACGGGTACTGACTCCTGCCCAGCCTGGTTACAGCATGACAGCTGTTTACTGGCAGTGTCAACGTTAATTAGCCTCCAATAAGTTGTCCTGTCGTGTTGCATTCGGGTTAGCCGACTCTATGGTGCCTGCAGTTTAGGTGGTTCCTATGTGTGCTGTGGGATATCTAAATAAAGTCTGTTTCCGTTGTGACAATAGGACAAGCACCCACTGTAGGACTGTGTGATTCGGTAACTGCGGACAGCTTGCGGCCTGTCAACTTACATTTTCATGGGTGCCTTATGGTACCCGTCCGAGTTCCAGTACCGTCAGCTGGTTCTCCACAGTGCCTTTGGCCTCGGTGCCTCCAGTTCGGTATTCGAGTTCCAGCAATGTCTGCTGGTCCTTGGTAGTGCTTTTGAGCACAGGTACCTCCTGCTTAGTAACCGTGTCCCAGTAACGTCAGCTGGTCCTCGGTTGTGCCATTGGCTCTTTTCCTTCTGCTGCCCCTCCGGGTTCCAGCACAGTCAGCTGGTCCTCGTTACTTGCATTGGCTCTTGTACCTTCTGCTACCCATCCGGGTTCCAGTACCGTCAACTGGTTCTCCGCAGTGCCTTTGGCCTCGGTGCCTCCATGTCGGTATCCGAGTTCCAGCAACGTCTGCTGGTCCTTGGTAGTGCTTTTGAGCACAGGTACCTCCTGCTTAGTAACCGTGTCCCAGTAACGTCAGCTGGTCCTCGGTTGTGCCATTGGCTCTTTTCCTTCTGCTGCCCCTCCGAGTTCCAGCACAGTCAGCTTGTCCTCGTTACTTGCATTGGCTCTTGTACCTTCTGCTACCCGTCCGGGTTCCAGTACCGTCAACTGGTTCTCCGCAGTGCCTTTGATCTCGGTGCCTCCAGTTCGGTATCCGAGTTCCAGCAACGTCTGCTGGTCCTTGGTAGTGCTTTTGAGCACAGGTACCTCCTGCTTAGTAACCGTGTCCCAGTAACGTCAGCTGGTCCTCGGTTGTGCCATTGGCTCTTTTCCTTCTGCTGCCCATCCGGGTTCCAGCACAGTCAGCTGGTCCTCGTTACTTGCATTGGCTCTTGTACCTTCTGCTACCCGTCCGGGTTCCAGTACCGTCAACTGGTTCTCCGCAGTGCCTTTGGCCTCGGTGCCTCCATGTCGGTATCCGAGTTCCAGCAACGTCTGCTGGTCCTTGGTAGTGCTTTTGAGCACAGGTACCTCCTGCTTAGTAACCGTGTCCCAGTAACGTCAGCTGGTCCTCGGTTGTGCCATTGGCTCTTTTCCTTCTGCTGCCCCTCCAGGTTCCAGCACAGTCAGCTGGTCCTCGTTACTTGCATTGGCTCTTGTACCTTCTGCTACCCGTCCGGGTTCCAGTACCGTCAACTGGTTCTCCGCAGTGCCTTTGGCCTCGGTGCCTCCATGTCGGTATCCGAGTTCCAGCAACGTCTGCTGGTCCTTGGTAGTGCTTTGGAGCACAGGTACCTCCTGCTTAGTAACCGTGTCCCAGTAACGTCAGCTGGTCCTCGGTTGTGCCATTGGCTCTTTTCCTTCTGCTGCCCCTCCGGGTTTCAGCACAGTCAGCTGGTCCTCGTTACTTGCATTGGCTCTTGTACCTTCTGCTACCCGTCCGGGTTCCAGTACCGTCAACTGGTTCTCGGAAGTTAGACAACCGTAAAGACCACCCCGAAGAAGATGACAACCCCAAGGACGACGAGCATCAAGCCAACCAGCCTGAACACCATCACAAAGAGGAAATAAAAGATTACCCAGAAGAAGATCACCAACAGGACAAAGAAGGTTAAGACAAACTACAAGATACAGAACAAGAGACAGAAGAACAATAAGCAGAAGATCAAAAAGCAGAAGAACATGAAAAATAAGACCAAAATGAAGAGCAAAATATATGCTGTAAATTAGAAGCAGAAGAAGACTAAGCAGTGTATGGGGGTGAGTCCGTTCCTCCTCGTGGTGCCCCTGGAAAATGCCTGCTGCTGCAGGCTAAACTGAACACGGACAAATACTGTTGTAATTTAAATCTTTTGTGACAGCAAGAACGGAAGGAAGAAAAATTCATACTTTTACAGATTACAAGTACAGGAATCTCTGTCACAAATAAGAATATGATGAAGAAGATGAAGAGAAGGAAGATGAAGAAGTAGAATATGAAGAAGAATAATAGTTTAATAAGAACAATATGAGTAATGTTAACAAAAAGATGAATAACAAGAAGTTTAAGAAGAAGATAAAGAAGGTGAAGATGAAGAATAATTAGATGACAAAGATGATGCTGCTGAAGATTATGAAGGTGAAAGTGTGGCAAAAGTTAAAAAGGTCAAGAGCATGGAAGTTGTGAAACATACATATTTGACAAAATAGAAAAAAGGTTAACAACATTGTCAATTTCTTCGTCAATCCGAACGTCTTTAAAAAAAAAAATTATTAATGCTATTCCATTGGATTGGGTTAAACATCTATGCCTTTAATGTCTCCTCAACCTCCCCCAATACATTCTACATTACTCTTTGTTGTTTTCCTTCATGTACAATTATCCAACAAGCCAAGAATGTTTTTTTTTTAATTACGATATTTTGTTCCCATAGACTTACATTGGATTTCCGGTATCGGTATCGGGTATCGCCGATATTTTGTGGATATCGTCGATACCATTCCGATCCGATATTTTTGGATATCGGAAAAGTATCGCTCAACTCTAATCACGAGCGGACAAAACACCAAGGTCGTATGTTCACAGAGGGAGCCTTAAGAACATCTGGGTTGTGGATAGTTGGAGCTAAGAGATGTGTGTGCAGATTCATCTTTAACTGTGTTACTTGCAAGAAACTTCGTGGTATGTCACAGATTCCGAAGATGGCAGATCTTCCATATGACCGATTTAGTACAGATCCACCTTTCACCAACATCGGACTAGATGTGTTTGGTCCTTGGTCTGTGGTTGTCCGAAAAACCAGAGGAGGCCACGCAAACGGGAAACGATGGGCGATTATGTTCACTTGTCTATCCATCAGAGCCGTCCACATAGAGATAATTGAATCTATGGACACTTCGTGCTTCATAAACGCTCTCCTGGGTTTCATTGCCATCAGAGGACCCGTCAAACATATTCGTTCAGACAGAGGCACCAACTTTGTCGGAGCAGCAAGAGAACTGCAACTCTCTTCCAACTTGGATATGAAGGACGTTGAAAGATACCTAAGTGTACATGGGTGTACTTGGACCTTTAACCCACCACATTCTTCATACATGGGAGGTGTATGGGAGAGAATGATAGGTGTCGCAAGGAGAATCCTCGATTCAATCTTCTTACAGGAAAGATCTGTAAGACTGACACACGAAAACTTAACAACATTCATGGCCGAAGTGTCAGCCATCATAAACGCGAGACCGTTGGCTCCAATTTCCAGTGATCCTGATGACCCAACTGTTCTCACCCCAGCCCTGTTGCTTACGCAGAAGACTGACCTTAATTGCTCGCCACCTGGAGAATTTAATGATAAAGACCATTACAGGAGTCGATGGAGACAAGTGCAGAGTCTCTCCAATGCTTTTTGGGACAAGTGGAGAAAACAGTACCTGCCTACCCTGCAGCAGAGGAAAAAGTGGCAAACCAGCAAGCCTAACCTCCAGCCTGGCGATGTAGTACTAATGAAAGACTGTCAGTCTCGGAGAAATGAATGGCCATTAGGTCTCATTACTCAGACATTCCCAAGTAAGGATGGAATCGTACGTAAAGTGGAAGTAAAAATAGGGAAACAAAGCGAGACCAAATTGTTCCTCATGCCAGTAGGGGAACTCGTTCTGCTGTTCTCGTCCAATAAACACAATAGTGACGTCAGCTGATGTCAAGCGGGGAGTGTTCTGTCCAGCCATATAATTGCTGTGTAGAAAGTCTAGTCATTTTTTTATGAAAAAATAACCGTGTGCATAACCAAGAAGGTGCCAGAGTAGGTTCCCACACCGTATCTAATAGAAAATGAACTCGGCACTCAACTTTAGTATAGTGAGAATAAAGATTTTTATTCACAGTAGTAACACGAAACGTTTCGGTCCTATATCGTGGACCTTCATCAGTCACTACATTTATAAAAAAACAGAAGAAAAATTATATTAACAAAATAAAGTATGTACAATCAAAATTTGGTCAATAGTAAAGGTAGAGAGTAGTTGTATACAATGCTTCAGGAGATTTAGGGAGCAATCATAGGTCAGAGTTGTATCAGAGGTATCACAAAGGCAGAAAGAATATATATGGTGAGGACATACCAGATACTACTGGGAAGGGGGTTGATCCACATAGGGAAGAAAGAAAGGGCTGGATATAGCTGTAGGTGAAAATAAGATAAACGTAAGTGCCGATATACTTTTATGTATAAGTAGATTTTGTGCCTATGCCTGTAGATGTGACATACCCTGTGTTGGTGGGGTGAGATGAGGAAGAGGACAATGCCTCTAAGTAGATTTTGTGCCTCCTCGTCGTGAATGTGGTATTTGTTCCAAAACTTGGTATTTTAATTGGGCTATGGTATGTCCCATTGTGATGAAGTGGTGTGGGATGGGGAGTAAGGTATTCTTACATCTTATGGTTGATTTGTGTTTTGAAATGCGTTGTTTTACAGGTTGACTAGTTTCCCCAACATATAATAACCCACAAGGACACTTAATCACGTATATCACGAAGGCCGTGTCGCAAGTAAAGAAACCACGGACTCTAAATGTTTTTCCCATATATGGGTGATGGATGGTTTCTCCTCTGAGTACGTTATTACATTGAGTGCATCCCAGACATGGGAAAGTGCCCGTTCTTGGTTTTTTCAGGAATTGTTGTGTAGTTCCTGATTTTTTTAGGGCCTAAGTCAGCTCTGATCAATGCATCCCTTAGGTTGGGTGCACGGCGGAAGCATGGGAGAAAAGGTCTAGAGAATTCTTTAATGTCCGGGTGCGCAGTCTGGAGGAGCGGCCAATGTTGGCGAATGGATTTGTGTAATATATACGCATAGGGGTGGTAATGGTGTACGAAAGCAATTCTGCCCCCCATATCTTGCTTATTGCGAGTGACCGTAGTTCTGGAACGATCCAGGACCCCTTGTGGATAGCCCCTCTCTCTAAATTTTGAATTCATTTCTGAGAGGCGGGTTTCCTGAGTGGTATGATCGGAGACGATCTTTTTGACCCGATAGAATTGGGATGTCGGAATGGATCTCTTCATGGCTACTGGATGGAAGCTATTAAAATGAAGTAAGCTGTTACGATCTGTCGGTTTGACATATAGATCAGTGGATAAACAGCCACTGGAATCCTTTATAATCACAGTGTCTAGGAAATTGATCCTGGAGTGGTCGTGTGAGATGGTAAAGCTGAGTCCGGGCCAAGAGCGATTCAGAAATTGATGAAAGAGTGCTAAGGACTCGAACGTGCCCCCCCATATGCAGAAGACATCGTCTATGTAACGTTTCCAGACAATGGCGTTGTTCTTGAATAGAGGGTTTGTGTAGATCAATGTCTTCTCAAAATGGGCCATGTAGCAATTTGCATATGGGGGTGCTACGTTCGAGCCCATCGCGGTCCCGCGTATCTGCAGGTAGAAATCATCCTGGAACATAAAGTAGTTGTGTTTAAGTACGATGGTTAACAGATCCAGACAGAGAGCGATCTCTGCTGGATTAAAGTCCGATTTTTCAAGTAAGCGTTGGACAGACCGTATACCGTTCTCATGAGGTATGGAAGTGTAGAGGTCTTTTACGTCAAATGTGACTAATAAAAAACCAAGAACGGGCACTTTCCCATGTCTGGGATGCACTCAATGTAATAACGTACTCAGAGGAGAAACCATCCATCACCCATATACGGGAAAAACATTTAGAGTCCGTGGTTTCTTTACTTGCGACACGGCCTTCGTGATATACGTGATTAAGTGTCCTTGTGGGTTATTATATGTTGGGGAAACTAGTCAACCTGTAAAACAACGCATTTCAAAACACAAATCAACCATAAGATGTAAGAATACCTTACTCCCCATCCCCCAAACCACTTCATCACAATGGGACATACCATAGCCCAATTAAAATACCAAGTTTTGGAACAAATACCACATTCACGACGAGGAGGCGACCGCATACGTCAATTGAAAAGGAGAGAGGCGTATTGGATACACACCCTAGACACTCTATCACCTAAGGGTCTTAATCGTGAATACGATTTACTCTCCTTCATGTAATTCTGCATATGACCACTGAGGCTATAATCCCCCCCCCCTTTTTTATACATCACTTGCCATATACCACATGATGCGTTGATCTCAGCCAGTTGTTTATTTATTTAATAATCCGTGCTCCCATTTTCCCATACTGTCTTCTGATAACGCACTATACCAATATGAATTTTGCTGTGACACCCTTTTACTTTATAAATGATGCATACAGATGTTTACACATCACCTGTCATTTACCACATGCTGCTTTGATCTCTGTTAGTGTGTTTATTAATTAGTCCTTGTTGCCTGCAGATTTGTCTTCCATACTGTCTTATGATAATGTACTAAATCAGTACTCATATTACTGTTATGCCCCTTTTGACGCATACTGATGCTGCAAGCCTGTTATGTATTCCTATCGCTTTAAGCTAATGTACAAGATCGCAATGTTTATTGCTGTAAACTCCTTCATGCTTGTACTAACATGCCTCTCTTTCATTCACTTTAGAGCCGCTTGTATTAAATACTATAATGCTGCCACGTCATCCTGTTGGGCACATCTCCATCAGCACGCTGCTCCTTTACTCCTCCCACCTGTAGGACGGCCTCTGGTTACCTAGTATTCACTTGGAACACATGTCCATTAACTTCCTGCCACCTCACTTCCTGTCTGAATGCTCTGTTATGACTGACACTATAGTCCCGCCTCTTCCTCTCATATACATGCTGCTTTCTAGCTTTCTCTGCGCTCAGACTAGCGGTGGACACCGCGTCCAATGCAGAGACCTATCCTCACTGCCGGACTCCTTCACAACAGGTCAGTCACAGACAAGTATAGCGGCTCCACCGCTTCACCATCATATTGATAGTTGTGATATTTATGGTATCTATGTTTTGCACTGTTTCTACAGGTTACTAGTGCAATAGAGGCATTGTCCTCTTCCTCATCTCACCCCACCAATACAGGGTATGTCACATCTACAGGCATAGGCACAAAATCTACTTATACATAAAAGTATATCGGCACTTACGTTTATCTTATTTTCACCTACAGCTATATCCAGCCCTTTTTTTCTTCCCTATGTGGATCAACCCCCTTCCCAGTAGTATCTGGTATGTCCTCACCATATATATTCTTTCTGCCTTTGTGATACCTCTGATACAACTCTGACCTATGATTGCTCCCTAAATCTCCTGAAGCATTGTATACAACTACTCTCTACCTTTACTATTGACCAAAATTTTGATTGTACATACTTTATTTTGTTAATATAATTTTTCTTCTGTTTTTTTATAAATGTAGTGACTGATGAAGGTCCACGATATAGGACCGAAACGTTTCGTGTTACTCCTGTGAATAAAAATCTTTATTCTCACTATACTAAAGTTGCATGTCATTTTTTTATGTCTCCACTCTCCAATTGTTATAGACATTGCAATTTTTTGAATGTATTGGTCTTTCATACATTTTATGTTGTAAGGTAACAGCGCCACCTGCTGGCTGTTTGATGCATAGATTCTAGTTTAATTTGTAATGCCTTGTGGGAAGTTCCAAGAGCATTGTGGGATTGTTCCTGTTGCATTATGGTCTTGTTTATCACACTGTGAAGGAGAACAGCAACCATTTATTCTCCATGTGCCTTAAGAGAAACTACATCACTCATGTTCTTCATGTTTCTTAAACAGCCTGCTCTAAGCATAGTCGGTAAGCACTATCTAGGTGTTATAATCCTGTGTTTATCAGTACGTTTGTTGTACTAAGTAGGTAATAATCAGTTTGTGTATTCTGTATTTGTAAACTATTTGTGTTTCATGCTCTGTGCAGTTATATATTCTGAAATGCTCTTATTATTGCATTCTATAGTTTTACCCTTTCCTGTCACATCTGCAATCAATAAAAGAAGGTTACAATTTTACAGCCTCTTTTTCTTAAAGAAGACAGGGGGTTTAGCTACATGTCTCATCGCACACCCTGCTAACGTGCATGAGGACAGAATAGTAACCATGCCCCATTTGTGTATTATAGGTACCTCCCACTGCTACATAACATTTTTTAACAATTAGAGGATCTTGACTTTGGGCCTAATTTTCTCTTCATAAATAATTTAATTGAATCAATAAAAGTAACGTTTTATGCAGTGTGACTTCTGTGAACTAATTTGTAATACTTATCCACTCTGATAGTATCTATTTAATGGGTGAACCATACCACTGATTGGCAGCTTTCTGTGTACACTGTATATTGAGAAGCTGTAATCAATGGTGGGGGTGGGAATATAAAGAGCATTTGACTAGGAGGCATGAGACACCTAGTACTGTAGTGATAATCCCCTGCTGAAAAAACACTGATTTCAATGAAATAGCAAAACACAACCTACTAAAGGGTATGCCACACTAAACAGCGTCGCTAACGAGATCGCTAAAAAACGTCACTATTTAGCGATCCCGTTAGCGACGTTGTTGTGTGCGGCATCTAGCGACGACGTGGCCCCTGCTGAGATCCTGCTGTGATCTCGTTCGTCGCTGGAATCGTTCCGGACCCTATTTTTATCGTCAGCGTCCCGCTGGTAAGTATATATCGCTGAGTGTGGCACCTTTTTTTTAGCGATTTAGCGGTATTTTGTACCGCTAAAGTCGTTAAGGAGATCGCTAACCGCGATAGCGTCCTTAACGACATCGCTAAATTAGGCAGCCACTAGCGATATTATAACAATCACGCTAGCGATCGCATTAGTATGCGTCGTTATCGTGATCGCTAGCGGGATTGTTTAGTGTGGCAGTACCTTAAGTGATACATCACAGGAATCAACCTATCGGCCCCCATATCATGCTGCTTTCAGATTTCATAGCAAATCCTGCTGATAGATTCTCTTGAAATCTTTTTTTTTTATGTATAATTTTTACATTTTCAATATTTTTTAAAATTGTTTATGCTATGATCTGTTAAAAAAGTGAAATCTTTAAATTTTTGACATTAGCTCCTGGGGCTACTATATTATTTATTATGCTTATATAAATCATCATATTCGGCAGCGCTTTACAGACATTATTATCACTGTCCCCATTGGGGCTCACAATCTACATTCCCTATTGTTATGTCTTTGGAGTGTGGGAGGAAAACGGAGAACCAAGAGAAGACTCACACAAACATGGGCAAGCATACAAACTCCTTACAGATGTTGTCCTTAAGGGTTTGGAACTCGGGATCCCAGCTCTTTCTTTTCTTTAAAGAAGTCTTTTCAGAAGTTTCATTATCATCACAGACAAGGACACAATGTAAGGTCAAAGGTAACACCTCTGTACACAGCTGATAAACAGAATCCATCAATCACAATAGATGATGTCACAGCTGACATGGCCCCCTCCCTTCAAAATGATCTTAAGGTACTGCCACACTAAACAATCCCGCTAGCGATCTCGTTAGCGTTGCATACTAATGAGATCGCTAGCGGGATTGTTTCTATATCGCTAAATGCTGCCGCATTTAGCGATATAGTTAACGACGCTATCGCCGTTAGCGATCTTCTTAACGACTTTAGCGTACAATACGCTAACCTAGAAAAGGTGCCACACAGCGATTAGATACTTACCCAGCGGGAGCGCCAGCGATGAAATAGGGTCCGGAACGATTCCAGCGACGAGCGAGATCACAGCAGGAAGCTCGTCGCTGGAAGCTGCCGCACTGAACAATATCGCTAACGGGATCGCTAAATAGTGACGTTTTTTAGCGATCCCGTTAGCGATATTGTTTAGTGTGGCATACCCTTTAGCACAGGTCCATTAGATGAGTCAGTACAAAAGATATGATCTGAGTCAGTTTATTGCTGCTAATGTACATGTACATTTCCTGAATGAACAGAAAGCATGTGTGTAGAATAGCCCTAGTGGCCAGTGTGGAAACTGCAAGAATTCTAATTTTTTTCATGGCAGATCATGATATGAAAAATAAAAAAAAACACATTACCCAAATTTTTAGAACCTAAATATAGCAATCAAACTTGATTTAAACAGTAGGTAATTTACTAAAGACACATTCCCTTTAACAAAATACTCCAAATCTCTTGTTGTGGATACCTGAGTTTCTAGATGGAAGAAAAAAACATTTATCGCCTTGGGAATTGAAGCAATCGTCAGCGCAATACACTTTGGGTCATCTAACTAATTGAAGGTTCACAGTCTGTTATCAGATTCATTTGCATTCCAGCTAATGATAGCCTGTAATTGAGCAAAGAAAACAAAACAATGTTTACATATGACAGCAAATTAGAGCGCAGTGTCATCCCGGCATCCCTGTATAGTAATAGGCGATCAGTGCAGAAGATTAGGATGAGCCGAGTATATTTCACATAAGTACAGAGATATTTAAAGAGGTTGAGGCTAAGTGCACACGTTCAGGATTATTTGCGTTTTTTTCGTGTTTTTTCGCGGGAAAAAACGCGTCAAAAACGCATGAATTAAGCATCCTATCATTTAGAATGAATTCCGCAATTTTTGTGCACATGGTGCATTTTTTTCCGCAAAAAAAACGCATTGTGGAAAATCTAGCAACATGTTCATTAATTTCGCGGAATTCTAGCGTTTTTCCCGCTATATTATTGATCTAGAAAGTTCAGGGAAAAATCGCGGCAAAAACGCACCAAAAACACCAAAAAATGTGCAAAATCCACGCAATAAACGCACGTTTTTACCGCGAAAAAAGTCCATTTTTGCTCAGGAATATTCTGTAAACATTACTGAACGTGTGCACGTAGCCTAAAAGATTGTAAAATAATTTAAGAATCTTGGGGACAGATGTGTTTGTAGATTTCCTATCAGTAAGTCCAAGGATACTGCAGGCGCAGCCTCTCATGAGCTGATAACAGTGAACAATAGCTTGCATTCACCTGCACCAATGAACCCTGTGTAGTCTGATCCTTCATTCATATACCCATCCCTGCATGCCCAATTTCTTGCCAAATCTAAGGCCGGGTTCACACTTTCGAGTGCAATGCGAGAAACTTGCACGAGTCTCTGACATCAATACCTGGCACTGCTGCCGGCACTCGGGACCGTAGTGTGCAGCTGCATGTATTTCTGTGCAGCTGAACATTCTGGTCCGAGTGCCAGCGGCAGTGCCGGTATTGATGCGAGAGACTCGCGCAAGTTTCTTGCATCACATTCGCAAGTGTGACACCGGCCTAATGGTCATTTCATGTTGGCAGATAAATTGCCCATAATGAGCACCATTTTCCAGGACGTCCCCCTGACAGCACTATGGAGGACGTCCTCCTCCTCCTTACAGGGACAGGAAGCACACGAGAGGTTAAAAGGTCCCACTCCTCCCCCTATACCTCAGTGTTTTTCCTGTCCCTGCATGGAGGGACACACGAGAGATCGCTGCGAGGAACGCAGTAACTTACCGGGCCCAGGGGGATCGTGCGGTTCGTCCAAATCCTTGGGAGTCCCTCTGCTCCAAAGACCGGGGGCGGACGAGCTCCCGGGTAAGAGCCGCTCCTTCCGTTGGGAGGCTCTCGGCTCAGGCGTCTTCCTCCTGGTTCAGGGAGGAACGCCGAACAGGCCTCGACTGGAAACTGAGCGTCACTTCCGGTGACGCGAAAACGTGAGGTCAGCGGGCGTTCCGGAATAGAACGCAGGAGGTCGGAAAGTGTCTCAGAGGTATCGCAAAACTTCATGCGTTCGGAAGTAGAACGCAAAAAGGTATGGAAAGCGCGTCGCGTTTGGGTTTTGCGTTCCAGGTGGAACGCAGTATGGGCGGCGCTAAAGACGTCGCAGAACGCTATAAAAGCGCGCGAAAGGTAGCGTTTGAATGCTGATCGCTAATCTGGTAACAGAGTACGTGCAGCAGCTACCATAGTAGTCCTAAGGCAGCAAAGTAAACCTTTTCTGCGGATGGACATGGAGTCTGAGAAATCCAGAGAGGAGGCAGGGGTAAGTGCGCATAGCGCAAAAACTCCACTCTCACTAAGTAATCCAGACTCGATCCTTAGTATACATATTGTTGTATTAATTAGGACAAGGATACTTCATCTACACCTTTGCAGACAGTGAAGAGAGGCAAAGCCTCGGCGAAAACTAATCGCTGTTCTACATGTCAGACGAAGCTTCCTGACGCTTATAAAAAAGCGGTCTGTTGTACTTGTACAGCAGCAGTCTTGGAGCAAGAAAGATCTTCGTTATTATCTGACTTGAGGATCCTGATTAAGGAAGAAGTGCAGGCATCATTATCAGCTAGTTCACAACAGCAGCCCACTAGTCAGGGTCCAAGCCGTAAGAGACCTAGGATGGAGTTGGAAGAGGAACCGGATCTGGAATCAGAAGAAAACGTGGAGATGCAGTACTCGGAGCAGGAAGAAGGTGAAGTTCAGACGGAAGTCCAGGAAAAGGCCAGGAGGTACCTGTTCCCGGTGGAAGATACGGATGATTTGGTCCAGGCTGTAAGAAGTACTATGCATATGGAAGATATCCCACGACCCCTATCCAGACAGGATTTGATGTTTGGAGGTCTTACAGCTCAGATCGATAAAGTTTTTCCTATTAGTGACCATATAAAAACCATGATTCTGTGTGAATGGAAGGACGCAGAGCGGAGACTGGTAATGTCACGTGACTTTAAAAATCGTCTTCCTTTCGATCCTGAGGAATCAAAGCTGTGGGAAGAAACACCTAGAGTCGATGTGCCAATTGCAAAAGTGGCTAAAAAGACTTCGATTCCTTTTGAGGACTCTTCAAGTCTAAAAGATCCTATGGACCGCAAGGCGGACATCCTCCTTAAGCGGGCCTGGGAGTCTTCGACGGCCTTAATAAGGACCAATATTGCGGCTACTTCGGTAGCTAGGTCTATGTGTTTCTGGATGAGTCAGTTGGAGGATCAACTGGCTAATAGGACCCCTAGAGCTGAAATTTTAGAATCTCTTCCTCTTATTAAGTCAGCAACAGCCTTTCTGGCTGATACCTCGGCTGAGTCAGTCAGGTTTTTCTGCCAGAAATAGCTCTTTATCCAATGCAGTTCGGAGGGCTATTTGGTTGAAATCCTGGTCGGGGGATAATGCCTCTAAAAATAAATTATGTTCATTACCATTTGCAGGATCAAAGGTATTTGGTCAGGCATTGGATGATATTCTGGAGGCCTCAGATAGCAAAAAAGGATTTCCAGAGGAGAAGCCTAAAAAGTTTCAATCCTTTCGGAAGAAACCAGCCTTCCGTAGACAACCATTTTATAAGGACACAGGTAGACCTAGCAGGGGAACATATAAGGGTTCCTATACTCAAAATAGAGGAAATAGGAGTTCAATGTTTGGATCTTCCTCAAAACCTAGAAAACAATGACGCCAGGCACATAGGGGGCAGACTTTTGTACTCGGCAGAGAACTGGGAAAAGGTCACCAAAAACGAGTGGGTCCTACAAACTATAAAGGAAGGTTACAGAATAGAACTGGTATCCTATCCGCCCCAGAGATACATATCTCCCACTGTGGTTCAGGAAAATTTAGGAATGTTTCAGGACATCCAAGACTTAATCTCTTCAAAAGTCATTGTGCCAGTTGTTGGGTCAGAGGAAAAGTCGGGTCACTATTCCTCTCTCTTTCCAATAATGAAACCATCAGGAGAGTCAAGAACAATTCTGAATCTCAAACCGTTGAACAAGTATGTTCGCTACAAAAGATTCAGAATGGAGTCTATAAAGTCAACAATTCCATTGATAGACAAAAATTCGGTAATGTGTACCCTAGATTTAAAAAATGCCTACTATCAGGTGCCCATCCATCCAGCCTCGCAGGAACTTCTAAGATTTGCTGTAAGCCTACCAGAATCCACCTGCCACTTCCAGTTTCAGGGTCTGCCATTCGGACTAGCTTCTGCTCCCAGAGTTTTTACGAAGCTAATATCAGAGGTCGTAGCCTATCTAAGAAACCAAGGAATTGTAGTAATACCTTACTTGGACGACTTTCTGTTAGTGGCTCGATCAGCAGAAATTCTAAATTACCATACAGAGCGAACAATGGCGGTACTAGAATTTCTCGGTTGGGTGATAAATCGAGAGAAATCTCACTTAACTCCCAGTACAAAAAGAGTATTTTTAGGAGTACTCCTCGATTCAAGAGCCAGAACAGCTTTCCTGCCAGAGGTCAAGCAAAGATCTTTGAAAAAGAAAGTGGCAGAGATGGTAAAGAACCGAGTTACCATTCGAAGAGCTATGCAAGTTCTGGGAGTAATGACATCATGTATACCATGCGTCAGGTGGGCTCAAGCTCATTCAAGAGTCTCAAGACCCTACAAAGAGAGGTGCTATCGTGGTGGATCGTCATCAGTCATCCCTAGACAAAAGGATCCACCTCTCGGCAAGAGCAAAGAGGTCGTTAGTTTGGTGGGCACAAAGCAAAAATCTCAGAAAAGGAGTTCTTTGGATTCCATCCCCATATATAGTAATAACTACAGATTGAAGCGCATGGGGGTGGGGAGCCCATCTAGAAGGGAAGTTTCTTCAGGGCAGATGGCCAGAGAAAATCAGACGAATGTCATCGAATTACCGAGAGTTGTAGGCGATCTGGGAATCCTTAAGAAGGAATCAGGACCATTTAAGAAACCAGCACGTCAAGATCCTATCGGACAAAATGACAGCAGTAGCCTTCATCAAACATCAAGGAGGCTCTCGATACAGAACACTGCAGGACCTTGCAGAGAAGATATTTGTATGGGCAGAACGAACGATCCTTTCCATAACTGCAGTTCATCTGGAGGGTTCACAAAACCTAGTGGCAGATTATGTAAGCAGACAGAAGATCTACCCGACAGAGTGGGAGTTAAACCAGAAGGTCTTCCGGTTATTATGTCAACATTGGGGAACACCTCAAGTGGACCTATTTGCTACAAGGAAAAATGCAAAACTACCAAGGTTTTTTTCACTGAACCCAGCAGACAATCCAGAAGGAGTAGATGCCTTGAGTCAGAGGTGGAACGAACCTCTAAATTATGCATTCCCGCCAATAGCATTGATACCAGCAGTTCTGAGGAAGATAAGGGAAGACGGTGCGTCAGTGGTACTAATAGTTCCATTCTGGCCGAGGAGGAGCTGGTTTCCTCTACTGGGGGCCATGACCAGAGAGGATCCAATCGAGCTTCCCCAGTGGAAGGACATAGTGCACCAGGGACCAGTTCTACACCAGGACCCGGAAAGATTGCACCTGTCAGCCTGGATCCTGAACGGGACATTCTAAAAGCTCGTGGTCTTTCAGATCAAGTGATAACAACGATCCAGGCCAGCAGAAAACCTGTAACTTCAGCAATATATTATAAAATCTGGAAGAAGTTCTGTCTGGAAGGTGGCAGGTCTGATGTTGTAGCCGGAGTCCCGGATGTTCCGCGAGTACTGGATTTTCTTCAAACAGGGTTTAATATGGGTCTTAGACCTAGTACACTTAAAGTACAGATCTCAGCTTTAAGTACTTACATGGATTACCATTTAGCTTCACACCCTTGGGTAGTTAGATTCGTTAAAGCAATCCAAACATTAAGGCCTACTATAAGGCAATTGTCTCCCCCCTGGGATTTAAATCTAGTTCTGGGGGCACTTTGTAAAACTCCTTACACTCCAAATAAGGATTTGCCTATTTCTCTCCTATCAATGAAAACAGCCTTTTTGGTAGCTATTACCACAGTCAAAAGAATAGGGGAAATTCAGGCTTTATCCATTAAAGACCCATATATGCAGATCAGAGAGGATCATGTGGTATTGAAACTAGACCCTGCTTTCATGCCCAAGGTAGCCTCTTTGCAAAATCGCAACCAGGAAATAATACTTCCATCCTTTTGTGAAAAACCTTCGAATGTTAAAGAACAAGCCTTACACTCCTTGGATGTTAGACAGGCAGAAATTGATTACCTGGAGGCCACTGGGGGCTGGAGGAAAGACCCTAATTTGTTTATTTTATATGGAGGTAAAAATAAGGGTAAAAAAGCTTCTAAGCCTTCCATCGCAAGATGGATTACCACCTTAATCATAAAAGCTTACAGATCTGAAGGTGTAGTTTGTCCCATAAAAATAAAAGCCCATTCTACCAGGGCCTTGTCAGCATCATGGGCAGAAAGAGCAGGAGCATCTTTAGAACAAATTTGTAAAGCAGCCTCTTGGGCTACGATAAATACCTTTTGCAGGCACTACAAACTAGATGTGCTAGCAGGACAACAGACGGCATATGGTAGAAAAGTATTACAGGCCGTAGTCCCACCCTAGGAGGGTTTCTTTGGTACTCTCCATAGTGCTGTCAGGGGGACGTCCTGGAAAATGGGTATTATACCTACCGATAATTCGGTTTCCAGGAGTCCATCCTGACAGCACGGTTAGTTCCCTCCCTTGTCTATGTTGATTTATATGCTAATTCATATGATGTAATATGTTTAAGTAATTAAATATTGTCACTTGCATTGATCCATGGTATGGTACTTGTCAAATCACTGAGGTATAGGGGGAGGAGTGGGACCTTTTAACCTCTCGTGTGCTTCCTGTCCCTGTAAGGAGGAGGAGGACGTCCTCCATAGTGCTGTCAGGATGGACTCCTGGAAACTGAATTATCGGTAGGTATAATACCCATTTTTGTAGTCTGTTACCATAGGTTAGATAGGTGCTATAGATATAAAATAGAAGATAGTTAAATTGGGCACATCCAAGTTAAGTGCAGTTAAGAAATGTGTCACTTACTGGGCTGCTTGTTGTAGTTTTGATAAAATCCATGTTTTCTCTGCTGTAGATATAGCAGTGCTATGAATACTGAGCTGTTAAACTCCGCCCACACCCCTGATTGGTATCTTATGGTGTACACTGTGCATTTGTCAGCAAGCTGCCAATCAGTGGTGGAGGTACGGTTACACATATTATCAGGACTGGGTTGCTTGAGACCTGAACCAGGATTGATAATCTCCTGCTGATAAAACGCCGATTGTATTAAAACTCAGCTCAAGCTGAAGACTTTGCCTCATTTTTCAAGGAGAAGATTGATAACATCAGACACAGTTTTGGTCAACAACCCCCAGAGCCCTTCCTCCTAACTGTCCTGCCCTCCTCCTCCAAAACAAACTTCTCCACCTTTACAGAAGATCGACTCTCCACTCTACTCTCAAGATCACATCTCACTACCTGTGCACTTGACCCAATCCATCCCACTTCATCCCAAACCTCACCACAGTCTTCATCCCAACCCTAACCCATCTCTTCAACCTATCACTAACAACTGGTGTTTTCCCCTCAAGCTTTAAACATGTCCCAATCACACCTATCCTCAAAAAGCCCTCTCTTGACCCATCCTCTGTATCTAGCTATCGCCCTATATCACTTCTCCCCTATGCCTCAAAACTTCTGGAACAACACATCCATCTTGAACTGTCCTCCCATCTCTCTTCTTGCTCCCTCCTCGACCACTTACAATCTGGCTTCCGGCCACACCACGCCACTGAAACTACCCTAACTAAGGTCACCTAAGACCTATTCACCCCCAAGACCAAGCGACACTACTCTGTCCTCCTCCTCCTGGACCTGTCCTCTGCCTTTGACACAGTGGACCATTCCCTATTACTACAGACCCTCTCATCTCTTGGTATCACAGACTTGGCCCTATCTTGGATCGCATCATACCTAACAGACCAAACATTCAGCGTCTCCCACTCACACACCACCTCCTCACCACGCCCCCTATCCGTCGGAGTCCCGCAAGGTTCAGTCCTAAGGCCCCTGCTCTTCTCCATTTACACCTTCAGCCTCGGACAGCTCATAGAATCTCATGGCTTTGAATATCACCTCTATGCTGATTAGTATTATTATTATACATTTATATAGCGCCATTTATTCCATGGCGCTTTACATATGAAAAGGGAAAAATATAGACAGGTACAATAAACATGTGCTGGACAAGGGACACACAAGTACAGAAGGAGAGAGGACCCTGCCCGTGAGGGCTCACAGTCTACAGGGATGGGTGAGAATACACTAGGAGAGGGTAGAGCTGGTCGTGCGATGGTTCAGTACACTGAGGATCATTGCAGGTTGTAGGCTTGTCGGAACAGGTGGGACACACAGATCTACATTTCTGGACCAGATACTGGAATCAGGTTCTCTTCGCCTACATTATGCTGCTCTCAGATTAAATACAGAATATTAGGATGAGACAGATTCCCTTTAAAGATTCCTTTTCTGTCTGAGTCTGTTGTTTCTCAGACATAATTGATATTGCTGTCTTGCAGCAATCCCTGCAAAAATGATGCACACAAGCGCATCAATATCTCCTTGATATGGTGCGCTCCAAAGCATTTTATGGTGTCACACAGAATGACTATGGCTCCGGATCACAGAGCAGCATCCTCTTCCTTGTAAAACCCTAGATCTGGTTTCACAAGCATGATCTCTAGGCTATAATGACCCAATATTCAGTTATCATACAAACTTTTGTTCCAGGATTTTCACCCGTAACATGCTCATGTAAAATTGGCCAATAGGTGTTAAATTGTGTTCTGGGGCATAGGACAGCTTCCAAAGGGCTCGGTCACAAGACCATATTTTCAGTCCGAGTGCGATCCAACAAAACATCAGGTCGCACTCGAACCACTGTTATTCTATGGGGCCGTGCATATATTCAATATTTTCATCGGATTGGGATGGTCCGAAGAAAAAATGCTTGAGTTGGATTTCATTATTGGATCACACTTGTCCGTGCAAGTCATTGGGTCTATATACCATTGAAGTGTGCACGGATGACATCTGAGCGCAGTCCGATTTTTGCGGACTCACACAATGGAGAAGATGGAGATATTTATTTTTCCATCTTCTCATCTGAGAAAATTGGATCACACTATGCTCACACTCTGATCATGATTAGTATAATCAACCTGAATCTCTCCGATGAGAGAATACATGGTAGTGGGATCCTAGGCTAACATCTGTGGTCAGTTTTACACCAGTTTGCATGGTAAATATTTTTGCATTTAAACTAATGATCAATGAGATGTGGAATCCATTGTTGACAGCTATACTCACGTTGGCCGTCCTATTGTTCCCTAATATATGGACTATATTTGAGCAGGAAATACACCATTCACAAACAAACAGAGACACAGCTGCTGCACCACAATTACAGCAGAGGTATGGGAGGACAATGATAAAATAAATGGAATTTCTCCATCAGACAGGAAACCCCCCATCACCAAAGCTCTCATGTCCTATTTACTATTTGCTTCAGTTACTAAGCCGAACATACTAATCCCCTATTAGAGGACTGGATGGGGTTTGCAGGGGTCAAATGGTCATAGATAACTACCTGCAATTATCCTAACAGGACCTTCTTCACCTTCTGTCTCTGAGCAGTTTGTCTTGTTTGGCCACCAATTTTTTTTACATTCTTGATTGTCCTCACCTGGCATCAATGGATCATGATTTATGAGTGTGTGATAGTAATTTACAGGACGATGAAGATCTGCTCTTTCAGATACTTGATGCTAATGAAAAGAATTAACTTTTCTAGACAAAAAAACATTTTAGACCGCAGTAAAACATTGAACGCACCGTTATATTTGTCCGTGCTTTCTACGCTTACCACTTTGATTTCAAATTATAGAAACATCGTTTGTACGGCTGAAAAAAAAGGACATTCTTCCCTCCATATTAGCTTCATCTTCTGCAATGTTGATCCAAAGGAAGGCGGAAAACCCCCATCAAGCACAAACCAATTTTCTTTGATATTAGCACAGTTTTTTATATGGATTTTGAAGCAGGTCTGCTTCAAAATCCACAAAAAAAACTCAGTGTTCACACGTGGCATAACTGCAGCATTTTTTTGCTGGTATTTTACATTACATATTTTATACAGTGCCAGAAATTTCAATGAGATTTCTGAAATCTCATGCTTTTTTGTTTCCTAACGTATTAGGCTTAGGAGCCATGCTGCATTTTCATCAAAACGCAACACGTCAATTTTTTTGCATTTTTTTGGTAGATTTTTTCTCCCGTTGAAATGATTGCTTGAAAAATGCGACTAAAAATTCCAGTAAAATATAACTAAAAACACATCAAAGAAGCGTGAAAAACGTGGGTAACGTAGCATTTTTCCTGCCAACACTAGCGTTTTTCATGTAGAGGAAAATGCAAAAATGCCCTTTGTGAACATACTCTTAGAAAAAAAAATCCTTTTCTACACCAATTATGGACTCCAATGCTGCATCAGCAACTCATTTCTACTAATCCAGTATACATTAGGCATAGTTCACATCTTTCCAATTGAAAAGCAATTCAATTCAGTATTTCAGATCTGTACGGAAATATGTACGGAAAAATTAGCATGTAGCATAAACTCTGCATTTTTTCCACTGCCTTTCTTTGTGCAGGGAATATTCTATATTTTCTGTATTTAACAGGTCAAGCAAAGTGCTTGTGATTTCACAAAAACTCACACCCACTGACCCGCTGTGCATATAAATACGTTGCAGACTTTTGCATTTTTGGTGTTTTTTCCCCTATAGATTTCCACGACGAGCATACAAAAATACATGTACTATTGAGGGTTCACTCACATGAGCGTATACATTGAACAAGTGCTATCTGATTTTTTATCGGATAGCACTCGGACCAATGTTATTTAATGGGGAATCTGTCAGTGAAAATGAATCACAGCAACTGCGATTTCACTTTGATATCAGAGGCCACTCACCCATTCAAGTTTATAGGAGTGTGGAAAACATTGATGACATCAGAGTGCAGTCTGATTTCCTCGGACTCAAAGAGAGGAAAAGATGGAGAAATTTTATTCTCCATTTTCCTCACAGTGTGTTATGGTTCTCTCATCCAAGAGAATCAGATCACACTATGTTGACACTCGGATCAATTTTATCTGGCCCATTTTTGGTGTTTTTGTGTGAAATGATGTCCAATTTGCCTTTTTTTCTTTGTTTTTTTTTTGTGTTGTTGCAATAAACATGTGTATAACAAAAGACGTGTAATTGCAACCATTTTCTGGGAGAAATACTTCATTTTCTGGGACAATTTTATGGGTGCCAACACTTTGGGCCATGACTATATGTGTTAGGCTGGAGTCACACTAGTGATTATAAAATCTGTCCGATTTTGTTCCTGCAAAGTCGGATGAATGTAATGCAAGTGTCGTTTTTCATGGGAGTACAATCCGATTTCTCACTCCTAGAATCCGATTTACATCCGAATGCAGTGCGATTGCTATCCGATTGGAATGCGATTTTGACATGAGCTTTTACATACAGAAATTCTCTGTCATTTACACATAGATTTCAAAGGAAATGTTCTTAAAAACACACACATATATACAATACATATATATATATATATATAATAGAGAGAGAGAGAGAGAAAGAGAATACATAGAAAGATAGATAGATATGCAAAGTCGGCAATTCAGCAGCCGTGTACAGTAAAATCACAGCAGGTGCCGTCAGGGAAGAATAGATGGATTACACACAGTATAAACACATAGAATAGAAAGATATCTAGATGTCAGTGACATATACAATTAGTACAGTGCGTGTGCAGCTTTCTGTACATGTATTTAATTATTAGAAGATAATTTTTCTGAAAAAAATGGCGTGGGCTACTGCATAATTTTCTTAACCAGCAGATGGAAAGTCAATAGGTGGGGGCAGATGTTTATAGCCTGGGAAGGGGGTAATACCCATGCAGCTTCCTAGGTTAATAATATCAGCTCACATTTGTATCCTTAACTTTTACTGGCTATTAAAATTGGGGACCCCCCAAAAAATTATGTAGAGTTCCCCTATAATTAATAACCAGCAAAGGCTAGGCAGATAGCTGCAGGCTGATATTAATAGCCTAGGAAGGGGCCATGGATACTGGCCCACTCAGGCTAAAAACCTCAGCTCTCAGCCACCCCAGAAAAGGCACATCTATAAGATGTGCCAATTCTGGCATTTAGCCTCACTCTTCCCACTTGCCCTGTAGCGGTGGCAAGTGGGGTGATTGTTTGGGTGGTTGATATCACCTTTGTATTGTCAGGTCACATCAAGCCTTGAGGTTAGTAATGGAGAGGCATCTATAAGACACTCCCATTACTATAGTCATATTATTTAAAAACAGTCACATCCAGAATAAAGTCCTCTATTTGAAAAAATGACACAGACTCCTTTAATAAATCTTACTTAAACCATAGTCACCACAACACCTAGTCTAGAGATGCCATTGTCCCCTGGAAAAGAGTTAAAATAAAAAAACAATATTCCTCAGCTTTCCGCAGAGAAGATGATAATCCATTTGTCCCACGACGGGTCTAGCTCTCCTACATCTAGATGGCAGGCTGCATGGCTGTATGATGTGACCATACAGTCTGTCATCCAGCAGACACTGAGCACCGCGCAGCTTCTGGGCTGATGATTGTAAATTTGCCTCCAGTATTTGATGATAACATGCAACATTCATCTTTCCTTCAACTTTGACCAAGTTTCCTGTGCCTTTGTATATAACACATCCCCAAAACATCAGCGATCCACCTCTGTGCTTTACAGTAGGAATGGTGTTTGTTTCATCATAGGCCTTGTTGACCTATCTCCAAATGTAACGTTTATGGTTGTGGCCAAAAAGTTCAATTTTGGTCTCATCACTCCAAATTACCTTGTTCCATTAGTTTTGAGGCTTTTCTCTGTGCTGTTTTGTGTATTGTAGGCAAGATACTTTGTGGCATTTGCTCAGTAATGGCTTTCTTCTGGCGACTCGACCATGCAGCCCATTTTTCTTCAAGTGCCTCCTTATTGTGCATCTTGAAACAGCCACACCGCTAGTTTTCAGAGAGTCCAGTATTTCAGCTGATGTTATTTGTGGGTTTTTCTTTGCATTCTGAACAATTTTCTTGGCAGTTGTTGACAAAATTTTTGTTGGTCTACCTGACCGTGGTTTTGTTTTTACAGAGCCCTTGATTTTCCATTTGTTAATCATAGTTTGAACGCTAATGACTGGCATTATCAATTCCTTGTATTTTTTTTGTATCTCTTTCCTGTTTTATACAGTTCAACTACCTTTTCCCGTAGATCTGTGGAAAATTCTTTTGCTTTCCCCATGACTCACAATCCAGAAACGTCACTGGCTGGATGAAAGATGCAAGAGTCTGTCTGGATCCCAGAAACTCACTCAGCTTTTATGCACACACACTGATTACAAGCAAACAGGTCACAGGTGAGGATGTTACCTTTAGTAGCCATTCAAACCCATTTGTGTCAACTTCTGTGCATGTTGTCAGTCCAAAATAACCAGGGTATGTGAATTTTTGATCAGGTTCATTTGGATATTTTGGGGTGTCATTATGATTTATAAAGAGAAAACACAGTAGTTTGACAATAAATGGCTTCACCCAACCACTAACCATGAGTGGAGAAAAAGTTTTGGTGTTATCATTCATATTCTCTGAAAAAAAATGCCAAGAAAGCAAAAATTCTGCTGGGGTATGTAAACGTTTGAGCACAACTATATATATGTATATAAGTTTTTCCAAGGAGATCGGTGTGTAAAAATCGGACAGCACTCGCATGGTCTGAGTGCTGCGCGATTTTTTCTCTCACCCATTAATTTCAATTGCGGGATGTGATCCAATTTCTGATTAGAATCGCAACATGCGGCGACTTTTTTCCAGTCCGATCGTGATACGATCCGAGCTGGAAAAAAAATGCAGACGAGCGCACAATGATAGAATAACATTGGTCTGAATGCAATCCGATTTTTAATCGGATTGCATTCTTCCGATTTCATCGCAAGTGGGAATGAGCGCTTACTCTGTAACGTCTGATATTGTCTGTACATGTCCCCTATGAATTGGAACGTACTGCGTTATATGTTGATGCTATAGGAATAACAATTATTATCTTTCCTGTACCAGTAGTGACTTTTAGTGTTTAAGATTACTGTACTCGTTTTTATTATGTATACCCCTTTTCACATGGAAAGCGCCATGGAATAAATGGCGCTATAATAATAAATAATAATAATAATAATAATTTACTTGATATTTTGTGTAAAAAAAGGCCTTCTGGTCTTCGTTGAGCTGGTACACGTACAGTAAGTGTAATTTTTTTTTTTTGAGCTATGGAATAGTTTAGTACACTTTGCTAAAAATGTATAACATAAAATCTAAATAATTAATTCTCATATCTTATAGAGACATATGTCATAGTCTACCATCGAAGGTATACGTCTGAAAATCCTTCAGGTGAGTACGTCAATGTCGGCTCTAAACGTGATGGGAACAAGGTTGTACTACAAGTTTATTTATGTCAAGGTCTCCCTGGTTGAACCTAGAGAAAAAAATCCATAACTTTTATTTTGAGATTCTTTGAAGTTTTTAAGAAACATAAAGCTGCAGACTTGTGAACATATGTGAAAAGATTGTAACTTTGTCCACAGTCAATCTCCAAGTCTTCCAAGTAAAAAAAAGCTGGAAGGAAAGAAAGCGCAATAAGGTCAGATATTAAAAGATTAATCCAATTGGATTATACTCACCAGATATAGCCCAAAACAAGGGTCATAGAAATGTCAGCTGCTGCAGATCCACCGATCAGACTTGTGATCAACCAAAGATGCAAAGATGGGAAAAAAAAAAGTGGATTCACTCTGCGCTGCTTGAAGGCTAAAATCCAGATGGTTGTTTCAAATAAATATCTGGATTTATTCTACACATTTCGAAGCGCTAAGGCTTCTTCATTAGGATACCTCAAATGTATTTATCTATATCTTGATATATTTTGATACATACATTTGTGGTATCCTGATGAAGAAGCCTTAGTGCTTCGAAACGCGTAGAATAAAACTACATATTCATTTGAACCAACCATCTGGATTTTATCCTTCAAGCAGCGCAGAGTGAATCCATTTTTTTTTCCCATTTTTGTATATTTTAAGTAAAAAAAAGAGCATTATTGGTCCATTAAAATAAGATACGAAAAACACACAATTACATGTAATGATGAAAGTCATCCGTCTGAAATGCATTTGCTTACAATTTTAATGTTTTTATGGTGGTGAAGTTGTGACTTCTCTTTTTCCTTTTTTTCAATAATAAACTTACCGTATATACTCGTGTATAAGCCGAGATTTTCAGCACATTTTTTTGTGCTGAAAATGCCCCCTCGGCTTATACACGAGTCATTGTGCAGAAACCAGTGGGGGAGGGGGTGCGGCGGTAGGAGCCGGTGGCTGGGACATCATACCCTCCTGTGCAATCGCTGAACGTCCTCTGCAATCCTCCGTTGTCCCGGCTTCTTGCAGCTCTCCTGTGCTGAGCGGTCACATGGTACCGCTCATTAAGGTCATGAAATATGGTCGCAACTCCACTCCCATAGGTGTGGCATCCATATTCATGGCCTTAATGAGCAGTACCACGTGCTCCCCCATCCTGCTCTGTGCTCCCCCTGTCCTTCTCCGTGCTCCCCCGTCCTGCTCCGTGCTCCCTGCCCTCCTCTGTGCTCCCCCAGTCCTCCTCTGTGCTCCCCGTCCTTCTCTGTGCTTCCCCATCCTGCTCTGTGCTCCCCGTCCTCCTTTGTGCTCCCCCATTCTGCTCTGTGCTTCCCCCGTCCTGCTCCTTCATACTCACCCTCCTGTGCAATTTCTGAACGTCCCCTGCAATCCCCCGTTGTCTCGGCTTCCTGCAGCTCTCCTGTGCTGAGCGGTCACGTGGTACCGCTAATTAAGGCCATGAATATGGACGCCACGCCTATGGAGTGGAGTCGCGCCATATTTCATGACCTTAATGAGCGGTACCACGTGACCGCTCAGCACAGGACAGCTGCAGGAAGCCGGCAGAACGGAGGATTGCAGTGGATGTTCAGCGATTGCACAGGAGGGTGAGTATGACGGGGGAGCACGGAGCAGGACGGGGGGAGCACAGAGGAGGACGGGGAAGCATAGAGCAGGACAGGGGGAGCACAGAGGAGGATGGGGAGCACAGAGGAGGACGGGGAAGCACGGAGCAGGATGAGGGGAGCACGGAGCAGGATGGGGAGCACAGAGAAGGACGGGGGAAGCACGGAGCAGGATGGGGGAGCACAGAGCAGGATGGGGGAGCATAGAGGAGCAGGACGACGGAGCACTGAGGAGGACGGGGAGGACAAGGAGCTGAGCCATGTACAAATGCACAAGCAGGAGTGTGAAAAGTCCGCAACTGGCAACAGCTACAGTCTGCAGGGGACATGTACACCCGGCTTATACTCGAGTCAAAAACTATCCTTTTGTGAAAATTAGGCTCGATTCCAGCTGGATTTCTTCCGAGTTTTACTCAATCTTTAATGTTCCAACTATTTTTTCCAGTTTTCTGAATCACTTGCTGACTATTGTTCTATTATTCTGGTGAGCTGACTTTCTTTTCATTATTGTTTGACTCTTGAAAAGTTTTACACAAAAATCTGTTATGTTCTGTATATATCTGCTTCTATAATGTATTTGTTAATATCAGTCACTACTATTTGTCTCAAGTACCTATTTGTTAGAGCTATCAGATGTCTACAAATGCACTCATACATGCACTTGTACATAAACGCTATGTATGGCACGGGTTCATAGACTGACGTCCAAACAATATACCGTATCGTTAAGTTATTGGCACAGGCTGTACACTGACACAAAGTGCATCAAAATGTTCCATGCAATAATTTGGGATTGGTAATCAATATTTCCTCTGTCTACAGAAATTTATTGAATAAGGAAAGTAAGACCCTATATCACCTCCTACTGGTCATTATAAGAACTGCAGCCTAACTTTAAAGGGAAACAAAAAGAAAAAAAGAGCACAGTTAAACCAAAAAATACTCTGTTGCAAAAAAAATACAGTAAACAGCAAGTGCCAATAAAAGGATGGAGAAACACAGGGTATTTGGTTAATACGTTTTTTGCAAAAAATGTATATTAAGTCGCTCTACCAAACATCAAGGTATACCCGTATTAGAGCAGTCCCTGACTAATGTATGTAATCCCTATCTGATGTATTTAAAAACCTGGTCATATGTATAATACCTGTATGAGCAGGATTCAGAAAGGTAATGTCCAATGTGGATACGCAGCATAGAACGGCTTTTATGTGCATGGCTCACAAAGGAGGGGTGGAAAACTCCATGGTCTTGTAGAAACAAGAAAACAATTGATTAAAACAGAAACACATGAGCCGTGCACACAGCAAACAAGCCTGTAGGGACATTGTTCACACCACCAGAAAACAAAAACAAAAAAATAATAATTTTTCCCCTATGCTTGGTTAAAAAAAATAACCATTACTGACTACCACAATATTTATTCTTGATTTCTTTTAGTGTTTCTTAAAGCCAGAAAGTTGCCATTTGAAATGACTTCAGTTTTGTGTCATGTCTGTGATCTGCTTTTTTCAACAAAATAAAACAACTGAATGAACATCCTCCAAGGCCGGTGATTCCATAATTTTTTGCCAGGGGTTGTATGTATATACATTACAGACCCTAGGACTGGTGTATATCTATCACATAGAAGTCACTGGAACTGCTGTATACATCACATAGGAGACACTGAGCCAACATTATTATATGCAGTATGTAAAATAGTGGGCAGGTCACTGAGGGATCAGTGACCTGTCAAAAGCCCATAAAGATGAATTTGTAAACAGAGCACACATAAAGCCCCGCCAACATCCCCACCCACAGCCTCACCCACAGGTCACCCTGAAGCACGATAATCTCATTAGCTGAAAACTGCAAATACAGATTACACAACAACCACCAAATGGATCTCATCAACGATTGTATCATTTTAATCAGTGTTATGGCATCGACCTGACATTGCCTGTAGTTTACTTAGCAATATCCTGCTGACAGGTTCGCTTTAAGTATGTAGTAGCATAAAAAAAATATTGAATCATGTAAAAAAAATGTTTTCCACAAAAATATGCCAGTTTTTTAAAATGAAATGTTTCATTAGTCACAATGATGGTTTCAGTAATAATAATAATAATTTTATTTCTATAGCGCCAACATATTCCGCAGTACTTTACATTATAGAGGGGACTTGTACAGACAATAGACATTACAGCTTAACAATAAACACAGATCAAAGTAGATACCAAGAGGAATGAGGGCCCTGCTCGCAAGCTTACAATCTATGAGACTATTAATGTGTAGCTCATCAGCACTAACAAAGGCTCAAATAAGGGATGATCATTTTCTGACATGATTCTATTTATTTGGCTAAAACCTTAAGTTTCTAATTTATTTTTTAAAGAGATTTTTTGCTGTAAGATTGTCAGTCTCCATACTCCAGCTGTGTCGATGTGCAGCCATGTGCGCCTTCTTTTATATGACTTGTGCATTGCTCTGCAGCCTGAGCTAGCTAACTGCACTCAACAAAAGCTGATCTGCAAAAATTGTGCAACTTATATTTCATCTATTTTAGAATTTATGAAAGTGTTTTAGATTTATTAATTTCAACATACCAAAATTGGGGAAATTTTGTAAAACACATTAGATGGTGTTATAGACAAAGGAGATCCTGTTTTATTGATTTAATCTTGCTGAACTCGTTATGTTTTGTATAATTCAGTTATACATAAGTATATGTGACTTTATGAACCTCCTCAGTATATAGTCATTAAACAATTTGTGAGTGTGATTCAACATAAAAATCTGAAAAATACCGTGTGACAACGTTCCCAAACTTCAATAGAAAACGATAAATTAATTTTTTTGAAAATTTCAAATTGAGACAAGATGCAATGTTCCTTACCAATGTGTGCTTAACGTAGAGGGTTCAATAGCGAATTCCATTGAACATAACTATTGATGCTGATTTTCCTCATTCTTGAATAATGAAGATGTCAATTTGTTCAGCAAGTTTAGCCTTGTGAAATGGGTGGACTACTTTGCCCCCGATTCATCGCTTTCATTTTTTTAGTGACTTTTCTTTTTTTGCCATGTGTTATTTCTCGCTAAATTCTTAAAATTGTGGCTTGGTAAATTTTGCTGAAAATCAACTATACTTTTTTATTTGTTATTCTTTACTTTTTTATGCTTTCAGAGAGCAAAAGTTGCAGGACCTTTCAAAATCTCTTGTTAGTCTTCAACTTAAAATGAAAAGAAAATTTAGATAGATTTTGACCAAATTTTGTAAAAAATTAGCAACAATTTGGTAAGTCACAAATCATAAATTAGATTAAAATATCTGGATAAGGGAAGCCGTGCCCACAATATTGGACAATAAGAAGAAAACAGATGAAAGCAAGCAAAGTTAACTAAAAAAGCGCAAACAAAAAAAGTGACAATTAGAATCATTTCTACTCCAGAAACTCCCTCCCCCCAAAAATAATGATTATTTGGGGCTATTAACTTTATTTTAACAAATGTGTGGATGACATGATTTTGTGGCATTTACTAATATATAAATATTACGGATTCTCCTGCTGTTTTTGGTATTGCAGACTTCCTCATACACTGCTCATTTCTGTCCACAAAGAGACTGCAGGGGAGCAACATGTGACCAGCCCCCTCCAATAGGAAAACATCTATCCCATTTGCCAGTTTTTTAAAGGGAGGAGACTGATGGACAGGTCTGGTCACAGGCTCCTCCACCAGCAGCCACTCTGTGCAGTTTGTAAGGAAAGCTGTTCTGACAAGTGCAGGAGAAGCGTCTGTAATACTTATATATTAGCAAGTTCAACAAAATCATGTCCCCAACACTTCTGATAAAACAGAAAAATCTTTTAAATTTAGATCTTAACCCTTTCTACCCCGAGCCTGTTCTCACCTTCATGACCAGGCCGAATTTAACAATTCTGACTACTGTCACTTTATGTGGTAATAATTCTGGAACTCTTCAACGGATCCCACTGATTCTGAGATTGTTTTTTAGAGACGTATTGGACATCATGATAGTGGTAAAATTTGTTCGATATGACTTGCGTTTATTTGTGAAAAAATCTGAAATTTGGTGAAAATTTTGCAATTTTCAAACTTTCAATTTTTATGCCTTTATCCCCTTCACGACTATGGGGGCTTTCTGTTTTTTGCGTTTACCCCATTAGCTACCTGCCTTCCCAGAGCCATAACTTTTTTTATTTCGTTGTCATTATGGCCGTGTAAGGCCTTGTTTTTTGTGGAATGAGTTGTACTTTTGAATTATACATTGATTTTACCATATTGTGTAATGGAAAACAGGAAATAATTTCAAAGCGCAATGAAATTGCAAAAAATGTTTAACTCCACAATTGTTTTTTTGTACCATTTTCACTAAATGATAAAATTGACCTGCCATTAATATTCAGCAGGTCATTACGAGTTCTCAAATACCAAACATGTATAGGTTCTATTTTATTTAAATAGTGAAAAAAAATTCAAAATTTGCTACAAATTAAAATTGCTCCTTTTTCTGAGACTCGCAGTGTCTCCATTTTTCTGGATCTGGGGTTGGGTGAGGGTTTATTTTTTGTGCGCTGAGCTGATATTTTTATTGATACCATTTTAGATACAATGTTTTGATTAGCTATTATTGCATTTTCTTGCAATGTTGCTGTGACCAAATAACTTAATTCTTTGATTTTTTTTCTTGTTACGCTGTTTAACGATCAAATGAATTTCACTGTGTTCCAAATTATTATGCAAATAATATTTTCTCAGATTTTCCCAAATTACCTATATGAATTGCAGTCATTGCAATTTTCCAGTCAAATAACTATTAGAGTACAATTGAAAGGTTTTTGTACAAACTGCCTATGATAACAGTATATTTTTAAAAAATAAAACACTCAAACTGCACTCAAAATGCATGTTCCAAATTATTATGTACAGCAGAGTTTTCAACTCATTTTTTGTAATCTGATCACTTTATAAACTGTCAGTGCAGCACTGACACAAGCTTGTTAGACCATGCATTGCGCTTGACCTAACAAGCTTGCTTATCCTGGTGACCCGGATGTCGTTATGACAACGTTGGGTCACCCTGGCAACGATCATCTCCTCTGGATGATGTTGCAGGAGCGCCGATTGGAGGAGAGAGGGAGCCCCCTCCGTTTCCCTGCCTCTTGCAAAATAGCCAGGTTGTATCAATACGTCCAAGGTTGGGAAGTCCGTCCCAACCTAGATGTATGGATACATCTAAGGTCGTGAAGGGGTTAAAGGGAGCCTGTCACTATGAAAAAAAAACTGTCTAATCTGAGGACACCATGTTATAGAGCAGGGGGAGCTGAGTTGATTGATACAGGTGCATCTCACAAAATTAGAATATCATCAAAAAGTTAATTTATTTCAGTTCTTCAATACAAAAAGTGAATCTCATATTATATAGAGTCATTACAGAGTGATCTATTTCAAGTGTTTATTTCTGTTAATGTTGATGATTATGGCTTACAGCCAATTAAAACCCAAAAGTCATTAGCTCAGTAAATTAGAATACTGTATTTTTAAATTTTGATTGATTTTCGAGTGATTCTGAACAATACCAAATATGTGTATTTTAAATTTTTTTATTGTTTTATTTTGAATGGGGTAATTGGGGGGCAATTTGAACATTTATATTTTTTAAATTTTTTAAATATTTTTAAAAAACATTTTTTTTTACTTTTCACTTCAATGGTCTCACATAGAAGCCCATCTAGCGCTCATAACAATCTGGAAATGACAACCACAGGGGTATCCTTTAGCCCCATGGTTGTCATTCCAACCCATTAGGGAACCGCGGTCATGTGACACGGGTGCTGATGGGCGAGGTTTGTGAAACGCTTCCGACGCGAGCATGTCAAATGCAGCTGTTAGAGATTGACAGTGGCATTTAACATGTTAACAGTTGCGGGTGGATCGCGATTCCACCTGCTGCTGTTAGGGGTACATGTCAGCTAGGCTGTGCCGGAAAACATGCAGGGTCAGTGCTGAAGCCCGCATAAAGTGCGAGAACATGACCTATGATATGCCTATATGTCATAGGCCATGAAGTGGTTAAATCAGAAGGTTATGTCAAGCAAAATAGTCAATAAATAAAATTTCCCACATGTCTACTTTACATTGGAACAATTTTTGAAATATATTTTTTGTTAGGAAGTTATAAGGGTTAAAAGTTGATCTGCGAATTCTCATTTTTCCAACAAAATTTACAAAACCATTTTTTTAGGACCACATCACTGTTGAAAAGACTTTAGGGGTCTATATGAAGGAACATACTCAAAAGTTTCACTATTCTTAAGACTTTACCCCTCAAAGACCTGAAGAATACATTCAAGAAATTAATTAACCCTTCAGGTGCTTCACAATAATTAATGCAATGTGGAAGGGAAAAATAAACATTCTATTTTTTTTCATAAAAATTTTACTTTAGCCCCAATTTTTTTTTCATTTTCACAAGGGTAACAGGAGAAAATGGACCCCAAAATTTGTTGTGCAATTTCTCCTGAGTACGCCCATAACCCATATGTGGGGGAAAACTACTGTTTGGATGCATGGCAGAGCTTTGAAGGGAAAGAGTACCATTTGACTTTTTGAATGCAAAAATGGCTGGAATTGAGAGTGGATGACATGTCATATTTGGAGAGCCTTTATGTGCTTAAATGGTGGAAACCCCCCACAAGTGACCCCATTTTGGAAACGAGACCCCTCAAGGAATGTATCTAGATGTGTGTGATAGCACCTTGAATTCCCAGGTGTTTCACAGAAGTCTATAACATTGAGCTGTGAAAATAAAAAATCTAATTTTTCCAACAAAAATGTTCTTTTAGCACCAAATTTTGCATTTTCACAAGGGTGACAGGAGAAAATTCACCTTACAGTTTGTTGTGAAATTTCTCCTGAGTACGCCGATACCCCATATGTGGTCAAAACTACTTTTGAGGCACAGAGCAAATCGCCATATTGGAGTTCAGATTTTGCTGGAATGGTTTGAGGGTGCCATGTCACATTGGCACAGACCCTGAGGTGTCAGAACAGTAGAACCCCCCCCTAAGTGATGTAATTTTACAAACTACATTTCTCAATGAATTCATCTAGGGGTGCAGTGAGCATGTCGACACCACATGTGCCTCACTGCAATTTATACCATTGGGCGGTCATTTTTACTGCTAAATTGTTGTTTTAGCACCAAATTTTAAATTTTCAGGCTGGGAAATGGGTAAAAATGGCACAAAATTGTATCACACAATTTCTGCTGAACATGGAAATACCCCATATGTGGCGGTACAGTATTGTTTATCCACACAGCAAGACTAGGGAGGGATGGGGTCGTATTTGCCTCCTGGAGTGCTATTTGCCTCCTGGAGAGCAGATTTTCCTAGAATAGTTTACAGACTTCATTTACAGACCCCCTAAGTGCTAGAAGAGCAGAATACCCCCACAAGTGACCCCATTTTGGAAATTATATCCCTTTGGGAATTTATTTACTGGTATAGTGATGATTTGACTCCATGGATGTTTTCCTGAAACAAGCAGCAGTGGATGCTGCTGAGGGAAAATTTCAAATCTGCTATTGTAGTGCTCAGTACATTGTAGTGCCCAGTATGTTATACCCAGCTCATGCTTCTGGAGAGATGCACCCGTAAATTAAGCAGGCTCTCATCGCTACAGAAATGCCAAATATGTGGATGCTTAATGTGATTTATACACACTGTGGGGCTCAGAAGGGAGATGGCATTTGGATTTGTAAGTGCAGAATGTGCTGAATTTCTTTTGGGGGTGAGGAGTCATAGCACTTTTACAGAGCCCTTGTGCTTCCAGTAACGTGGACGCCCCTATATTTCTGTTAACAGATGATGGACCTCAGTGTGGACTTGCTTTTTTTGCGCATTGAGTTTACGTTTTTGTTGGGAACATTTTACATAACGCTTTGTGATCACATTTATCTGGCACTCTACTCTGAACACTTATATCGGGGTTTCCATCTAAGTCTCCGAATGACATGATTCAGATGAAACCCCGAGGGAGCCACTGACTATAATGAGGCAGCAGAGTTACCCTGGACTCTGTTTGGCCTCTGTTCAGTGGTGTACTTATTTTTAGAGGTGCATAAAACTGTGGCCTTCGGCACTTTTATGTACACCTAAAAAGAAAGACACCGCCGGATCATAGTCCAGACAACATCCAAAGTGCCTCCATCTGCCTCATTATAGGGAAATTTCCATCATGGGTTGCATCTGAATCACGTATTTCAACATTTACACGTAAATCCCGGTGTAAGCGCTCAGCGTAGAGTGCAGGATAAATGTGAGCCGAGCCTTACTGCAATCTTTGGGAGGCAGAATGAATAAATCAACATCAGGTCAAGCATTGGTTTTATGTATTTTTTACACCATTTCTCGTGTAGTATACTTGATTAGACGACTTGATTCTTTGGGTGCGATTACAGCGATTACAGATTTATATTGTTATTTAAATGTTTAGCAGCTGTCACACATTAAAAGACGCTTTTTTTTGCAAAAATTCATTTTTGCATGACCATATTTTGAAAGCTATAATTTTTCCATATTTCTGCCAACAGAGACTTGTTTTTTTTGCGGGACGAGTTGACGTTTTTATTGCTACTGTTTTCGGGCACATGACATTTTTTTATTGTTTTCTATTCCGATTTTTAGGAGTCAGAATGAACAAAAACCAGCAATTCAGGAGTTGTTATTTTATGCCGTTCTGTGGTAAAATTGATAAGGCAGCTTTATTCTTCAGATCAGAACAATTACAGCAATACCTCATTTATATCTATTTTATGTTTTGGCACTTTTACACAATAAAAACTATATTATGGAAAAAAATAATTATTTTTGTATCATTGTATTCTGAGAGCTATAACTTTTTTATTTTTCCGCTGATGATGCTGTATGGTGGCTTGTTTTTTGCGGGACAAGATGATGTTTTCAGCTATGCCATTCTTATTTACATTTGTAGTCTTGATAGCTTTTGATTTTCACTTTTTGTTTGGTGCTATGATGAAAACGCATAGTTTTTTGCCTTTTTTATTTATTTATTTTTACAGTGTTTACGAAGGGGTTAACTAGCGGGAACGTTTTATACGTTGGGTCGTTCCGGATGCGGCGATACCAAATATGTGTCTTTTTTGTTTATAAAAATAGTTATTTATGGGTACAATATATACCAGTGATGGTGAACCTATGGCACGCGTGCCAGAGAGGGTACGAAGAGCCCTCTCAGCTGGCACGCGGCCTCGCCTCATCGTTGTTCCCTGACTGCAGCTTTTCCTCTCACACATTGAGCGGCGCGGCCGCGGAGCTGGAAGATGACATCATCCAGCCGTGGCCGGCAGCGCCGCTCAATGTGTGAGAGGAAGGAAGCTGCCGGTGCACGGAGAAGTGAGTGTGGCCGCTGTGCCAGTGAAGCTGCTGTGGTGTGTGTGATGAGTGCGGCCGCTGTGGTATGTGTCTGTGTGTGTGCTGAGTGCGGCCACTGTGGTGTGTGTGTGTGTGTGTGTGCTGAGTGTGGCCGCTGTGGTTGTGTGTGTGTGTGCTGAGTGCGGCCGCTGTGGTGTGTGTTTGTGTGTGTGTGCCAAGTGCGGCCACTGTGGAGAGATGATAGCGGTGATAGGGAGAGGGCCAATGATGGTGATTATGGGGAGAGGGCCAATGATTGGGATTATGGGGAGAGGGCCAATGATGTGAGTGATGGGGAGAGGGCCAGTGAAGGGGAGAAGTCCAATGATGTGGAGAGGGCCAATGATGGGAGTGATGGTGAGAGGGCCAATGATGGGAGTGATGGGGAGAGGGCCAGTGATGGGGATAGGGCCAATGATGGGAGTGATGCAGAGAGGCTAATGATGGCGGTGATGGGGAGAGGGCTGGTGATGGGGAGAGGACCGGTGATGGGGAGAAGGCCTGTGATGGGGAGAGAGACAATGATGATGAAGGGGCCAGTGATGGGGAGAGGGCCAATGATAAGAGTGATGGGGAGAGGGCCAGTGATGGGGACAGGGCCAATGATAGGGAGAGGCCAATGATGGGAGTGATGGGGAGAGGGACAATAAAGTGAGTGATGGGGAGAGGGCCAATGATGGGAGTGATGGGGAGAGTGCAACGATGGTAGTGGAGGAGAGGGCAATGATGGGGTGAAGAGGAGGAGGAAATGATGGAGGTGGTGGAATTTCTACATGAAGGGGATCATGATGGGCATATTTCTGCATGAAGGGGATCATGATGGGACATTTCTACATGAAGGGGATCATGATGGGGCATATTTCTGCATGAAGGGGATCATGATGGGGCATTTCTGCATGAAGGGGATCATGATGGGCATATTACTACAAAAAGGGGATCATGATGGGACATATTTCTGCATGAAGGGGTTCATGATGGGACACATTTCTACATGAAAGGGATCATGATGGGGCATATTTCTGCATGAAGGGAATCATGCTGGAGCATATTTCTACATGAAGGGGATCATGATGGGGCATATTTCTGCATGAAGGGGATCATGATTGGGCATATTTCTACTTGAAGGGGATCATGATTGGGCATATTTCTACATGAAGGGGATCATGATGGGGCATTTCTACATGAAGGGGATCATGATGGGGCATATTTCTGCATGAAGGGGGTCATGATTGGGCATATTTCTGCTTGAAGGGGATCATGATTGGGCATATTTCTACATGAAGGGGACCATGATGGGGCATTTCTACATGAAGGGGATCATGATGGGGCATTTTTACATGAAGGGGATCATGATGGGGCATATTTCTGCATGAAGGGGATCATGATGGGCATATTTCTGCATGAAGGGATCATGATGGGGCATATTTCTGCATGAAGTGGATCATGGTGGGGCATATTTCTACATGAAGGGGATGATGATGGGGCATATTTCTGCATGAAGGGGATCATGGTGGGGCATATTTCTACATGAAGGGGATCATGATGGGGCATATTTCTGCATGAAGGGGATCATGATGGGGCATATTTCTGCATGAAGGGGATCATGGTGGGGCATATTTCTACATGAAGGGGATCATGATGGGGCATATTTCTGCATGAAGGGGATCATGATGGGGTATTTCTACATGAAGGGATCATGATGGGGCACATTCTACATGAAGGGGATCATGATGGGCATATTTCTGCATGAAGGGGATCATGATGGGGCATATTACTACAAGAAGTGGATCATGATGGAGCATTTCTACATGAAGGGGATCATGATGGGGCATATTTCTACATGAAGGGGATCATGATGGGGCATATTTCTGCATGAAGGGGATCATGATGGGCATATTTCTGCATGAAGGGGATCATGATGGGCATATTTCTGCATGAAGGGGATCATGATGGGCATATTTCTGCATGAAGGGGATCATGATGGGGCATATTTCTACATGAAGGGGATCATGATGGGATATATTTCTGCATGAAGGGGATCATGATGGGGGCATATTACTACATCAAGGGGATCATGATGGGGCATTTCTACATGAAGGGGATCATGATGGGGCATATTTCTACATGAAGGGGATCATGATGGGGCATATTTCTACATGAAGGGGATCATGATGGGGCATATTTCTACATGAAGGGGATCATGATGGGATATATTTCTGCATGAAGGGGATCATGATGGGGCATTTCTACATGAAGGGGATCATGATGGAGCATATTTCTACATGAAGGGGATCATGATGGGGCTTATTTCTGCATGAAGGGGATCATGATGCGGCATTTGGCAAGTGTTGGCACTTTTCTTAAATAATTGTGTTTTAGGTTGCAGTTTGGGCACTCGGTCTCAGAAAGGTTCGCCATTACTGATATATACTGTATATATTTTTTATTATTTTGTGATTTTTTAAAAAATATTTTGAGAATTTTCATATTTTTTGCTTAGTCCCTCTACAGGACTTTCACTTTTTGCAATCTGATCACTTTATAAACTGTCAGTGCTGCACTGACACAAGGTTGTTAGACCATGCATTGCACTTGATCTAACAAGCTTGCTTATCCTGGTGACCCGGATGTCGTTATGACAACGTTGGGTCACCCTGGCAACGATCATCCCCTCTCGATGATGTTGCTGGGGCGCCGATCGGAGGGGACAGGGAGCCCCCCCCTTTCCCTGCCTCTTGCAATATTGCCAGGTTGTATCAATACGTCCAAGGATACGTCTAAGGTCGTGAAGGGGTTAAAGGGAGCCTGTCACTATGAAAAAAAACTGTCTAATCTGAGGACACCATGTTATAGAGCAGGGGAGCTGAGTTGATTGATACAGGTGCATCTCACAAAATTAGAATATCTTCAAAAAGTTAATTTATTTCAGTTCTTCAATACAAAAAGCGAAACTCATTTATTCTATAGAGTCATTACACACAGAGTGATCTATTTCACGTGTTTATTTCTGTTAATGTTGATGATTATGGCTTACAGCCAATGAAAACTCAAAAGTCATTATCTCAGTAAATTAGAATACTTTATAACACCAGCTTGAAAAAATGATTTTAAAAACTGAAATGTTGGCCTAAATGTATGATCAGTAAATGCACTCAATTCTTGGTCGGGGCTCCTTTTGCATTAATTACTGCATCAATGCGGCGTGGCATGGAGGCGATCAGCCTGTGGCCTGCTGAGGTGTTATGGAAGCCCAGGTTGCTTTGATAGCAGCCTTCAGCTCGTCTGCATTGTTGGGTTTGGTGTCTCCATCCTCCTCTTGATAATACCTCATAGATTCTCTATGGGGTTAAGGTCAGGTGAGTTTACAGCCAATCAAGCACAGTGATACTGTTGATTGTAAACCAGGTATTGGTACTTTTGGCAGTGTGGACAGGTGCCAAGTCCTACTGGGGAATGAAATTTCTATCTCCAAAAAGCTTGTCGGCAGAGAGAAGCATAAAGTGCTCTAAAATTCCTGGGAGACGCTGTGCTGACTTTGGTCTTGAGAAAAAAAAGTGGACCTACACCAGCAGATGACAAGGCTCCCGAAACCATCACTGATTGTGGAAACTTCACACTAGACCTCAAGCAGCCGAATTGTGGCCTCTCCACTCTTCCTCCAGGCTCCGGGACCTTGATTTCCAAGGTCTAGTGTAAAGTATAAGGGGTGATAGTTTAAGGGGATGTGCATATTTATGCAATCACATTATTTTTGTCCTTTATTTTTCTTTTTCCACACAAAGAGAGTTCAGTTTAGTTTTCAGTTGAGTTGCACAGATTATGGGTGACATTAAAGGTGGAAAAAGTTTGAAATGATTGGTATGATTTTTTTACATGACAAACAGCTGGCTTGTGTAGACTATTTGTATCCACTGCGTAGCTTCACACGCTCACACAAAGCAGCATAAATATGACTTTATAACATAACAAAGTAAATGGTTGGTCTGTGTGAGATAATAGTGTCCAACGCGGCTCAACAAAAGAGAGAAACAGTCTGAACAGGGAAGTCCAATATGGCAACAGTAAACTTTGGTGGTTGGTGCTTTTATACCTCCTCACAAATAGTAATGTCAGCAAATGACTATTAAAGACTAATTACAAATTATGAACTAGAAGAGTTAGGTACTGTCCCAATTGGTTACACCTATTATTACTCATTTACTTATTGCAGGGTATTTGCTCATTTGGTTTTTATCTTAGGTTCTTCATTATATGTCTGTAATGGACTACTTAGTGTAATAAGACATGCCATTTTTCGTAGGATGCCTACAGTTCTACATCTATAGGAACTGCAATTGCATTTTCCTTAATACATTGAAATATCCTTGGGTCATATTGTTTGTAGACATAATATTTCCCCATTCACAGTTTCATAGCTGCATTGGACCAGCCTTTACAGAAGCATTACATCTATATCAGTGGGATAACATAGTGACAGACACTGTCACAAATCCGTATAAGTCCTGTGATATTATCATGCAAGAATATTTATGGCTGTAAATGTGACTTTATAGCTGAACTCTAGCAGCTAGCGCCACTAATATCGTCTGTATCCGGTGTCACTCCGTGATTGCTTACACATCTGCGTCACAATATGTCAATGTCTTTATGCTGGTTTTGCACAGTCACTTGCCATTGCCATAAAGTGCTATGCCACCCCATGTCTGACAGTTTGTCATTGAGTAACAATGAGCCAGTGAGTATGGAAGTGTTCTGCAGCGTCTCTGTTTATCTACATGACACTGTCTGCTTATGTCAATGTGTTCTTTTCTCTATCTGCCAGTCTGGATGTGTCACATGCGGATCCCAGTTATGACAGACTGTCAGTATCTGCCTGCATCTATGTATATGACAGTGGGTGTCTGTATCTGTAGGTCAGTGACAGTAGTCATTGTGTATGTAGCTGAAAGAGGTTTGTGTCTGTCTTTTTCACTTACAGCATTATCAAGCATATCTTTTGTTACCGTACAATAGAAGAGCTCCATTGCCTTTCTTTTGTCATTGCCAGTGTGTTATTTCAGTAATGCGATGATTGCAACACATGCAATAATATAGATTTGGGCAAGGCTGTCTTATTTACAATATATGTGCATTTAATCTTCTATGTTATTTGTTTAATATTTTACAAGTTTATATTTTTTTATATTTTTGAAGATTACAGTGCTACATAATATTTGTCGTTAATAATAACAGTAATAAAAATTAGAAACAGGCTGTGTGCACAGGTTGCGTTTTTTGTCTATTATTTTCTGCGCAGCTTTGTCACAAAAGGATTTCCTGATGCCAAAAAAACGAATGAGAATCCTGACGTCTCATGCACACATTGCTTATTTTTGACTTGAAGATTTGGAGCAGATTTCAATTGTCAGTTCAATTCAGGATGGAGAAAAATACTTTATCTAAAAAACAAATTAAAGCTGCCAAAAAGGAAACAGAGAAGCATATTGCTAAGGAGAGAAAAACTAATCCCAAACTGAACTTCAACTATATCAATAGTAAAAGAATCACAAGTGAAAGTGTAGGCCCCTTAAAAAATTGTGAGGAAAAAATGGTTGTAGATGACGAGGAAAAAGCTTATATACTAAACACCTTCTTCTCCACGGTAATCACAGTGGAAAATAAAATGCTAGGTGAAATGCCGAGAGATAAAGAAAACCCTATATTAAGGGTCACCAATCTAACCCAAGAAGAGGTGCGAAACCGGCTAAATAAGATTAACAGATAAATCTCCAGGTCCGGATGGCATACACCCACGAGTACTAAGAGAACTAAGTAATGTAATAGACAAACCATTATTTCTTATATTTAGGGACTCTATAGCGACGGTGTCTGTTCCACAGGACTGGCGCATAGCAAATGTGGTACCAATATTCAAAAAGGGCTCTAAACGTGGACCTGGAAACTATAGACCAGCAAGTCTAACCTCTATTGTTGGTAAAATATTTGAAGGGTTTCTGAGGGATGTTATTCTGGATTATCTCAATGAGAATAACTGTGTAACTCCATATCAGCATGGGTTTATGAGGAATCACTCCTGTCAAACCAATCTAATCAGTTTTTATGAAGAGCTAAGCTATAGACTGGACCAAAGTGAGTCATTGGACGTGGTATATCTTGATCTTTCCAAAGTGTTTGATACCGTGCCACACAAGAGGTTGGTACACAAAATGAGAAGGCTGGGTCTGGGGGAAAATGTGTGTAAATGGGTAAGTAACTGGCTTAGTGATAGAAAGCAGAGGGTGGTTATAAATGGTATATCCTCTAACTGAGTCGCTGTGACCAGTGGGGACCGCAGGGGTCGGTGCTGGGACCTATTCTCTTCAACATATTTATTAACGCTCTGGTAGAAGGTTTACACTGTAAAATATCGATATTTGCAGATGATACAAAACTATGTAAAGCAGTCAATACAAGAGAAGATAGTATTCTGCTACAGATGGATCTGGATAAGTTGGAAACTTGGGCCAAAAGGAGGCAGATGCGGTTTAACAATGATAAATGTAAGGTTATACATATGGGAAGAAGGAATCAATATCACCATTACAGACTGAACGGGAAACCACTGGGTAAATCTGACCTGGAGACGGACTTGGGGATCCTAGTTAATGATAAACTTACCTGGAGCAGCCAGTGCCATGCAGTGGCTGCCAAGGCAAATGGGATCATGGGGTGCATAAAAAGAGGTCTGGATACACATGATGAGAGCATTATACTGCCTCTGTACAAATCCCTGGTTAGACCGCACATGGAGTGCTGTGTACCGTTTTGGGCACCGGTGCTCAGGAAGGATATAATGGAACTAGAACGAGTACAAAGGAGGGCAACAAAATTAATAAAGGGGATGGGGGAACTACAATACCCAGAGAGATTAACAAAACTAGGATTATTTAGTCTAGAAAAAAGACGACTGAGGGGCAATCTAATAACCATGTATAAGTATATAAGGGGACAATACAAATATCTCTCCGAGAATCTGTTTATACCAAGGAAGGTGACGGTCACAAGGGGACATTCTCTGCGTCTGGAGGAGAGAAGGTTTTTCCACCAACATAGAAGAGGGTTCTTTACTGTTAGGGCAGTGAGAATCTGGAATTTCTTGCCTGAGGAGGTGGTGATGGCGAACTCAGTCGAGGGTCTCGAGAGGCCTGGATGTCTTCCTGAAGCATAACAATACTGTATCTTACAGTTATTAGGTTCTATAGAAGGACGTAGATCTGGAGATTTAGGCTGTGTGCACACGTTGCGGATCCGCAGTGGATTTTCCGCGCGGAATCGCTGCAGATCCGCAAGTGTTTGACCATACAATGTTAAGCAATGAAAAAAAAAATTGCTGTGCACATGCTGCGGAAATTTCCGCACGGAATCCGAGTCGGTTTATTTTCCGCAGCATGTCAATTCTTTGTGTGGATTCCGCAGCGTTTCTACACCCATTTCATTATAGAAAACCGCAGGCAAAAAAACCCATGAAAATCCGCACAAAATCCCAACAAAATCTGCATAAAAAACGCACAGTTTTTTACCTGCGGATTCTGCCAAGAGAGGAAGAATCTGCTCAGGAAATTCCTGAGCCCAATCCGCAACGTGTGCACATACCCTTATTCTGATGGAATATAGGCTGAACTGGATGGACAAATGTCTTTTTTCGGCCTTGCTAACTATGTTACTAATGAGTGGGGAAAAATCTGCAAAAAAAACCTGCATCTAAAAAAGCACCAAAAAAGCGGCAAAAACGTGCATTTTTTAAGCTAAGTTCATACTAGGCGTTTTTGCAGTGTTTTTTTTATGCGTTTTTTATGCACATTTTCTGCTGCGTTTTGTATTATTAGATTTCAGGAATCTCATGCAGACAGCTGTTTTTTTTTGTCATCTGGATTTTGTGCTTTGCATGTTTTTTTGCGCAATGGAGCGTGTCACTTCTTTCAGCATTTTTTCAGCGTGTTTCACCTAATGAAATGAATGGGTGGTGAAAAAACGCTGAAAATTGCAGGTTTTGCTGCGTTTTTTTGTATGCCAAAACCTGATTCTGTAGAATAGGACTTTTTTTTCAACACTAAACTTTATCAGCATGCACAAGAGACAAATCTAGCACAGCAAAAATGCATAAAAAAACGCAAAAAAAACATGTTTTTTTTCTGCAGCTTCTTTCCCGCCAAGAGATCAGGTTTTGCTGCAGAAAAAAATTGCTGAAAAACGCCTAGTGTGAACTTACCCTTACACTGCATTTTTCCTGCCAAGAGATGCAGAAACGGTGCAGAAATTACTGCACCAAATACTTAACGTGCGCAAATACCTTAAGACAACGTTCCCACGGTGAGTTTTTTACTCTGCGTATTTTCAAAAAAATTCCAGTAGCCTATTTTAGTTAATGGGTGCAGAAATGGTGCGGACAATTTGCAACATGAAAAACTCACCAAAAGCTCATTGTGGGAACGTAGCCACAGACAGTTTATTGCATACTTCATACACGACTTGAGCTGCGAGTAGATTAGCTGAATGTCTCATCATTTGTATCACGGTACCAGTTCGTGTACTATACATGTCTCTCTCCGTAGGGAAGCTGACACATCATTTAAAAGGAGACGTTGGACCAACTAATGGGGCCAAGCCGTTACAGAATGTCCTCTCTCTCTCTTTTTTTTTTTTTCCGTCGCTCAGTCAGGTCACAGGGACAGAGTCTTATTACAGTCAGCGGTGCCCATCCTGCAATTCAGACATTAAAGTGCAGTATTTTTCAATTAGAGCTGACGAATTCAATCAAAATTCCATAGATTAGGATGAAATGAGGCATGGGTCATTTACACGAGATTTAATTGCAGGGCTATTAGACAAATAGTATATCTGCCACTCTCACATGATCTATCATTTCAAACATCAATATCTGAGCGCATCTAGCCTAATATCACCTCCCTCTGATCACCCCAGACCTCCCCCCGCACAGCTCAGCTGTGCTGCTCTTTTGATGAGGACCGGATTCATTTAAACCAGTGGGTGTCAAAGATTAATGTGAGGTGGGGTGGGGTGCGCTTCCGAGTGTACAGCACTCGTTACTTGTTTTTCGATGGTATTATGTATATTTGCATTGTGTTATGGTAGGCGTAGATGGAAAGATTACCCCACGGATCAGACAATATTCAGCAATGGAGCATCTGGCCCATAACATCAGACATGCAAAAAGCACAGACTATCATGCCAAGGGCTGGAAAAGCCACCATCTTTGGTCACCTTCACTTTTACTGTCAGAACAAATGCAAAATATTGTCATTTTCCAGGAATGCTACCCATAATTCCAACTTTTTGAAACCCATCGATCTGCAGAAAAGCAGGCGCGCCTGTCCAGACTATAGCTTGGTGCTGCTCCAAAAGTAACCAAGACACACAACGTGGAGGCTATCCCTTAGGAACGAGTATTACAGGGTAAAGTGTCTCGGGAGTGTTTGATTATAACAAGGGCATCTCCTAATGTGAAGATGGAGACATTACAGATATGTCTTATGTGTGTTGGGGGGGTGGGGAGTCCTATGTTTTGTGCTCAGGTAATGGGGGGGCTTCTAGCTATTTATATTGTACTAGTCTAAGAGGCGTAAGATCTATTTCTATGATGAAAGATGTCTCCTATAGAGAGATTAAGAGGCTTGGATGTAATGATAGTACACACGAATAAGGGGTCCGGGATCTCTAATGAGAAATTGAGGGGTCTTGTGTCTGCTCTTATAACTATAAGGAAAGGGGGGTTGTCAGCTTTAATGTTCTGATAAAACAAACCACACATCATTTCCCCAAGCGAGGGTCTCTCTCTATTCTGGGTACAAAGTGTGAGTTTGAGACATTTCAGGGAGATTCATTATAGAGAAGGGGGGGTGGGGGCGCTCCCCTCCCCAGTAACGTGCTGGACGTGTTTTCATTGCTGCCTGTGCTGCCTCAGTAATTTAATTGGAAGTAAATGTGCAAGATAGTGGATGTCATTGAGGAGAGTCCATGCCTCACTTGCCAGGAATCTCATTGTGTTAACCAGGAACCCACTGTGCTCCTTTTAGAAGCTCTAATCACATTTTTATGTGGTTCTGTATTACCGGTTAATGGGTCTGCCCCCCACCCCCCTCACCGCTCGCTGATACACAGTAATTGTTTCAAGACAATCACAAAAGGCAGATTGCATTGGGGAAAAAAACAAGAAAAGAACAATTATTCTTCCTAAATGTTGTTCTAACTCTAAAACTTCATCAGTGAAACTAGAAGATGCATTCTTTAAAAGTGTGACTGCATCTAGCTATCTATTGATCTATCTATCTATCTATCTATCTATCTATCTATCTATCTATCTATCTATCTATCTATCTATCTCATGTCTATCTATCTATTGATCTATGTATCTATCTATCAATCTATTTTCTATCTATATTATTTATCTATCTATATATCTATTATCTATCTATCTATCTCATATCTATCTATTGATCTATGTATCTATCTATTATCTTCAGGGTGGGCCATTTATATGGATGCACTGAAATAAAATGTGAATGGTTGGTGATATCAACTTCCTGTTTGTGGCACATTAGTATATGGGAGTGGGAAAACTTTTCAAGATGGGTGGTGACCATGGCGGCCATTTTGAAGTAGGACATTTTGGATCCAACTTTATTTTTTCCAATGGGAAAAGGGTCATGTGACATCTAACTTATTGAGAATTTCACAAGAAAAACAATAGTGTGCTTGGTTTTAACGTAACTCTATTCCTTCGTGAGTTATTTACAAGTTTATGACCACTTATAAAATGTGTTCAAAGTGTTGCCCATTGTGTTGGATTGTCAGTGCAACCCTCTTCTCCCACTCTTGACACACTGATAGCAACACCGCAGAAGAAATGCTAGCACAGGCTTCCAGTATTCGTTGTTTCAGATGCTGCACATCTCATATCTGAAGGCAATTGTCTATGCTGTGAAGATACGAGATGTGCAGCATCTGAAATGGCCGACTTCAAAATGGCCGCCATGGTCACCACCCATCTTGAAAAGTTTTCACCCTCCCAAATACTAATGTGCCACAAACAGGAAGTTGATCTCACCAACCATTTCCATTTAGGTGTATCCATATAAATGGCTCACCCTGTACATCTATCTATCTTTCTATCTATATATCTATTACCGGCATCTATCTATCTATCTATCTATCTATCTATCTATCTATCTATCTATCTATCTATCTATCTATCTATCTATCTATCTATCTACAGTATCGTATGTATCTATCTATCCATCCATCCATCCGTCTGTCCGTCCGTCCATTCATCTCTTTATTATATATATATTAAATGTATAAACAGAAATATAAATATGTATTTTTTATGTTAAGATATAAATAAATACATAATTTTTGTAACAAAAATAAATAAATTGATATATATATATCTGTGTGTGTCTGTGTATATATATATATATATATATATATATACAGTACAGACCAAAAGTTTGGACACACATTCTCATTGAAAGATTTTTCTGTATTTTCATGACTATGAAAATTGTAGAATCACACTGAAGGCATCAAAACTATGAAGTAACACATGTGGAATTATACATTACACTTTATAAAAAAAGTGTGAAACAACTGAAAATATGTCTTATATTCTAGGTTCTTCAAAGTAGCCACCTTTTGCTTTGATTACTGCTTTGCACGCAGAAAAGGTGAACGGATGGACTCTACATGCCTGGTTCCCACCGTGAAGCATGGAGGAGGTGGTGTGATGGTGTGGGGGTGCTTTGCTGGTGACACTGTTGGGGATTATTCAAAATTGAAGGCATACTGAACCAGCATGGCTACCACAGCATCTTGCAGCAGCATGCTATTCCATCCGGTTTGCGTTTAGTTGGACCATCATTTATTTTTCAACAGTACAATGACCTCAAACACACCTCCAGGCTGTGTAAGGGCTATTTGACCAAGAAGGAGAGTGATGGGGTGCTACACCAGATGACCTGGCCTCCACAGTCACCAGACCTGAACCCAATCGAGATGGTTTGAGGTGAGCTGGACCGCTCACCGCTTCAATATTGAATAAATCCACAACAGTGTCACCAGCAAAGCACCCCACACCATCACACCACCTCCTCCATGCTTCACGGTGGGAACCAGGCATGTAGAGTCCATCCGTTCACCTTTTCTGCGTGCAAAGCAATAATCAAAGCAAAAGGTGGCTACTTTGAAGAACCTAGAATATAAGACATATTTTCAATTGTTTCACACTTTTTTGTAAAGTGTAATGTATAATTCCACATGTGTTAATTCATAGTTTTGATGCCTTCAGTGTGATTCTACAATTTTCATAGTCATGAAAATACAGAAAAATCTTTGAATGAGAAGGTGTGTCCAAACTTTTGGTCTGTACTGTATATATATACACACACACACACACGCTACACTGTATATATATAGTTTTCCCAGAAAATATCTGATGATATGCAGATGTGGCCACATGTAATCTGTGATTGCGCTACTTACTCCATATACTACAGCACAACTGAAGTGGTGGAGAAGGGCTGGAAGTTTCAATCAATATATAAAACTGATTTTTTTTTTATGATTTAATCAAGTACAGGAGCCTGTGCAGAATCTAACAGCTATTTAATTTCAGATAATTACAATACGCAGATTTTACACCAGGACTGGATAAATCACAATGATTGAATCAATAAAGATCATCAGCCTATCAATACAGTGACTTCACAGCGCCGATGCTGAACGAGCATTAGGAAAGGCAGTACAGTATATACAGTACTCTGCGCCTATAGAAAGCAAACTACTCACTCGTTACAACTAAAGAACAAAACGCTTGCACTTTCATAGAGAAGCAGGTAGGATTTACTGGCATAACAGCGCTGTGTAAATGGAGTGGGACCAAATTTTACAATTGTATTTGAAAATTTCCCTAAAATAAAATGTGCAAATGAATGAAAATCTGCACTAAAATGAAATGCACTTCAAAAATTCCCAAGCTGAGATAAACAATGTACCGATAGAAATCCCATAATGCTTCATCTATCATCAATTTTTTTTTTTAAATTAGGAAATCAATGGGTGGGTCTGGCTGCAAATTCTTTACATAGTGTGGACGTCCGACCGCGTACTGTGCATGGCGTTGTCACCTGTCTTTTCAGAAAGTGAGAATAGCAGAAAAGTTTGCATTATGATCATGTCAAATCTCCGTGAAGCTGCCCCTTCTCTTAGTGCTCTGCCTGCGCAAATGTTACAGTATTTCTGACATTAGTTTTATGAATTAGAACTACCGTATATTATGCACTTCTTCATACAGATTCATCATTTTTTCGTTTTTTTTTTCGTAGTCACTTTTTTCTTTTTTAGCTTGTGCTGCTCCTTGCAATTTTCTGGCTCCAAATTCGTCAAAATGGCGAATACGATTCATGAATTTATGCAAAGTCAAAAATCCTCTTTGCTTTAATCTTTTTTTTTGCGACTTTTTGCAAATACTGTGGCAAATTATCTGGCATATAAGAAATCACTCCGGGTAGAACACTAGAGTACATTTGCGACAATTTGTGAGTTTTCAAAAAGTTACAAATGATAAATCACGCCGCAGAAACATCTGGGAATCCTAAATCAAAAAAGTCACAAATGGAAAAATGCATATGGCGCAAAACACCAAAAACTCACCAAAAAATAAGCGCAAATGCAATAATGAATCGGCCTCTGAATGTTTGGCAAACAGAGATGGTGGAATTGATTTACCCAGTTCATGATTTGTAATAAGTCAGGCGCTGCTTATCTCTGGGAAAACAAAGGATAGAACATTAAAGATCCATTAGACATTAGATGGCTGGTAGATTCTATGAGAATCGTCAGGATTTGCTTGCAAAAATCAAATTTCTAGACTAGTTTTAACGTTTTATTTTTGTAGTACACATTTGCAAAAAAGTCAGCATCACTCTCTGTCTATTTATCATCTTTTTCATCCATAAATACACACATACATATATATATTTATATATGTACACAGTACCGTAACAGTATTTATACCCTGTGACCTTATACCAACAAACGTAAATGTATTTTCTTGGGATTTTATGTGATATATCAACACAAAGTAGCAAATATTTGAGAAGTGTAAAGGAAATGATGTGTTTTTTAAATGATTTAAAAAATATACATTTAAAAATTGTGGTGTGCATTTGTATTCAGCCCCTCTGAGTCAATAATTTGTAGGACACCTTTCACTGCAGTTTTTTTTCTAATAAGGTAGACAATGAAACATAGTAGAACGATAAAAACCACAATGACAGATGATTACATTTGATCAAGTAAATGCCACCCTAGAATAACAAAGGTAACTATCCAGGATTTCTCAGATACTAAACTCCAAAATCCCTTTATGCCTATGCAGTTCCATTTTTTACATCCTGGCTTCCTACAGCCACCACTAGGTGGTGCTGAAGAGCTTCTTGTATACTGTTTATACACTGAACAGGTAGATAAAACAACGTGCAATAAGTATTAGGAAACACTCCCTCTAGTGGTGACTAGGAAGTCAGAATGTGATTGTACGGCTGTATACAAGAGATATAAAGCTTTGTAACACACAGCACAAAACTCCAATTGCTAAAGCATATATTATTGAATTAATCTGCAAAGAATTTGATAATTAAATATGGGCAATCCTCTTATGGCTTATATTTGCAGAATATATGGTAGAGCTCATATTTTAGGTATAAAACCACATTTTTACCTTTTCCCTATAACCTGCTGTTATTTGTATAGTGCTAACATATTCTGTAGAGCTTAGGAATTCCATGAGATATGCTTCTGCATTCTGAAAGGTTCTTGAGATAGATAATAATGACCACTGCAGTTGCAGAATTAATGCTCACATGCACAGTTGGGGTAAGTTCACACTAGGAGTTTTTCAGCGTTTTTTTTTCTGCAGCAAAACCTGATCTCTTGGCAGGAAAGAAGCTGCAGAAAAAAAGCATGTATTCCTTGTTTTTTCTTGCGTTTTTTTGAAGCATTTTTTGCTGCGGTTTTGGCATGCTCGATTTGACTCTTGTGCATGCTGATAAAGTTTAGTGTTTAAAAAAGTCCTATTTTATAGAATCAGGTTTTGGCACAAAAAAACGCAGCAAAACCTGATGCCTATGTTTTTGGTCCGTTTTTTCAGTCTATTTTTTCCCACCCATTCATTTCAATGGGTGAGGAACGCTGAAAAAAATGCTTTAAAAATGCTGAAAGAAGTGAGCAATAAAGCCTGCAAAGCGCAAAATACTGATGACAAAAAAACCATGCTGTGTGCATGACATTTCTGAAATCTCATAGACTTTGCTGGTACTGTAAAACGCAGCTTAAAATTTGCATAGAAAAGCATAAAAAAGCTGCAAAAACGCTTAGTGTGAACTTAGCCTTAACTTTAGAACTGGTTTTAATAGATTTAGATTATACTTTAAAATAGATTATTCATATAAAATACAATACAATATTTGTAAAAACATAAATAATATTAAATACTGTACAATTAGCTAACATGTTATTGGCAGTTTTCACCATTTAATTGTTTGAGCAGGCTACAGATGTGAAATGGTTACTGTCTGTTGCAGCGTTTAGACTTATGTAAAACATTTCATCCTGTGCAAAGCCAGAGATTTTGCTATATATAGCAGGGAGGTGAGGGGCCTCTGGCTCTGGTTAATCAATATTTTAATTAGTGCAATTCCTGTGTGTGATTAGAGCCTAAACAGGTCTCTATGGAGTTTCTGCTATGCATGCACTGCCACCTACTGGACAGTTTGGAAAAAAAACGGAGAGTTTCACAAATAAGAATCTTGGGAGTTGAGGTTGAGAATATTATTATTGTCAATGCGACAGGAATTACCACAGTTGTTCTCTCTCTATGGCATATCCTCAAATCATGGCCTGTTAGGGTACTTGAGGAGTGGATTTAAGAAGCGCTGATCTAGTAGACCACATGTGGTGTAACCGTGCAAATTTCCTTTACAAAAGATAGAGCTCATCCTCAGGTTTAAATTAAAGCTCCATGGGACATTGCTACTTACTGTACGCTGGTCAAGGTACCATGCAATGAGATTGCTTCCTTCAAGGGAAAATGTGCTGATTTTTCAGAATTCACAGATTCTTGTGCAGGTTCCATCTGGTCAAGTGGGACATTTGTCATCTTTGGACAACTAGAATTGTGATCTGCGTGTTCACATCTTGTTTATATTGAATTCATGAATTAGCAGCAGAATCATCTAAATAATATAAGATAGTTTATAACATTCAAATCGCAAGATTGGGGCCTTGCAAGGCCCTTAAAGGGAATCTGTCACCCCATTTTTGCCTTATGAAATAGGGCCACCGCCATCAGGGGCTTATCTACAGCATTCTGTAATGCTGTAGATAAGCCCCCGATGTCACCTGAAAGTGAAGAAAAACGAGTTAGATTATACTCACCCAGGGGGTTCCGCCGTCCGTTCGGGTCAGATGGGCATCGCGGTCAGGTCCGGGGCCTCCCATCTTGTGACGAAGCGGTGTGTTCTTTCTGTCCCATCGCGGCTTCTGCGCAGGCACACTGCTCTTCCCATTGTGAGGGCAGAGCAGAGTACTAGAGTGCGAAGGCGCCGGGAAAGGTCAGAGAGGTCCGACGCCTGCGCACTGTAGCACTCTGCTCTGCCCTCACATGGGCAGAGCAGTGGCCTGGCAGGAGCCGCGACGGGACAGAAAGACACACCTGGCTTCGTCACAAGATGGGAGGCCCCGGACCTGACTGCGATGCCCATCTGACCCGAACGGACGGCGGAACGCCCCTGGGTGAGTATAACTCGTTTTTCTTCACTTTCAGGTAACATCGGGGGCTTATCTACAGCATTACAGAATGCTGTAGATAAGCCCCTGATGGAGGTGGCCCTATCTCATAGGGCGAAAATGGGGTGACAGATTCCCTTTAAGAATGGAGCGGTGGTTGCTCATGCATGCGATCCTTCCATTCATTGTCTATGGGACTGGCCGAGATAACTGATTACCAACGATTAGCATGTTATCACTTGAAAAATTGAAAGCTAATAATATTACCAATTTTCCTGGGTCTAATATGACTAGAAATTAGATCTTAGCTTTGTGCAACCTCTTCATTGTTTGGGACACCACCATTAAACTCACTAACAAAGGTGGTACTGTCATCATTTTGGACTCAGTGACTTACATTGCCTAGATTAAAATATAATTATCAGGCACGTTAGTCTATTGCCTCTTTGACTCTGATCCAAATGTTGTTATTTCTAAAAAGTTTAGAATTCTTGTTGATGAAAAACTTAGGGGTGAAGTTATAGAAGAAGACCGTCGTGAATATCTTTAGATAAAGAATCCTATTAATCCTGCTCTGTTTATGAACACAATGCAAAGACTGAGTCAACTGCTGCCCTTTTTATCTGGATTCAGGTGTGATTTTCATATTGCCTTTACCTGTTACTTGCCATAGTTGTGTTTGAACGAGCATCACATGTTTAAAACAAAGCTGTTTACCCACTCTTTTGGAAAGTGCCAACAATTTTGTCTGGCCCATTTTTAGGGTTTTGTGTAATTATGTCCAATTTGACTTTTTCCCTCTTTTTTTTGTGTTCTTTCAATACACACAAAGGAAATCAAATGTGCATAACAAATTATGTGTAATTGCAATAATTTTCTGGAGAAATACTTCATTTTCTGGAACAGTTTCAAGGGTGACAACACTTTCGGCCATGACTGTATTACCAACATACATAAGACCCTGGTGAATACACCATCCAATTGTATGAAGCTCTGGCTCAATTTTAGTCATGTAGGCAATTTTTTGGACAGGATGTTAGGTGCCTTGTCAGGGACACCCTTTTGATCATCTTCAATGAGTCTTTTTATGTAAATTGGATGGGGCTAATCTAACTACTAATCAGGGCCGGCTCCAGGTTTTTATGGGCCCCAGGCGAAAGAGCCTCAGTGGGCCCCTTTAACACAGACCACGATTCATGATGCACAGATACGGCAGAGAAATATGGGTATAGTACTATGCCAAACACTTCTTTTCTTCCATTACATGACTGATATCTATTGTAAATTGTACAATAGCTCAAAAACCGCCAAATCCTCACAGCGCACAGTACAGACTGGACAGTACAGTCCTCCATACAATATTATGGGCACCACAGTCTCCCCCTCATCACCCATATAATACCCCATGCAGGATGTCACCCCCCATATAATGCTCCATACAGAATACTGGACCCAAAATAATGCTCCATACAGAATACTGGACCCAAAATAATGCTCCATACAGGATACTGGTCCCCATATAATGCTCCATATAAAATATGGAGCTCTCCTCTGCGCTGTACTGCGTTCTGCACTGTTACGGCTCAGGAAAGGGCGCCGTGGAAAGACTCCCCATTATCATCATGATTGTCTCCCCATCATCATCATTGCCTCCTTATCATCATCATTGCCTCTCCATCATCATCATGGCCTCCCCATTATCATCAATGCCTGCCCATCATCATCATCTCCTCCCCATCATCATCTTCTCACCATCATCAATGCCTGCCCATTATCATCAATGCCTGCCCATTATCATCATCTTCTCCCTATCATCATCAATGCCTCCCCATTATCAGCAATGCCTGCCCATCATCATCTCCTCCCCATCATCATCAATGCCTGCCCATCATCATCTTCTCCCCATCATCAATGCCTGCCCATTATCATCAATGCCTGCCCATTATCATCATCTTCTCCCCATCATCATCAATGCCTCCCCATTATCAGCAATGCCTGCCCATCATGATCATCATCTCCTCCCCATCATCATCAATGCCTGCCCATCATCATCTTCTCCCCATCATCAATGCCTCCCCATTATCATCAATGCCTGCCCATTATCATCATCTTCTCCCCATCATCATCAATGCCTCCCCATTATCATCAATGCCTGCCCATCATCATCTTCTCCCCATCATCAATGCCTCCCCATTATCATCAATGCCTGCCCATTATCATCATCTTCTCCCCATCATCATCAATGCCTCCCCATTATCATCAATGCCTGCCCATCATCATCTCCCCATCATCAATGCCTGCCCATTATCATCAATGCCTGCCCTTTATCATCATCTTCTCCCCATCATCATCATCAATGCCTCCCCATTATCAGCAATGCCTGCCCATCATCACACACAGACAGCACACAAGCACTCTCTCACATACATACACACACACATACACACACACACATACATACACACACAAAGCACCGCACTACATACACACAGAGACACACACACACACACACGTCTTACCTGTCCGGCGTCCCCGCGCTCTGTGCCACAGCCGGCCGCTGAATGATGATGTCATTCAGCGGCGCTGCTGTGAGAGGAAGCGCCGGCGCCCCCTGGAGCCCGGAGCTGCGGCAGCGGAGGCATGGGAGAGGTAAGTATTGTGCCAGCTGCTGCCGGGGCCCTGAGCAAGCGGGGGGGGGCCCAGTGGCGGCGCTGACACCGCTCTCCTCCGCTAACGGGCGCGGGGGTGCCAGACTGCGAGTGGGCCCCCCCGCCTGCTCAGGGCCCCGGCACTTGCCCGGGTGTGCCGGGTGCTGACGCCGGCCCTGCTACTAATACTCTAACAACATCCTTTGTTGTTCTATATGTCAATTGATCACAAATAAAAACAAATAAAACCTCACAGCCATCAGGAATAAACATATGCATTCTACCTCTAGGGGTGAGACCATTGGATCTGTCACTGACATTTTAGAATTTGTGCTTATTAATAACTATTTCTTTTTTGGTGATAATTATTTTAAACAATGATGTGAGGCTGCTATTGGAACCAATATGGCACCTTCTTATACAAATATAATGATGGCAGCCATGGAGGAGGATCTCACCTATGTATTCCAACACTTTGGAAATGTAGTGAGGTGGTGGTGGTATATAGATGACATCTTTCTCCTTTAAGAAACTAGTTCTGAACTGAAAAAGTAAGTTAATGTGTATGCAAAATGTAAATGCATATTAACACATGACCATTACACAGAGAAAACCAGGCACAAAAAAAAAATATCCTAAAATAAAATAAATAAAATTTTTTTTTTTGCAAAAAATGCATGAAGGTAGTAATAATTATAAGGGTATTTAGTAAACATAATTTTGCCTTGACGTGGCGGGATGGCTTGTACATTCTTTTGATCAAAATTATGCTTACTAAATACCCTTATAATTATTACTACCTTCATGCATTTTTTGCAAAAAATTTTTTATTTATTTTAGGATATTTGTTTTTTTGTGCCTGGTTTTATCTTTCTCCTTTAGACAAGTACAGAACAAGAATTATTTGATTTTCATGAGTTTTTAAATTCACTAGCCTGGACATAACGTTTGCTTCAGTCAGTTCGGATACAAGCATTCAGTTCCTGGATTTATTAGTCACTGATCATAAACCTTAGGCCGACGTCACACTAAGGAGGAATACGGACGAGTGACAGACGTGAAAACCACGCATTACACACAGACCAATACTTCTCTATGGGGTAGCTCTGATCATGCGTATTTTTCTCGGCCGTATCTTATGGTGCGAGACACCCGCAGCATGCTGTGATTGTACGCGTATTACACCCGTTGTATGCCAAGAAAGTCTATGGGTGACTTGCGAGAAATACGCATCGGTGTCCTTTAGAAAAGCCGGCAATTGATCACCGGCTATACTGTAAAATCACACTGACAGGGTTAATAAAAAATAGAAAGAATAGATATATACACATAGAATACATATATATATATATATATATACATGTCATTGAGACATATATATATATATATATATATATATATATATATATATATATATATATATTTATAGTTCATGCACTTCTACATAGTATAATAGCCGCTAATTCAATTGCCGGCTTTTGTGAAATTACAGACCCGATGTCATGTGTGCATCGCCACGAAGATCGTCGCGGTTGCACATTCTGACTTCTCACAGCTGAGTTGCTGTTTCTTTGTGTTTGGCAGTTAGGGAGTTAATTCTGTCTGTGCTCAGTTCTGGGACTGGGTGCAGTTTTCTCCCGGCTGCAATTAATTATTTGTTGATTGGTTTCCTTTAAATCTCTGGTTGTCTGTGTTGGGAGTTGCCAGTGAAATTCTTCATGCAGACCACAGATAGGATTGTATCTGTATAGACTTAAGTTAAAGAGCTCCTTAGTTGTTTTAAGCTCACCTTGCTTAGAGTTTAATATCCCAGATCATTTATGTTCCTTCTGTGTTTGAGTGTGTATGCAAGTCTGTGTTTTCTCCAGTCTGTCTTGTATGTCTAATCTGTGTATTTGGCAGATATCAGCCCATATCCCTTTGGTGGTAATCAGTATCCTTCTTAGGACTGATTGCAGGGTTCAGGGACTGATAGGAGACAGGGTTAAGGTACTGCCACACTAAACAATCCCGCTAGCGATCTCGTTAGCGTTGCATACTAATGAGATCGCTAGCGGGATTGTTTCTATATCGCTAAATGCTGCCGCATTTAGCGATATAGTTAATGACGCTATCGCCGTTAGCGATCTTCTTAACGACTTTAGCGGTACAAAAGTACCGCTAAATCGCTAAGAAAAGGTGCCACACAGCGATAAGATACTTACCCAGCGGGAGCGCCAGCGATGAAATAGGGTCCGGAGCGATTCCAGCGACGAGCGAGATCACAGCAGGAAGCTCGTCGCTGGAAGCTGCCGCACTGAACAATATCGCTAACGGGATCGCTAAATAGTGACGTTTTTTAGCGATCCCGTTAGCGATATTGTTTAGTGTGGCATACCCTTTAGGCTGGAGACTTGGACCTCTGAACCATTATCAGTACCTCCAAGGTGAGGGATTAGTTAGGACCCCAGTTTAGGGTCAGGTTAGACCCCCGGTCCTCCTCTTTCCTGTGACAGTGTATCAAGTCCTCAAGATTAACCCTGAGTTCAACGGATATCGTGTCAGGTAAATCTATTCTATATTTACATGCTGATGTTGCTAATCTATATGTTGTATAGAGTGTTGTTCTTTTAAGAATAGTTTACTGACATCGTACACATATCATAAGACCGCGTGACATTTTCACTGGCCCATAAAATTATTCCCAGTTGCCATGGATCCAGTAGCCCAGCTGGCTCTGCAGTTGCAGGGATTATCCATGGAGCTGACGGACATTAAGTCCAAAGTTTTGTCTCCCTCGGAGCAAACCAGATTTGAACCTAAAGTAGCTCTCCCGGACAGGTTCACTGGTGGGCGAGACAAATTTTTTACCTTTAGGGAAGCATGTAAATTGTATTTTCGGCTTCGGCCTCGATCATCAGGGAGTGAAGAGCAGAGAGTGGGAATTGTTATCTCGCTCCTACAAGGGGACCCTCAATCCTGGGCCTTCTCCCTTCCTCCGGGATCCCCGGCTCTACAGTCAGTAGATCGATTTTTTACTGCCCTGGGTTTGGTATATGATGACCCAGATCGGGTCTCTCTTGCTGAGACAAAATTACGTAAGATACAGCAGGGAGATCGTCCGGCGGAGGAATTTGCTTCTGAGTTCCGTAGATGGGCCACAGATACTCAGTGGAATGACCCAGCTCTTAGGAGCCAGTTTTGTCATGGGCTTTCTGACAAATTAAAGGACGTTTTGGCTCAGTATGATTCTCCTCCATCACTGGAGGCTGCTATGGCCCTAGCTATCCGTACTGATAGACGGCTCCGGGAGAGGTGCGAGGTAACTCCGCCCCCTGTTGTTACTCCACCTACTACTAAAGTCCCTTATGTTGAGGTTCCCCTTGTCTGTTCGGAGGAGCCTATGCAGTTGGGAGGGACATCATTTCGTAGGAGGGGATTGGCGGTACGCCGCAGGACTAGAAGGTGTTTCTTCTGCGGGAAAGAGGGACATTTTGTTGGGGGATGTCCATCCCGTGCCTTGTTGAGCAAAAAGTCGCCGGAAAACTGTTAATCCCAGGTTGTGTGGTGGACGACAACCTGGGAGTATGTATTTCGTCCGCTAGTTCTTCTCAGTTCCTTGTACCAGTGGAGGTGGTGGTTGGTACGAGAGTGGAGAGATTTTCTGTTCTTCTTGATAGTGGGTCCGGGGCTAATCTGGTTGACGCTCAGTTTGCTCAAGCTCAAGGTATGCATCTGAGTGTATTGGTCAAACCGATCCCTATATTCTCCATTGACGCCAGGCCTCTCGGCCAAGGTAGCTTTGTTCATGAGGTTCATAACATTGACCTTCGGGTAGGGGCAATACATAGGGAACTATTATCTTGTTATGTGTTGGAGGGTCTACCTACTCCTATTGTGTTGGGACTTCCTTGGTTGGTTAAACATAACCCTGTGATTAATTGGCAGTCCAGAGATATAAGCCAATGGGGGGAGTTTTGCAAAAGTAACTGCATGAACACAGTCATCAGTGCGGTCGTGCCTAGTACTTTGCCTCCTTTTTTGGAGGACTTTGGGGATGTGTTCTCTGAGGAGGGGTGTCAGGAGTTGCCTCCTCATCGCGTGTATGACTGCGCTATTAATTTACTTCCTGATGCTAAGTTACCTAAAGCTAGGTTATATAACCTTTCTGGTCCTGAGAGGCAGGCTATGAAAGATTATATTTCGGAAAGTCTGGCCAAAGGGCATATTAGACCTTCATCTTCCCCAGTGGCCGCGGGGTTCTTCTTTGTGAAGAAAAAAGATGGAGGCCTACGCCCTTGCTTGGATTTCCGCGAACTTAATCGGATTACTGTTCGAGATCCGTATCCACTCCCTCTGATTCCTGATCTCTTCAATCAAATTGTTGGCGCCAAATGGTTCTCTAAATTGGATCTCAGGGGGGCGTATAATCTGATTAGGATAAAAGAGGGGGATGAGTGGAAAACGGCGTTTAACACGCCGGAGGGACATTATGAGAACCTTGTCATGCCTTTTGGTCTGACTACTGCACCAGCAGTATTCCAACATTTTGTTAATGACATTTTTCGTCATCTGTGGGGCTGTTTGTGGTCGTATATTTGGATGACATTTTAATTTACTCACCAGATCTTGTGTCTCACCAGGAGCATGTGAGACAGGTGTTGCAGATCTTGCGAGACAATAAACTATACGCCAAACTGGAAAAGTGTGTATTCGCCGTACAGGAACTTCAGTTTTTTGGGTTTCTTGGTGTCAGCCTCCGTTTCCGTATGGACCCTGAAAAGGTGAGAGCAGTGCTTGAATGGGATCAGCCAGAGGATCTTAAGGCTCTGCAGCGTTTTCTGGGGTTTGCTAACTACTACCGGAAATTTATTTGTAATTTCTCATCTGTTGTCAAACCTCTCACTGACATGACAAGAAAAGGGACGGATTTTTCTAAATGGTCGGACAAAGCTTGCCAAGCTTTTTCCTCTTTGAAAAAATGTTTTGCTTCGGCACCCGTTCTCATCCAACCAGATGCATCACAGCCGTTCGTTGTGGAGGTGGACGCGTCTGACGTAGGGGTGGGTGCAATATTGTCCCAGGGTCCGTCCCCTGGTAAATGGCATCCGTGCGCTTTCTTTTCTAAAAAATTGTCGTCCGCCGAAAGGAATTATGATATCGGCAATAGGGAACTTTTGGCCATTAAGTTGGCTTTTGAAGAATGGCGTCACTTTTTGGAGGGGGCAGTCCACCCGGTCACCGTCATTACTGATCACAAGAACCTGCTGTATTTGGAATCTGCTAAGCGTCTGAATTCCAGACAAGCTCGATGGTCGTTGTTTTTTTACCAGGTTTAATTTTGTTGTCACTTATCGCCCTGGATCTAAGAATGTTAAGGCGGATGCCTTGTCTCGCAGTTTCCCAGGGGCCGGGAAAATGGATGACCCGATTCCTATCCTTCAGGAGGGGTGGTAGTGTCGGCTGTATGTTCTGAGCTTGAGGAGGAGGTGTTAGAGGCTCAGGGGACGCCCCTGCAGGACCTCCTGGGAGACTGTTTGTCCCAAATCAGTTGAGACAAAAGGTTATTGAGGCACATCATAATTCTGCTTTAGCAGGACATCCAGGGAGTAAGGCTACTTTAGATCTCCTTTCTCGCCGGTTTTGGTGGCCTAACGTTAATAAAGATGTTTTAACTTTTGTCGCGTCCTGTGGGGTTTGTGCTCGCTCTAAGACCCCTCATAAACCCCTCCGTCTGGGACCCTCTTACCCTTGAAACTTCCGGAGCGTCCATGGACTCATTTGTCTATGGACTTCATGACGGACCTTCCAGTCGTCAGGGAAGACTGTCATACTGGTGGTTGTTGACAGGTTCAGTAAGATGGCACATTTCATTGCTCTTCCTGCCCTCCCTAATGCTAAAACTCTGGCGCAGGTGTTCATTGGGGAGATTGTGAACTTCATGGGTTGCCTTCTGATGTGGGGTCAGATAGGGGGTCTCAGTTGTGTCCAAGTTTTGGAGGGCATTTTGTTTACGTCGGGGGATGCAATTGTCATTTTCCTCGGCTTTTTCATCCGCAGACCAATGGTCAGACAGAGCGTCTGAATCAAAGCCTTGAGACTTTATCTTCGGTGTTTTGTCTCAGAGAACCAGGAGGACTGGTCTTCTTTCTTGCCTCCCGGCAGAGTTCGCTCTTAACAACAGGCCGAGCGAGTCCACTGGTAAGTCCCCCCTTTTTGGGCATATGGTTTTTCATCCCCAGTTTTGTACATTCAATGGGGGGGGCCCTTCTGGGGGTTTCCCGAGGAGGAGCGTTTCTCGTCGTCACTTGCTTCAGTGTGGAAGGTGAATTGAATAATCTGAGTGCATGGGGAACCGTTATAAACGTATCGGCCGTACAGGATCAGTTTCCATAATTAATCCTGTGGCATTTCGTCTGGACCTCCCTCCTACGTTAAAAATTCATAATTGTTCCACAAGTCAATACTTAAGAGGTACGTGGCACCAGTCATACCATCACCTCTACCTCCCCTCCAGTGGTGGTCAATGGTAACTTGGAGTTTCAAGTGTCCAAAGATCATTGACCACGTCTGAATCGCCGGTCCCTTCAGTACTTGGTGCATTGGAAGGGTATGGTCCAGAGGAAGGACGTGGGTTCCTGCGTCTGACATTAACGCAGATCGTTTGGTGCGGACCTTCCACAGAACTCACCCGGGCAAACCTGCCCTGAGGGTCCGGAGGCCCCTCGTAGAAGGGGGGTACTGTCATGGTGCATCGCCCACGAAGATCGTCGCGGTTGCACATTCTGACTTCTCACAAGCTGATTGCTGTTTCTTGTGTTTGGCAGTTAGGGAGTTAATTCTGTCTGTGCTCATCTGGGACGGGTGCAGTTTTCTCCCGGCTGCAATTAATTAATTTGTTGATTGGTTTCCTTTAAATCTCTGGTTGTCTGGTTGGGAGTTGCCAGTGAAATTCTTCATGCAGACCACAGATAGGATTGTATCTGTATAGACTTAAGTTAAAGAGCTCCTTAGTTGTTTTAAAGCTCACCTTGCTTAAGTTTAATATCCAGATCATTTATGTTCCTTCTGTGTTTGAGTGTGTAGCAAGTCTGTGTTTTCTCCAGTCTGTCTTGTATGTCTAATCTGTGTATTTGGCAGAGATCACCCTATCCCTTTGGGGTAAATCAGTATCCTTCTTAGTGACTGATTGCAGGGTTCAGGGACTGATAGGAGACAGGGTTAGGCTGGAGACTGGACCTCTGAACCATAATCAGTACCTCCAAGGTGAGGGATTAGTTAGGACCCCAGTTTTAGGGTCAGGTTAGACCCCCGGTCCTCCTCTTTCCTGTGACAGTGTATCAAGTCCTCAAGATTAACCCTGAGTTCAAACGGATATCGTGCAGGTAAATCTATCTATATTTACATGCTGATTTGCTAAATCTATATGTTGTATAAGAGTGTTGTCTTTTAAGAATAGTTTACTGACATCGTCACATATCATAAGACCGCTGACACCCGACATAGAAATGACACATGGTTTACATACAGTTAACCATGACATTTCATGTAGTTTGATATATGGTTTTCACTAACAATATACATGAGTGTAATGGTGCAAAATTTCATACATGTAGGGATTAATTAAAGGGTAAATTCGCTGAAAAAAATGCGTGGGCTCCCCTCATTTTCTTTCCCCCAGACAGGGAAAGCCAGCGAGTGGGGGCAGAAAATAATAGCCTAGGGAGGGTGCATTTATTTTGTGCCCCCCTGCTACTAACATCTGCCCCCAGCCACCCCAAAAAGACACTCTATAATTAGATGTGCCCTTTCTGGCACTTAGCCCATCTATTCCCATTGCCCTGTAGCAGTGGCGAATGGGTTAATAATGGTTAAAGCACCTTGCAATTGGAAGTGACTTTAAAGCCAGGTTAATAATTTTGAAATGTCAATTAGACAACATCAATTATTAATCCTATTGTATGAAATGTTAAAAAATACACACAGACATTAATGAAAATAATTTAATGAATAAACAGAGTTTTTTGACCATCTTTTATTGTACAGGTAATCCCGATTCCTTTGTTCTCCTGTAATAAAAATAAAATAATAAAGCAAGCTTTTTCTTACCATCGACGCACAGTCAGGTCCCCGCTGTAATCCATCTTTCCGAAAACCGTTAACCCTTTTCGATGGATTACAGAGTGGACCTGACTGTGCGTCGGATAGGTAAGAAAAAGCTGCTTTATTATTTTATTTTAATTACAGAACAAGGGAAATCGAGGATTACCTGTAACAATAAAAGATGGTCAAAAACTCTGTTTATGTCATAAAATATTTTTCATTTAATGTGGTGTGTGTGTATTTTTTAACCATTTCATACAATAGATTAATAATTGATAGTTGTCTAATTGACAACTCTCAAATTTAACCTGGCTTAAAGTCACCTTCCAATTGCAAGGTGGCTTTACCCATTATTAACCCATTCGCCACCGCTACAGGGCAATGGGAATAACGGGCTAAGTGCCAGAAAGGGCGCACTAATTATAGATTTGCCTTTCTGGGGTGGCTGGGGGCACATGTTAGTAGCCAGGGGGGCACAAAATAAATGCACCCTCCCTAGGCTATTATTATCTGCCCCCACTCGCTGGCTTCCCTGCTGGGGAGAAAATAACGCGGAGCCCACACATTTTTTTTCAACGAATTTACACCTTAATTAACCCCTACATGTAATGAAATTTTGCACACATACACTCAGTAATTGTTAGTGAAAACCATAAATATCAAACTACATGAAAGACATGGTTAACTGTATGTAAACCATGTGTCAATTTCATGTCGGCTTCTGTAATTTCCACAAAAGCCGGCAATTGAATTAAGCGGTTATATACTAATGTAGAAGTGCATGAACATAAATATATGTAAATAAATATATATATCTCAATGACATGTATATATATAATGTATTCATGTGTAATTATCTATTCTTTCTTTGTGATGCAAAAACTGTCAGGGATCCATTATATGTCGGTTTTGCAATCCGCGAGAAATTCTCGCCGTACGAAATGGCATACGGATGACATACGGATGCTTACAAGCGCAAAATACACAGCCGCACCATGAAAACCCATGAAATAATGGATTGTTGTGCTGGTAACATTTTGGGCGTAATACGCCGTACAATACGGTCCGTTATTTTGTACGGTGAGTGTGAATCCAGCCTAAGACTAAATCTTTCCTGTTACTCCTCCTTGGAAAATGAATAGTTGATGAGTGAACATGCTCAGATAAGGTGTTACCGACATGCTCGTTGCTGATGTCTTCAGTGTGTTCAAAAAATTTCTTCGAGTCCCAGCGGCTGCATGTTTCATGACTGTTCCACAGCCACAACACATATAGGGATTGCCTGTTGTTAGGCAATTCCTGCATGTTTTTGTGGCACAGCCACGAAACATGCAGGCGCCTGACTCGAACATATTATTCGAGCACGTCGAAGTCAGTCAGTTAGCACATGAGCGTGCTCGGTAAACACCTTATCCTAGCAACGTTCACCATCACTAAAAAAGAACTATTGACTAAAATAGGCTTTTTGTTTACAACATTTTTTTAAGTATAGCAACTTTTTTTTAATATTATGATCTTTAATTAAATGAAAAAATTGTAATTTTGCAATATTCAGCGGCCACAGGAGCTTTTTTTTGACTCATACTTCCCGTTTTTTCTGGAACAGTTTTTAGCAAGGCTCCATATTACAAAGCCAGATTGCAACGGGTAACTTCAATACAAAAGATACAAAGAAAAGCCCCAACTGTGCTAGTACATGTTTGTTTCCTGAAAAGGAATTTAAGTTTAAAAAAAGCCTAGGGCATTTTGAAAATTGCAAGATTTCTATTTTAAAGATTTTGATAAGAAAAAAAAAAACAATGTAAAAGTTTAAAAAAAAAATCAAAAAACAGGCATTTTATTGTAACTTCTCTTTACATATAAAACAGGACCCAAAATAAAATATCACCTATTGTGAGGAAATTTTTAAAAAAATATTGAGGTTATCTCTCCATTGCCTATGCCTTCAAAAAGTAGGTCATTCCCCCTTTCTCTATTGTTTCCAAAAACACAGATAGGGTGGTAATTGATAAATTTGACTGCTTAAATTGAAAGTGTTTCTTCCCCCAATCTGAATTTTTATAAATTGTCCCACAAGTTGAAAAACCTGTTAAAACCACCAAACTACTTTTGATAAACCTGGCCAACTATTTGGGCATGTTTTTCTTTCTCCAGGTTTGGCTACCTGCTTATATTGAAGGTCATACAGGATAAGAAGTCCACACTCAGGAAAACTATCGAAATACCCACTTGGAACTTAAACAAAAGTAACCATTGGTGAAAATAATGGAGAGGCAAAATAAAAAAAACTAAAGGTTTTATTTACACTGCAGCAACTATTACATCTGTATCCTGTTGCACAAAAAAATTGGGGGAAAGTCCTCTTAAAGGCCTTGCCTCATGGCCTAGGATAAGAAGCCAAACCAGAAACTTCATTTGCAAACGAACATTCTCAAATGGCGCTTCTGGTTTGGCTTCTTACTTTAATCAGTGGCAAGACCTTAAAGGGGTTCTAGTGTTCCATTTCTATTGCGGTGGCCCAGAGTTCCTGTCATCTGTCCCTCTGAAGAGGCTAATTACATATTAAATTCCCTGAGGAGCCTGTAGGCCTAAAGTCTCCTTTAACAAACCAAATTTACACTCCAAACAAGGAAAAACACTATCTAAACCGGTCAGCTCCCTTTTTTTATATCTATGAGTGGCAATTACGGAACTGCTGGACGTCAACACGAAGGAACTTACCATGTTGCCCTTATAAAAAGGGGAATACAACAAGAATCCAAAAGTTTCATTGCATTTAAAATTACCTAAATTTACGTTTTGGTCAGGTAAATCTCCAGCTGTTTAGATAGAAAAAAATAAAAAAGGTTTAACCAGTGAAGGGTGATTGTTCTGAATTGTACCAAAATTGAAAATCTAAGCATAAAAAGTCAAGAAACTTAAACATTAACAGCAAGGTCGGTACTCCTGAAAATAGAGGGACGCAAGGAATATTTATGTCAAACTTGTGGATATGGTTACCCCTTAATAAAGTTCCGATTCCAATGTTTTCAAATCTCTTTCCATCAAGTAAGGGTTTAGTTGTACATTAACTCAAATGATACATTTCACAAGCCACATAAAAGAAAATAAAGTGATTCATAGAAAAATAAAACATTGGCCGGATGTGAGAAATGCATTTCAGGGCGTTTCTAAGTGATTCAAAGCAGGCTGGCACCTGCTCGTCGAACAAACAAGCCTTTAATTACTGTAGGGATTTGGTAGTAAAGGAAAAAGGGACACTGACACCAAATGTTGCGGAGTGAAAATCGCACAGGCTCAGTGTCCATCCCCGGAAACACCGAAGAATTTTTGTAAAGGAAGATGAGCCTACAAGAAAAAAAATAATATGGGTAATGATGAAGTATTGAGAGTCCAAAGGAGTCATTGATATTCTAAGAAGGGTTTTTTAACCCATTGCAAAGACCAGTTTTTAATACTTTTTGGGCCCTTCTTAAACAGATTGACCACAACGATTAGGTTCCATGTAACACCTGATACGGGGCATACAGAGTGTTTTGACTGTTTTTATAGAGCCAAGGGATCTGTGATATATAAAGGCCCCTCACATAAACTCGGTGGGTACAAAAACCCAACCTGGGAACTTCATCAACAAAGGAAACCAGAGAATTGCACTACTGGCATCCACTTAAAATGGATTATCCACCAGTTATTAAAAGGGTTTATCCATCTCCCACTAATCAATATTAACAAATGTGGGGATAACCCATAGGCACCCTCTGTTGTCAGCTGTTGAAGAGTTTGGGTGCTGCAACTTCTCCAATGTTTTTATTACGTTGCAGGCTTGTTCCTTGAAGGTTTTGCCTCTTTGTCCTATTTACGTCATCAAATGATGCCTACAAAAAATATGGCACATGCAATACGGGAGGCTCAAAGCGAGGAAACACAAAGAAGCGCTGAAGACTTTTCAAACCGCGGACATCAAAGGGGCCAAGTGAGACCCACCAATCTAATATTGAGGACGTTCCTAAATAAGCCCCCCAATCTTCAAAATTTCGTAATAAGCGCTACAAAAGGATAAGCGTTTTCCAAAATCTTTCTGACCTGAAACACATCGGAGGGATTCTTTCTCCATTTGCGCAACTTGAAGGTTTAAGATATTAAAAGCATTGAAATCATTCAGGAGAGCAGAGCAGTAAGCAAACCTGTAAATAACGTATAATATCTATCAAATACTCTACAATGTTTATTATTCACTGGTAAACTGTAAATTTGTAGGTAGTGTTTTTCATCAAAAAGAAAATTTCAATCACCCCTGAGATGTTAATCCCAGTCCGCCACGGAGGGACGATACCCGGCTGCACACCCTGGGACAATGAGGGAAATAAAGGGACCAGCCAACACACCGGGCAATTAATTAAATTCAACAATCTTTATTGGAAACCTTTTAAAACTTGTAAAAAACAAAAAAAGGACATCCAAGGACAAGCATATACTTTGGGGGGGTGAAAGAAAATATTGCCTTACCGTTTTGATGAAAAACTCTTGAACACTGGCTAACCAAATTGTTGAATTTTAATTAATTCCCGATGTGTTTTTAGCTGGATCCACTTCCATTTTCCTCAGGTTTTTCACACCAATTTGCCCACTAACTTCTCACAAGAACCGGGATCGCATTCTTAGGGCCTTCACAGGTCAATGTGTCCGGACTGTGGTACAGTTTTTAAATTAAAAAAAAAAAATACACAGGTTCCCCTGTAATTTTTGATTACCACGCAGCCAAGCAAAACTGACAGCTGCGGCCTGAAAAACCCCAGCTTCAATAAGCAAGGCTGGTTATCAAGAACAGAGGGGTTCATTCATCATGTTCCCAGCCTGAGGTTGCAACTTGGCACTAATCCAGGTTAAAACTTTTAATTTCCTCACACTTGGATTACGGGGGACAGAACACGGACAGGAAGGTATATTGTTTTTTATTTGGATTTTTACAAATGAGGACTTGAATCAATGGGCATTAGGTGACAATAATGTTATTTTTAAAAAAAAATGGTAAAAGTGTTTTTTTTTATATTTCAAATAAAAGACTTTACATTTACTGTGTTTATTTATAAAATAACTAAGTTAGTAATGGGAGGCATCTTATAGACACTTCTCCATTATTAATCCATGGGCTCGATTCACCGACAATACAAAGTGACATCAACCCAAAAATATGAACCCCACTTGCCACCGCCACAGGGCAAGTGGAAAGGCGGCAAAGCGCCAAATTGCACAACTAATAGATGTCCTTTTCTGGGCAGCGCGGGCTGCTATTTTTAGGCTGGAGGCCAATATCAAGTCCCATTACCACCTTAAATACCACCTACACGTCTCTTTAGCAAGGCAGGTTGTCCAAAAAGGGGGGAAACCCCACCGATAAATTAAATTATTTATTTAAATAATAAAAAACAGCGTGAGACCCCCTTTTCTTGATAACCAGACTTGCTAAAGTTTACAGCTGGGGTTGCAGCCCCAGCGCATTTTGCCAGGCTGGTTATCAAAAAACAGGGGAAACCCAAGCCATTTTTTTTTAAATTTATTTTTTATAGCCCCGCCGCCATGAATACATTCATCTGCCGCTGCCTGCTCTCGCTGTTATCAGCTGAATAAACTCTCAACAGTGCCCCTGCTAGCTTGACACAGTGCGAGCAGGGAAATGTGTCTGTTTTCCCAAAACCCGGTCCAGGGAACAGCGCGAACGATACCGAAGCTTTCCACTGCCGGTACTTGTGGAACGATGTGGCACACGGGCGCACACGGTTGTCACACTATCCACAAGTATTACAAACAGGTACTCACAGACATGATATCTCCGGTACTTTTTTTTTCCGGTACCAAAATATCAGGACTGTGAAAGACCCCTAGGCAAAGTTCACACGAACGAAAAAAAAAATCACCGAAAATTCGTCCAAAAATCAAAAATTTTTTTCTCTCATTCTATGCAATCTGTTTTAAACATCAGCATTTTAAAAATTTACAAACAAATACGTTTTCTGTTTGAAGAATTTGATTTATCCAAAAAGGGAGCTATAGTGGCTCGTATGGAATCTCATTTTTTGAGCACAATAGACTTGAATGGGGAATCCATCTGAAACATAAAGGAAAACCATGCGCCAAATTTTTTCACGCAGATTTTCTGTGAAAAAAAAAAGGACAGTCTGCACTGCCACATTGAATAACATGGTCCGAATGCTGTCCCTGTTTGTCAGTTTTTTTTTTTGGGCAGCCTCAATTGAAAATACATTGTGCTCACTGGCCCTTTGCAAAAAAACTGGACGATTTATTTTCTAATTTTTTTTCATCAATTTCATCCCTGGCCATTCTTGGGCGTTTTTAAGACCCGGCGCAACTACTGTAGTGCGATCTTTTTTTCAGTTTCCTAGTTCATAATAAAACTATCCTTAAAATTGGATTAACGTTAAGGGGCCGTGGGGATCCGATTCACAACTTGAATGGTGAGTTTCAATCCGATTTTTTTTCACGCCCATTCGAACCAAGAAAGAAATAATTCATCCACGTTAAAAACTTGGTCACAGTCCTGCTGATGAAAAATCGCCCAGTCACAACTTTTATCTGCTTCTGATGAGCCCTTAAAATGATATCTGCAAAGAATTTACTTCTTGGGGACTTAAACGAACGCAAAAATTCCAGAGTGTGCTTTTAAATTGATTTTCCAGAAGCAGTCAACCCTTCGGAATCATGTTAGTTCCTGTTTTTATAAATAGGGACAATAAGATCCTATTGATCAATTAGTTGGTCCAAAACCCACAAGATGGGTTTAATGTTTTTTTTATTACCTTTCCAAAAGCCTCAGGCCACACGCGGCTCCGGGTTTAAGTAGGGACGACAGCAGGTGAGGTTCTCCTTGTTTTTCATACTGCCACTTTTGTAATACACAGCCAATGGCAAGGGCTCCATTATAATCAGCAGCAAGACATCGGCTTGTATTTACAGGCACTCCACACATTGTGTTCAGCTTTTCCAGGCATGGGCAGGGTCTTCTTTCTTTTGGTCTTGGCTTCTGGTCGCTCCTTTCCTAGGAGAAGACTGCAAATTTGCAGACGGTATCCTACATCAAATTTTCCCCACAAGCGAAACAAGGAGTCTCACCATCAGTATTCCTAGCATTAAGGCCCATAGCTAGATATAATCCTACATGCCCAGAGTCCCAGGGTGCTGCAATAGGAGTGGAGCGTCCGCTTTAAACCTCGTGGTTATTCACAAGGGCACCATGTTGAAGGAGGATCCTGCACACTAGGAAAAATATAGATAAGGTAAATGGTAACTTACGATTGGTGGGGTCAAGGGCAGGAACCTGCACTGATAGGTATAAGGGGCATTTTTATCCCGACGGGACACTTTTAAAGAGGAGGTCAATGCCCAACCGCCCCCCATTCTTCTCTATTCATTCCCTTATCTTATAAATCTTCCCTGCTTATCATGGCAAAAGAAGCTTATCCCCAAAACAAAATCTGCAACGGGCCCCCAATTAGCACAGGCTTTACAATAAAAGTAAAAGTCTTGTCATATTGGGGCAAAGGAATCTTTTGAGGACCCAGTCTGCGGTCCGGTCTATTGCAACCTTTACACCTATTTATATATCCCGCCGTTTATCCTGGTAAAGACTTTGTCTTACCGTATAGGAACATTTCGTACCACACTCTGGGCAGGGGGAACAAAAGAGTAACAAACAGGACAGCGCGGGATCTTACTGCTGCTTCTTCCTGTGAGGTAAACACCTTCCATATACCTATTTTGCTTCCTCCCCGCCCAGGAGCTGTGGTAGACAGACCATGTTCCTGCACAGTCAACACAGCCATTACCGTAGACACAGGGCACTTTATAAAAATCCAAACAGGAACATTTTTTTTAGCATAACCAATCATGGACTTATTTTTATTTCAAGACTATTGAGTAAAAGTACTTTCTTCAGGGGGTTTGCCCTTTAAGACCAACAGTGATTTTGAGATCTCACTTCCCGCCCGTTCATTAAACGGTGTGCAAAAATCAGGACCATAGATTTGCTAAGGATGTAGACAAAATATAGGAAGTTAAATCAAAATAATTGCAAAGAAAAACTATTTTTCTATTGCGGGGGAGAATATTGACAATTAGTAATGTCCATTCAAAAATTACTTAGGGAAAAATGAATAATGAAATTTTTTAATAAAGAGAGAATTTTATTTACCGGTGTAACTTAACATTCTCTCTCGAATGAAAAATCTAAAACAACAAGGAGCGTTGGCTTCTTATTGCCATTATTATTCTTTATCTTCTCTGTTGCAGAAGGGCTAATGGGTTCTTTGGCATCATAATCCTGGTGATCCTAACTCTTACAAATATAAGAACATTTTCATTCATCGTCTGCGATTACCCGGATTGCTACCTAATGACTAATCAGACACGCATGCCTAATAAGTTTATGAAGGCAAAACAAGTTTGAAATTTAGAGGAACATAACTTCACTGTTCCACCTTAAAGAGCTTTTTCCACATCACGAGGTGAGAGGGGAACCATCATCACTGCGGTGGTTAAATGGGCTCCATGTTCAGCAGTAGTTGGACACATCATCAGACCTCCAGCCAGGGGTTCGTGCAGTGGAAGCGCCCCTCCAGGTGCAGCAGGGTCTGCCGGCGATGCAGTAATATCGACACAGTCTGTAAAACCATGGGGAAGCAGTTTGCATAAGGTGATGTTATCTCTTGGGTATAACCAGCGCCACAATCCTGAGATAAATAAAAAAGATAAATGGTGATTTTGGGCAAATGATGTTACAAAATATAGGAAAAGTGGAGAATACAATATTAAAGGGGTTTTTTCCCAAAACGTAAAATAAAAAATTTAAACAGTCCTCATTCTTCCGGCCAACGCCTTCCCCGCCACTGCTTGGTCTAGTGTTTTGGCTACAATGGTGATGTCGCGGACAGCCACAAAACTTTTTTTTAGCAAAAAACTGAACACACGCCTTGGCACATTTAAAAAAGAACAAATTAATTCCCAGCTAATAAATTCAGACTAATAAAACTGAGGGGTCTTTCCAACCCCTAAATGTGTTTAAACACTTAAACGGGCCTAAGGGGACTTAGGGACTTATCCTATAAAATCTGCAGAATGACAGACCTATTCTCGGTGAGGACGCATCGCAGTGCACTGACGGCCCGGCGCCACTCAGAAATCTCAGGTGCAGAATGGGTATTTCTAAACACGATATGCTCAGGGCAGGAGAGGGCCAGGCCATCCAAGATTGCGATGCGATCCTCGATGAAAATAGTTCCGACGTCGCGCCCTATAACCACACTTGCAATGTAGACTTTACTAAGATATTAAACAAGAAAAAGAAACAACTCCTCAAATCAATTGAACATGGGTTGGGGCCCTATGTTGCATTTTCAAAAAACCAAAAAAAGGTGGGAGGGGTGTGGGCATGGGCTCAGCTTTACAACCCGGGATGGGGGGGGAAACAACATCAAAGTGTCACTCTCCTTAAATTCCTTCTTTATTAAAGTCCTTTAAAAATATACAACGGGGAAAAGAAACATTCAGGACCGAAAGGCCCGTCGCCTGACCACCGCATCTGCTATCCTCCCTGTCTATATGCTTTAAAAAGACTTTAATAAAGAAGGTATTTTACCAGGGAGGCCGCTTTTTTCTCTTTCACTTAGCTCAGTAAGATTTTACTTTAGCTACAAAAAAAAATTTTCATTTCATAAGCAAATTAGGCTAGGTTCCATTAGGTTCCTCAACGCGGAGGGCTGCGGACTTCCTCTGTAAACCCCCCACTGCCGCACCTCCCCGGTCACCCCCTATGCTGCAAGTGGCCTCGTACCTACCTTTATCATTAGGTACGCAGGCCTGCGGGAATTATGCGGATGCCCGCGTGTCGTTTTGACAATGCGGCGCCTGCGTCGAAAGACACCGTGTTGGAATTGTTTTGATCCTGAATCGCAAAAGACGCGCGCCTGCGTACCTAAGTAAAGATAGGTACAAACAGCCCAGCAGACAAGGGAGCCACTTCAGGAGGTTCGGCAGGGGCGGAGCACCGAGGAAGTCCGCGCCCTCCCAGCTATGAAACGCTAATGTGAACCAGCCTAGGCACCTTGGGTGCACCCTTCATGTTCCCAGTAAACCAACATCTTCTTAATGATTTGGAGCATTCTTACTCAACACTCTGTCATTAAGACGGCGGCAAAAATCAGGGCAAAGATTTGCCAAGGCTGTAAACACAAATAAAGAAAAGTTTTAATCAATGTTTATTTCAAAGAATTAACCATTTTTCTAGCAAGGGTGAAATATTGACAATTGTAATGTCTCATTTCAGAAGTTACTTGATGGAAAAATGAACTCATGTATCATTGTGCCCCCTCAATCAACAGCTGCAGATTGCACCATCTCTCTCTGCGCCGCTGCATACAGGACACACAGTACAGAGTGGCCGCTTTTGGGTCTTTTGTGCAGTGAGCAGCAGACGGGAGAGGAAAGAGGACGCCGCACTGACACTTGTGGTGCCGCTCCTGAGTTTCATTGTGAATGTTCAGGGCAGGCTCTTACCAATGTGGAAGTGATTGACTGGCTTTCCTATGTACAGGGAGGGAAGACCAGTTAACGATAGCCCACGCTGGAAAGAGCGCCTGGGGGACCGATAGTCAATCTCCAACTAGGGTCTCCACGAATCTTCAAAGGGTTTTCTTAGATATGCCAATTGTTTCATAAAAAATATACCTTGCTGCAATCAGCAGCCAAGCTCTGATTCATGCTGCCCGTATTTGTGCACATGAATCCGCCTGACAAACAAGTTTCAAAACTTGCTTTTAACAGCACTTTGCAATTTCCCCCATCAAAGAAGATGGCTACACCCCTTAAATAACATACATATACTACTGCCACAAACATTAAGCATCAACCGCCAGGCCAAACCTTGCAGGGGTCTGTCCTGAACCCCATTTCTCCCCCGATATTTAGCACAAACCAGCCTGGACCCAAATTGGCAAGGCCAAGGTTTCCACCTCTAGTGCTGCAAGGAACATGTTCTCAAGCCGGAATGCTTCTTATGGCCCTTTCTGCATAACTGCAGCTTGTCAGACCTCCACTCCTAACGTTCTCCATCCCAATTCCCACCACGGGGTGTCACATACTCAGTATTTATAGGGCTCTGTTTGTGTATGCGAGGCATGGGATGATAAATCTAACAAAGTACCCAGGCACATGCAACTACACAAAGCTACTTGTGATAATTTTTAACGGCATTGTGCCCAGACTCACATTCTTTGCACGACATTATAAATATACATATACATACACTACACACCAATCACCGGGCAGGGTGACAGACACAACAACAGATGTAGTTCAAAATAGCCCCCATCATCTCACTTTTGGGTCAGGTGCGCTCGGCACAAGCAAAACATACCTTGGTTCTTCCCCCGAAAACTTATTTTTTTAAAAAAATGAATGCACTGTACCATACATGCTGTAAGAATTCATTTAACATTTGGCAAATTCTACAAAATGTCTTTAAAAGAATAAAAAATTTGCCAAGAACCAAGATCATCGAAGCAAATATCACAGGTATCAAGGGTAACTGGCCAAAAAATGGAAGTATCCGCCCCGACACAGATACAGGAACAGCACAGAAATATGGATGCTGAAAAATCTCTGTACAGGTATATTGAGTTTTGAATAAATTTTTTCAGCGTGGGGTTCCATGGAACGATCGCCCTGCTTAGAGGGACCTGGGGACACTTATTCCAATTTTTCATGCTAACATAATTTAAGAAAGACACAAATAGGAAAGTTCTGACAGAGTTTTCATCATATTTAGTGCGAATTTCCACTACCCCATCATCCAAAGACCTGAATGAAATAGCAGTGACCACCTCCAATATTAAGTCCTCTGGGGGAAAATTTAGGACCCCGTTCTAGTGATTGGAAGGGTCTACATCATGGCGAAAGTTTTGGCCCTTTAAAAATTTTTACAGAAAGGAAGTAAAATTTCCCAGAAAATATTGCAATTACACATGTTTTGTTATCACATTTTTATTATCTTTTGGGTATAATACAAACAAAAAAAAAGAGGAAAAAAAAAACAAATTGGACAAATTTCATATAAAACCCCAAAAAATCCTGACAAGTTAATATTTGGTTGCACACCATTTGAAAGAAAAACTGCAACAACCCTTCCATACCATCAACAAGCTTCTTACACCTCTCAACTGAATTTGGACTACTCCCTTTTTCAAAATGCCCAGGCTCTCATCTTTAAAGGGGGGCCTTCTCCCAACAAACATTTTTAAGATCTCTCCAAGTGTTCAACGAGATTTAGGTCCTGCTCATTGCGGCCATTCAGACTCTGCGCACTTTGTTTCCATCCATTTCTAGTTTTCTTCTTGAAGTATGTTTGGGCTTATCCTGCTGGAAACCCAGACCTGGGCTAAACCGCTTCGACACTGGGCAGTACATTGCAACCCAAAATCCTTTTTATTCTTAAGATTACAGACCCTTGCACACAGTAAAGGCAACCCAGTGCCAGGGCGCAAACAACCCCAAAACACTTTAACCTTCACCATATTTGACTGTAGGTATGTGTTCCTTCTCATTCCATTTTAGGTAAACATAGAATGCATGCTTTAACAAAAAAATTTATATTGATTTCATCTGTCCACAAGACTCTTTCATGTTGGAACGTGTTGGAACGACTTCGAGCTGAGGATCCTCTGGGGTTGCAAGGATATTGAACCTATTTGAACAGCAAAAGTCCACCACCTGCAAGGAAAAATGGTTATCGGGGGACGGACTGGCCAGATATAAGGGCTGACCTCCCATGATCCTCGACGGTGATCAATTGTTCTTCCGGTCAGGTTGGAAATCAGCTTGCTTTTCTGCGTCTCCTGCATCATTCAGATAAGTAACTTTCTGTTTTTTTTTTTTT
>JARQOD010000007.1:51864590-51896894 GCA_033576555.1 Oophaga sylvatica | reverse complement strand
AAGTTTAAAAAAATAGTTGAGGTTATACGTCTCCATTGCCTATGCCTTCAAAAAGTATGGTCATTCCTCCTTTCTCTATTGCTTTCCTAAAATCACAGATAGGGTGGTAAGTTGATAAATTTGACTGACTTAAATTGAAAGTGATGCTTCCCCTATCTGAATTGTATAAATTGTCTCCACATGTTGAGAAGTAACCTGTTTAACCACCAAACTACATTGATAAACCTGGCCTAAGCTATTGTGGTGCATGTTTTTCTTTCTCCAGTGTGTTGCTACCTGCTTATGATTGGTAAGTGTCATACAGGAGTAAGAACTACACACACTCAGTGAAAACTATCTGATAATACCCACTTGGACTTAACAAAAGTTAACTCATTTGGTGCAAAATAATGGAGAGGCAAAATAAAAAAAACTAAAGGTTTTATTTCACACTGCAGCCAACTATTACATCATGTATCCTGTTGCACATAAAAAATTGGGGGAAAGGTCCTCTTTAAAGGCACTTGCCTCATGGCCTAGGATAAGAAGCCAAACCAGAAACTTCATTTGCAATACTGTGAAACATGTCTGCAAATGGCGCTTCTGGTTTGGCTTCTTATCTTTAATCATGTGGCAAAGACCTTTAAAGGGAGTTCTAGTGTTGCCATTTCTATTGCGTGGCCCTAGAGTTCCTGTCATCTGTCCCTCTGAAGAGGCTAATTACATATTTAAATTCCCTGAGGAGCACTGTATGGCCTATAAGTCTCCTTACACCAATTTAGCACTCCAAACAAGGAGAGACACTATCTAGAAAGCTGTCATGCTCCCTTTATTTTATATCTATGAGCTGGCAATTACGGTAACTTGCTGGACTGTGCAACACGTAAGGAACTTACCATGTTGCCGTTTATAAAAGGTGGAATACAACAAGAATCCAGAGAAGTTGTCATTGTCATTTAAAATTACCTAAATTACAGTTATTGGTCAGGTAAATCTCCAGCTGTTTAGATATGTAAAAAAATAAAAAGGAGTTAATCCAGTGATAGGGTGATTGTTCTGAATTTGTACGCAAAATTGAAAATCTATTGCATAAAAAAGTCAAGAAGCTTAACATTAATCAGCAGAGGTCGGTACTTCACTGTAGAGATAGAGGGACGCAGGAATATATTTATGTCATAACATTGTGGATATGGTTACCCCTTTAAATAAAGTTCCGATTCCAATGTTTTCAATAGTCTCTTTCCATCATAGTAAGGGGATTTTAGTTGTACATTAACTCAAATGATACATTTCACAAGCCACATAAAAGAAAATAAAGATGATCAATAGAAAAATAAAAACATTGGCCGGTATGTGATGAAATGCATTTCCAGGGCGTTTCTAGTGATTCAAAGCAGGCTGGCACGCTGCTCTGTCGAGAGCAGAACATAGTCTTTAATTACTGTAGGGATTGGTAGTAAAGGAATGAAAAGGTGACACTGACTACCAAAATGTTTGCGGAGTGAAAATCTGCACATGTGCTGCAGTGATCGCACTCCTCCGGAAACACCGAAGAATGTTGTGTAGAAGGAATGATGAGCCTACAAGAAAAAAAATAATATGGGATAATGATGAAGTATTGAGAGTCTCAAAGGAGTCATTGATATTCTAAGAGAGGAGTGTTTTACCCATTGCAATAGAGCCAGTTTTAATACTTTGGGCCCGTCTTAACAGATTGACCACAACGATTAGGTTCCATGTAACAGCCTGATACGGTGGCATACAGAGTGTTTTGACTGTTTATAGAGCCATAGGGAGTCTGTGTATTATATAAAGGCTCCTCACATAAGACTCTGGTGGGTACAAGAAACCTAACCTGGGAACTTCAGTCAACAAAGGAAACCAGAGAATTGCACTACTGGCATCCACTTAAATGGATTATCCAGTCCAGTTATTAAAAGGGGTTATCCAGTCTCCCACTAATCAATATTAGACAAATGTGGGGATAGACCCATAGGCACGTCCTCTGTTGATCAGCTGTTTGAAGAGTTTGTGGTGCTGCAACTTCTCCAATGTTTTTATTACGTTGCAGGCTTGTTCCTTGAAGGTTTTGCCTCTTTGTCCTATTTACGTCATCAGAATGATGGTCCTACAAAAAATATGGCACATGCAAGTACGGAGAGGCTCATAAGCTGATGGAAACACTAAAGAAGCTGCTGAAGACTTTTCAAACCGCGGATCATCAGAGTGCCATAGTGAGACCCACCAATCTAATATTGAGGACGTATCCTGAAGATAAGCCACCAATCTTCAAAGATTTCGTAATAAGCTGCTACAAATAGGATAAGCAGTTTTCCAAAATCTTTCTGACCTGAAACACATCGTGAGGGATGTCTTGTCTCCATTTGCTGCAGACTTGAAGGTTTAAGTATGAGTTATAAAGCATTGAAATCAGTTCAGGAAGAGCAGAGCAGTAACGCAGAACCTGTAAAGATAACGTATAGATATCTATCATATACATCTACATATGTTTATTATTCACTGGTAAACTGGTAAATTTGTAGGTAGTGTTTTTCATCAAAAAGAAAATTTCAGATCACCCCTGAGATGTAATCCCAGTCCGCCACGGAGCACGATATCCTCGCTGCTGCACAGCGCCTGGGACAATGAGGAAATAGAAGTGGATCCAGCTCAACACACCGGGCAATTAATTAAAATTCAACAATCTTTATTGACAAATCCTTTTAAAACTTGTAGAAAAGACAAAAAAAGGACATCTCAGAGGACAAAGCATATACTATGGGGTGGTGTGTATAAGAAATATTGCCTTACGCGTTTTGAGTGAAAAACTCTTGAACACTGGCTAAGCCAGATTGTTGAATTTTAATTAATTGCCCGATGTGTTGAGCTGGATCCACTTCCATTTCCTCAGTGTTTTTCATCACCAATTTTGTCCCACTAACTTTGCTCACAAGAATCTCGGGATCAGCATTCTTAGGGCTCTTTCACAGGTCAATGTGTCCGGTACATGTGGTGACAGTTTTTAAATGTAAAAAAAATGACACAGGGTTCCCCTGTATTTTTGATTACCAGCGCAGCCATGCAAAACTGACAGCTGCGGCCTGCAACCCTCAGCTGTCAATGATAGCAAGGCTGGTTATCAAGAACAGAGGGGTTCATTCATCAGTGGTTCTCAGCCTGAGTGGTTGCAACTTGGCACTATCCAGGTTGAAAACTGTTTATCCTCACACTTGGATTACGGCGTGGGACAGAACATCGGACAGGTAAGGTATATTTTTTTTATTTTGGATTTATTACAGGAGATGAGGACTTGAATGCAATGGGCATTAGGTGACTATAACTGTTATTTTTAAATAAAAATGGTAAAATGTGTTTTTTTTTATATTTCAAATAAAAGACTTTACATTTACTGTGTGTTTATTTATAAATATAACTATAGGATTAGTAATGGAGAGGCATCTTATAGACACTTCTCCATTATTAATCCATGGGCTCGATGTCAGCAGACAATACAAAAGTGACATCAACCCCAAAAATATGAACCCCACTTGCCACCGCCACAGGGCAAGTGGGAAGAGGCGGGCAAAGCGCCAGAATTGGCACATCTAATAGATGTGCCTTTTCTGGGCAGCTGCGGGCTGCTATTTTTAGGCTGGAGGCCAATATCAATGTCCCATTACCAGCCTTAGAATACCAGCCTACAGCTGTCTGCTTTAGCAAGGCAGGTTGTCAAAAATGGGGGAAACCCTCACCGTTATATTAAATTATTTATTTAAATAATAAAAAACAGCGTGGAGACCCCTCTATTCTTGATAACCAGACTTGCTAAAGTTTACAGCTGAGGGTTGCAGCCCGCAGCTGTCAGTTTTGCCAGGCTGGTTATCAAAAATACAGGGGAACCCAAGCCATTTTTTTTTAAAATTTATTTATTTATAGCTCAGCCGGCTCATGAATACATTCATCTGCCGCTGCCTGCTCTCGCTGTTATCAGCTGAATTAAACTCTCAACAGTGTCCCCTGCTAGCATTGATCACAGTGCGAGCAGGGGAGAATGATGCGAGCTGTCTTCAGCACCCGGTGCCAGGGAACAGCGCGAACGATACCGAAGCTTTCCAGCTGCCGGTACATGTGGAACTGATGTGGCACACGGGCGGCACACGGTTGTCACACGTATACCACAAGTATTACAAACAGGTACTCACAGACACTGATATCTCCGGTACTGTTTTTTTCCGGTACCAGAAATATCAGGACATGTGAAAGAGCCCCTAGGCAAAGTTCACACGAACGTATAAAAAAAATCATCCGAACTTCGTCCAGAAAAATCAGACAATTTTTTTCTCATCATTGCTATGCAATCTGTTGTTACACATCAGCAGTTATTAAAAATTTACAAGACTAAATACAGTTTTCTGTATTGAAGAATTGCATTTATCCGTAAAAATCGGATGCTATACTGTGGCTCTGTATGGAATCTCATTTTTTGAGCACTAATAGACTTGAATGGGGAATCTCATCTGAAACATAAAAGAAATTAGCGCATGCTGCCATTTTTGTCAAGCGCAGATTTGGTCTGTGAAAAAAAAAATGGACAGTCTGCACTGCCACATTGAATAACATTGGTCCGAATGCTGTCCGTGTGTTGTCAGTTTTTTTATGGGCAGCACTCAGATTGAAAATACAGTTGTGCTCACTTGGCCTTTGCAATAGAAAACTTGGACGATTTATTTCTAATTTTCATCAGATTTTCATCCGTGTGCCATTCTTGTGTCTGTTTTTAAGACCGTGCGCTATCTACTGTATGTGCGATCTATTTTCAGTTTCCTAGGTTCATAATAGAAATCTATCCTTAAAATTGGATGTAACGTTGATGGTCCGTGTGGGATCCGATTCACAGACTTGAATGTGTGAGTTTCATCCGATTTTTTTCTCACGCCCATTCGAACCAAGAAAGAAATAATTCATCAGCACTGTTAAATAACATTGGTCACAGTCCTGTTTGATGAAAAATCGCCCAGCTCACATCTGATTTATCTGCTCGTCTGCATGAGCCCTTAAAATGATATCTGCAACAGAATTTGACTTCTTGGGGATCTTAAAGCTGGAACTGCAAATAAATTCCAGCATGTGTGCGTTATGTTATATTGATTTTCACAGAAGCATGTCAACACCTTCTGGAATCATGTTAGTTCCTGTTTTATATGAATAGGGACAATAAGATCACTATTGCATCTAATTAGTTGGGTCCTAAACCCACATAGATGGGTTTAATGTTTTTTATACCTTTCCAAAAGCCTCAGGACACACACTGCGGGCTCCGTGGTTTAGTAGGGTACGTACAGCGAGGTGAGGTCTCTTGTCTTCATACTGCTCAGCATTTTGTAATACACAGCTCAATGGCAGGGCTCCATTATAATCAGCAGCATTGACATCTGCATTGTATTTACAGAGCAACTCCATCACATGGTGTTCAGCTTTTCTGCAGGCATGGTGCAGGGGTCTTCTTTCTTCTTGGTCTTGGGCTTCTGGGTCTGCTCCTTTCTCTAGGAGAAGACTGCAAATTTGCAGACAGGTATCCTCATCATCAAATTTTCCTCCACAAGCTGAAATCAATGGAGTCTCACCATCAGTATTCCTAGCATTAATGTCTGCTCCATAGCGTAGATATAATCCTACGTGACCCAGTAGTCCGAGGCGTGCTGCAATATGGAGTGGAGCGTCCTGCTTTACCTCTGTGGGTTGATTCACAAGGGCACCATGTTGAAGGAGGATCTCTGCACATCTAGGGAAAAATATAGATAAGGCTAAATTGGTAACTTACTGATTGGTGAGGGTCTAAGGGCAGGAACCTGCACTGATAGGTAGTAGGGGTCATTTTTATCCCTGACGGGACACTTTTAGAGGTAGGTCAGATGCCCAACCGCCTCTCCATTCATTCTCTATTCATTCTCTTATCTTATAAATCTGTCCCTGCTTATCAGTGGCAAAACTTGAAGCTTATGGGCCCCAATGCAAAATCTGCAACAGGGCCCCCAATTAGCACAGGTCTTTACAATAAAAGTAATAGTCTTGTCATATTGGGGCAAAGGAATCTTTTGAGGACCCTAGTCTGCAAGGTCCGGGTGCTATTGCAACCTTTACACCTATTATATATATGCCCTGCCTGCTTTATCCTGGGTAATGACTTTGTCTTACCGTATAGGAACATTGATCGTACCACAGCTTCTGGGCAGGGGAGGAAGCAAAAGAGTATACAAACAGGACAGCGCGGGATCTTTACTGCTGCTTCTTCCTGTGAGGTAGAACACCTGTCCATATACGCTATTTTGCTTCCTCCCCTGCCCAGGAGCTGTGGTATGATCAGACCATGTTCCTGCACAGTCAGACACAGCCATTACACAGTAGACAGCAGGGGCACATTTATAAGATTATCTCAGAACAGGAACATTTTTTTTAGCATATCCAATCATGGGACTTATTTTTATTTCAAGATCTATTGAGTAAAATGTACTTTCTTCATGGGGGTTGCCCTTTAAGACCAACAGTGATTTTGGAGTATCTCACTTCCGCGCTCCGTTCATTAAGACTGGTGTGCAAAAATCAGGACCATAGATTTGCTAAGGAGCTGTAGACATAAATAGTAGGATAGTTAAATCAACAATAATTGCAAAGAATAACTATTTTTCTTATTGCGGGTGTGAGAATATTGACAATTAGTAATGTCTCATTTCAAAAATTACTTATGGGAAAAATGAATAATGAAATTTATAAAGAGAGAATTATTATTTACACTGGTGTAACTTTACGATTCTCATCTCGAATGAAAAATCTAAAACAATCTAAGGACCTGTTGGCTTCTCTATGTGCCATTTATTATTCTGTTATCTTCTCTGTTGCAGAAGGGGCTAATGTGGTTCTTTGGCATCATAATCCTGGTGATCTCTATCTCTTACAAATATAAGAACATTTTCATTCATCTGTCTGCGATTACCCGGGATTGTTCTAGCCTAGATGACTATATCTGAGACATCGCAGTGCCTAATGAAGTTATGAAGGCAAAAGCGAAGTTTGAAATTTAGAGGAACATAACTTGCACTGTTCCTACCTTAAAGAGCTTTTCACATCACAGAGGTGTAGAGGGGTGAGACCATCATCACTGCGGTGGTTAGTATGGGCTCCATGTTCTAGCAGTAGTTGGACACATGCATCATGACCTCCAGCGCAGGCTTCGTGCAGTGGAGAGCGCCCTCCAGGTGCAGCATTGGGATCTGCACGGCGATGCAGTAGATATCGGACACAGTCTGTATAACCATGGGAAGCAGTTATGCATAAGGGTGATGTTATCTCTTGGGTATAATCCAGCGTCCACAATCCTGAGATAAATAAAAAATGATGAAATGGTGATTGGGCAAATGATGTTACAAAATATAGGAAAAGTGGAGAATACTAATATTAAAGGGGTTTTCCAAATGCTGTAAAATAAAAAATATATCAGGTCCTCATTCTTCCTGGTGTCCAACGCCAGTTCCCCGCCACTGCTTGGGTCTTAGTGTTTTGGCTACAATGGTGATGTCGCGTTGACAGCGCACAAAACTGTTTTAGCCAATCACTGAACACAGCGGCCTTGGCACATTTTAAAAAAGTAACAAATTAAATCCCAGCTAATAAATTCAGACTAATAAAACTGAGGGGAGTCTTTCCACCCCTAAATGTGGTTTAAACTACTTATACGGGCCTATAGGGGACTTAGGGACTTAGTCTCTATAAGTCTGCAGAATGACAGACCTATTTCTCGTGTGAGGAGCGCATCGCAGTGCACTGACTGGCCCGGCGCCACTCATGATCTCAGTGTGACAGAATGGTGTATTTCTATGCAGCTGATATGCTCAGGTCAGGAGAGGTGCCAGGCCAGTCCAAGATTGCGATGCGATCCTCGCATGAGAAATATGTCCGACTGTCTGCGCCCTATAACTCACACTTGCAATGTAGACTTTACTAAGATATTAAACAGAGAAAAAGAAACAACTCCTCAATATCAATTGAACATGGGTGGGGTCCTCTATGTTGCATTTTCAAAAAGCCAAAAAAAGGTGGGAGGGGTGTGGTGCAGTGGTGCTCAGCTTTACAGACCCTGGATGGGGGGGGGAAACAACATCAAAGTGTCACTCATCCAATTAAATTCCTTCTTTATTAAAGTCCTTTAAAAATATACAGACGGGGAAACGAAACATTCAGGTACGCGAAACGGCCGTCGCCTGACCAGCCGCATCTGCTATTCCTCTGCCTGTCTATATGCTTTAAAAGACTTTAATAAAGAAGGTATTTTACCAGGTGAGTGCCGCTTTTCTCTTTCCACTTAGCTCAGTATAGATTTTACTTTAGCTAGGCAAAAAAAATGTTTTCATTTCATAAGCAAATTAGGCTAGGTTCACATTAGCGTTCCTCAGAGCTGCGGAGGGCTGCGGACTTCCTCTGTGAAGCTCCCCCCACTGCCGCACCTCCTCCGGTCAGCTCCGCCTATGTCTGCATGTGGCCTACGTACCTACCTTTATCATTAGGTACGCAGGCCGTGCGGATGTATGCGGATGCTTCCGCATGTGTCGTTTTGACAATGCGGCGACCCGCGTCGAAAGCACCGTGTTGGAATTTGTTTTGATCGCTGCATCGTCAAAACGACGCGCGGCCTGCGTACCTAATGTTAAAGATAGGTACACAGGCCGCATGCAGACATAGGCGGAGCTGACTTCAGGAGGTTCGGCAGTGGGCGGAGCTGACCGGAGGAAGTCCGCAGCCCTCCACAGCTCTGAGGAACGCTAATGTGAACCTAGCCTTAGGGCACCTTGGTGCACCCTTCATGTTCCCATGTAAGACCAACATGCTTCTTAATGAGTTTGGAGCATCTTACTTCAACACTCTGTTCATTAAGACTGGCGTGCAAAAATCAGGGCAATAGATTTGCCAAGGAGCTGTAAACACAAATAATAGAATAGTTTAATCAATGTTATTTGCAAAGATTAACCATTTTTCTTATTGCAGGTGTGAGAATATTGACAATTAGTAATGTCTCATTTCAAAAGTTACTGATGGAAAAATGAAGCTCAGTGTATCATTGTGCCCCCTCAATCAACATGCTGCAGATGTGCACTCATCTCTCTGCTGCGCTCGCTGCATACAGGATCACACAGTACAGAGTGGCCGCTGTGTGGTCTTTTGTGCAGTGAGCGAGCAGACAGGAGAGAGGAATGAGAGGACGCCTGCACTGACACTGTGTGTGTGCTCGGCTCCTGTAGTTTCATTGTGAATGTTCAGGGCAGGCTCTTACCAACACAAGTGGAAGTGATTGACTGGTCTCTTCCTATGTACAGGGAGGGAGAGACCAGTTAATCGATAGCCGCAGCGCTGGAAAGAGCCGGCCTGGGGTGGATCCGGACTAGTCTAATCTCCAACTAGGGTCTCCAGCTGAATCTTCAAAGTGTATTTTCTTAGATATGCCAGATTGTTTCATAAAATAATATACCTTGCTGCAATCATGCAGCCAAGCTCTGATTCATGCTGCCCGTAGTTTGTGCAGCATGAATCGCCTGACATACACAGTTCAAACTTGCTTTTTAACATGCACTTTGCAATTTCCCCCATCTAAGAAGATGGCTACGACCCCTTAAATAACATACATATACTACTGACGCACAAACATTAAGCTATCATACCTGCCAGGCCAAACCTTGCAGGGGTCTGTGCCTGATACCCCATTTCCTCCCCTCTGATATTTAGCACAGAGTCTGCATGCCTGGATCCCAGAAGTTGGACAAGGCCAAGGTTTCCAGCCTCTAGTGCTGCAAGGAACATGTTCTCTGGAGACGGATGCTTCTTATGGCCCATTTCTGCTATAATCTGCAGCTTGTGCAGACCTCCACTCCTAACGTTCTCCATCCCAATAGCCCACCACTGTGGTGTCACAGTACTCAGTATTTATAGGGCTCTGTTTGTGTATGCGAGGCATGGGATAGATAAATCTAACAAAGTACCCAGGTCACATGCAGACTACACAAAGCTACTTGTGATTATTTTATCGGCATTGTGCCCAGACTCACATTCTTTGTCAGCGACATTATAAATATACATATACATACACTACACACAATCACCGGGCAGTGGTGACAGACACATACAACATGATGTAGTTCAGGAAATATGCCCCATCTATCTCAGCTGTTGGGTCAGGTGCTGCTCGGCATCAATGCAAAACATACCTTGGTTCTTCCACTGAAAACTTATTATTTTAAAAATATGAATGCACTGTACCAGTACATGCTAGTAAGAATGTCATTTAACATTTGGCAAATTCTACAAAATGTCTTTAAAAGAATAAAAAATTTGCCAAGAACCAAGATCAATCTGAAGCAAAGTAGTCACAGGATATACAAGGGTAACTGGCCAATAAATGGAAGTATCCGCCCCGACACAGATACAGGAACAGGCACAGAAATATGGATGGCTGAAAAATCTCTGTACAGGTATATTGTAGTGTTTGAATAAATGTTTCAGCGTGGGTTCACATGGAACGATCTGCCTCTGCTTAGAGGGACCTGGTGGACATCTTATTTCCTAATTTTCATGCTAACATATTTAAGAAAGACACAAAGTAGGAAAGTTCTGACAGAGTTTTCATCATATTTAGTGCTGAATTCCACTATCTCCAGTCAGTCCTATAGACACTGAATGAAATAGCAGTGACCACCTCTCAATTTTAAGTCCTCTGGAGGAAAGTTCAGGACCCCGGTTCTAGTGATTGGAGAGGGTCTACAGTCATGGCTGAAAGTTTTGGCACACTTTAAATTGTTACAGAAAAGGAAGTATTTCTCCCAGAAAATTATTGCAATTACACATGTTTTGTTTAATTACAAATACAAAAAAAAACAGAGGAAAAAAAAACAAATTGGACATAATTTCATATAAAACCCCAAAAATAGTCCTGACAAAGTTAATATTTGGTTGCACACCATTTGAAATGAATAACTGCAATCAATCCCTTCCGATAGCCATCAACAAGCTTCTTACACCTCTCAACTTGAATTTTGGACTACTCCTCTTTTTCAAAATGCTCCAGGTCTCTCATCTTTAAGGGTGCCTTCTCCCAACAGCAATTTTAAGATCTCTCCACAGGTGTTCAACGAGATTTAGGTCCTGACTCATTGCTGGCCACTTCAGATCTCTGCAGCACTTTGTTTCCATCCATTTCTAGTTGCTTCTTGAAGTATGTTTGAGGTCATTATCCTGCTGGAAGACCCATGACCTAGGGCGTAAACCCAGCTTTCTGACACTGGGCAGTACATTGCAACCCAAAATCCTTTGTTATTCTTAAGATTACATGATCCCTTGCACACAGTTAAGGCACCCAGTGCCAGAGGCGCAAAACAACCCCAAAAATCTTTTAACCTTCACCATATTTGACTCTAGGTACTGTGTTCCTTTCTCATTCCATTTTAGGTAAACAGTAGAATGCTATGCTTTAACAAAAAATTCTATATTGATTTCATCTGTCCACAAGACTCTTTCATGTTGTGAACGTGTTGGAGACGACTTCGGAGCTGAGGCATCCTCTGGTGGTTGCTAAGGATATTGAACCTATGTTGAACAGCAAAAGTCCACCACCTGCAATGGATAAATGGTTATCAGGGGGGACGGACTGGCCAGATATAAGTGAGCTGACCTCCCATGATCCTCGACGGTGATCAATTGTTACTTCCTGGTCTAGGTTGGAAATCAGCTTGCTTTTCTGCTGTCTCCTGCTATCATTCAGATAAGTAACTTTCTGTTTTTTTTTTTCTGTGGTTTGATTTTCCTTGTTTTTTGCTGCCTTGCTTTTGAGTTCAGCCGGGTCCCCTTTGGGGGCTTGTGCTGGTCTCTGTTCTCTTTTTGTATTTGTTCATTTGCTCTGTTCATGTGATTTTTTACTGCTGGGTAGCTGTGTGTTCACACCAGAGATCTGATATAGGTGGTCGAGACGGTGTGGTCTCAGCATTTTTGGATTTAGAAGTGTTGGAGTTTTTCCTAGGGTTTTGTTGGGTTGCAGACAGTATTCTCTCCTGTACAATCCTATCTAGACAGTTTGGGCCCCAGCGTTTGCTCAATCTATTTTCTGTCTGCGTTCATGTTTTCATCTTTTCTAACCGCCATTATATGTTTGGGGGCTTCTTATTTCTTTGGGGCTCTACTCCAGGGCAGTTAGCTTTCCTCTTTCCATCTTCAGGGTTAGCTAATCCCTCCAGCTGTGACGAGGCGTCTAGGGCACCGTAAGAACGTCCCACGGCTGCTTCTAGTTGTGCGGTTAGTTTAGGGGTCTGCAACCTATTAGATCCCAACCTCTCTGGTGTTTGGCTGTCTTTGCAGTTTTTTGCTCCTGCCCTCCTCAGCTACCAAATCATAACACTTTCCCAGAAAGATTTTGGCTTACTCAGTACATTTTGGCAAACTGCAGTCTAGCTTTTTGATGTCTCTTTGTCAGCATTGGGTCCTCCTGGGTCTCCTGCCATAGGGCTTCTTTTTATTAAAATGTCAACTGATAGTTTACTGATAGTTTGGCTGACACTGATGCACCCTGAGCCTGCAAAACAGCTTGAATTTCTTTGGAATTTTATTGGGGCTGCTTATCCACCATCCAGACTATCCTGTGTGACAACCTGTGATCAATTTTTCTCTGCTGTCCACATCCAGGGAGATTAACTATGGTGCCATGGATTGTAAATTTATTGATTATGCTGTGCACCGTGGACAAAGGAACATCAAAATCTCTGGAGATGGACTTAAAAAATATTTAGAATTGAGAGTCCTCAGTCACCTGACCTGGAGTCATCTTCTATCTCTTCCCCGCGAACATGCACTTCCACTCTTGGGGTTCCTACTACTATAATTCATCCTTGACTTTCACTTTTGTCTTTGACCAGCAGATGGTGGTGTTCACTGGTAGTTACTCAGCTAAGCATCAACTGTACATGGTGGGCCATTTATACGGATACACCTAAATAAAATGTGAATGGTTGGTGATATCAAGTTCCTGTTTGTGGCACATTAGTATATGGGAGGGAGAAAACTTTTCAGGATGGGTGGTGACCATGGCGGCCATTTTGAAGTCGGCTATTTTGGATCCAACTTTATTTTATCCAATGGGAAGAGGGTCATGTGACACATCAAACTTATTGAGAATTTCACAAAAAAACAATGGTGTGCTTGGTTTTAACGTAACTTTATTCTTTCATGAGTTATTTACAAGTTTATGACCACTTATAAAATGTGTTCAAAGTGCTGCCCATTGTGTTGGATTGTCAATGCAACCCTCTTCTCCCACTCTTGACACACTGATAGCAACACCGCAGAAGAAATGCTAGCACAGGCTTCTAGTATCCGTTGTTTCAGATGCTGCACATCTCTTATCTCTAGTAATAATTTGCTTATAAAACAGTGATTTTATCAAAACTACAGCAAGCAACTAAGAAAGTGGCACATCTCTGAATCAGGGTCTCTGTCTCTACATTATGTTGCTGTCAGATTAGGTGGCAAAAAGATGACAAATTTCATTTAAAAAAAGTTGCCATTTTTGCACAAAAATTCGTCACGCAAAATTTTACAGCTTTTTTTTACACCTAGAGAATAAAGTCCTGAATAAACTTATATCTCTGTATTGTGCTATCTACTTTCATGCAACTCATGTCCATCTCACTGCTAAATCTGCTAATCTGGTGATTACATCACAAGTCGCCATTTTCAGCTCAAATATATCAACCAATAAGTAACACATACCATGGTTCTTGCAGTTCCATCTCATCTCTTCTCCCTTGATAACCAGGGTATGATTCACAATCTCCAGACACTCTCTGAACAGCATGATGATTCCATCCAAATCACCCTCACAAAAGCAGCGTAGAATATGTCCATCGTCCCAGTAGTGGCTCCTAAACATTCTCTCTTCTTTGGTCTGCGCGCAGACAGCAGACTCCTGATATCAGAGCAGAGCCCAGGACTGGATATGACATCCTAGGGTAACCTCATCAGCTGGAGATCTTTTGTATTTTAATCCATATAGGTTGTAATTTCTTTTTTTAACTTCTAAGGCTAAGCATGATAAAGTAAGTGAGATGTAATGTATTAGACCAAGGATTAACAGAATACAAAGTGTCCTGAAATAATGGCAAACAGAAAGACGGTTGTAACAAAAAAAGAAAAGACTCCAGGACAAAATTTAGAAGGCTCCTCTGACATCAGGGCTGTATTTTGAGGTCCGCAAGTTATGCGCCATTGTCTTTATACTTGAAATTTTATGTGCTTTTTGAACTAGTATAATAACAAATTTGGTGACTTTAATAGATTAAATAATGGCAGAGGTTGTGGAAAGGAAAAGTGCTGCAATTATCCATAGCATCCAATCAGGTTATAACTCTCAGTTTTTAGTTGCTCTTAGTTTACATTTTTCTTAACTTTTAATACATCTCCACTGAAATTGGCTTGTTTATGGAGCTTTAATGAGGGTTGTCCAGCGAGTGCGACACAAGACTTTCTTTGTTTTTTTGCCAAATGTAAAGTCCTCCTTTCGTGGTCCCTGACTATCCACTTTTAGACTTAGTCAGAGATAGACAGTTGGCATACAGAAATGCGCTGACACTTCTGACACTTTGCTTGTACATGTGACACATACTTGTGGCTGTGACTGCCCAGTCTTTGTGTCTCACACACTTGCAGTCCATATTACAACCCTTCCGTGGTCAACTTCGCATTTCACATTTGTATTGTCTGGTGACACTCCATTACTAATCCTATAGTTGTATTGTAATATAAACACACAGCACATATAAAGTCTTTCATTTGAAATAAAAACATAACATACTTTTCTCTTTTTATTTAAAAATAACAAACACAGTTATACTCCCGTAATGCCCATTCCATTGAAGCCCTTGTCTCTTGTAATAAAACAAAAATAAAAAACAACCATATCCTTTACCTGTTTCCTGTTCTGTACCATGCCGTAGTCCATGACTGGGGATAAATAGTTTTCTTTTTGGACGGTGCCAAAATGACACCATCCAGGCTTAGAACCACTAATGAGCTGCTGTGGGTGCAGCATCAGCGAGCAGCGGTGACATCATCTAGTTTACTGCTGGTCACTGAGGCTGCGTTCCCATCCGGGTGGAACTGCGATGACCTCAGCACTGTGAGAAAAAATCAGTGAGTTCACCGCAGTTCTTCCTTCTAGGTATTAACCCTCGTCAAGCTAGGTGTTCTTAGTTCTTTGCTCGCTTCAACTTCACTCTCCATTTTCGGCCTGCTGATAAAAACGTCAAGTTGGACGCTGTCTCCAGCTCATTCCAGGCCTCCAACCAGGAGGAGGAGCTTAAACATAATATTGAGCCCTCCAAAGTAATCACGGTCGCTCACCTGTACTTGTCTTCCCTCTGGTAAGACTTACCGTATTTTTTGGACCATAAGACGCACTTTTTTCCCCCCAAAATTTGGGGGAAAATGGGGGTGCGCCTTATGGTCCCAACATACCAAAAAATCCGGTGGCAGCGGCGGTCCCGGTGGTGGCGGCGGCGGTCCCGGTGGCGGCGGCAGCCTTCCTGTGGTGTCTGGCCAGCAGCGGGGCTCTGTGCTGCGTGGGGGGCTCCGCCGGCATTTCCCTCTTAGCCGGACAGCCCCCCGCAGCTCCGCTGCTGCGGCCTCCTGATACATGGCCGCCAGCGGCCTCCGGTGGCGGTCCCGACGAAGTCTTCCGTGCGGTGGTTCCGGGGCAGCAGCCGGCTCTGTGCTGCAGGGGGGCTCCGCCGGCATTTCGGTCTTAGCCGGAAAGCCCCCCGCAGCTCCGCTCTCTCCTGCATCTCGGTGGCGTCCTCAAACATGGCCGCCAGGGGACTCCGGTAAGATGGCCGCCAAATCTCATTCAAGTCTCGGCAACGAGATCTCTTCTCCCGAGATCTCGTTGCCGAGACTTGAATGAGATTTGGCGGCCATCTTACCGGAGTCCCCTGGCGGCCATGTTTGAGGAGCCACCGAGATGCAGGAGAGAGCGGAGCTGCGGGGGGCTTTCCGGCTAAGACCGAAATCCGGCGGAGCCCCCCTGCAGCACAGAGCCGGCTGCTGCCCCGGAACCACCGCACGGAAGACTTCGTCGGGACCGCCACCGGAGGCCGCTGGCGGCCATGTACCAGGAGGCCGCAGCAGCGGAGCTGCGGGGGCTGTCCGGCTAAGAGGGAAATGCCGGCGGAGCCCCCCACGCAGCACAGAGCCCCGCTGCTGGCCAGACACCACAGAGCACAGGAGGCTGCATTGGGACCACCGCTATGGGATGTGAGTACCATATATTGCACAGCGACCCCACAGAGCACAGCGACCCCACAGAGCACAGCCACCCCACAGAGCACAGCCACCCCACAGAGCACAGCCACCCAACAGAGCATAGCCACCCCACACAGCACAGCCACCCCACAGAGCACCCCTGCAACACAGAGCACTTAGGACTGTAAGACGGACCCCCATTTGACACATTATTTTTTTTTCCCTGTTTTCCTTCTGAAAATTTGGGGTGCGTCTTATGGTCCGGTGCGTCTTTTAGTCCGAAAAATACAGTACGTGTCTGAACCTGATAGGAAGCTGGTTCTTTTCTGGGGTCATTCATCTATGGTAGCGGGTCATATCAGACAGAAGAAAACAGCTCCTTATCTCTCAACACTATTGGTGGCCTACCCTGCGCAAAGATATTGAGAATTTTGTCTCCTCATAAGACTCCCAAACAACTTCTGACTGGTTGGTTGCTTCTCTTGCAAGTGTCTTCTGAACCCTGGCAGCCTATCCCCATGGATTTCATCACGGATCTGCCAGTATCGGCCGGGAGTACTGTCATCTGGGTAATTGTGGATCGTTTCTCCAAGATGGCTCACTTCACCCCACTATCCAGTGCTCCATCTGCGCCAGTACTGTCAAAATAATTTATTCTTCATGGCCTACCACTTCACATAACACCTCTATCAGAGACTCAGTTTACCTCTCGTTTCTGGAGGGCCACCTGTAAGCTACTGGATGTTACTTTGGATTTCTCATCATCCTGCTATCCTCAGTCCAATGTCCAAGTGAAACGAGTCAATTAGATCCTAACCAATTTCAATTTGTCAATGCTCACAATAGTAACTGGGCTGAACTCTTGCCTTGGGTCGAATTCTCTTACAATAACCACGTGAGCGAGTATACTGCCAAATCTCTGTTTTTTGTGTTATACGGTCAACACCCCAAAGTTCTGTTTCCTGTGGTTATCACCTCCGATATTCCTGCTGCCGATTCCCTCCTCAGGAATATTTCAGAGATCTGGAAGGACATCAATGCATCCTTAGTAAAATCCTCCTAGCGGGTTTGTCTCTGTTTCATCCTGGAGATAAGGTCTGGCTTTCATTTAAGTATGTCCGTCTCAAGATACCATTCTATAAATTTGGTCGTAGATTCATTGGTCTGTTCGAAGTGTTGAAATAAATTAATCCAGTAGCCTACACACTTAAACTCCCGGCCTCTTTGCGAATCTCCAATTCCTTCCATGTGTCTCTTCTCAAACCTGTTGTCCTCAGTTATTTCTTCAAGGTTCCTGGTTCCACTCCGGCTCCTGTCAGCACTGAGGATGTTTTCGAGGTAGAGATTGAGAACATTCTGGCCACCAAGAGGGTAAGAGGAAAGACCTTTTTTCTTGTGGAGTGGAAAGGTTTGGTCCTTAGGAGAGGTCCTGGGAGCCCGGAAAGAACATCCATGCCCCTCTCCTCCTGAAGAGACTTCTGGCAGGCTTGAAAAACAGGGGGCGTAAGGGGGGTACTGTAGCGCCGGCGTCTCTGCATGCAGTCCCCCTCTCCCTGCTGAGACGCCAGCATACTCACGACTGCAGTCTTGCTGAAGGACCCATCCCCATTCCCCACTTTTTGCATTGTACCACCAGGAATGCCAACCTAGAGGATTCCATGCACCAACCGCACTGCCACATTGCTGACAGTGCAGCCGTAAGATGATTTGTCCCTTTTTCCCTACCATGTTCAATTAAGTTTCAGCTCATGGACAGATGTCCTAACATTTTCTTTTAGAATTTGGCGTTACAATTCTCAGTCGTTGATACCTTTTAATGGCAAACTGGAAAGATAGTAACAAATTGCAAGATTTCGAGACTATTCAGGTCTCTTCATCAGACATAGAATAACACAAAATCTGAAAAGTCACATATTTATACACAAGAGGACACAGGAATAATGCAAATGATAAGACAAGTGATGTGACGAAGAACGGCGAAACGCGCGTTGAGGCGGCAGGCTGGGACTGTGAAAGAGATTTCTCTCCTTTGTAAGTGCAATGCTGGCATTTATTTGATTTTAGTGTCTAATATTTTTGTATATTGAGGTTGCTATTTAATCTGTTTGCACATTAGCACTTTATGTGTCAGCTGGCTAATGATATATTGATAACAGCCATTACTAAGGGATTATTTGGCCTGTTGCAATTTTGGCAACTAGCTTACCTTTCTTTTGTCTTTTACTAGCAGACACATTAGCACATTTGATTGAGATCTTTTTGGACACCTAGGGGTGTTACAGGATATGTTATTTTTACTATTGATTGCGCTTTTGCACATTTGGATGAAAAACTGAAATATCTCTGTTCCCCTATCTGCTGACATTAGGATTGCACAATAGCACTTTTCATTATTTATTTTGTATTTATTGGTAAAATAAATTATTTATTTTGATTTATAATTGAATTGTACCTACAGTCATGGCCAAAAGTTTTGAGAATGACACAAATATTAATTTTTACAAAGTCTACTGCTTCACTTTTTCTAATGGCAATTTGCATATACTCCAGAATGTTATAAAGAGTGACCAGCTTAACAGCAATTACTTGCAAAGTCAATATTTGGCTAGAAAATGAACTTTATCCCCCAAAACACATTTCAACATCATTGCAGCCGTGCCTCAAAAGGACCAGCTAACCTCTTTTCAGTGATTGCTCCATTAACACAGGTGTGGGTGTTGATGAGGACATGGCTGGAGATCAATCTGTCATGATTAAGTAAGAATGACACCACTGGACACTTTAAAAGGAGGCTGGTGCTTAGCATCATTGTTTCTCTTCTATTAACCATGGTTATCTCTAAAGAAACATGTGCAGTCATCATTGCAATGCACAAAAATGGCCTAACAGGGAAGAGTATCGCAGCTAGAAAGATTGCACCTCAGTCAACAATCTATCGCATCATCAAGAACTTCAAGGAGAGAGGTTCCAATGTTGCCAAAAAGGCTCCAGGGCGCCCAAGAAAGACCAGCAAGCGCCAGGACTGTGAGGCGGAGACTCTTGGAGCAAGGCCTGGTCTCAAGGAGGGCAGCAAAGAAGCCACTTCTCTCCAGAAAAAACATCATGGACAGACTGATATTCTGCAAAAGGTACAGGCAGTTGACTGCTGAGGACTGGGGTAAAGTTATTTTCTCTGATGAATCCCCTTTTCGATTGTTTGGGACATCAGGAAAATGCCTCATTCGGAGAAGACAAGGTGAGCGCTACCACCAGTCTTGTCTCATGCCAACTGTTAAGCATCCTGAAACCATTCATGTGTGGGGTTGCTTCTCAGCCAAGGGAATCGGCTCTCTCACAGTCTTGCCTAAAAACACAGCCATGAATAAAGAATGGTACCAGAATGTCCTCCAAGAGCAACTTCTCCCAACCCTCCAAGAGCAGTTTGGCGATCAACAATGCCTTTTCCAGCATGATGGAGCACCTTGCCAAAAAGCAAAGGTGATAACTAAATGGCTCAGGGAACAAAACATAGAGATTTTGGGTCCATGGCCTGGAAACTCCCCAGATCTTAATCCAATTGAGAACTTGTGGTCAATCATCAAGAGACGGGTGGACAAACAAAAACCTAAAAATTCTGACAAAATGAAAGCATTGATTGTGCAAGAATGGACTGCTATCAGTCAGGATTTGGTCCAGAAGTTGATTGAGAGCATGCCAGGGAGAATTGCAGAGGTCCTGAAGAAGAAGGGTCAACACTGCAAATATTGACTTGCTGCATTAACTCATTCTAACTGTCAATATAAGCTTTTGTTACTCATATGTTTGCAATTATTATATTTCTGTCTGTGATAAAACATCTGTCAAACACACATAAAAACCAGAGGGCAGCAGATCATGTGAAAATATAATATTTGTGTCATTCTCAAAACTTTTGGCCATGACTGTAGTTATCTTTATGCTGCTATTATTTATGGAATCAATTGCACAATAGCACTTTCATCATATGGATTAGAATAGTATGCATTTAGATCAAGTAATTTATTAAATTTTTTATTAGTTTTTTTGATATAATTTGATATCCTTTTTTGTGCAATCAACTTACAATTGTGAGAGAATAATTTATTTACGTTCCTTTTTCTGCTCGGTGTTGTTACTCTGTATTATTTTTTAATTATGTTAAAATAAAATAAAATAATTTTAATTAAGTAAAAAAACTCTGGACCCTTTTCTGAATTTATTTGGAAGGTGTTTTTTTTGTGTTATTGATTGAATAGAGTTATATATTGATTGTTTTCCGAATAGGGATATTTTGTGTGTAATAATTATCAATTGGATGGGAAGAACACAGTTGTGGCCATAAATATTGGAGCAGTTCATAGATAAGGAGTGTGAAAGTTTTACTGTTCTGTGATTGAGGTGAGGTCCATAGTTGTGAAGCCCGCAAATGGTCTGAAGAGCATATTCCTTAGTGGATGTAAAAAGACATAAATCCATGCGACACATTTATTCCTGCTCTGAGTGTGTTAAAGGTTGTCATAAGTTTGTACTCCTAATTTTTTCTCTCTCTCTCTCAAATTTGAAGTTGCCTTTTAATACCAGTTATTTTAAGGTTATTCATTGTTCTCCTGATATTGAACTCAAAAACATTAAAACTAGCTAATATGAGAGAGGTCTTTAGTTACCTATAGGTTAACCTGGGTTCCTTTGTGACCTTATGGACTATTATACACCTTGCTCTTGTAGTGTTGGTTGACCACCTCTGGGAAAAGAGTAATATTGACCTTGAACTTCCTCCATTTGTACACACTCTGTATGACTGCTGATTGGTGGAGTCCAAACTCTTTAACTATGGTTTTGTAACCTTTTCCAGCCTCATGAGCATCAACAACTCTTCATCTGAGGTCCTCAGAAATCTCCTTTGTTTATGCCACAATACACTGCCACAAACATGTGTAGTGAAGTTCAGGCTTTGACAGATCCCTAATTTTCAAATAAAAACAGGTCTCCCACCTACACCACCATCCCAGAGATTGAAAACACAAGTCTCTTATTTTACCTTCAAGTTATCTGCTAATCCAAAAGGTTCACATACTTTTGCCAAAGACACATGATGTTGAATTACTTTCCTCATTTAAAAAAATTACAAAGTCTAATATTTGGACTCATTTGATTGTTTTGTTTGTATTTATCTATTATACAGGACATCTGTGAAAATCTGATGTAGTTTTAGGTCAAATTTATACAGAAATATGGAAAACTATGAAGAGTTCACAAACATTCAAATTATTTGACTTTATATAGTGTAATGTTTTAGGTATTGTATTTAGGTTAGTGTAAGTTGAAGGTGATATTATTGTGTAGACATGTTGGTTTTTTTTGTAGGCTTATTTATGTACTTGTAAGTCTTCACATTGTTTAACATCACACAAGGATCTACGTACACATGTATGAATGTAAATGATGTACTGTATTAGCGGGTTAATGCAGAAAGGCTGGCACAGTACTATAATGGGTTTTGTAGTATTACCAGGAATTGTGATCCTTGTAATCAGTGGAAACAGTGAGCTCATGCCACACTTTATCCAGATGCTACAGTATACAGCCTGGGATATTAATAACTCAGACGTATCTTACTGTTAATCTATTTATAAAGCCATTCTTTGCTGAGAATACTATGCCTATACTAGTTATCTTATGCTCTCATGTTTTGTATTTTTACTGTTTAGCTTTCGACCATAAAGTAATTTGTGAAAGTGGTTGTCTCACGTTTTCTTGATAAATAATAAAAACATTTTTTGGTTAATAAGAAGCCTTGGATCCTACACCTACGGGAGCGCAAATAGCCTGGTAAAAAGTTTATTAGTTAGTTAATCGCAGCGAGTTCACTTCTTCCACTTCCGACAATCAGCTCTTACCACTACACATTGACCAGATTTATAGAGCTTCTAATCATGAGAAAACTCAGGCTACGTTCAGAGTCAAAGGAACCTTAACGCTGGCCATAGAATAGAGATTATGGAAAGCTAAAAAGGCTGCATTGGATTTTTCTGCCTTTTTGGGGAGCAGTAGTAAAGATTAGTTCATGCCAGGTGATAACTATGTATTCCATCCATGGAAGTTGAGACTAGGCCATAGATTACGACAGAGATAAATTAGTGATTAGTGATAGTCAGTCCAACCCTGGTCTAAAAAAGGGCTTTGAAAAGTTGTGTTCTGTTCAATCATTGTACAGAATTTGGCATCTTTGTCTCTGAATCGCTCGCATTATCACTGTGCTTATCTGTATCAGGCAATGGTGACCTACTGATGATTTTACATTAGAATGTGTCTGCAATGCATTGCGAGAATATATTCTGCAAGTGTAAATTGAGCACACACTATTTTATTATTTCAGAGGCATTATATAACAGGATATGAAACACCTTTGTACTCTGTGTGCGCACTCATGTAAGAGAAAAGCCCTCCTGTTTCCTGAGTAGCGCACATCTAACAAGTGTTTTGAGCAATCAATGGGGGTCTCAAGACCCAGGACCCAGACCCCAACGATCTGCAGGATATTTCATGCCTTGTCATATATGATCAAATATCATCACATTTATATTGCTATGCAGTAATGCTTAGCAGGCCAACCATAACAAGTTATTTTTAGGTTTCATTATCTTCAAGAATTAACAGATATCCAATTCTGGAATAACATATTAATAGTTTCTCCAAAGTGGTGCCACACTTCATGTATCAGCCTGATTCGGTGAAGAAATGGGTATAATAAAAAAAAGTGAAATTGTTTATTATAAGATGGATGAAAAAAGTATAGAAAGTTAATATATTCAGTAAGAAAACATTCAGGATGTATGAATAAAAACAGAGTGCAAACTAGAGAGATTTTCCAGAAATAGGAGGAGAGCGAGGAGGTATCTCTCTATGAGAAGCTGACACAGTTCGGGTGGGTAGTGTTATAGCTACCATTTGAGGATTCCATCTTATTAAATCCAGAATCAGTTAAGAAAACTTAGAGAAGTTGAAAAGAATATTAATAAACTTCACATAAAGACTTGACTTAAAGAGAACCAACTAGTTACCCAATAACATCTGTGGAGGGATTGGAGCGTCTGGCTCCTTCATCCAGTCATCATTGGAGAGCTCGATGATGGCATCAACATGTTTGACTTGATTTTTTAGCAGGTCAATAATTACTTCTTCTTTCCCTCTGGTCACTGATAAATTAAGGTGTCTGACAAATACGGATTGTGCTGAGTGGTCAGGAGTACAAATCTGAGAAGGAGTTTTACTTTTCCTGGTCCTGGCAGACATTATGGATTCGTAGTGATTTTTAGTAATATGAAGTAAAGTGATGTATGAGATTTGTGGTGGTCGGTCTGTGTAGAGGAGGCCGTGTGTTTTTCATGCTATTTGGTGTCACTGGCTCATGCTGGGATTCTATAGATAGAACTAACCATGTGATTTATCCGTCCTGAACTGTCCACAGCAAACCGCAGCAGAACTGCAAAACATCACAAGGCCGTCTCTTTTTTGTACATAAATGTTTACTCCCATTGATATCAAATTTTGTCCCTTCTAATGCAACTAGATCCATAGTTTTTCCATAATTTGCTGCAGTTTTGCTATGCAGGATTAAGACTCATGTTTTGTTTTTCTTTTTCTTATTTTTTTACAAACCTGCAACATGTCCAATTCACACATTCACACATTCTAAAACCAATGCAAATCGTAGTAAAGCCACATGGTTTTCTTTTGTTGTTTCATATGGTTTTAGGTTAGGGTTACATGGCGACTTTGGCCATGACACATGTAGTGTAGCCAACGTTTGCTGCTACATCGCACGCAGTGCAATACAAGTGAAAGGGGCCATGTTGCAACACAGACAATACTGCAACAGTGACAAACAAAAATCGGTAGGTAAGACATTTTGCGACTTGCTTGTCACAAAGCATTCTTGGATTGGCAATGCTGTATTGTGCTGAGATGTAGCAACGACACCTGTTATGAATGTGTTAGAGATGGTTTCTGAGAAGAGGCTCCCTCTGGTGGTTACAGACAGTACTGAACCTTTCAGCGAGGAGTGGCAATCTAGGTTCACTGACTGGTCTGATATAAGGGAGGTTCCCTCCCATGATGGTTGCCGGTGATCAATTGTTCTTGTCTCAATTGTGGTTCCTGGTTCATTTGGAAGTTTGCTGGAGTCTTGCCTGCATCTCCTGCTTTCAGATAAGATATTTTTTGCTTTTCTTTTTGTGCTTGCTTTTTGCATTGTTTTCGGCACTTTTGTGGAGGTCAGCCAGGTCCCCTCCTGGGGCCTGAGCTCCTCACAGTTTATCTGCAGCCACTTTTATTTGCTCATTTGCTTTTTCCTGTTTTTTCAGCTTCTGATTTAGTGGGTGGCGAGATCGTGTGATCTCAGTATTTTTGTAATCAGAATTGTTGGATTTTTGTAGGGTTTTCTGGGTTGCAGAAAGTAATCTCTCCTGTCCTATCCTATTTAGTCAACTTTTGGCCCCAGCGTTTGCTCAGTCTATTTTCTGCCTATGTTTGTATTTTCATCTTGTCTAACCGTGCTTCTGCCTGAGCACTCCACCTGGTGGTCACAGGCATTTTAATTATAACAGGTTCATTACCCCTCCACAGAGATGTAGATTTTAGTCTGGAGAGAGGATTCATATGTACCCATGCAGACAGACTTTTCTAAGTGAGGATTGGCATAGTTAGGATATGATATACGAGAAGAGCCTTAACGTGGCTATCAGGTACACATAAATTGGCCTTTTTATGCGCTAAGACTTCTCAATTTTTCATATTTCTAAGGCAGTGATGCAATTCATTTTTCATCTTTTTTTATATTTTTGTGTCCGCAAGCTATAGCGCTACAGTGTGCTACCTTTTATTCTTGAATGTGTATGAGTTGGTGACTCTAGGTTTAAGCACCTGTTCACATTGGATCTATGTTTGGATGTGCCGGTCAGTTTTTGATATGCATTTGCTTATGTGAAGTCCTACTCACGCGTGGACATACAATTTACTGAGCTATGGAAAGTATTTCTCAATATAGAAACACTGCTTCCACATTTGTTATAATAAATTGCCCATGTATCCCATCTATCAGCCCACTTTCATCATTCAAACTAGTTACATGATGATGTCTTAATAGCAACAGTGTGTGTTCCCGTATCGCCTTCATTTTTTGGCTTTGTACACTCATGTATTCCTCTTCTACAAAACTACCAAATATGTTACTGAAGAAACTATTTGTGCAGATACTTCTGATGTCACTGAGGTGTTCCTATAATTCTGTGATGACTCCAATAATAGGGTTCCAATAAATTGATGTTTATTTTTGCACACACCTGGTGCTTTGTACTTCTGCTGATACCTATTTCCCACTCCTCCCTCATTAGTATGGCTGACAGAGAAGGCGTGGAGTGTCCTCCTATCTGTTGCCCAATTACAGGGAGAAGGACACTGAACAATGAGGAAACATCTAGTCACATACATCATTATGCCATGGCACGTACACACTGTGATAACTTGGAAAAGCATGGTATACTTGTCACTGTAATCTCATAATAAAGAGTGCATTAAAGAATAAACATAATGAATGGTAATTTGTGTGGACGAATTGCATTTGCTACTATTGTACTATGCCTATGTGTAGCACCATGTAATCATAGTAATCCTGCATTGCTTACCGCCTATCAATCAAGTAAAGGACCATCTACTGTACCACCATCCCATCCAGACCATGTTTACTTAGCCTCTACCATGCCTTTTTTGAACTTCTCTGTGCACTGGGGCACAGTAAAGCTGGAACAGAAAAGAGTCTTCTCCAAACTGTTCCCACAATATTGGAAGCTATAATTGTCCAAAATTTCTTGTATGCTGAGGTTTTAGGCTATGTGCGCATATTGAGTAAATGGAAGCAGACATTTCTGCAGCTCTTGGCCGGAAAAACACGCTTTGCTTCAGGTTTTGCTAGCAAATCTGTACGGCTAAAACGCACCAAAACTGCAACGTGTGCACAAGCCCTTAAGATTTCCTTTCAATGGATCTGAGAGACCTAAAAAACAAGGCCATAGCATTATCCCGCCTCTATCAAACTTGGTGGAGACAATTTTTTCCCCTAACTAAATGGTGCCGGCGGAGCAGTAGTATCTACCGAATCGTTGATAAATGCTACTGTGCAGGCGAGGCCAGTGCCATTTTGAGATAGATTTTTTTTTCGGAATATACTGTATATATATCACTAAATAAAATAATTTAATGCATGTTATAGATGCGATCACGCTGCAGCGCCGCCTGCTTGATGAATGCGATTTTTTTTTCAATACATATTACATTCAGTATGTTGGGTTGTCATTATGATTTCAAAAGAGAAAACACAGTAGTTTGGCAATAAATGGCTTCACGCAACCACTAACCATGAGTGGAGAATGGCGTTATCATTCATATTCTCTGCAAAAAGGCCAAGAAAGCAAAAATTTCTTCAGGGGTATGTAAACTTTTGATCACAACTGTACATATATTTATGTTAGTAAGGCCGGGGTCACAGAAGCGTATGTTCTGTCATGCGAGGGAATCGAGCCAATTATGCTAATGACACTCGGCTCAATCTCTGTCAGAGTTTGATCCGAGTGTCATCTTAGGCTACTTTCACACATCAGGTTTTTTGAATCAGGCATAATCCGTCCTATGCCTGATAGGACGGATCCGGCGCTGATTTTAAAAAACTGATGCAACTGATCAGGTTTTTTGCCTGATCCGTCCTGACCTTTTCAACCCGGAAAGATAAAATTTTCTGAGAGAGAGAGAGACCTTGGATTCCGGATCAGTTTTCTGACGGATTTGTCAAAACACTGGTCCGGCTCCATAGGTTTGCATTGTTTCCGGCCGCCTGAAGTGCCGTCGACTATCGGCGGCTCGGAAAAAAAAAAAAAACGTTGCAGCAAGCGTCTTGTCTGGCCGCCGGAATGTACAAAAACGGATGCAACGCAGTGACATCAGGCGCGATCCGGCGCTAATGTAAATCAATGCTAAAAAAACGTATCCGGTACCGGATCAGTTTTTTTAAAAACACGCCGGATCGCGCCTGATTCAAAAAGCCTGAAGTGTGAAAGTAGCCTTAGTGTGATAACATCCGAGAGCAGTCCGATGCTTCACACGCACCCATAGACTTGATTGGGTGTATGTGATCCAAAATCCAGATCTGCACTGCCACATAGTACAACATTGGTCCATGTGCTATCCGATAAAACATTGGGTATCACTCAACAATGTTATACGCTCATGTAGCGAGCCCTTAGTTGTAGTATAGCTTTGGTCTAGGGTTCTTGAACTGATCGTCTTTTCTCGGGGTCAGGATGGAATTTTTTCCCTGTGGCACAAATTAGTCAGACACGTCCAGAGGTGTCAGTCTGACTCCAGTACCTAGCACAAGCATAGCATGGGAAGGAGGGAATGTGCTGCCATAGGCAAAATGGGCAGTAAACAACCATCTTGTTTATAGCCGATCGGCTGTCATTTAACAGCCTGGGTTAGCTTGTCTAAATGGGCCATTAATCAACGGGCAAACGGTGCCGCCATGATGAAAACCACCATCAATGCTATGAGATTGCCTTCTTTGACTATTGGCAGGAGCCACATGTCTACACTTCATGGCTGCTACTGAGTAAACATTGCCAGGAAAAAGGGCAGGATTGGCGCAGGATAGGTAAGGCGACTCTTACTTACTACATGATTTTATTCGATTAGCAGCAGCTGTTTGTAATAGATGTAATTGGAAAATTTTAATAGGCATGACAAATCTAAAAGAAAAGAAAACTGCCTTTAGAAAAAAAATGCCAGAACCCCCCCAAAAACAAGAAAATTGTTTAACTCGAACATATTGTCACAGTATTTTTGCTTAAAAATAAAACAGACAGAAATATTAACACAAAAAATTGCATAAGCTACAATTGGGTTGCTTGGTATGGGAAACGGCTACATTTTTATTAATAGTTATATAAATGAGACCTCTATTTCTTTTATAAAGGTGAACTATTATATGAGGGAGGAAATTGCTGTCTTCGTGCATAAAATTTTAGGTGCTCGTAATCTGTCACAGAAGTGAATTATTATAAGGTCCTTCATATTTTTCACTCAAAATAAACACATTTTACTTTTGGGAACTTTCTTTTAATCATGTTTTTCCTCACAGTCTTATCTTAACTAACGTTAATACTTATTATCAATGGCAATACCAGGAGATGTCACTCATGGTCATACATGTGACATCATCTGATACAGGAGGCCATTGTTACCTCACAGCATGATGTCACAATAACTGTGGATCTATATAAGCTGGTGCTGAGGGGTCAACTGCTCATTTCCGGAGATGACGATGAGGAGAGCAGAGGATCGATGACACAGATAGTCTTGTCAGACGGTGAAGACAAAGACAGCAGCGGATCCAGGAGCAAGGAGTTGGATGGTCATCTTAAAAGGCAAAACCAAGGAGAATGGAGGATCCGGGATCAAGGATACAGGTAAATATGGAACTCTACAGGGTTTTCAGTCATCAAACCTTTTGTCAGCTTATCCTCCAAATCTCCTGATAGTGGCTGTAAGGTACTTCATTGCTTCAGTCTTTGCTGGTAGAATCTCCAGACTTGGGAGATGAAAGTTCTATGTGAGGTCACAGGACGGAATATTGGACAATGAGCGTTCTATGCAGCAAACACGGGGACAGCCCTGGGTCTATCGGAGATGTAAGCACATAGGTGGCACCTGGTATGGGGGCACTACAGTGGGTACCTCAGTCAGTGACTCTTCAAATGGTAACTGTGGTTGGCACAGATTGTTGGTGGCTCTGTTACTCAATTTCATATTTTGTGGGCAAAAAATGTACCATTATTCCACCACATGGGAGAAGGGTATGTATTTATACATTTGGGGACATACCGTGTATAGTACCATTTATCCTATTTTTTTAAAAGCAAATTGGAACATTTCATCATTGCAAATACCTACACCAAGTTTATCAATGTTTTAAGCTACTTATTACATAATTTTTAAACACCTTTACAAAGCTTAAAAATGAGAAAAGGGGTCATAGTTACAGAGAAATGTACTACCATGCTTAAAAACTTGCCCCAAATTTTATAACTAACGTTCAACACTTAGAAAATATGGAGTGTTGGCGTTGAAGTGAGGACCATTGTACCATTTGGAATGTTAAAACGTATGACTTGTACTATGTAATTGTAATGTGGAAAATTTGGATATAGGGGATTGTTATAAAAATTATTATTATATTATTATTATTATTGTTATACATTATATGTTCTCATATATGTGCTCATAAAGGGGGCACCTAGTCACAATCTAGTATAGAGACGTCAATCAAAATCCATTTTTAATTTTTACATTAGTCTTCAGATTTCTAGGTCTTTGCCTGACTCTTATTATTTTTTCTTTCCAGGGAGTATAGCTGGATCTAGGAAGGAAGACTGAAGAATCTAAAAAGGACCGTGATATTGTTTAGTGTTAGTCATATAATCTGTCTGTATATTATATTTGATGCCTTATGTGTCTTAACAAGCTGATTATACAGATCAAAATCTGGAATCAGCTTTATGGATGTCTGTATCAGCCATTTCTCTGTTCAGCCGTATATTGATTTATGGCATCTGGGCATTGCACCCGTAGTACCTGGACCTTGATTGGTCTACATACAAGTTAATGGTTTCTATGTGCTCTTTAAAGTAGATGCCTTGCTCTGAAAGGGGCAATAGTGAATGCTACTTTTGGTTTCCAAATAACAGGCCTAAATATAGCCATATTGCCTCTGGAGTAATTCCAGTTCTGTTGGTCAGTAGATTTATGCCACATAAGGGATCTGATATGATATAACCGTCATATGTCTGTAACCTGTGAGTTAATGTTTGTTCTCACTCTTTACAGTGGAGATGAACATAGTCACGTTAGGAGCTCCTGAGTCCAAACTGTGAAGGAGAAGCACCGCGTGCTACCAGGACATAGTAAAGATCTAGTAACAGGACAGCAGTGACCATATTGAATGTTATAGCTATACATATATCTCAGTTAGTTGTAGTATAGCCTTGGTCCAGGGTTCTTGAACTGATCGCCTTTTCTCGGGGTCAAGAAGGAATTTTTGCCCTGTGGCACAAATTGGCTGAACGTGTCCAGGTTTTTTGCCTTCTTCTGGATCAATGGCTTTTAGGTATAGGTAGGGATAATATTAAATAAAGCATTTAAAAATCACCGATCTGTCTCCTCCTCTCTTCTTTATATTATATTTTACTCAGGTAATTGCATACATTAGTTTTCAATTTTACTACTCATGGCTGCTGCAATAAAGCAAACCGAAATATAGGAGTGGTAATTATGCATCTGATGGATAGGTGGCGATATGTGTACACATGTGGTTCAGCTTTTCCTGTACCTTCCATAGTTGCAAATAGAAAGTAAAATGGAAATGTGTGGTCACCTATTCTCTATTTGGTGGGTTTGGTGTGAGTCCCAAAAATGGGAACTTCCATTATTTAGACATTTATGTCATACTAGTAGATAGCCAGTCCCAGGAAGGAGACTGCCATTGAGTAGGTGCATTTTCTATTACGGAGTCCTTTTCCAAGGACAAGAACTGCAGTCTATATTTCCACGAAAATTCGAAAATTACTTAGTGTAATTAGGAATAATACTTAAAACAACTGATACCTTTTCATTATAAGTACACAAACTACCCAGGACAAAGCATCTCTATCAGATGTAGTCACATTATGACCAGAACTACCATAAGGCTTCTCGTCTCTCTGTGTAACCTTGCCTAATTTCTTCACAGAAAAACAGGTGGTTAGAGGTGCAACATGATCCATGGAGCAAAGGTTGTTAAGCAGATAAATCACTCTGCCCATCTAGTCTGGTTCTTTCACTCTCTTATCTGTGTCTTCCTCCACAATCCACACATCCCAAAAGCTTGTTTAAAAGGAGTCCCGGACCCATATACAGTCATAGTGCTCATCTGTTGTGTGTAAAAAAAACAGTTGCGGCTCTGCCTCCACACTGCAACAGGGTTATTTTAGCAGAAGCTGCACTTTCCTGGTTTCATGCCGCCCACATCCCTCTATACATTCCTTCTATGTGGGCGCTGAGTGCAGCAGGAGCAGCGCAGTTGTTAGGAGGCCAAGGTGGTAGTTGTGGCGAGGTGCTGTTGCATTCCCACACCCTGGCACCCCATCCCGGCTCCAGATTTTCAATTCTCACAATGACTTCAGAATCTATGTCCATGCTTAACAGTTCAACTTTACTTAGTAACGGGCTTCTTGATACAGATACAGCACAGTTCTCATGCAATGACATTCCTTGAGCTTTCCATGTTTTTCCTGCAATCTCTGCCTCATCCTGGAAATCTCTGCCTCACTGGACAATCTCTTTCCCATCTGACATTCTCTGTCTTTCACTGCAATCTCTGCCTCGCTGGACAATCTCTGTCCCGTCTGACAATCTCTACTTTTCCTGGTAATCTCTGCCTCGCTGGACAATCTGTCCCTTCTGTGGCGTCCATGCCTTTAGGTCCACCAGCTTCCTCCCATTCCCCTTGTCCGGTTTCAATAGGAAAAGGTAAAAGGCTCGCCATCTTAGCTTCACCTAATCCTGGCCGTAGGCCCCGGCTTCTCCTTGGAATGGTTACCTGGGGTCCCTTCTTGCCTCAGCAACTTCACCCTCACAGGTATCTGACTGCCTTCTTTCACTGCTGCATCACTACTCCTTGCCCTGGGCATGGCCGCCCGGGCTCTGCTCACTAACCAGGAAGTCCCATCACTATATCCCACTGTCCTGTACTACAACCATCTGTGACTCCCAGCCCAGAAAACCCCTTTTGCTAACTATGCTTCTAACACTCTCATTCCCTATCTCTATGGTGCCCCACTATTCTATGCTTCTACTACCTTCCATTCTATTCTATCCTGATCCTATACACAACACATGTCAAGTACATACACATTACAGCAA
>JARQOD010000007.1:51643106-51864490 GCA_033576555.1 Oophaga sylvatica | reverse complement strand
GGGGTATTTTTTACTTTACTATAGATTTTTTTCCTCAGTAGCACTGCATATTAATACTAGTGTGCACAGGACCTTATCCCTTTGAGTTTATCAAAATGACAGCATGTAGAGCAGACCAATAAGTGATACATCGCTGGAATCAGGGTCTTTTTCTCTACCTTATGCTGCTCTCAGATTATACAGCAAAAACCTGGTGACAGATTCCCTTTAATATCAATCTGAGCTGGATCTGAGCATCTTTGGAAATTACTGCTTTAGGCAAAATCTAACTGTAATATACACACTGTTAAGTTTCTGTTCTGCTTGCTGATTAGATTGATCATCATGACTACTCATGTGCAATTTGCATACTAGCGGACACTTAACGACTAGCTTCTTTTCCTACTTCTTTCCATTGTTCCAACTTATATAGTTTTTAGGATACAAAATCAGCGTATCTAAATGCCCAATAACTTTGTAAAAACTACTTTCAACCAACAACATTGGATTCTTATCAGATAACTGAGTATTAGGCTGCATTCGAATATTCAGTATTTGGTCAGTATTTTACATCAGTATTTGTAAGAGAAAATCAGGAGTGGAACAATCAGAGGAAAAGTATAATGAAAACACATCACCACTTCTGTATTTATCACCCACTCCTGGTTTTTCTTATGAATACTGTTGTAAGATACTGATCAAATGCTGATGAAATACTGAACGTGTGAACTTGGTCTTAAGCCCCCGTCTCACATAGTGAGATCGCTGAAGCGTCATCGATTTTGTGACGCAACAGCGACCTAGCCAGTGATCTCGCTACATGTGACACGGAGCGATGACCGGCCCCCCTGCTGGGTATCGCTGATCGTCGTCGAATGGCCTGGACCATTTTTTCATCATTGGTGTCCCACTGGCCAGCGCACATCGCTGAATGGGACAGCGGGAGACCAACGATCAGCGACCTCCCAGCGCTGTACAGCAGAAGCTGGGAGCCGGTATCCAGGGTACACATCGGGTAATTAAGCGCCACGCAGCGCTTAGTTACCCGATATTTACCCTGAATACCAGCGTGCTCGCTGGTCCTGATCACTGGTGAGTCTGCCCATGTGACAGCTCACCAGCGATCAGCTAACGATGTCCCAGCGATCCCATCCACGTCGGATCGTTGGTGGGATCGCTGGGACACTGAAGCGTGTGATGGGGCCCTTAGTGTTTAGATCAGTTGAGTTGGCAAAACTACAGAAACATTGGTGGCCTTAGCTTATAACGACTTATAACGACTAATGATTCTCTGTACTATATCCATGGCTGAGGTTAGCTGATGCTGAAGGATTTTACTATAGCTTTATTTGTATATTCCTAAAGATTTGTATCTCTACTTACAAGAATATAGAATGTTACCTGCAACTTGATTTGTAGCCAATCTCATTTGAGAATCATTTCTAGTAATTCTCATCATATGAACTGCACATAAAGAGCCAATTATTTATAGTCTTTCTTCAAAAGATTAAAACAAGCACTTTCTAAACTTTTCAGTGACCATGGAAATGTGATTTGTATAACCCAAGTAAACATAATCCGTATTAATCTCCATAGTGCTCTACTGAAGGGAATTAAACTTTCCTTTGCACATTTAATGATTTAAATGTCTCTGGAGTAAACTAGCCATAATCCTATTACTCACCTTCCCTCCTTTCTTCCCTTTTTTCTTTTTGTTTTTATCTCTGTCTACGGCCAGTTTCAGGTTTTGGAGTTCTTGCCTCATCAGTTCATCCACCTTAGTAAAAATCAAAATGATGTAATTGCTTTCATTTATTTTTTCTTTTATAGATTTCATAAATGACAATCTGACGATATTTGTGGATTATTTAAGCGTTTCCTGTCACAGTGATTCCAGAATGGGCAAAATAAGTTCAGGAGGAATATAGTCATCTTAAGGTTACGGTCCCACGATGAGCTTTTAGTGAGTTATTGATGTTGCAGATTTTCTCCACCTATTAAGTAAATTAGGTTACTTGTGTTTTTCTCATTACATTTTTTGTGTGCTTTTTTTTACATGCTTTTTATGGTGTTTCTGATGCTGCGGTTTTTGTCTCTTTTTAGTATGTCATGTTTTACTACTAAAGCTACTTTTGTTTTTAAAACATCCTGGTATTTGGATTGAACAGAATTTTATTCATATAGTCATGTGCAGATTACATACGCTTTTGATGCGTTTCCACTGTGGAAGCAGAGTAAAAACGCATGTGACTTTTTTACCTGCGGATTTTCCACATCTAATGCAAATCTATGAGAAAATTCTGCACATAAAGGGAAATTGACATGTTGTAGATTTGAAACATGCACGTAGGTCAGTTTACACTGAGAAAAGAGAAGCACAGTGGGCAGGAGATTTCTATAAATCCCATCCACTTTGCTGGAACGGTAAGACGCAATGTTTTTTACACAGCGAAAATACACAGAATTAAAAAGTCACTAAAACTCATCGTGGGTACCCAACCTAAGAGAACTTTGTGACTATACACATTGGATTAATGTGAGGCAACCAGGCCCATTATTGTGCATGGTGGTTTCCCAAGCCTCCTTGGGTTTTGTCTTTAGAGGACATGTATGGGGGATTTTGAAAAATAACTGATGAGTGAAGTATATGGCCTCCATAGGCATTAGACTAAATCTCAATATTGGTGGGCTCAGCCTACAGTTTACTGTGCATGGGGACCTCTGGATCTTGACTCTTCCCCAACAGATGATGTCAGTGGAGAGAAGCATTTGGCTGGTTGCATTTCAATGGCCGATCCTTTGGTTCTCCCTTGAGATAAGGCACTGAAAGTGGAGTCTGGCAGCGGCTCTCTCATAAAGAAGACAGGAGTCATCGGCCAAGCTGCAGGCTCCTGAGGGAGACGGGAAACACAGATGTTGGCCGGTTATTCGGCCTTTAGACTGTAGATCAGCCAAACCTGTATTCGAATCTCTTCTTCTACTTCCTTCCTCTTATCTTCTTTGATGAGCTCAGGATCATGTGTCTGAAATAGATTCCAAGACTCTTTCCGATTTAGCCAAACACCTGCAAGTGAATCAGACATTGAAAACTGAAGAACAATGCAAAGGCTGACCTTAGCATTTTATCTATTAACTAGATGGTGGCCCGATTCTAACGCATCGGGTATTCTAGAATATGTATGTAGTTTATTTATGCATGGCTCCACTCCCACCCTCCCATCCTGTATACATGGCTCCGCCCCCACCCTCCCATCCTATATACATGGCTCCGCTCCAACCCTCCATCCTGTATACATGGCTCTGCTCCCACCCTCCCATCCTGTATACATGGCTCTGCTCCACCCTCCCATCCTTGTATATATGGCTCCGCTCCCACACTCCCATCCTTATATGCATGGCTCCGCTCCCCCTCCCATCCTTGTATGCATGGCTCCGCTCCCCCCTCCCATCCTTGTATATATGGCTCCTCTCCCCCCTCCCATCCTTGTATGCATGGCTCCGCTCCCCCCTCCCATCCTTGTATATATGGCTCCACTCCCCCCTCACATCCTTGTATGCATGGCTCCGCTCCCCCCTCCCATCCTTGTATGTATGGCTCCGCTCCCCCTCCCATCCTTGTATGCATGGCTCCGCTCCCCCGTCGTCCCCCATCATACTTACCCTGACACCGTCGCTGCACGTCCCTGCATCTCTATGCCGGCGTGCCAGCTTCTTCCTTTGTGGTGCGGTCACGTGGTACCGCTCATTAAGGTCTTGAATATGAATCGCCACGCCTATGGGAGTGGAGTCGCGTCCATATTTATAACCTTAATGAGCGGTACTACGTGACCGCTCAGCACAGGATAGAAGCAGACGCGGCGGACAGGGATGCAGGGAAGGAAGGTGAGTATGTACATGGAGATGACCCTGGCTAGCGCTGCTGATCTCCCAACGATAGCGGTGGTGTGCCTGTCGCTGTTTGGTCGCGTCCAATCAGCTACGCAGGATTTCATTTACAGATGGAAGTGAAAAGTTAGACAATTATATAGTAGATGTGTTTGAGCTGTGCTAAAACTTGGAGAGCCCGGCCCTCTATTATCATAATTTACACTTTTCATTAATAGTCTCACCTTCATAGCTGTCATTTGCAGATGATATGTCAGGAAGAAATTGGCTTGGCTTCATTTTCCAACCTGGTTCTTCTTCCTAACAGGGTTAAGAATAAATGTAATATAACATCTACAGTATGACATACTGTATACTCATTAATTTCTTTACTTTGTTGACTGAAGAATCCACAAAATGGGCATTTGGTATATATATTTTACGAGCTATGGCAAAAAACGCTCTTTTATTTAAGGGGGTCCACAGCTTTGGAAATCTTTATTTGTTCGAAGGCTCCCTTGCATATAACGTTGTCATTGGGTATCCTGCTGCTGGGAGCACCAGCAAATTGTTGTAATCAGTGAAAAGAATCCAGAATTTAGAGTTTTAGGTTCCCAGCAGTGGCCCCACAGGGGACATGAAGTATTGCATACTTATCATTAAAATCAATAAGCGATCTGTGTAATCCATAAACATTCTGGGTCCTCCAAATCTAACTGATAAGGGTCCTGAAAAAGGGGGCACTTCTCTACTAATCCAAATTTCCAAATGTAGATCTACCAAGAGAGTTTGTAAAATATACATGTCATGATCCAGACTGGGTTTTGAGTCCTATTTTCCCTTTTTTCCCAGTCTGGTCATGTCAAGAGTTAACCTTTCTCAGCCTCTGTCTGGGTTCAGGTTGGCTATTTATCACTGCTGCCTACTGCAAGTGATATCAGTTATAGTTTTTGCCTAGGGCTGCTGTAGCTAATTCTGATTGCTCTGATTGGTCCTGTTACGCTAGCTATCTGATCCCGTGTCTCTGTTCTCCCCCATTCCCATCCTAACTCAATGTTTCCCTTTGGTGTACTGACTCCCTGGTTGTGACTTGGCTTGTATCCTGACCTGCTTCTGTCTTTTGTCTTTGTCTTATCCGCTTCCGACCGTTGCTGATTCCCTGGCTTGTCTCTGACTGTGAGTTTGCTTATTCCTTTGGTACTGCGCTACAGTCTAGGATTTGACCCAGCTTGTCTGACTATTCTGCTGCCACCTGTGGTAGCCTTGCTGCTGCACTGCAGGCCAGCTCTGTTTAGGTGTCAGTCCTGCTTCCACTCTACTGCCATTCTGCATCGCAGCAGCATGATAATACACAGTACTAATTAGAGTATTACAGTCTAAATAGGTACACATATATTATACAATAGATAAAATAGAGGAAATAAATAGAATTTATGTAGTTCATGCCATCTTCATTGTTCAGCAGCACAACGCTCCCATGCCTCTCAGCTTCCTGCTTACGCTCGTGATAATAGACAGTTCGGGCCCATGACATGATGGAGCCACTGACCCAAGTAGAGGCAGCTTTGCATCTGCAGCAGAGACACTGAAGCTGGCCGGATTCAGAGATAAACCCATTTACATAGTAGAAATTACAGTACAAGTTCTATAACACAGAGCTTGCAAGCACTACACTCATTGCCGAGGCGATGGGCCACCACTGATAGACTGCAGAGGTGGCCGGTATTCTAGTCAATGAGCTGTAAACAATTGAATGAAAAATCCCTTTGTTCTTTAGCAGAGAGTGGACTTTTAATAATAGGTAGATTGCAAAGTTGCTTGTTTTTACAAACATTTTGCAATTTTACTTATTAATGAAGATAAGACAACCCTTTTAAATGTGTCAGTGTATGTAGTGAAGCCATTAGTATGGAATCACTAAGCAGGTTTAATATGAATGCTATTTCTATGGAGTCATATGGCAGTGATATGTCTAACGCTGGCTAAACACTAAACAATATCCTGATTTTTTTTCTCCCACATATTACTGATATCATGGAGAAAATATGCCTGATGGGGTGACAAGTCTAATTCTCTCAAGTCGATAAGTGGAAAGTAATAAGGGTTCAGAAGTTCATGCTTAGAAAGCACGGATGATGGAAAAGATAGTTATCACGCGTGATTGTATAGATATATAGTTCATGTGCAGTTCTTCATACATTTAATTAGAGCACTGCTTATTTGTGCGACAGAGTTTTCAATTATCCATATGTGAAAAGAATTATCTCCAACTAAAGGTTAATAATCTGTTTTTCAAAAAGGGAAAAATAGCCAGTGATTTCTCCTTATATTATTCTACTATTCTTTCATTATTAGTACAGTATAAAATATAAACAAATATAACAATATATATATATATATAATTTAATACTAATATTTTTTTGGTATAAAAAAAATATAAGAACTAAAAAGCATGCTGAAAATTATGATGCAATTGAACCGAGGCCTTTTCTTGCTTTTATTTAAAAAGCTGTACCAATGACATGACTAATTTTCTATATTTCCTTTATTACTCATTATTTATATACAAATCACAATATATATTTTGCCTAGAATTCAATAGTACTTCCAAACATTGATAAATCCAAAAGGAAAAATAGGAAGCTTATTCCACTATAAAATACAAATTTTATTCAAGTCTAAAATACATTATCAAGGATAAAAATCCAAAAAGGGGATCACAGTATGCAGTAAAACAGCCAAATGTAAACAGGTATAAGTATAATGAAAGAGAGTGCTTAATTGTGCATATATTATATATATATAGTACTTATAGCCACTAGACTAACAAGGGGCTAGACACTAGCCTCCATATATTCAATAGTATATAGTTCATGTAATTCATGGTAAAAATAGCATATATATGTGCACTTAGAATGCTTGAAAATCAAAGAGATAATTCTCCCATCACAAATGCTAGCTCTATAATACTATCATGCAAGTGCAGAGTCCGCAGCAGATACCATGTGTGCATATAGAGTCAATTTGCACATCAGTGTGCGGAACAATGTTAGAAATAAAGCATTATTGATGTGAGTTCATACTTGAATACGGCTTTTGGCACCCCTGACGCGCGTTTCGCGTTAGATTGTTCACAAGGGAGCAACGCGCGTCAGGGGTGCCAAAAGCCGTATTCAGGTATGAACTCACATCAATAATGCTTTATTTCTAACATTGTTCCGCACACTGATGTGCAAATTGACTCTATATGCACACATGGTATCTGCTGCGGACTCTGCACTTGCATGATAGTATTATAGAGCTAGCATTTGTGATGGGAGAATTATCTCTTTGATTTTCAAGCATTCTAAGTGCACATATATATGCTATTTTTACCATGAATTACATGAACTATATACTATTGAATATATGGAGGCTAGTGTCTAGCCCCTTGTTAGTCTAGTGGCTATAAGTACTATACACTGTGTTCCAAATTATTATGCAAATAATATTTTCTCAGATTTTCCCAAATTACCTATATGAATTGCAGTCATTATAATTTTCCAGTCAAATAACTATTCGAGTACAATTGAAAGGTTTTTGTACAAACTGCCTATGATAACAGTATATTTTTAAAAAAATAAAACACTAAAACTGCACTCACAATGCATGTTCCAAATTATTATGCACAGCAGCGTTTTCTACCTTTTCATTTTAATAAAGAACAAAAAAATTGCCATTTTTGAAATTATAAGCATTAACAGGTTATTACAAACTGAAATCAAGCAGTTTTCAACTCAAAACGTTATTCTAGGTGATGTTACATTTGCACATAGGACCCCTTGTTCGAAAGGAGCTTCTGAACTCTCTCCTCCATTGAATTTGTCAGGTTTTGGATGGTTTCTGCTTCAATTGTTTTGCATGAGGACAAAATACCCTCCCAGAGCTGTTGCTTAGATGTGAACTGCCTCCCGCCATCATAGACACTCTTTTGATGATGCTCCAGAGGTTCTCAATGGGGTTGAGGTCAGGGGAACATGGGGGCCACACCATAAGTTTGTCCCTTTTATGCCCATAGCAGCCAGAGATGCAGATGTGTTATGTGCAGCATGAGACGGTGCACTATCATGCATGAAAATGATCTTGCTGCGGAATGCACGGTTCTTCTTCTTGAACCAAGGCAGGGAGTGCTCTTGAGAAACTCAACATACACTATGGAGTTCATCTTTACCCCTTCAGGGATCCTAGAGGGGCCTACAATCTCTCTCCTCATGATTCCAGCTCAAAACATTACTCCACCTCCTCCTTGTTGGCGCCGTAGCCGTGTTTGCATGGGGTGTCCATCAACCAGCCATCCTTCACTCCATCCATCTGGACCATCGAGCGTTGCATGGCACTCATCGGTGAACAAAACAGTTTTGAAGTCAGTCTTCATGTATTGTTTGGCCCACTGGAGCCGTTTTGCTTGTGTGCAGTGGATAGAGGAGGTCGACAGGATGCCTTACACACAGCTGCAAACCTCTTGAAGGACCCTGCATCTTGTTGTTCGGGGGACGTTGGAGGCACCAGCAGCTTCAAAAACTTGTCTGCTGCTATGACAAGGCTTTTTTTGCCGCTGCTCTTTAAACCTGATGTAATTGCCTGTAGGAAAGAGTCCTCAATTTTCCTTATGAGCACGCACACGTGTGTACTGTGAATCAGCTACATACTTCTTGATTGTGCGATGATCACAATGAAGTGTCTTGGCAATGTTGATTGTAGTCATGCCTTGACCTAAACACTCCACAATTTGTTGCTTCTCAGCAGCCGACACATCCTTTTTCTTTCCCATTTTGGCAGAAAATGTAGGCTGCTTAATAATGCGGGACAGCCTTCTTAAGCAGTCTTGCCTTTCATTGGACACACTCCAAACTAATTAGCACAGGTGTCTGCAATTGCTTACAGTGATATAAAGAGCCCTGACACACATCACCATCATGAGTTTAACTGACAAACAAAAAATTCTTACCTTATCTCTCCTAAACAATTTTTGCATAATAATTTGAACACAGTGTATATATATAAATTTTGCACTATTAAGCACTCTCTTTCATTATACTTATACCTGTTTACATTTGGCTGTTTTGCTGCATACTGTGATCCCCTTTTTGGATTTTTATCCTTGATAATGTATTTTAGACTTGAATAAATTTGTATTTTATAGTGGAATAAGCTTCCTATTTTTCCTTTTGGATTTATCATTATTTAATAGCAGCCATATTTTTCGCAGTGCTGTTATGCAATGTATTCATTAAATCAGTAACGTTTTTAAACTTTTAAACTTCTCCTTCCCAAATTATACTCCTTGCCTGTCCAATGAAATGGAGGAAAGGCGCTAGAGTGACCGCGCTGCTGCCGGAGAGGCAGAATCCAGACTCCGGGGTAGTCGAGAAGTAGTTTTATTATGTGTTTCTGGCTGGAAATATAAGCTCCACATTGCCTGTGCACACAGGATTTCCATTGAAGCTGCATTTTGCGCTTCAGAGATGCTCTTGCTTTAGTAATTCTGGACAGGAATTTTACCTTATCAACCATTTTGAAGCCTATGGGCAACTATTTTTTTGCAAACAAGCAAAAAAAAACCCACGTCTTCTTATTGTGACTGCTAAATTTGTGGACTGTTTTGCAATAACAGCAAATATTTACAGTTTTTGCCATCTTAAAGGGATTGTAACTCCTTATTAAAAGTAATCTGTCATTAGATTTTTCCTAGCCCATCTAAGAGCAGCCTGATGTAGGGGCAGAGACCCTGATTCCAGAAATGTATCACTTACTGGGCTGCTTGCTGTAGCATTAATAAAACACTGTTTTCTCTGCTGCTTATCTAGCAGCCCTCTAAATGCTGAGCCCTGTCTAACCCGTCCAGAATATTGATTGACATCTTTCTGTCCATGTACATTGTGCATAGAAAGCTGTCAATCCGTAGTGGGGATGGGGTTACAGGAATATGAAGGACTACCTGGCATTATGTTTACTAGTCCTCTAATGATAATCTCCTGCTGATAAAACAGTGATTTTATCCAAACTACACCAAGCAGCCCAGTAAGTGATAGAGAATCAGGGTCTCTGTCTCTACATTATGCTGCTCTTAGAATAGATGGCAAAAACCTGGAGACAGATTCCCTTTAATGGCCACAGGGTTCTACATAAAGCAAAAAAATCTATACCTACCCCAAATGGGTGCTGCTTCTCAGCTCTCAGATCTGTATCCCCTGCCAGTCCTCTGACAAATAGTGCAGCATAAAATGTAGAACTGCAAGGACAATAAGCGTAATAGGGACTTATGCGGATTAAAATGAATAGAGTGGGTGCAATGGTGCTCATCTGGTTGGGTTGTGTGATCACAACCCCTAAAAAGGCTGAGGCTGCTGCAGACCCATGGATATGAGAACATCAAAAATTGGAGTGAAAATAGGCTTATTCTGCGCTGCCGGCAGAAGAGTGATGAGGAGTCAGAAATCCAGGAATGTAGTTTATTGGTCATCACTCGCTGCGGTTTGCCCTGATGAAGAAGTGTGACACTTCGAAACGCGTCGACCAATAAACCGCATTCCTGGATCTCTGACTCCTCATCACTCTTCATCCGGCTGCACACAATTAACCCATTTTCACTCCAATCCTTGATAAACAATGTCACATAACCACTACAGTAGATCAGTAGCTGCTGATTGTCCGCAGCCTATGTCATTTTCTATAGATGGAAGAATAGTGTTTTTTCTGCTCGGATGTAGCTGCAGAGTCCAATGAGTTTCTTCATGTCAGGAGACCGACAGGGGACACAGAGAGAAGAACAATGGTGCTGATACACCAGATTTTTTTACTTTACACAGCAATCTAGGGGCCATTAATAAGGGGTTGGCAAATAATGTTTAACCCACTAAGATTATCTGATAAAGCGAAACACTTTTACCCATTTGGTAAGACATGTATTTTTATTAATAATGGCCCCAATATCATTCTCCACCAAGTCTTGGATAATTAGCTGTCCCATAACGTAGTCAGGTCTCAGCTACTATATATGAGTGCTGTAGTGAAGTTTTATGGAAATTGGGCAAAGAACCAGCTTCCAATTTGTTTAATATTAAATAGCACTGCTGGAAAACACATTTGTATGTCAGGAAAGATTTGTGGCAATAAAGTCTCTATATTAATCCTTTAATAATAACTGTCCTTCAAGGAGGATGTATGGAGCCGATTTTTTGTTATTTCTGGGGCCAGGGAAAAAGGGCTGATGGTGAGAAGACTACAGTTACACACTGATTAAATGCATATTTTCAGAGATTGCCATCAAATTGTAACCACATCTTTCCTCCCTGACCTATGGGGCGCACTTGGCTTTCTTGGAAATTTGGGGGCTATTCCCTCTACTCCCCTGAGCCAACAATCCCTCTGATGCCAGTTTGTGTCATTCAACAAAATACACAATATTTGGCTTTCTTCAACAGTGAGCCAAGTGTCACTATTGCTCAAACACCATCTAATATATCACCACCTAAGGCACATGACAAATATTATCTTTATGATATTAAAGTACAAAGAAAATTCATATTGTAAGAATGTTGCTATTATTTCAGATTTCTGTTATCATTTTCCCTCAATATTTTGCACAGAGATATTTTAGCAAAGTTATCCAGCTTTAGAAAAACACAGACAGCAGGCGTCCCCGGCAGTTGTGATTCTTATCAGAATAAATTACAAGCTGGTCTCTTTATTGGAAAGGTAAACAGGTAGTATTCTGCTTGTACAGAATAAGTACATGGAAATTTACATAGAAAAATATAGGACATTCCAGGTTGTACAGATTGATGCGCCTACTATGGAGCCATTAAAGGTGGGGGTATAGAAAAGGTTGGCTGGATTTCTTTTTGTTGATGGGTGGTGAGGACCTACCCAAAAAAACTATCTCCACCCATGGACTGTGGAGAATTACCCAAGGGTCAAGGACTTTAAACTCCAAGATGTTCTGCCACAGAATGTACATGTATTTTGTTAGGAATGTGCTAGAGATGGTTTCTGAGCAGAGGCTCCCTCTGGTGGTTACAGACAGTACTGAACCTTTCAGTGAGGAATGGCAATCTGGGATCACTGACTGGTCTGATATAAGGGAGGTTCCCTCCCATGATAGATGCCGGTGATCAATTGTTCTTGTCTCAATTGTGGTTCCTGGTTCATTTGGAAGTTTGCTGAGTCTTGCCTGCATCTTCTGCTATCAGATAAGATATTTTCTGCTTTTATTTTTGTGCTTGCTATTTGCATTGTTTTTTGCACATTTGTGGAGGACAGCCGGGTCCCCTCCTGGGGCCTGAGCTCCTCACAGTTTGTCTGTAGCCTCTGTTGTTTTTTCATTTGCTTTTTCCTGCTTTTTCAGCGGCTGCAGCTTGGTTTTGTTCACACTGAGATCTGATTTAGTGGGTGGCGAGATCGTGTGATCTCGGTATTTTTGTAATCAGAATTGTTGGATTTTTGTAGGGTTTTCTGGGTTGCAGAAAGTAATCTCTCCTGTCCTTTCCTATTTAGTCAGCTTGTGGCCCCAGCATTTGCTCAATCTGTTTTCTGCCTGTGTTTGTGTTTTCATCTTGTCTAACCGCCATTACATGTTTGGGGGCTGCCTATTCCTTTGGGGCTTTACTCCGGGGCAGTTAGCTTTCCTGTTTCTATCTTTAGGTATAGCTAGCTCTCAGGCTATGACGAGGCGCCTAGGATCAACGTAGGAACGCTCCACGGCTACCTCTAGTTGTGTGGTTAGTTCAGGTTCTGCAACCCATTAGTTACCAACATCTCAGGTGTTCGGCTGCCCTGCTGTTGTTCCTGTCCTCCTCAGCTACCGTACATTACAGTATTTGCTTTCTTGGCTTCCTACAGTATAATTCCCAACCTACTACAGATGTATGAAAAAGTGTTTGTCCCCACCCTGAGTTCCTATTTTTTTGCATGTTTGTCACACTTAAATGTATCAGATCACCAAACAAATGTAAATATTAAACAAAGATAACACAAGTAAACTCAAAATGCAGTTTTTAAATCAAGGTCTTTATTATTAAGGGTAAAAGAAATCCAAACTTACAGGGCCCTGGGTGAAAAAGTGATTGTCCTCCCACCCTTAAAAAATAAACTAACTGTGGTTTATCACATCTTTGGGAAGCCGAGTTCAAATTCCCTAGCCACACGCAGGCCTGATTACTGATACACCTCTTCTCAATCAAGAAATCACTTAAATAGGACCTGCCTGACAAAGTGAAGCAGACCAAAAGAATCCTCAAAAGCTGAACATCATGCCGTGACCCTAAGAAATTCAGGAACAAATGAGAAACAAAGTGATTGAGATCTATCAATCTGAGATCAACAATGCTGCAAAGATGAGTTGATCATAATTCCTCCACACCATTGTAAAAGAAGTATTGCCAGTTATCACAAATGCTTGATTGCAGTTGCTGCTGCTAAGGGAGGCCCAACCAGTTATTAGGTTTAGGGGCAATCACTTTTTCACATAGGACCCTGTAGGTTTGGATTTTTTCCCCTATATTAATAAGGATCTTTATTTAAAAACTGAATTTTGTGATTACTTGTGTTATCTTTGTCTAATATTAAAATTTGTTTGGTGATCATTGGTAGCACTGTTCTACAGCCAAATTGGTTCAGAGATGAAAACAGTTGAACTGAAAGGGAATCTGTCACCCTAAATTGGCGGGATATTTAAATGATGGCAGTCAGGTCAGATGGGCGGTGTTTTGGTTACTTGCCTTAACATGTTGTTCGCCGCTGTCTCCATTATTTCTGGAAATTGTAGTCGTTGCCCTCCATATAACGCGCCTGCGCATTGCAATCTGCGGGCAAAGCATACTGCGCGTGCGCAATTCAAGATTGCAATGCACAGGCGCGTTATATGGAGGGCAACGACTACAATTCCCAGAAATAATGGAGACAGCGGCGAACAACATGTTAAGGCAAGTACCCAAAACACCGCCCATCTGACCTGACTGCCATCATTTAAATATCCCGCCAATTTAGGGTGACAGATTCCCTTTAACTAATTTTGTGGTGATGAAAACGAATATGATGCTTCACTTTTTTGATTGGCTCTAATTTTCAAGATCCAGAGGAGGTTGTGATTACTTATGGCATCTTTCATGCAGACTTATAGAAAAATTGTGTCCAGTAAATTATTGCAATTACACACATTTTGTTATATACATTTTTATTTCCTATGTGTGTATTGAAACAACACAAAAAACAAAGAGAAAAAAGCAAATAGGGACATAATGTCACACAAAACCCCAAAAATGAGCCTGACAAAATTGTTGGCACATTTCCAAAATTATGGATAAACAACTTTGCTTCAAGCATGTGGTGCTCGTTCAAACTCACCTGTGGCAAGCCAGCAGGACAGCTTGAATTTCTTTGGAACTTGATTGGAGCTGCTTATCCACCATCCGGACTATCCTGCATTGCAACCTTTCATCAATTCTTCTCTTCCGTTCATGTCCAGGGAGATTAGCTACAGTACGATGAGTTGAGACTTTATTGATTATGTTATGCATCGTGGACAAAGGAACATCAAGATCTCTGGAGATGGACTTGTAACCGTGAGATTGTTGATATTTTTCAACAATTTTGGTTCTGATGTCCCCAGATTAAGTCAACTTCTCCCATTTTATTTGGTTTCAGGTGTGATTTTCATATTGCCCACACCTGTTACTTGCCACAGGTGAGTTTGAATGAGCATCACATGCTTGAAAGAAAGTTCTTTAGCCACAATTTTGGAAATGTGGCAACAATTTTGTCAGGCTCATTTTTGGGGTTTTGTGTGACATTATGTCCAATTTGCCTTTTTTTGTGTTGTTCCAATACACACAGAGGAAATAAACATGTGCATAGTAAAACATGTGTAATTGTAATTTCTGGGAGAAATACTTAATTTTGTGGGATAATTTCAAAGGTGCCGACACTGTTGAGCCTTCAGTATTCTATCATCTTAGGGTACCAATCAAAAAATGCCAATTTAGCCGACGTAATACTAATTACAGTTGCATCGCCTACTTTTATAAATGCACTCTGTGTAAGGTATACAGCTTTAGCATTTCTTAGCTTAGTTTCCTAGAATACTGACATGTTTCTATATGGTTTTTCAGATATGCCTCGTTCTTGCATTAAAAAAGCAGATTGTTTTTGCTACATATGCGGAGAAGTCACTTTTGCATCACAAAGGTGAAACTTGATTACCATGATAAGGAAAGTCTTCAAGCTGTAATTTGACTGCAGAATAAGAAATCAGGACATGAGTTGGGCTCCGCACATATACTGCAATTGATGTGCATCACATCTTACCCAGTGGTTGCATGAGAAGAGGTAATCTATGCCTTTTGCAGTCTCAATGATCTGGAGAGAGCCAACTGATCACACTACAAATTGTTATTTCTGCATGGTGCCCCCCATTAGGAAAGGAGTTTCAAAGATGAAAAAGTGGACTTTACAGTATCCCAACATTCCCCACCTGTAGAATGTAAGCCCGAAAGGGCAGGGTCCTCTCCCCTCTGTATCAGTCTGTCATTGTTAGTTTGTTTACTGTAAGTGATACCGGTAATTTGCATGTAACCCCTTGTCATGTACAGCACCATGGAATCAATGGTGCTATAGAAATAAAATAATAATAATAATAATTCCCCCTGCAATACGGCCAGTACCACATACAGATGAACTGCTGGTTCCAAAAGCACCAGAAACATTTAAAGTTGAGTCAATTGAGGAAGAAGAGGGAGCTTGGTGTCATAGAGCATCTACCTCTCATGACCCAGACTTTCCGTGAGCAACTGAACCACACCTTATAACGCAAAGTAAACTGAACGATCTTGTTAGAGATTTAGATCTGCCCAAGAGTAAGGCTGAGCTCTTAGGTTTCAGGCTACAGCAGTGGAATTTCCTAGCGGGTGATGTTTAGATTTCTTTGTTCCACAACAGTGATAAAGATCTTGTCCAATACTTCTTCATGGAGGGCGATCTTGTTGCATGCAACATCATAAACAGTTTAAAGGATCTCTGAAGACAAGTCATAATCCAGAGGAATAGAAGCTCTTCATCAATTCGTCCAAAACAAGTCTAAAAGCAGTCTTGCTGCAAAATGGCAATGCGCTACCTTCAATTCCAGTTGGTTATGAGTCCACATGAAAGAAATCTGTGACAATATAAAACAGTTCTTGAGGTGCCTTAACTGTGACCAACACTTGTGGCCTCTCTGTGGTGACTTCAAAGTGGTTGCCCTCTTGCTTGGTCTCTAGAGTGGATGCACAAAGTACTGCTAGTTTCTGTGTGAGAATATCATTACAATAAAAGAGACTGGTCTCTCTGAAATTCACTTCAGCCAGGCATTAAACATGTCCTGTATGCAGCACTTGTTGACCCACAGAAGATTTTATTACCACCATTGCATATCAAGTTGGGCCTAATGAAGAACTTTGTAAAGGCAATGGATAAAAATGCAAAACATTTAAGTATCTCTTTGATACATTTCCAGGGTTGAGTGAAGCAAAGAAAAAGGAAGGAGTCTTTATTGGACCTCAGATTTGTAAGCTTCTTCAAGATGAGTAGTTTCTCCATTTGTTGGAGGGCAAAGAAAAGGCTGAATGGGTGGTATTCGCATAAGTGGTAACTAATTTTTGGGGAAACTCAAGAGCAGATAACTATGAAGAGTTAGTGTCAAAATCTTTTTAAAACATGTTAAAAAATTAAGGTACTTAGTGCACAAATTGGCCATTTTTTGTGAGCTCAACAGCCAGCGACAAGGTATATCCCTTGGTTGGGACTCTAAACCTAACTTTTAAACCTAACCTCTCCTAGGCTAAAAGCCTTGTAGGCTTTTTTTCAGGATTCTACCCCGATAGAGGCATCATGTTATGTTTCAGATAGTCCACTAGTTCTGATCCATCCAACTTTGTCCTAATGTGTATGGTGACCCCAAAGCTGACCATAGACGTGAGATAGCTGTTGTCCAATAGCTATCTCATCACTCTCCGAGCACTCAAGTGTTTTCAATAGGGAGAGAGATGAAAGCCACCTCTGACAGCAGATTATCTCTCCTAAAAACAAAAAGATTGGACATTGAAATTCCAACTGTTCAATCCTTCTTTCCACTGACATCATTGGGGGAAAGTTAGGAGGTCGCCATAAACAAACATCAGCTGGTCAGTTTTTCATCCAGTGTGTATGGGGATGTCTTTAGTTTGCTTGAGCTCAAGCCGAACCAATGTCTACTGTTAAACAGGTACCAAAGAAACCCTACAGTGAAGACTAAAAACTAGAGGAGTGCTGAAAAGTTTAGTTTGGACCATATATTATATCTTGAGATTGCCAAATTAAGCAATGTGGCTGTCAAATTTTTTTTTTTTAAAACTGCTATAGCAAGTTAAAACCAAAAGATATTATGTTGAACTTCTGATAATGAATATTATGACTTATTTTGCATTTCGCACTAATGTGAAAGCATACCTCAGTTTTGCAGGATAAAAGCTCCAGCTCTAAAACATGGCTTTCGTTAGCCTGACACTAAACACTAATGCCACATGAATTAAGGCTTTAATGGAAATATATGATGTTTTTGACACATAACATGTGGACTAGATTAGACTTTTGTTACTTGGTTAATATATTTTGATAGTGTAATGTAACGATGTTGTCCCCCATGGCACTGTTTCTAAAATTTTTGCCGTTACTGAATCCTTCTAGGTGAAACAAAGGAAGTTGTATATGGACCACCTAATCCATTCACATTTAAGCCTGCCATTATGAAAATGCAAGATAAAAATTAGATTGGGAAATGGGGATAGTAATGGGCCAGTCTGAATTTAGTTTATGGAGTACACTCATCTCCTGCTCCTAGAATTGAAAACCAGGGGAAATTACTCATAATGTGCCAGTAATTCAGTTTTACTTCAAAGGGTTTCATGAACTCACCATAGACGAAAGTAGTAGCTTGGCTTTCCTTCACCCAGGCAAAAATTCAGTTTGCACCTCTAGTCCTACATCTAAATTCCATGGCTAAGGTAGAATATACCCTTTTTTTTTGCACACGCATTGCACCATGCAGGGATGGACTGGGGTGAAATTCAGCCCTGGCATTTGAAAGCACTTAGGCTCATGTTTTTCCTCCCCCCTGAGACTCCATCTCAACTGTACCCTGAGGATGCTGATACTGTTAACAGCATAGCAGACAATGCGGCCCATGATTGGACCAGCCCATCTGGCATTTGCCAGAATTGCCATATTTCAAGTCCGGACCTTGTTCCATGCACTCGTGTTGCATAACACACCGGCAATTCCATAGCGATACCCATAAAGCCAGCAATTCATGTGAATGGAAACAACTTGAGAAAATAAAACACTTATGTGTGTGTGTAGGATTTTTTAAAATAATAAACTAACAGAAATTTAGCCATTGTTCTTTTTTTCTTAAATAAACTGCAGAAATTACAAAATGTGCTTTTCCCATAACTATTTATTTCAACTTGCATATAGCAGTTTTAGACTTATTAGCCTTTATTGGTGCACTATAGGGAAATTAAGTCTCTATAGATGTAGGTCGTAGTAGTTTCTAATGCACAACGCAAATGAAAAGAGACAGGGACGCTCCATGTATGAAACTGGTGGGCTAAGGAGAGAACTAGAGACTCAAAAGAGCTGATCACCTAGTAGGTTTGTGCAAATTTTAAGCACAACACAGCATGAGGCTTAGAAACTGTTGAGGACGTGGCTGCTGCTTCACGCACTGAAACTGACAAAGTCAGACATGAAACTTGATAGAAGCTGCACTGCGGATTAGATAGATGAGGCAGTTGAAAAACATGGTGTTTTGGGTGCTGCCAAATCCAGAAGAAACAGATGACCAGTAAATTGAAGAAAGGCGATTTTATTGAAAATGGATTTTGGAGTTGCTCTAACTTCTTCAGGTAACACATTGTCAATAAATTCTCCTTTCTTGAATTTCCAGGTCATCTGCTTCTTCCGGACTTGGCAGCACCCAAAACACTGTGCCTTTCAGCTGCCTCTTCTTTCCAATCCATAGTGCAGCTGGGTTGGAAGGGTTTAAAGAAAACAAATGACTGATCTATGCCAGACTGCTAATTTCTGATGGTTCATTTGGCACATATTTCCCCTTTCTGAGTAAGAGAATTTGGAGCTCTTCTACCTACTGCATACCCAGTTTGTCACCATAAGGGCCATAGTTTTGGATGTAGTCTTTAACTGCCCTTTATGAGGAAGACGTGCCCACCTCAGTAAGAACCGATTTGCATTTTGCCTCCAAACTGTTTATTGAGACGGTAATACAGGTGTTTAGTTATGGGCTCTGTGATCTACAATTGGAGGTACCCTAAGGGTATGTTTCCACGTTCGGTATTAGGCAGCGCTTTGGATGCAGCACGTCCGCTCAGTCCAAAGCGCTGCCGGCTTTTGAACTGGCGGTGATTCCGCATGTGTTCATTGAACCATGCAGAATCACCGCATCCAATACATTGTACGGGACATTCATCTTGGGGAGACTGAAAAAATGTAACAGTATGACAAATAAAATTCAACCAGATGCTTTTCCTCCCCATATATATAGCCATACTGTCTAAAAACTCTGTTATTATTAGGATATAAAAAGGTTATCAATTACTTTCTGTTCAGTCAATTTAAATAAATCAAAATAAAAGATTATACTTTTGAGTGCTGTCAACTATAAGAGCAAGTAATACATTCCATTATCTGAAGGCAATTGTCTATGCTGTGAAGATATGAGATGTGCAGCATCTGAAACAACGGATACTGGAAGCCTGTGCTAGCATTTCTTCTGCGGTGTTGCTATCAGTGTGTCAAGAGTGGGAGAAGAGGGTTGCATTGACAATCCAACACAATGGCCAGTACTTTGAACACATTTTATAAGTGGTCATAAACTTGTAAATAACTCATGAAAGAATAAAGTACATTAAAACCAAGCACACTATTGTTTTTCTTGTGAAATTCTCAATAAGTTTGATGTGTCACATGACCTTTTTCCCATTGGAAAAAATAAAGTTGGATTCAAAATGGCCGACTTCAAAATGGCCACCATGGTCACCACCCATCTTGAAAAGTTTTCCTCCTCCCATATACTAATGTGCCACAAACAGGAGGTTGATATCACCAACCATTCCCATTTTATTTAGGTGTATCCATATAAATGGTTCACCCTGTAGTTTTGCAGGCATTTGATACAGTTTACTGCGTCTTTATGCTGTATGTTTATACATCTGTTGTGCTCATAAAATCTGATACAGATTTAACAGTCCCATGAGATTTTCCATTTCTTCATATGAAACCATCAGGGATGACTTTTTACCTCCTGCTTTCCTTTGCCCTTTTTTCCTTTGGATTTATCTTTTTCTTTTTTCCCTTTCTTCTTCTTCTTCTCCTTTTTGCCCTTTTCCTTCTTCTTTTTATCTTTGGCTTCTTCTTTAGCTGCTAACTCTGCAGCAACCTAGAGCAAAAAGAAAAATTGTGAGACAGACTGAACAATACCAGTCATTTTTATTTTAGATTGCAACATTCACTCAGCATGTATTCTTGTCAGCGCTTGTCAAATAATTTACTGGTTAGAAATAAAGCATCTTGCATAAGAATTGCTCGTAAAATTATTCAGATGCACGGTCATGCTTAGAAGTTTTGCAACCCTTCAAAATGTATGATATTTCTGCATAACTTTCACCTAAAATGACATCAGATTCTCACATAAGTCTTAAAAGTAGATAAAGAGAACCAAAAAAAAAAGTCAGTCCAAACTATAAATCCTATATAAATGTTGTGGAAGGACCTGAAGCGAGCAATTCGTGGAAGAAGACACACCCAGTGGCGGACATACTGCTGTTGCAGCCGATGCAGGTGGAGGGGTGTCGTTGCATGGCAGCTAATAATAAGGACAATCTGGCCTGCTTCTCGGACCCCAAGGTTCCGTGGGGCCCATGGCCAGATTGCCCTCATGTGCGGTGGGCAGCAAGTGATCCCTGCAGCTTTGCTGCCTACAGGAGAAGATGGCAGCAGAGCTGCAGGAATCTGTCCTCTGCTTCCTGCCCGACGCTTTCTGTCTGACACAGGCGTGTGTGGATGGATAACATCAGCATGCAGCATATGCCTGTGTGAGAGAGAAAGTTACTGGCGATGACAATGCTGCAGCGGAACAGACGGAGAGGTGAGTGTTGTACTTTTTTTTATAACAATACACTGGGGAAAGGTCCAGGACAATTAGGGGTGGTGGAGGAGAACAATGATGGAGGGGTGGAGAGGACAATGATGGATGTGGGCGAGAACAATGATGGAGATGGGGAGAGGACAATGATGGAGCTGAGGGATCACAATGAGGGAGGTGGGGGGGAGGATAACGATGGAGGTGGGGGAGAGGATAATGATCAATGTGGGTAGAGAGGGCAATTATGGATGTAGGAGAGAGGACAATGATGGAGGTGGGAGAGGGGACAATGATGGAGGTGGGGAAAGAACAATGATGGAGGTGGGAGATAGGACAGTGATGGAGGGGGAGAGGACAATGATGGAGATGGGGAGAGGACAATGTTGGATGTGAGGGAGAAGACAATGAAGATGGGTGGGGAGAAGAAAATAACAAAAAAGGGGTGGGGAAGTGGGGAAGAGGACAATGATGGATGTGGGGGAGTGGACAATTAGGGGGTGGGGAAAATTACAATGAGGGGGTGAAGGAGAGGACAATGAAGGGGGTGTGGGATTGGGATGGGAGTAAGGGGAACTTATAATGGATTTATGAACTGGGGAGGCTGCTAAGTCTCTGATAGTGTCCTCCCACATTTCACAATTCATTATGACACTATCAGGGACTTAAAATGTATTGGGGAGAGGAGGCAGTACTGGGGATAGGACACTTTCTAATGAATTGAAAGGTGGGAGAAGCTGCTGTCAGGGACCTGTAATGAATTGGGAGGTGGTGGAGGATATTAAGTACCTGATAATGTCTTCTCCCAGCCTCAAATTCATTATGATGCTATCAAGTACTGATAATGAATGAGGGGAGACACAGGTCAGGGACTAAGGCAATGCGAACACATTCAGGATTTGCAGGAGAAAATTCTGACTGCATATTCTAATGTGTTGGCGTGAAGAACGCTGCATAAAATACATTTTTTGCTACGTTTTTTACAAGCTTTTGTTGCATATTTTCCCCCACTCATTAGTACAGGATCTTATTCACTTTGCTTGTACTGTAAAACCTTGCATATTTTTTGTGTGTACATAACCTTACAGTTAATTGGGAGAGTCACAGAGACTGAATAATTTATATTATTGGGCAGCAGAGATGATAGGTAATGGGGGCACAGTGCTGCTTATCACTTTATATTTTCATTAGTGCGTGGCCAACAGTATATTAAGGGTGGGGTACATATCAGTGGTCGGGAGCAGTGTGAGGACCTTGTGATTTTTAGGGCTGCGATGATCATTGTGACAAGATGAGGAAGACTGGACGATGTCGACATAAAGGTCTAACGAGATGGAGAAGAAACAGCAGTAAACGGCTCTAATCAGATGAGACATCAGAAGTGCCTACATGTAGATATTATTCTGTATCTGCACTGTGCGACTTGAAGTAATAATGTTATCTGTAAAATCCCTTATTCTACATTCTCACATTTGTGTGATATGTCTGTGTCCTGCCAGATTTTTTTAGCAGATGACACACGGACTCGTAGTTTTATAAATCCATTCACACATCCGTGAAAATCACAGATCTTAGAATGAGATCCGTGAGCGTCAGAAAATGTACTGATCCAATTTTGAGGATCAGAATAAGACATGCTCAATGCATCTGTAAAAGCGGGCAGCACACCGACACTGCACATGGATACAAGAATGTAGTCTTAATATGTACGAGCAGTCCCTTAGTATATAGTGTACTCACTTATTGTGCATAAAGCAGTCCCTTAGTATATAGTGTACTCACTTATTGTGCATAGCGCAGTCCCTAAGTATATAGTGTACTCACTTATTATGTAAAGCAGAGTTCCTTAGTATATAGTGTACTCACTTATTATGTATGACACTGTCTGTAGTTACTTAGTCTCCTCTTTTATTATGTATAACACCGTCCCTTGTTACGTACCATTCTCTCTAGTTATATATGGTGCCATCACTTATTATATAGCTTCCTCTGTTATGTACAGTGCTGTCCCTTACATAGTGTATTTTTGTTATTCACAGTGCCCTATTTTATTAGATAGTCCCCTTTCTTGTTAGATATAAAATTACTGCTGATGGGGCAGCAAGAACAGTCCATCAGCTCCTTCATTAGAAAAGATGCTTTCCCAAGCTCCATCAGCAGTCATTGCATTATGCATCTAACAAGAAAGGACAGTATGTAATAAAAAACAGGGAGGGCTTTATAATCTGATATGTAAGGGACGGTGCTGTATATAACAAGAAAGGACACTGTGTAATAAGGGACAATTATATACATAATAAAGGAGACTATGTAAGATATATATACATATATATATCTAGCTTTGTCGCAATAAAAGGAGGGGAGTCCAGACACATTTCTTGCACAGGGGCTCCAAGCTGTCAGTATCCGCCCCTGGATCCACCAACATAACAGAGTTGAAGCTGTTTTACATGGAGGAATAGGCTAAAATTTGTTCAAGCTGATGGGCAGGACTAATCAACAATTACAGAAATTTTTACTTGCAGTTATTGCTGGAAAAGGGTATCACACCACATACTGAAAGCAAATGTTCACATATTTTTTTACCACTCACAGACATGGAGTACTGGATAATTTTCCTCAATAATAAAATGACAAAGTTTAATATTTTTGACTCATTTTTTAAATTTGATTCTTTTTCTATTTTTTAGAAAAATATCATGTAGTTTTAGTTCAAATTAATTCAGAAATATGGAACATTCAGAAGGGTTCACAAACTTTCAAGCACCAATGCATGTTAATACTTGTTTAAGGTTCTCAAAACTGGAGATGGAATGTCATTATTCTAAAGCAATACACTATAGTCAGCCCCTCACTGGACCTCACTGACCATTTATTCGGACTGTTGGTTTTGCTTATGGTAGTTTTGTTGACGGGGAATAGTGCTGCATTCTGTCCTCTTCTTTCTACTTAATATGGCGGAATCTATGACAATCTAGATGTGAACAGGGTGTAAGTCATATGGTTTTAGCTCCATGCACTTTGGATCATGCAGTAGATGTAGATAGATGAAGACTGAATATGATGTTTGGGTGATTAGCTGAATATTATTCAGGGTCCAGATATAAAAATGGTTTCCAACATATTCTGAGTCCACTGAACAGATCATCCAAAACTTTCCATGTATGGAGGAATTAGATGGGGAATTAACATCACATGCAGCTTTATGGCTATACATGTAATGCTCCTTGCTGTTTCAGCATGAAATACTTGTTTCTCCCTGCTGGCCTTCTGTTTTACCTAGATGCAATGGCGACATAACCATATATCCAAAGTGATGGTTGCAGTCAATAGAGTTGAGATACTTGTATCTTATTCGAGTCAAATGTTGAATTTTTAGGAATTGCAGAATTCGGTAAATTTGGGCAATATGCGAATTACTATAAATGGCCGCCACCACTTTACACATTGCTGAAGTTTACATCAGCCAGAGAAGAATCACATAACGTGGATATGTGGCTTTCCTATAATGCCTTTCAGATATCGCATCCCATGGTATAGCACAGCCAATCAGGCGGGACTATCATAGCCTGTGTAAAAGCAGTAGAAGGAATTTTCGTAGTGAATCTGGATAGTGAGCAGACGTCACAGCTCATCAACAGAGATAGAGAGAAAACCATAAAACACTGATTAAACCGTACAGACAGTGTGAGACAGCATAGATGTAAAAAAGTATAGTGTGTGTAAGAAATAAAGCATAATATAGATGTATTTGACAGGAGTCACTGTGTCGGTGAGACTAGGCCAGGGAGCGTCACATAGCTGGCAATGGTGGTTATAGTGCTACTGCAATTCAGTCACATATACACCCGATTTGGGAGCAATTGGAGGTATTGCAGTGCTTTTGATTTGTGGTGAATCGATTCACTGCAAATCAAATTTTATTGTCAAAAGATTTGCTCATCACTGCCAGCCAATCACTATCCTCGGTAGCCTCAGTGAGTGGTTGCAGCGGTCACATAAGGTATGCAGTTTGTGACTGCAGCAGTCAGGTAACCAATAGACCAGCATGGAGGAACGGGGACATTGCTCTGGAACAGCGGGATTATACGGGTGAGTATACATTTCTTACTTATAGTAGTTTATGTGAATTGATGGCTGGGGCAGAATTTTTTGGACTTGGCAAAACTTTTGAAGCCAAAGGCTTTAAATGACATAACAATCATCAATATAACACTTTTCCTAGGCCTGCACATGTTCATTTAATGTTCCTTGTTATTTAATACAGTACATTACTGTATTACTCTAGTGATAAAAGTTTCAGTTTTTACCCCACCCTTGGCATTTTAGTGCCTTGTGTCCTGATTTTCTGATTTGGAACATGCATGCTGCAAATTTTTAGTCTTTGGCAGAAGGTAAAATCATATTTCTGCTCAGGCTGTATCCGATCCTTCTTTCTGTGCTGCCACTATTACTTTTACATCCTCCAGACTGTCAAGAAAGACTACGGTATATTGACAGCAGGACACAGACAGGTTGTTATTAGCGTGCTGTTTAACATGGGTGTTTTGGAACATGATAGTCCTTTTTATTGGCCTTGAGAACTGACATATAAAATCTGCCAGAATTTTTACAATTTATTTAATAAAGATATCAGAATCTGGAAAGAATCTGAATTTTCTTGAAAGCTCTTGGCTTTATGTGAACGGACCCTTATATAGTAGCATGATCTTGACTGGACTCGGTAGACTATGGCCCCGCTCTCCAGGGGTATTCGGTGTCATGCGCTAACATTTAATACTTGTTATCGCTCCAGGGATCAAAGGCAGGAGCCAAAGTACAAAGCTTCGGCAAAAGCAGGGCACTAACATGCACAGGGGAGATTAGGATCCTATTCCACCAGGCTGCAGATCCAGTGACAGGGATAAAACTGAAAAAAACAAGGAATGGCAACAGCGGCCAGGGATGAAAATGTTACATTACGTCTGGCTTCATTTTCAATCTTTTATTGTTCGGAGATACAAAGTGACAGCTGACAGCTGGGATAAGGTGAAAGGCATCATTCTCTCATGATGAACAGACTTTTGTCCCTGACCGGTGCCTCCTCCAGCCTTGAACTGATAGAAGAATATCTGAAGTAGTAGCCAAGACACAATTACTGGGCATCTAGGATGTCAGGATATTTATATATTTAGTTGTGATACCTCTTCTGGAGTCTTCTGAGCAAAGATCGCCTTCGACCCACCGTCTTCTTCATCCGGGAAATCAGGGAATTTTCCAGTGGCATGCCTATAATAATTGAACGTACATTTTGAGTACATGTACATTTACATTCCTGGAATAATTGATTCTAATAGCCGTTTATGTCAGCAATGTCAGGAGACGTTCACCATATCTTGCTTTTACAAAAACTAATAGTACGGATCAGACCTTTATATATATTTATATACAGAAATAATATTATTTTTACAATTTACATGTCTGAAAATAATTTTGTATAATTAACACATTCTGGTGTGCAGCTAAGTTCACACGTTGGAAATTTCCATGGAATTCTGCAACAGCAGATCTGCAAAAAGATCATGAAGATCTTGCTGCTGTGTATTTGGAAAAAGAAAGACGAAGATACTCTCCTATATGGTTGTTTCTCCAGTTACAGCACATCCCGGCCTTGTGTGCCAGCGCTCTGACCAAACCTTTGGTTGGCTGCAGTTGTGAAATGGGTGAGAACACTTTATCAGGAAGCCAGGATGCACAGAGACTGGCATATAAACCCTGCTGGGACCAGAGAACAGAGAAATCTCCTGCGGAGGTATCTTCTGTTTGTTTCTTTAATGTACAGTCGTGGCCAAAAGTTTTGAGACTGACCCAAATTTTGGTTTTCACATGGTTCTCTGCTTAAGTGTTTTTAGATCTTTTAGTCAGATGTTTCTAGAGTTACTGAAATACAAATATCAGCATTTCATCAGTTCTTAAACTTTTATTAATAAGTACATCACGTTTATGCAAAACTCAGTATTTACAGCACAGCCCCTTATTTATCAAGACTGAATATCAGCTGCTGGGTCAAATCCTGACAGATGACATCGCATTCTTGTCTAATCAGTGCTTGGACTTTATTAAAATTTTTTTGTTTTTCTTTGTCCACACACTTCTTGAGGATTGGTAACAGGTTCTCAGTGGGATTAGATGGGGGAATTTCCTGGTCATGTACCCAAAATTTCAATGTTTTGTTCACCGAGCCACTTAGTTTTCACTTTTGCTTTCCTACATGGGACTTCATCATGTTGGACATTATATTGTTCATTATCACCAAATTGTGCCTTGATCATTGGGAAAAGTTAGATTACAGTCTTTATTCATGGCAGAGTTCTTAGGCAAAATTGTGCTTGAGCCCCCTGACCTTGAAGAAAAACAATGCCACACATGAATGGTCTCAGGATGCTCTAATGTTGGCATGACACAGGACTCATGGCAGCACTCACCATTTCTTCTCTGGATAATCATTCTTCAAAATGTCCCAAACATTCTGAAGGGGTCTTCATCAGAGAGAATTTGTTTGCAGGAAGTACATGGATTGGACTGCAGAGGACTGAGTAAAGTTATTTTATCTGTGGAAGCCTCCTTCAGACCATTTGGGTCAATGATAGAAACTTTGTGAAAAACAAAATTTGTGTCAGTCTCAAAATTTTTGGCCATAACTGTAAATTTTATTTGATTATATTTAGTCATTACATAACAATTTTACAGCAGGCTCGAAGTGGACCGCTAATAAACCTCAGTGTGTCGCATATTTACTGTGGATTCTATTCACTTTTCTTGTCTAAGGAGAAAAACAATCCACAAAATGAGTCAATTTGTGGCTTGAAAGTAAAAGCAACGTGTTTATGTGATCACAATTACATTGTAAGGACAGTGTTCGGTTGCGGATTTTCTGTCCGAATCTTATATGTCGCTGATCTATGAGCAGAGCTTTATCTCTTTCTGCACTTGCCGACTGCTTACATATGAAACTCTTTTTCCTGTGACACCCAATGGTTGACAAATAGGGGTGCCTCTCTACTGATAAAGAAGTTCTTCAGCAGCTGTAATTTGTCTTATGCTCTGTCCATATTTTTGTGCACACATTCAGTGTATTTTTCAAAAATGCTCCTGGCGCATACGATATGTATTCATAAGGATCCAATCTGAAGAAATAATCAAGAGTGACTTTTTGGCAAGCTCTGGGACAGTATTTTTTCTGGTAAATATTTTTTCCACTGTTTTTCATAATTTCTAAATACTATATGATACATTAATATGATTAATATCCAACTACTTAGATAAACGAATATTTACATACCAATTACCCCTTTAAGTATTAATTAGGATGCACTTGTTTTGGGTGAAAAATGAATCTTTTTTTTGGAAAGCTAAAAGTCACATTTAACAGAACAGAATAATAGATGCAGCTTTAAAACACTGAATATATCTCCCAATTAACACATTTCTAGGTGTATTAAAAGAAGTGACAAAATAACAATTTATTTTCCAGAAAGAACTTCTGTAGTTGTCATATATAAGAGAATGCTTACTCTCTGTAGCAATGACAATGAGAGAGATGTTGCATAACCAGTGGAGGAGTTGCTCTATGTAATCAATTACTTTGAATTCTTAATTTTCTAACCTTCTGCAAATGAAATCCGGAATCTTATTGGTTGTCATGTGCATTTACTACAATTCTCATATGCACTAATTTTGATAAATCTTCCCTATTGTGCATTTAATTTTGGCAAAATTCTGGTTACCTACACTCCTCAAAATTAAAATTGCAACAAAAAGAAGGAAAAGCTGTTGAATTACATAAAAATGAAAAATAATTATTGAAACAAAATGTTTCAGATATCTCGTTATCAGTGTCGAGTATGAGTTATACACGCAGAAATCCCAGCACTTACACGTCTTGGCTGCTATCACTGAAGTTATTAATGGTTGTCTAAGGAATGTTCTACAGCATTCAATGGGCACAAATCATCAAGATCCGCTGCTGGCAGCTCCCTTTCTAATTGCCAAGCAATGAAGTAACAGATGTGCTTGATGGGAGATAAGTCTGGAGATGCTGCAGCCCGTGGTAGCACATTTAGGCTATGCAGGCTGCTCACAGTAGCACGCGTATCATCTGGCCGGGCGTTGTCATGTTGAAACATGGCTCTTGGGGTACTTTGGAGAAATAGCTACACTGCTCATTCCACAATTTATCAATTCTCTGCTGCAAGTGAATTTAGACATCCCATAAGGTGTAAAACATTTTCTACACAAACCATTAGAAGGAGTTTGCATGACATTGGGTTACGAGCCAGATGTTCCATTGAGCTCACGCCATCGCTCTCAAATGCTATCATAGTTATTATTATTATTTATTATTATTATTGGTTCAGAGCAAGATGGCAATGGAGGCTGGAATGCATGTTTATCCTCTTCAGCGATGACTTCTGCTTTTGTCTATGATGCAATGACAGCTGAATATTGGTCTGGTGATCACGTAGACAATGCCCTGATGAAGAGGCATTCACAAGGGAATGTCACATTTGTGCTACTCCTGAGATGATGATGTGGGTGGCATAATCTACGGTAATTGAACTCCTCTAGCCTTTATTCCAGGTACACTAACCGCTCGGTGTTACATTGATTTGGTGGTGAAATTAGTGCTACAGTGAGCAGTCTCCGTGGCTTAAATGTGCTACCATGGCCTGTACTGTCTCCGTACCTGTCTACCATCAAGCACATCTGGGCATCAATATTCGGCAACTGCAAAGGGAGCTGCCAGCAGCGGATCTTAGTGATTTGCGTTCCTCAGACAACCACTAATAACCTCATTGATAACAGCAGCCAAGGCTGTATACAGGTACGTGTGTCGACCCGCCACCACAATTGTGGATTACCAGGGCAATGGGGTACTCAGAGCCGAGCCCATGGAAGTCTATGGAGATTCTTGTCACAGGTAGCTGTGGCTCGGTCTGTGGCCCGGGCGGTCTGGCGTATGTTGGGGATATATTTACAGGGGATTGATTTATGTACAGTTCGTGACGCCACCTGTAGTATTCTGGTAATTAGTACCAGCGCTGCTGTAGATCTCTGAGGGGATGGTGATGCAGCTAGATGTCAGGTCCCCTACAGGTGGGACTGGTCCCTCAAAGTCTATGTGAGTAGTGAAGTCGAGTGCAGATAAAGAACACAGTCTCACACGGTCAGCGTCTTTCCATACCTTTACTTGCAAGATGATAAGGCAGGTCCCAGGGAGGCTGATCCAAGGAGAGTGTATCTTGAGACGGCAGCTGGACAAGTTAGGGGCCTCCTTTAACTCCAATTAACGAGTACAACTAGCCTGAAGCGTAGTTCCCTCAAATCTCCAGCTAATCTTTAGCTGTTCCTGCCCAGTCAGCTTAGTGTTAGGGGCCTTCCTGTGAAGGAGCTGAATTCTTACGTGGTCCTGCAGAACTCCAAAGTCTTCACTCCCCCTGACCCCAGTTACGTACTGACTATAAGGGGCTTGTCTGCCGCGACCTAGGGTCCGGTAGATTCCTGGTTTTCCTATCACCGTGCCTGAAACAACAGTGACCCTTCGGTCCCCAGTGACCGGTAGCAATGTGCTGGACTTCTGCAATCCTGTAGCACCAATTCTATAATCCACTTGCCTTTCGCCTTGTCCACGCTGGTAACATAAGCACTCTTACTAGCCAAGGGTCGAGCAGTCACTTCTTTCCTTTTCCTTCCACTTGAAGTTAGCCACAGATGCTCAGTTATCACAGGCAGGAGCACGTCTCTGAACCTGATACCGTCCTTTAGACAGGGATGCTGAAGACTTTCCGTGCTATTACTTCTCCTTTCTTCAGTGGGTGCTGAGAGGGTGATACAGCTCTGACTAGACTAAGGTGTATTCCAAACACCTATACCAGACTCCACTATATGAACTGGTGATGAAGCAGGCTAGACTCTTTCCTCCCTCCAAACGTCTTCTCACAGATGTCTAGACTCTACTCCACACGTCCTCACTGTCCAAAGACAGGGACTAGACTCTCTAAAATCACTCCAACACCTACTACCTTGACCACTCCCTCTAGAGTATACTCCACTACCCTAAGGGTGTGTCTAGTGTGTGTAGAGTGAATGGATATTTAGCATTAAACTGCCGTCTCGCCATACACTCTCCAGGGTACTGCGTGTGCCTACCACCAGGGCTACACATTCCCCCATGGTAAACGACAGCACTCCCGGGCTGTAAAATACAAAAGACATTTTGTTTATGCAATCAACATTTAACAATAACATCTTCCCATCCGGGAGGTGAGGAAATCTTGAACGTTGCAAACTTTATAGAAAAATACAAATATCAATTAGCATTCAATAAATATACAAGATACTTGTGAAGGACCCGCACCAAACCTTCAACGTGGGTCCTGGGTGGGCTGCAGGACGTCCGATTGCAGACCTCACTCAGTGCCACACCATACGGGTTTTGTTTTCAGAGGTAGTTATGGATGGTTTTTTTGTAAAACCAAGATAGGGCACCGAAGCGCAACTATGTACAAGAAAGTTCTGGGTTAGCATAGTCCTTAACCTCAAAAGTCCATTTGCAAAGAAAGACATATCACATTAAATCACATTATCAAAGTGCAACTGTTTATCATCTATCATTTACCAATTACCCAGCCGGGCATTCTATAATTAGAAATATATATTCACTATATATAATACCGGTGCAAAACTTTTTCAAAAACATTTTAACTTTTTGCTATCTACTTCTGGTAGATCCGATAGGGATCTCACCAACTCTTTACTTATTTATTCACTTTCATCACACTTCTCCAATACATTTTCCACCCCGGGGGCTGGAACGATGCAATGGGCCCTTGATCCCAGGACCAGCAAATCATGTGCTGCGATCAGGGTCTGGGTTGCGACAGTTCTGGTGCGAACCTCTAGGGGCGCAACGGGTACACTTTCTTCACATGACACCGATTGCGTCTCCATTACAGTCAACGATATAGACCGCGTCAGGGTTTGCGATCTAGACTGGGTCGCATGTGGCGATGTGGAGGTGGCTTTAACTTGCGATGAACTCTGGGTCGCATGTTGCGATGACTTTGTAGGGGGCGATGCTGGGGCACGGCCGGATGCTGCTGGTGCTGGAAACGGGGACGCTGCGGTAATGGTGACGATACCTGCGTCTGGGACGGGGTCGCGGACGATGGTGACGTTCAGGGCATACCACCCCTTCATTCCCCAATGCCGCGTATAGGTGACTATATCTCCGTTCACTAAGTCCCTCCCGGGATGACCTTGCGGCAGGTGAGATTCCACGTCACGCCTGCTGACGAAGACCGCTGGGTAGAGGCCCGGTTCGCGGATAAAGCCCCAGCCCTTCCGGAGCTGGAACTCAGTCACACACCCCCGCCGCCGCGGTTCCCGTAAGGTACCTTTGTCGCGACGGACAGTCTCCTTGTCGGCAATCAGCTCGGCATATTGTCGCTGGCGGTTCCTCTGAGCCTCCCGCTCTTCCTCCTGCTGGCGCCTCTTCGTCTCCTCACGACTCTGCCATTCTTGTTCCCACTGGGCGGTGTAGGCGACGTCATCCAGGCGCGCCATTTCGTCCCAGTCCACATCTGGTAGTGACGGACAGGACCCCTCCGGTGTCCCTGCCGGGGACCGATAATCTGCTGCGGCCTCCTGGCCGGGCGGGCGTTCCGGGATTGGCTGTACCTCCTCAACCTCCTCCGCATCCACCGCTTCACCGGTGGGATCGGGAACGGTACTTTCGGGGGCAGCCTCCGGTTGCTCCTTCGCCTTGGGCAGCAGACTCTTCGGTACTTTGAATCGTGGGGGTTCGTTGAGGGGAGAGGACGCCGTGTTCGTCATTTGCCACTTCAGCAGTCTACATCGGCGTCTCTCAATCTCCTCCAGTCCAGGTTGGAACATCTTCTTTAGGCGTGAGTTCTCCTCCTGAACCTCTAACAACGCCTGTTGCAGGTGCAGGATCGCATAAGTCTCCGATGCCGATGGCAGCTTGGCGGGGGCACGGGGCCTGCCTTCCTCCGCTGCTCCGCTCGGCTGCTCACGTCCTGCCTCCATCTTGTTCCAGAAGATTTTTCTTTTCTGCGGAGACATCCGGTCTCTTCCGTGGAGGTGGGGTTTGCGTCTCCTCCTCCTCGCAGGGAAGGTGAAGAGGAGGCGGACCTCCTTTGCTGTAGGGCAGGACCGCATGTTATAGTAGCACTTTGAGAGGGCAGGCATTTTCTTCGCGCCACAGGGGGGTAGACGCCCACGAAGGTACGCCCACCTTCTTCTCCAGCGCCTGAGGGCGCGAATATGGCGACAAAAATGGCGATTTTGGCGCCAAAAGTGCAAACAGTCCTTTTCACAAAAACAAGTCCGTAGGCACACAGGGCTCGCAATTTCGCGAGTTTCGTATCCTGTTCGTGACGCCAAAAGTTGTGTCGACCCGCCACCACAATTGTGGATTACCAGGGCAATGGGGTACTCAGAGCCGAGCCCATGGAAGTCTATGGGGATTCTTGTCACAGGTAGCTGTGGCTCGGTCTGTGGCCCGGGCGGTCTGGCGTATGTTGGGGATATATTTACAGGGGATTGATTTATGTACAGTTCGTGACGCCACCTGTAGTATTCTGGTAATTAGTACCAGCGCTGCTGTAGATCTCTGAGGGGATGGTGATGCAGCTAGATGTCAGGTCCCCTACAGGTGGGACTGGTCCCTCAAAGTCTATGTGAGTAGTGAAGTCGAGTGCAGATAAAGAACACAGTCTCACACGGTCAGCGTCTTTCCATACCTTTACTTGCAAGATGATAAGGCAGGTCCCAGGGAGGCTGATCCAAGGAGAGTGTATCTTGAGACGGCAGCTGGACAAGTTAGGGGCCTCCTTTAACTCCAATTAACGAGTACAACTAGCCTGAAGCGTAGTTCCCTCAAATCTCCAGCTAATCTTTAGCTGTTCCTGCCCAGTCAGCTTAGTGTTAGGGCCTTCCTGTGAAGGAGCTGAATTCTTACGTGGTCCTGCAGAACTCCAAAGTCTTCACTCCCCCTGACCCCAGTTACGTACTGACTATAAGGGGCTTGTCTGCCGCGACCTAGGGTCCGGTAGATTCCTGGTTTTCCTATCACCGTGCCTGAAACAACAGTGACCCTTCGGTCCCCAGTGACCGGTAGCAATGTGCTGGACTTCTGCAATCCTGTAGCACCAATTCTATAATCCACTTGCCTTTCGCCTTGTCCACGCTGGTAACATAAGCACTCTTACTAGCCAAGGGTCGAGCAGTCACTTCTTTCCTTTTCCTTCCACTTGAAGTTAGCCACAGATGCTCAGTTATCACAGGCAGGAGCACGTCTCTGAACCTGATACCGTCCTTTAGACAGGGATGCTGAAGACTTTCCGTGCTATTACTTCTCCTTTCTTCAGTGGGTGCTGAGAGGGTGATACAGCTCTGACTAGACTAAGGTGTATTCCAAACACCTATACCAGACTCCACTATATGAACTGGTGATGAAGCAGGCTAGACTCTTTCCTCCCTCCAAACGTCTTCTCACAGATGTCTAGACTCTACTCCACACGTCCTCACTGTCCAAAGACAGGGACTAGACTCTCTAAAATCACTCCAACACCTACTACCTTGACCACTCCCTCTAGAGTATACTCCACTACCCTAAGGGTGTGTCTAGTGTGTGTAGAGTGAATGGATATTTAGCATTAAACTGCCGTCTCGCCATACACTCTCCAGGGTACTGCGTGTGCCTACCACCAGGGCTACACATACGGACTGGGGCTGAAATTCAGCCCTGGCATTTGAAATCACACAGGCCCATACTGAACCCGTCCCCAAGCACCAGACAGGAATATGATACTAATATTACCCTGCATGGAGGAAATCAAGATTTCCTACAAGACCAATATTTCTAATGATACCCGTGGCCTGCTGATAAGTGACGGAGTCAGCGATTTTGTGCTCCATCACAACTCTTAACAGTATGGGTGTCTTGAGAACACAGATTCTGCTAACAACCTAGCAGACAAGGCAGCCCACGACCAGACAGGCCCTTCTGGCATTTGCCAGAATTGTCAAATTGCCAGTCCGGCCCTGGCTGTATATATGGCTATTTCTGTGCGTACTGCTTATACTCAATACTGAATAAATCAAGATAATTTAAAAATTTTGTTTCCATTTTTTTGCCAATTGCAAATCATTACCATGTTTATCAATCCTGTGATTTCCATAATGACACATCTTTTCCTTCTTGGCATTGCAACTTCAATGTTGAGGAGCGTATATTGGGTTGCAATTTCTTTAGAGATCACTGCACATCAGATCATTTTGCTGCATATGGATGCAATGGTATACTAATGATAATACTGTACATCCTATATGTTGACTATGATAAAATGACACGACTTAAGGTGTCAGTGGAGAATCCTTCTGGGTGGTATAGCTAGGCTTCAGTAGGTCATCGAGAAAGGTACAGATTTGACATCCAGGTCTCCAATGATGGATCTTTATGTTGTGACTGCTAAGCAGCTCTTGGCAGGGATCCTTTATTAATGGTGGGAAATGACCTTGCATGAGTATAGATGGAAAGAGAGGGCATACGAGACCTTTTCTTCATTCACCAGCATCTCCTTACTAATAACAGGGTCTGACATAACATGGCCTGCTGATCTGCTGCAGCCCATCTGCTTTGCGAGGAAAGCAAAGGACAAAGACAGAATCATTATTTATTGCCTGCCCTATCATCACCTTCTGTGTAGAGGCAACCTTAACATTCCTCTCCCACAGATCTCTTATCTGCCAGGAGTTTCCTACATTGTGTTCTATTGATTCTGCTTCACAACTGCAGGTACACGGCAGACATTGTATTATGCGAAATGTGTACTTCTAGGTCATGTGATAAGATGGAAGACATCCAAACATGCTAAGGGACAAAACGTTTGCTAAAACAATATGTGTAAAGCCATAAATCAATCATAGGTGAAAACTACAAATATGACCAAAAAGTAAAATGGCAAAAAACTATTTTTGATACAATATGGCGCAAAGTATTGTCATGTCTATTCTTCAATTTCTGATGCCTTTATTGTCTAAAAATAGGGGCGCTACAGCTGTAAACGACCACCAAGTATCTACCTAGAAGCTGATTGATGGACGTATAATAACCTACTTGGACAGATTGACCATGCTTATGATCGATAATGGATCGATTTATGTGCAAAGGCTGCCCTTGTTCTCGGGAGCACAAGTCCTGTTTACACAGGATGATGCGCTACCAAAAAGAATGATTTTTTAAGTGACCTTAAAAAATCTTCTCACCCAATGTTTAGATGGTCCGACACCGCTTACGATGCACACAGAGCAATCAGAAGTGGATCATTGTGTGGGCTACAGCTGCCATTGTTCTCGACAGCACATGTCCTGTACACACAGGACAATATGCTGCCAAGAATGATGGGTTTTTAAGCAAGGTTAAAGAATCATTACTTGAGATGAATGTGTATTTTGCAGGTTTTCCAGACATCTTCTGCAGAGAATAATGGCAGGCTAAATGCATAAAACAATCAATACTGATTGTTCTCTGAGCATCATACGTGCAGTCAGCACTCAGCGTGTCTAAACAGGCTATAAATGACTGTGAATTTATTACTTTTTTATTTTTCCGTCAATATAGCCGTATGAGGGTTTGTATTTTTCAGACCGAGTTGTACTTTTGAATGACACATTGATTTTACCATATAACATACTGGAAAATGGGAAAAAAATTCCAAGTGCTGTGAAATTGCAAAAAAAAGTGCAATTCCACAATTGTGTTTCGGGTAAAGCTGACCTGGCAATATGATTCTCCTGGTCATTACGAGTATGCAGATGCCAAAGATGTCAAGTTTATTTTTTATTTACCGTATATACTCATGTATAAGCCGACCCGTGTATAAGCCGACCCCCCTAATTTTGCCACAAAAAACTGGGAAAACTTATTGACTTGCGTATAAGCCTAGGGTGAAAAATGATTATGCCCCCATATGATGCTCCACAGATTATGCCCCCATATGCTGCACAGATTATGCCTCCATATGCTCCAGATTATGCCCCCATATATTCCACAGATTATCCCCCCATATGCTCCAGATTATGCCCCCATATGTTCCACAGATTATGCCCCATATGCCTGCCCAATTATGCTCCACAGATTATGCCCCATATGTTCCACAGATTATGCCCCATATGTTCCACAGATTATGCCCCATATGTTCCACAGATTATGCCCCCATATGCTCCATATTATGCCCCCATATGTTCCATAGCTTATGCCCCCATATGTTCCACAGCTTATGCCCCCATATGTTCCACAGCTTATGCCCCCATATGCTCCAGATTATGCCCCATATGCTCCAGATTATGCCCCATATGTTCCACAGATTATGCCCCCATATGCTCCATATTATGCCCCCATATGTTCCACAGCTTATGTCCCATATGTTCCACAGTTTATGCCCCCATATGCTCCAGATTATGCCCCCATATGTTCCACAGCTTATGCCCCCATATGGTCCATATTATGCCCCACATTATGCCCCCATATGCTGCACAATTATGCCCCATAGTATAGGCCTCATATGCTGCTGCTGCAAAAAAATACATACTCACCTCTCGTCGCTGGGGGCCAGGTGCCGGTGTCCTGAGCAGGCGGTGACAGCCGCGCGCTTTGGGGGACAGGTGCCGGTGTCACCGCTTGCTCAGGACCCCGGCACCTGAGATATTTACCTGTCCTCTCTGCACCGCTGCGCTGCGTCCTCTTCCGGGTCTTCAGCAGTGAATGATCTGGCAGAGGGTGCGGCGCTCACTAACGACGTCATCGCGCCCTCTGCCTGATCATTCACAGCCAGAGGAGTCAGATGATGACGCAGCGCACAGCGTGCAATGGGACAGGTAAATATAGCATATACTCACCCCTCCGCCGCGCGTCCCTGCAGCCTCTCCTCTTCTCCCAGCGCTCTCCGCAGCGCTTCAGTCCTGCAGCGGTCACATGGTACCGCTCATTAAAGTCATGGATATGTGCATATTCATGACTTTAATGAGCGGTGCCATGTGACTGCTGCAGGAAGGAGCCGGAGATCGCCGGAGAAGCAGGGGGGCTGCAGAGACCGCGCCGATGGAGGGGTGAGTATGATCCGACACCCCCGCTCCCCCTCCCCCGCCGACCCCCGTATATGACCCGCGTATAAGCCGAGAGGGGACTTTCAGCCCTAAAAAATGGGCTGAAAATCTCGGCTTATACATGGGTATATACGGTAAGTGGTGAAAAACAAATTTGAAGTTTGTTAGAAAAAAAAATTTGCTTCTGTTGCCATTTTCCAAGTCCTGTCGCGTCTCCATTTTTTGTGATCTGGGGTTGGGTGAGAGATTACTATTTGTGCGCGAAGCTGACATTTTTATTGATGCCATTTTAAAGTAGATAAGATGTTTTGATCGCCTGTTATTGTATTTTATTGCAATGGTGCGGACGGCAAAAAAAAACGTAATTCTGTCGTTGCGATTTTTTCTCATTATGCTGTTTTCCAACCTTATTAATTTACTTTGTATTTTGATAGATCAGACATTTCTAAATGCAGTGATACCAAATATGTGTTTTTTTATTGTTTTATTTTGAATGAGGCATTTGTGATTTGAACTTTTGTGGGTTTTTAAAATATTGTTTAAACTTTTTTTTTACTTTTTACTTGCTTCAATAGTCCCCAAAAGAGACTTGAAGCTGCGATCAACAAATCGTCTGTGCTACACATAGCAGGGCTTCATCCCTGCTATGTGTAGCAGAAATCATGATCTATAACCGCTGGCCACGGGCCGGAGTTCAGACGAGATTCACAATGACAGGCATGGGGTCTTCTGCAGACCCTGTCTGAAATGACAACCCATCGGCTCCCTGCAATCATGTGACAGGGACACTGATGGTCAGGTCTTGTGACGTGCTTCTGTCCAGCACATGTTACATGAAGCTGTCAGTGATTGACAGCGGCATTTAACCAGTTAACAGCCGCGGGTGGATATTGGATCCACCAGTGACTGTTAGAGGCACATGACTGCCTTCATGTGCAGGGAAAGACGTCAAAACCCCGCCCACACCACTGATTGGCTGCTTTCTGTATACACTGGCACAAAACTGCCAATCAGTGTTGGGGTGAGGTTATGCAGAGCTCATGAATATGTTTGACTACTGGGTAGCAGGTTTACTAGTCCTCTAATGATAATCACCTGCTGATAAGACAGTAATTTTATCTAAAGTACACTAAGCAGCCCAATACGTGATACATCACTGGAGTGAGGATCTCTGCCTGTAAATCATGCTTCTGTTAGATTAGGTGGCAAAAGCTTGTTGACAGATTCCCTTTAAGACTATGTTTGCACTTGAGCTATGGTAAAAAGCTACAATATTCTATGATGGACACCACTGGTGCCCCATAGACTACGTTGACTCATAACGGGGTTTGTTAGCTAGCGGAGTCCATTGTTTTGACAGTAAAAATAACATATCTTTCCTGTCAGCTATGGTGGAATCTGCTCCGAGCCTCTGACGCAGATGTCTCAGAGCCTAATGATTTTCTCGATTGTTGGTGGTTCAAGTTGTGCCAAGTTTACAAAGTGTTGGGTGACATTTTCATAACTCAACAGTAGACACCACGACTCATAGATTATGTGCGTCGTACAACTGCACTACTGATACATGAACCCTAATGGGATTAAAGACTGAGTCTGAATATCCATCTTAACTATTACTTGATCATTAAACAGACCAAAGAAAATATTTAACGTGACAGGGTTCCCATACACAGGGTAAATGTCTCCCCATAGAGACTATTTTCTAATCGCATAATGATAGCTGTAATGTTTCACTGTCTCTTCCCTATGAATAGATACAATACGCAAAACAATAGTCAGCATTATTCTTGCTAATTTCATGTTCCCATATTCTTACAATATCGTCAGCGGGGACACTGGGGTCACTCTTTTTCTAAGTTGCTTGTTAAGAAGTGAATAGTGCAGCATTTGGTTATATTTATGTAATTAAGATGGTAACATAAGCCTAACATCTGTGAATACAATGCATGGAAAGAGGTCAATGATTTGATTGTGTATACGATTACTTGAACTCTATCATCTACCAATTTATAGAGATTGTAACAATGTAGCCTGATTCACAATGACACAGATTAGGGACCACATAGATTTGGAAAAATGTCTGGAATATTTCAACCAAAAAGAATTTTGCCTAAATTACATTCTTATAAAACTTTTAAAGGGAATCCGTCAGTAGTTTTTTCATGTATGAACCAATACCACCACCTCCCTCAGTGCCTGTGCTGCATTCCAGAAAATTATATATTATATACATCCATGTATATCCCCCAAAACACCTTTCGAAGTGCTCCAGCAAGGTATTCAAATTCGGACAGTCCAGTCTGATGTGCGTCACTGCAGTGGCACCTGTCCATCTTCTCCCCTGCTGAACGCTGTCTTCCCTCTGCTATTGATGTAGATGATGCCCTAGTTAATTAGTAATTTGTTTTGCATGCCGGTATTAATGAAGGGTGGGATGAGGCTAGATGAGCCTAATTCATCTGCCATAAAACTGGCATAAAACTGGAACTGGCGTAAAAATGTCAAAAGTAGCAACATTTTTGTGTAACTTTTAGTTGTTTAAAAATGTTGTGACATTTCATACAGATTTACACCAGAATTCTGTCAAAAACAGCTTGATGAATTGGGGCCATACAGTTTAATAAAATATGTGCTGTAACTATTCTTTTTTCTGTGCAGGAAACAGGGATCCCAGCTCACCGGTTTTGCAGTACAATCCTCCTACAGGTACACAGGTACATGAACCTTGATTAAACCCCTCTGATCGAAATGCGTTGGTTTTGCTGACTCAGCTGTCCTGTCTATATTTATACTCCTAAAATAAATTTGAAGATTTTAGTCCACTCACGGAATGCCCAATATCCTTTTACCATTATTCTTTTTCTCTGATATATTAATTCAGTCTCCCTTGTTTACAAAATAAAATCTTGGCACAAAAGAAAATTAAATGCTGAAAAGAGGGGTCAACCACATCTAAATACTAAGATTTTAGGGGTTTCTTACCAACTCAATGAATTGTGTTATTCCGGTTTTGCAGCCCAATTGTCACGATTCCTCTGTTTAGTGAGTAACTGTTTTGCTGCCCTATGGAATCTGGCTCATGCTGAGTTGTTAATGTTTTGATTGACAGCTCGGCAGTCCAATCTTGTGATAGGCGTGGTAAACTGTCAGTACTTTGATTGACAACTCGGCCATCCAATCTGTGACTGGGAGGTGCTGGGTTTTCTCCAGGTGCTCTCTGTTCTGGAGATTGCCCAGCTACTTAACTGAGCTGTTTGCCTCTAGTCCCTGCCAGACGTAGTTTGTGTTTCCTGGTGAGTGTTTGTCTGATTCTATTGTGCTGAGTTCGGCTCTTCCGCTGCCTGACCCTTTGGACAGTGTTCTGGCTATACATTTGTCTTGTCCTTTTGTTTTGATCCACTATCTCCTGGCATTTTGACCCAGGAATATAACTAGCATCACACTACTAATGTGAGTGTGGTTGAGCTATGACCATGTACAAGAGTGGTGATTTTTGGAAAATAACAGACATTTTTATTGATTTCATATGATTCTTTTAAGCAAAGAAGTTGATAGCTGAAGTTTGTGGAGAACTTGTTTGGGGAATGTTGTAGTTTTTAACAGTCTTTGACAGTCAGCCTAAAGCCAAGAGGCATACAATATCACTATTTAGTCCATGGTCGTGACTAGCTTAAGAAAACTAAGCTTGCAGCACTTGCAGCATCACAAATCAGCAACCACAATTACCAGTTAGCATCAGAGAAAGTTAAGCATTGAAATCCAGAAATGGAAAAATTTTTTACTTTAAATTGTGCTAAAAGCCAGAAAATATATCATTTGAGTTTACTGAGCCAACGTATCTACATGTATCCAGTGGGTTCATTACTTGATGATCATGAGAAAAGTCTTTTATTTGAAATAAAAACAAAACACACTTCTTTTTTTATTTCAAAATAACAAACAACGTTACACTCACCTAACGCCCATTCCTTTAAATCCCTCGTCTCCTGTAATAAACAAAAATTTAAAAAAGCAATATTCCTGACCTGTCCGACGTTCTGTCCAACGCCGTAATCCATGTCTGGGGATTCAACAGTTTTTAACCTGGACGGTGCCAAGATGCGACAGTCCAGGCTGAGAACCACTGATGAATGAGCTGCTGCGAGAGCAGCCTCAGTGAGCAGTGGTTATGCCATAAATGTTACTGGTCACTGAGGCTGTGTTCCCAGCCAGGCCAATGAACTGCGGTGACCTCCCTCCGGTGAGATCACTACTAGTACAGTGAGAAAAAGTCTCACGGTGCAGAGGTGAGTTCAACGTAGTTCACCAGGAGAATTTCATTGCGGTGAATTTGAACTGTGGTGAACTCGCATCTGCACCATGAAACTTTTTCTCACTGTGCTAGCGGTGATCTCACCGAGGTCACTGCAGTTAAGCCTGGCTGGGAACACAGCCTCAGTGACCTGCGGTAACCTTGATGAAGTCACCGCTAGTCGCTGAAGCTGAGCTTGCAGCAGTTCATTCATCAGTAGTTCTCAGCATTGACAGTCGCATCTTGGCACTGTCTAAGTTGAAAACTATTGATCTCCAGACATGGATTATGGCATGGGACAGAACGACGGACAGGTGAGGGATAGGTTGTTTTTATTTTTGTTTTATTACAGGAGATGAGGGATTCAATGGAATGGGCGTTAGGTGAGTATAACAGTGTTTGTTATTTTTTAATAAAAAAAGGAAAAGTGTGTTTTGTTTTTATTTCATTAAAAGACTTTATTCTTGCTGTGTGTTTATTTACAATATAATTATAGTATTAGTAATAGATAGGTGTCTTATAGACTCCTCTCCATTAATAATCTGTGGGCTTGATATCACCGGACAATATAAAGGTGACATCAACCCACAGATATGAACCCCACTTTCCACCTCTACAGGGCAAGTGGGAAGAACCAGGCAAAGCACCAGAATTGGCACATCTAATACATAGGCTGCTATTTTTAGGTTGGGGGGGCAATATCCTTGGTCCCTTACCAGCTTGAGAATACCAGCTCCCACCTGTCGACTTTAGCAAAGCTGGTTGACAAAAATAAAGGGGAACCCACGCTGTTTTTTTAAAAATTATTTATCTAGAGTGCAGACGCCGGCTGATGAATACTCCCATCAGCGGCTGCCTGCTTTCACTGTTATTACGGGCAGCAGGCATCAACTGATGGGAGCAGTAGTCCCATCAAATGACCCCAGAGCCTCCGGTCACAGCTGAGGGCTCACGCTGTCATTTGACACCGTGGGAACCGCGGCTGTCTGACCAATGGTAATGATTTTACCGCCGATCAGAAGCAATGTTTGTGGCGCTGTCATGCACATGACAGCTTGGCTAACACTGGATGTTTAGGCCCCCATTCAATTAAATGCGGTCTGGGTTCAAATTCAGGTCCTGGTACTGTTCTGGTACCCGAACCTAAACTTTTTTGAACTTTTTGTCTGAACCCGCCGGACTCGGACATCCAGGGGTCCGTTCATCTATAATGCTGAACTTGTATCTTCTTATGTTGCAAGAGGCCTTTTGGCTCAACATAATGTCACAATATAAAGCAGCTTAAAGTCAGCTGAAAACACTGATTCTTTACTAGATTAGTCGACCATCTCCAGTGCATGATAGGCCTCATCCCAACTTTACCCTGACAAATGATAGGGGAAGATTGAATTCGACCGCCCCGGATCGCCAAACCCCCTCCCCTCCCGGGTGAGTATAATAAAACTTATTTTTCTTATCTTGCAGGTCGGATCGGGGGCTTAGCTACAGCATTGTAGAATGCTGTTATATAAGCCCTGAAAGGCAGTGGCCCCATCTTATAGCGGCCAAAAGTGATGACAGGTTTGCTTTAAATGTTCTACCCGATCTTTTTCTTAGTTCTGGACGAAGTAGACTATTTATTTGCATTCTTGCATTTCATTCGGCTGCTTAACTGACCATTCTGCAACCATCATATGTAGCTGTCAGGAAAACAATAGAGCAGACACCACAAACTTAAGTGTCACACTCCCGCACTCAAAATATAGCACGTTTTAAAGCTAGAGCTTTTTGGTCAACTCCTTGCCTTCTTTTGACAACCACTCAGCATGAAGGCAAGTACAGATGCTTAGCTGAGATTACTTTTCACGTAGCACCTGTGGTATGTTACAGAGAGCAAAAGGGTAAGATAACTGGAGAGGGTGAAAAGAACAGATGGGTAGCACAATTTCCAAACATGGAGGGAAAAACTGTATCAAGTTAACTTACAGCTACTGCACAGACAATGCATTTATGTAAGCAATCGTGGCTTCAATGGCAGGTCCCACATCACCCTCATCTTTTAAGGCTGTTTTGAATTTTTCAGGTTTTACAAATTGACATTGATTCTTCACATAATAGCAGCTACCACCCAGTCTCTTTCTTAAACTATGTTGTCTTCTACTAGATGATTAATCTGTACACGCCTGCAATCTTCAGCATGGTGGACACACAAGAGAATCTCAAAGTCTTCAGGAAACCACAGAGGTTATCTGTCCCATCATATTGTAAGGGTCATTTTGAAGTTTTAGATTAACAACATAATTTTTTTTAATCATTTTCAGAGTCAAAGGCAGAGTAAGTGAGAAAGGAGGAGGACTTCTGCTCAATGAGTTTAATGCTTGGGGAATAACATGAGGATTAAGGCATATATTATAATCATGGTTCTCAGGAGGATTCCACCCTGCTGATTGCATTCAGGAAACTCGAGGCTCCTGATAGAGGCCCTTGTTCCACCTCCCACTTGCACTAATGGTGACTTGATTTATGGGAGGTTGTGATTTCTACATCTCTGTCTTGCACTGAGATTTATCCCTTGTCTGGCTCGGAGGCCTGCCTTTCTTTTCTTAGGATTAAGAACCTGCTCCAGGGTAAATCAAGCATGAGAGGAGCGTGAGACATTGAAATACAGAAACACAGAATTTGATGGTAGATAAGACGCTTTTAGCCCACTGGGGTTAAACAGATTCCACTTGTGTTATATACTAATCCCCATAACCAAATGTAGCCAGCGCACCAGAAACACAGAAAAAAAGACTAGAAAAAGAGGAAAGATGCAGGCCTAATTCCATATCAACAGAATAGCATGAGAAAACAACAGTTTATTAACAACAGGCTGTGACTTCATGAACGTTGCAAGTGAAAGTGGCACGTAGGGAGGGCTGCGTTTTTGTGTTTAATTGAATTTTCCATGTTTCTGCCTTTGCACAAACCGAAGGGATTAACGTACTTGTTCCACTTCACATGATCTAGTGAAAACGCGATACATTGAGAGCACTCACCCAGATAACCTTTTATTGTTGGGCTTTTCAATTAGAAGCAGCAAACTGCAAAAAGCAGAAAAAAAGAACAAAATTCTCATATATGACAGGTGTGGCTATTTGCAAAAGCGAAGACTTTTTTGAATAGGGCTGATAACGTTCCCTCTTTCTTATGGTTAGCTGAAAGGAAAACATCCTCTTGGATTAATGGGTCTTCATGCCATGTCTGGGGGATTTCCTCCCTTCTGACCACAGCCTCATTTTTTACTTCACTCTTCATTAAACTCGCACCTGTAGCAACCGCTTTCTTGCCCTCCTGGAGTTCTGCAGAGGAGGGGCAGAATGCATGTAATCCGTGCAGAGAGCTCAGTATGTAAGCTATGCCAACACTCACCAGCCTACTGGATATCTGGTGCCAGGAGTAACAAACATGTCATCCCTGATATCTGCAAGACTCAAAGACTAAATCCATGAGTTCCAGCTGAAACCTGAACACATTTCTCTGGCTGCTTCTTAGCTATATATTATAGGCTTATTATGGAATCTCATTGCTCCTGTTTTAAAATGTAACATGACAGCTTTGTCTGGTTTACATTTTTCTTGTTTAGATTGAGTAAGTACTAAAAAGCATTTTCCTTTCTTTCTATATACAAAACGCTTACAGTAAAAAAGACAAAAAATATATACTCGTAGAAAAACTTTGAAAATTAAAACAGGCAGCTTTTTACCATTTCTGACCTACTTTTACATTACACAGTGTGGGGATAAGAAAAACTCCATATGTCTACATCTTACCTAAGGGCTCGACAATACACATTCATCTGCAGGAATGCAAATCCAGGAAAACTGCTAATATAAATGATTAGTGTCAAGAGGTTTCAGCTTCAATGACAACTTTCTGAGAGCTTTTATTTTTAAAAAATATAACACAATTTCTGCAAAGAATCACAGCCGCTATCTAATGTGTCAGCTTTGTCAATAACAGGTACCTGTTCTATATTACATCCTTGGAAATACTGATAACAGAAGCATACGCAGATCATTGGGCTCATTTGCCCCCTCTGCAAAATTGGAATAAAAGGTGGTTCACCTCATTTCTGCTTCCAATTGCTGACTAGCAGTAAGTGGACTTGGCTCCCATTGGAGAGATATTTTGCCAACTGGTCATTCCTTTCAGTCTCCATGTTACAATCATATAAATACGAGCAATAGCACTGTACATGAGCTCCAGTCTTCAGACTCACATCTCTATGTTTCTAGTGTTCAAATGAACTGGGGTAGGCCTGAATCTAGCTATACCGCTGTAATGAATAACAATGTGGGACAGATGCCTGGATAATACGTGCACAACATTGGAAATAGCCACAATCCCCGATGCACAATGTTGTTGGGCTTATGCAATTTTGATCAAAACTATAAACCAAGCACATCAAGGTTTTTACATTTATAGCTATAGTGGAGTTTATTATTCATTCATTACAGAGTGCTTTTGCAATCAGAGCACATGTGTACTTGCAAATTAGTTAAAAAGTTCAGAGAAGAGCTACCAGGATGGTGAGCGGACTGCAAACTATGTCCTATGAGGAAAGGTTAAAGGATCTGGAAATATTTAGCTTTCAAAAAAGAAGGCTAAGAGGAGACTTATTAGCTGTCTACAAATATCTGAAGGGCTGTCACAGAGTAGAGGGATCATCATTATTTTCATTTGCACATGGAAACACTAGAAGGAATGGAATGAAACTGAAAGGGAGAAGATACAGATTGTTACGCCTTCACGGCCGCCTCCCCTCATACTCACCTCACCACTCCTGCGTCGCAGTCTCCCTCGGGTCGGGGCTCGCGCCGGCTGACTGGTCCACGTCTTTGCACCCTGTGAGCATGCGCCGTAGGCCGCGGCCGCGCGTCATCCCCTCTCTTTGAGCTCCGGAGGTGCCCTGACCCGGAAGCACTGCCGGACCAATCGGAGCTTGTGGACGGGTATTTCAGGCCGCCCTCCTTTAATGGAGGCGCCTGATCTTAGAATAGCGCTAGCATTGCGCTAGCATTAGGCCTGGTTTTTTGGATCACCTTAGTGTTTTCCTTGCTTTGTCTTCCAGCCCTGTGTCTCAGCCATGCTCATCTCTCCTGTGTTCCAGCCGTGTTCCGCCTTTCCTGTGTCTCAGCCGTGCTCACCTCTCCTGTGTTCCAGCCATATCCCGCCTGTCCTGTGTCTCAGCCGTGCTCACCTCTCCTGTGTTCCAGCCGTGTCCCGCTTGTCCTGTATACCAGCCGTGCCCGCCTGTCCTTTATCCCAGTCGTGCCCGCCTGTTTAGTGTCTCAGCCTTCCCTCCTGTGTCCCGCTCCGGGTGCCCTCTGTTCCTGTTCAGTCCTGCCGTACTTGGTTTCCCCAGACCACCTGTCTCCCCTTGGTTCTACCTCCGGTACCCTGCTCTGCTCTTTTACCCCGTGCTCTCTCTGTCCAGTAGAGGGTCTTCCACTTCCCTAAAGAGCTGCCCCTCTCGGTACCTGCTATCGTGGTACTCGAACCCCAGGGCCTGCCCCTAATGATCCCCTAACAATCCCTGTATAGGGGTCGGCTCCACCTGGTCTGCTCGCCCGGGACCCTCGGTGCCAAGATCCAGAGGGTCCGCTCTTGGAGGCTTGCGTCGCCGAGCCGCAACCGTAACACAGATTAGATATTAGAAAAAAATGTTTTGACAGTGAGGGTGATCAATGAGTGGGACAGGCTGCCACGAGAGGTGGTGAGTTCGCCTTCAATGGAAGTCTTCAAACCGAGGCTGGACAGACATCTGTCTGAGATGGCTTAGTGAATCCTGCATTGAGCAGGGGGTTGGACACGATGACCCTGGATGTCCCTTCCAGCTCAAACATTCTATGACTTTAATGCTGTTGGTTGTACTGGCCAATGCCTGTATTTTCTGGCTCTATTACAAAGTCAAGGCCTGCAGCTATAGAAGATCTTCCTCTATTAGCACTAATTATCAATAAGAATACAACCAACAACTTACAGCTAGCTGCATTGGTAATGTACCACAATATTGGCTAGGAAATTCCCAAAAGTAGCCAAGCTCATAGAATAGATCCCAAAGGACCCTACTGAAATACAGGCGGATGAACCCATTGTATGAGATGTTCAGCTGATGTTTGTTAAGTGGATATCATGGAGGAAGAGGATCAGGCGTGTTAAATGTCAACATGCTTGATCATTTGTTTTTTGTTCTTAAAGTAGGAAAGTTGCAGCCAAAGATGTCTACAGCAGTTTATTCTCTTCTCTGCATTGAGAACATATGAATGCTTGGCCAATCTGATTATTCATGTCTATTTGGGGATTCGAGGTTAATAGCTGTAGGCCGAAAGCTGTTGAAAGTAGAAATAAGTCAGGATGATGCTTGGACCTTCAAATTGTATTACAAAAATGATAGTAGTCAACTATATTTTTAAGTTTTCAGAAATCCTTCTTATAGTTTTCAAATAATGAAACAGTGAAAAAAATTGACAGTTAACAAGTTCCCACAATCTTCTAACATCTCAGTAGCTTCACTCTTTTGTCACTGATACTTAAACAAATACCTCAAACATAGGAGGGTTATGGAGATGGGTTAAAAGGCTACAGGGATCTCAAAAGAGTAATCAGGACTTGGAAAATGTACAGATGTGACATCCATTACATCCAAATATTCACCACTGCCACAAATGAAACTCTGATAAATGACGTTCAGGGCTATAAGTCCTCTAGTCATTTACTCATCCAACTTTCAATACTTCCAATTTATCCATATCCAAGTGAGCATGAAAAACAAAAGAGCTCACGAGTTTCCGTCTGAACCCCATGTTGACTGCCTTAACTTGTTCATTAATGTCAGCAAGCCTATAAATCTTTACGTACAGAAGCTCCATAAAGGTCCCTTTCCACCTACAAATCCAGTGTCACCCCATAAAGAACATTGAGTCCAGATGTCTGGAATTCTTTAGTGACTTTTTTTGGAACATAAGTGGGTCCTCACATGTCACCTTCAAAAATTGTAGTCACTCAGAGACTAAATTTTTTTTTTTTACGTTGTATATATCTTCAAAATAGGAAATTTAATATGTGAAAGCTTGCAAATTTCAACAATGTCATTCAAACCAAAGGAGTTTTTGGAAAGATCAAATCCTGCCAAGTACCTCTATTCTAAGAGGGTTGAGGTGAACCACAAAAATAAATTGTATTGAAAAACGCAGTACACTTCCTGTTTGGCCTTACTTCCAATATAGAAATGCACTGGGATTACATAAAACAGTGCAAAAAGTAAATATGAAATAATATCGTTCCCAATTGGATGAGTTGTAGACCACTGATACAGGGAAGGCAGCGAACAGTCTTTACAAAGCAGGAAACATTCCAAACAAGTGGGAACTTGCTTCAGACAAAAATAACATCTAATATTACATCCTTCTGTCGTATAAACTGCTCCTGGATTTCCTCACACAATTTCCTTTAAATACAATGGACGCTCAGCCCACTATCCTACTCCAGCAAACAGATACATAGAAATAAATGAGGCCGAGCCAAACAATTGTGTCCCTAAAATCACACCACCAGGGTTTATGGTTGGTGCTCACATCAAGTCATAGCCCGCCTGAATAAAGAATTTTGGACAAGTGTAAAATATCTTTCTTCAGAAAATGAAAACTTCAATGAGTTTCCACTTTTTCGAAGGAGAAAAGGCTTTTCAGAATGCGAGATTGCTTTATAGGGAATTCCAATGGTCATTAATTAGTGAAGCGGTCTTCGAAGGCGGTTACTGCCAATAAGGGAAGGCTCTGTAATGTGAATATGTCTAACAGAAGCTGTCTATAGCTTTTTCTTAATTGCTTGTGTGTTGGAGGAGCTTGGAGACGCGTAGAAGAGCCACACTTGGCCGCACATGGCTTTCGATGCAGGACTTGGTTGCCTTATGTAACGTTATGTTACCGTTCAATTTGGAAATTTCTTCCATCCATTGAGAGAAATTATCTATCAATGAGACCATTTCTCCTGTAAAGACAAGATGAGCTTCTACTAATAGACACATAAGCTTGTCCATGACACATGAGGGATGCCTTGATGAGGATATCCTAGACATGCTTTAATTAACCTTAGTAACTGGGGCAGGACCAGACATTAATTAAACTTTTGGCTGATTGTCTCAGCAGACATAATGTACTTCATCTTGAATTCCTCATGGTAAATATTCCTGGATGAGGATTGAGTAAACACATTTGAGTGGCACGTCATTATATGAAGCAAGCCGGGTGTTCAGAGCGCTCACTCATTAGAAGGGCAGGCTGTGTGCTAGCCCCGCTCACTCATTAGTATTTTTCACTCCCCGGTTGGGACATGCATTATTCATTCATTAGCCCTTTGCCGCTTATAGAAACATGTGAGGAATTCTGCCTCTTTTGTCCCATGCTTCGTGTTTTCTTTTGCTTCAGTACCTATGTATAAAAGTCTCGGCTGACTTGTGAGGGTTCATAGAATTCACTTCAGGCACTAGTCCTAAATCTCCCCCTTTCCGGGATTCTAGAAATACATTTAGACAGTCTGCAGCTGGGGCATGTAACATGCAACACAATGGGGAGTTGATGTTATGTTCAGGCTTTTGTGTTAGGTTTTATTTTGTCTTGTTAACTAAAATGCAAAAAAAAGTATGGTGGGTGGGTGGATGAATGGAGAACATTACTATAACAGCAAGTGATGGAAACCAGAATTCTTCAAATTAGATCTCTACACTGGTCTCATTTTCAGGATGCATACCTAACTCGAATCCTTTAACCCTCATCATCACCTTATTTACACTCACATCCTGGCAAATACATGAACAAATTTGTTTGGTATCCTCATGAGTGTCTGGGTTTTCTTTGGATACATTGTTGTCTTTAGTACAATTTTTGGGTTAATTATCCATTGAATGAATATGTCTGCTTAAATGGGAACCAGACTACGATCCCTATTTGAGAGTAAATGCGTGTGCACTGAACAATATGTTAGAGCTACGTTGTAGAAATGGGTTTGTAAATCTGTACCCAAACCATGCTGGTCCACAAACTTGAATATGCAGTGCCTGTGAAATCTGTTTTTGACACCAGTTAAAAACTGAAGAAGATCTAGCATTCATGTTCACACATGTATGGTCTCAAACATACTTCCCAACCACAAATGGTACTTTTATAATATGGAGACATACTAAGACGCCTTATCAGTGCCATCCAAATACTCAAATAAAAGTATAATTGTGACAGTAGAGCAAATACTGGTCTGCTGCCTTGTCAGATTGATGTCTGGTGTCATGACTTCTAGGTCACCATAAGGTATGGTAGTTTTCGGTAAGTATTAAAGGGATCCTGACAGATTACCCATGCCCTCCAAACCACCAGCATGTATAAATACCCTGCCTAACAAGCCCTTTCTAGTTGCTACCAGGCTTGGACTGGCCCACAGGAGAACTGGAGAATCCTCCGATGGGCCCCTGTGCACAAGTCGGCCTCCACCCTCTTATATGAGCAGCACTTGGCTCAATATACTTGAATCACTATGTACAGACAGAGGCAGCATCTTATGTAGAAAAGGGATATACGGCACTCCTGGTTGAGCGACTCTTATGCCTAAGCCAACCCGTAATCGAATATTAGCAATAAACCTGGCACTCAGGATAGTTTGTACGTATATCAGATTTATTTGACAATCCACAAATTAATGTTTCGGTCTGTTTAGATCTTCACCAGAACTGGTTGCCGTGTGGGAACTGTCAGAGGACAACGCTGACAAGGGCGATCCGAATTGCTGTAGAAAGACAATTTGATTGAGGAATATGTCACATTTGCATGTAGTTGAAAAGTGGGGCCCTGGAGTTGGTTACTGGTGGGCCCTTGGCTCCCTAGTCCGACAATGTACACTATAACTCATCATTAAAAGATGAGTCAAAAACGTATTTTTAAATTCCGTTTTCAATATGCAAATAAGTTTCAAACTAGTCGATGGGGCGTTGGTTTCCCCAGACTAGTTCTCCAGATGCCCCTATGGGTGTGATAACATGATTTGCAAGAGCCCAAGACCCCAGCGCTGCAAAGCAACAGTGATATCCATTGAGCCACCGTGCTGCCCCATATAATTTATTTTGCTTCCAAACTAAAATCTAATTATTACAAACACAAGATGTTTACTTCTCTATGTACAAGAGTGTGATGAATCCACATTTTAAGATCTGAAACGTCAAGTGAAACCTACAATATCCACTAATATAGAAAACTGAAAGACCAGGAGGTATCTGTCACGCGGTCTTATGATATGTGTACGATGTCAGTAAACTATTCTTAAAAGAACAACACTCTATACAACATATAGATTAGCAACATCAGCATGTAAATATAGAATAGATTTACCTGACACGATATCCGTTGAACTCAGGGTTAATCTTGAGGACTTGATACACTGTCACAGGAAAGAGGAGGACCGGGGGTCTAACCTGACCCTAAACTGGGGTCCTAACTAATCCCTCACCTTGGAGGTACTGATAATGGTTCAGAGGTCCAAGTCTCCAGCCTAACCCTGTCTCCTATCAGTCCCTGAACCCTGTAATCAGTCCTAAGAAGGATTCTGATTACCACCAAAGGGATATGGGCTGATATCTGCTAAATACACAGATTAGACATATAAGACAGACTGGAGAAAACACAGACTTGCATACACACTCAAACACAGAAGGAACATAAATGATCTGGGATATTAAACTCTAAGCAAGGTGAGCTTAAAACAACTAAGGAGCTCTTTAACTTAAGTCTATACAGATACAATCCTATCTGTGGTCTGCATGAAGAATTTCACTGGCAACTCCCAACACAGACAACCAGAGATTTAAAGGAAACCAATCAACAAATAATTAATTGCAGCCGGGAGAAAACTGCACCCAGTCCCAGAACTGAGCACAGACAGAATTAACTCCCTAACTGCCAAACACAAAGAAACAGCAACTCAGCTGTGAGAAGTCAGAATGTGCAACCGCGACGATCTTCGTGGCGATGCACACATGACAGTACCCCCCCTTCTACGAGGGGCCTCCGGACCCTCAGGGCCAGGTTTGCCCGGGTGAGTTCTGTGGAAGGTCCGCACCAAACGATCTGCGTTAATGTCAGACGCAGGAACCCACGTCCTCTCCTCTGGACCATACCCCTTCCAATGCACCAAGTACTGAAGGGACCGGCGATTCAGACGTGAGTCAATGATCTTTGACACTTGAAACTCCAAGTTACCATTGACCACCACTGGAGGAGGAGGTAGAGGTGATGGTATGACTGGTGCCACGTACCTCTTAAGTAATGACTTGTGGAACACATTATGAATTTTAAACGTAGGAGGGAGGTCCAGACGAAATGCCACAGGATTAATTATGGAACTGATCCTGTACGGCCCGATGAATCTGGGGCCCAGCTTCCAGGAGGGAACTTTAAGTTTTATATTCCTGGTAGACAACCATACCAGATCGTTCACATTAAGATCTGGACCAGAAACTCTCCTCCTATCAGCCATACGTTTATAACGGTTCCCCATAGCACTCAGGTTATTCAATACACCTCTCCACACTGAAGCAAGTGACGACGAGAAACGCTCCTCCTCAGGAACCCCAGAAGGGCCCCCCCCATTGAATGTACAAAACTGGGGATGAAAACCATATGCCCCAAAAAACGGGGACTTACCAGTGGACTCGCTCCGCCTGTTGTTAAGAGCGAACTCTGCCAGAGGCAAGAAAGAAGACCAGTCCTCCTGGTTCCCTGAGACAAAACACCGAAGATAAGTCTCTAGGCTTTGATTCAGACGCTCTGTCTGACCATTGGTCTGCGGATGAAAAGCCGAGGAAAATGACAATTGCATCCCCCGACGTAAACAAAATGCCCTCCAAAACTTGGACACAAACTGAGACCCCCTATCTGACACCACATCAGAAGGCAACCCATGAAGTCTCACAATCTCCCCAATGAACACCTGCGCCAGAGTTTTAGCATTAGGGAGGGCAGGAAGAGCAATGAAATGTGCCATCTTACTGAACCTGTCAACAACCACCAGTATGACAGTCTTCCCTGACGACTGAGGAAGGTCCGTGATGAAGTCCATAGACAAATGAGTCCATGGACGCTCCGGAAGTTTCAAGGGTAAGAGGGTCCCAGACGGACGGGTATGAGGGGTCTTAGAGCGAGCACAAACCCCACAGGACGCGACAAAAGTTAAAACATCTTTATTAACGTTAGGCCACCAAAACCGGCGAGAAAGGAGATCTAAAGTAGCCTTACTCCCTGGATGTCCTGCTAAAGCAGAATTATGATGTGCCTCAATAACCTTTTGTCTCAACTGATTTGGGACAAACAGTCTCCCTGGAGGTCCTGCAGGGGCGTCCCCCTGAGCCTCTAACACCTCCTCCTCAAGCTCAGAACATACAGCCGACACTACCACCCCCTCCTGAAGGATAGGAATCGGGTCATCCATTTTCCCGGCCCCTGGGAAACTGCGAGACAAGGCATCCGCCTTAACATTCTTAGATCCAGGGCGATAAGTGACAACAAAATTAAACCTGGTAAAAAACAACGACCATCGAGCTTGTCTGGAATTCAGACGCTTAGCAGATTCCAAATACAGCAGGTTCTTGTGATCAGTAATGACGGTGACCGGGTGGACTGCCCCCTCCAAAAAGTGACGCCATTCTTCAAAAGCCAACTTAATGGCCAAAAGTTCCCTATTGCCGATATCATAATTCCTTTCGGCGGACGACAATTTTTTAGAAAAGAAAGCGCACGGATGCCATTTACCAGGGGACGGACCCTGGGACAATATTGCAACCACCCCTACGTCAGACGCGTCCACCTCCACAACGAACGGCTGTGATGCATCTGGTTGGATGAGAACGGGTGCCGAAGCAAAACATTTTTTCAAAGAGGAAAAAGCTTGGCAAGCTTTGTCCGACCATTTAGAAAAATCCATCCCTTTTCTTGTCATGTCAGTGAGAGGTTTGACAACAGATGAGAAATTACAAATAAATTTCCGGTAGTAGTTAGCAAACCCCAGAAAACGCTGCAGAGCCTTAAGATCCTCTGGCTGATCCCATTCAAGCACTGCTCTCACCTTTTCAGGGTCCATACGGAAACCGGAGGCTGACACCAAGAAACCCAAAAACTGAAGTTCCTGTACGGCGAATACACACTTTTCCAGTTTGGCGTATAGTTTATTGTTTCGCAAGATCTGCAACACCTGTCTCACATGCTCCTGGTGAGACACAAGATCTGGTGAGTAAATTAAAATGTCATCCAAATATACGACCACAAACAGCCCCACCAGATGACGAAAAATGTCATTAACAAAATGTTGGAATACTGCTGGTGCAGTAGTCAGACCAAAAGGCATGACAAGGTTCTCATAATGTCCCTCCGGCGTGTTAAACGCCGTTTTCCACTCATCCCCCTCTTTTATCCTAATCAGATTATACGCCCCCCTGAGATCCAATTTAGAGAACCATTTGGCGCCAACAATTTGATTGAAGAGATCAGGAATCAGAGGGAGTGGATACGGATCTCGAACAGTAATCCGATTAAGTTCGCGGAAATCCAAGCAAGGGCGTAGGCCTCCATCTTTTTTCTTCACAAAGAAGAACCCCGCGGCCACTGGGGAAGATGAAGGTCTAATATGCCCTTTGGCCAGACTTTCCGAAATATAATCTTTCATAGCCTGCCTCTCAGGACCAGAAAGGTTATATAACCTAGCTTTAGGTAACTTAGCATCAGGAAGTAAATTAATAGAGCAGTCATACACGCGATGAGGAGGCAACTCCTGACACCCCTCCTCAGAGAACACATCCCCAAAGTCCTCCAAAAAAGGAGGCAAAGTACTAGGCACGACCGCACTGATGACTGTGTTCATGCAGTTACTTTTGCAAAACTCCCCCCATTGGCTTATATCTCTGGACTGCCAATTAATCACAGGGTTATGTTTAACCAACCAAGGAAGTCCCAACACAATGGGAGTAGGTAGACCCTCCAACACATAACAAGATAATGTTCCCTATGTATTGCCCCTACCCGAAGGTCAATGTTATGAACCTCATGAACAAAGCTACCTTGGCCGAGAGGCCTGGCGTCAGTCCCAGAACTGAGCACAGACAGAATTAACTCCCTAACTGCCAAACACAAAGAAACAGCAACTCAGCTGTGAGAAGTCAGAATGTGCAACCGCGACGATCTTCGTGGCGATGCACACATGACAGTATCCCACTCAGAGCAATACTTCTAACTGTACAGAATACATCTGTCTTCCATCTAGTTTTGTTTAGCTATACTACACATTGTGTAGTACGATAGTTGGAGCCATCACGCATTGGTGCTCACATATTTCTCTAAACATTAAAAAACTTTTTATTAGACATAGTTTCTTGAAAAACTTTACCATAAATGTGTAACAAATCTGTTGCTTTCCTTAAAGGCACACGTGAACTGTGATGCTGAGATGCAGACATAGACGCTTATTTATGGCAGCACCACACAAAGTTCCATGCCTCATTTAGCTCCGATGAGGCTGTTCTTGCATACACTTAGGTTGAAGTCCAACTGTGCAGAAAAATACAGCTGCCTCTTTATTTTAAAGGGGTATTCCCATCTCCAAGATCCAATCCCAATATGTGGTAGTAATAATATTAACAAATATCTCCAATTAGAAATGTAGTGTAGTTTTTCTGATTCGCTATGTCTTTTTCCTCATTTGCAGGCATCGCTGGACCTTCGGTATCAATGGTTAAGACCACTGATATAGTGACAATTAGCTAGTTGCTAATGGTCGTAACCATGGATCCCTAGGTCCTGCAATGCCTGCACATGAGGAAAAAGAGACAACGAATCAGAAAAACTATACTACATTTCTAATTGGAGGTATTTGCTAACAGTATTATTACACCTACTACATATTGGGATAGGATCTTGGAGATGGGAATACCCCTTTAAGGCCGAAAAAATGTATAGGCAAAAGTACTTGTCAATTCTACTCTTGTTCTTGGCCACCATTGAGGGAGATTTTCAACTATTGCCCTGCAACTATCTCAATAGTCCTCACATTGTTATCGGCAGCACATTTCTGTTTACATGAGAGGACGTGCTTCCCACAAACAATTCATTTTTTGTCCACATAAAAGACGCAAACAACAACAAATTACTATTTTGCGTTCAGTTGCTGGACTTGTTTATATGATATTCAGGCATGGCAATTCTTACAAATGGGCATTGGAGCAATCATCATCCCGTGTAAAGCCACGTTCACACGTTCCCTATTTGGTCAGTATTTTACATCAGTATTTGTAAGCCAAAACCAAGAGTGGAACAATCAGAGGAAAGTATAAGAGAAATACGTCAGCACTCCTGCATTTTTCACCCACTCCTGGTTTTGGAGTACAAATACTAAAAGTGTGAACGTGGCCTAAGTTGGTCTTTATTTAAACTCAGTGTTCTGGTTTAGTAAGATTCCACAATATAGTGCAGTTTTTTGTAAAAAACAAGAGCTGGATTACCAGATATTCATACTTATCAACATCGCTGGAGATTTCTTCCTCCACCTTTTTCTATTTCGCTGACGTCCAAGACTGAGACTGCTCCGGACGATGATACTTCATCCAGCAAGGTGCTGCAACAGATGGTGAGCTAAGGTTTTCCCCACTATTATCCCTCTATTGTTTTCTCTGAAAATTTCACAGGAACATCCAAACATGCCCTCAAACATAGAAAAATGCCCCCCTACCCACATGCTCACTTTTAGACTGGGGTCGCTCTTGCAAGAAGCTCACACGAGTCTCGCACCTCAATACCCGGCACTATCGCCTCCACTCGGACCGGAGCGTTCAGCTGCATAGAAATACATGCAGCTGCACACTCCGGTCCCAAGTGCCGGCGGCAGTGCCGGGTATTGATGTACGTGACTCGTGCGAGTTTCCTGCAAGTGTGACCCCGCCTTAGGCGTAAATTTTCTAAGCCTAACTCCATTTCTGGCCCAGTTGGAAGGACAGTCCCGCCAAAATTGGGACTATTAGCAAGTGTGAATGTTCTAGATTATTAGACGTTGGATTAAAAAGGAACTTTCCTGTACACTATGATAATGTGGCCCTTGGAGTAAAAAAGTTATGCACCAGGCTCTGTCCCTCATTGCCCTATTCTGCTTTACACCATGAATAGTAATATAATATACAATACACAGATGACAGAAGAAACAGCAATGTCTATTACATATGTGAGGGCTGATGAATACCAAACGCTTATTTTACAGAGAGCAGATAGAGACTGGTAATACCAAATGAAGTATATTTCTGAATATAACAACATACCTGCAGCTTATAGGAATATGATATGCCCCCCCACAGCCCCCAAGACCTGCAGATGGGGAGCAGTAAATCAGAATTGCATGTCTCAGGAATGCAGACCAAACAAAGATTAATGGAAAAATGGGAAAAATATTTTCCTAAAACCTTCACCCAACAGCCACAAAAATTTAACCTGTTCTTGTCTGAAAGGGTAAGTTCAGATGTGGTTAAGTAAACTTTTAAATGAGTGTTAATGGAATCAAGATGTGAAACATTATAGAACATTAAAGGCATTTTACACGTTATCTGCAATAACATATATTTATTCACATAACCCCAGGTACTGCTGTATATTCGGGAAATAATTCTATATATAGATATGTATATCGGATAGTACTATGAAAAAAAAACAATGTGAACATCAAAGTGAGCCAAAGATGAAAACTGGACACAAAATAATAATATACCGTAAATACTTGCATCCTACTTTAGGGGAACCTGTAATGAAAAGAAAAAAGAACGGCATCTACTTGCAGTTATAGTGCAAATTTGCAGAAAAACCTAGTCGAAGAGATATTCACCATTTTAGCATGATGTTTGGCTCTAAGAGGAAAACAAAGTTATAGTCTTTTTACAGCCTTTTGGTTAAAGTAAAGTAACGGGGTCAGGAGCTGTGAGCAGTCAGTGCTCGCTATACAGTAGAGCAGAGTAATCACGCTAATAATTGAGTTATACCGCTCAGGAGCAGGATGTCACTCCGAGTAGAATTTAAGAAATTACTAATATTACGCAGCATTTTGCATTATTAAATTCTTAGAACAATAAATATTTTTTTTTTACTCCCTAGCATAATTACAACTCTTTATTAATGTCCAACATGGTCCACTTTCAGTTCTCTGGATATAAGAAGTTTTTTTTGGCATTAGTATAAAGATCACCTAAAAACAGTGAACCTCGTCTTTAATTCTGGCAGATGACAGGAATATAAAGTTTTTAGTCATACACATAAAAAGCAGAGCCAGTGAACCTATATTTAAAATGGAACTGTACTTTCAACAATTTTTTTTATCAATCAGTAGTAGCGAATATAAAAAAAGTTTGTAAAAAATTATCAGAGACAACTGTTACTTTCCACACTTATCAGCAATTTCTTCTGCGAACCCCTGCCTCCTGAACTTGACATATACTTAAAAAAAAAAAACAACTCAATTCCATGTTCAGAGAAAAGGGACGTTGTCAATTTACACAGCCTATTATACTCTATGGAGAAGGGAGAAAAAGGAGTGAGGAGCAGAGTGAGGAAACAGGCAGGGGAGACACATAAAAATCAAGCTGAGCTTTCTAACAAGTCTTTTACATCAGCCCAGAGCCTGATCCACAACCATACAGTTTAGTACTGCTGTATAATTTCCTCCATGCTGCTGCTGCTGCTTCTCTCTGTGTGCTAACTAAGGAATGAACAGCAGTAATTCCTCTGTCGGTTCAGATGTGCAGGGGATACATCATAGCAATTGTTATATGCAGATGAAGAGACAGGGCCTGCAGAGGGGAAAATGTGTGAAAATGCACAATTTCTGCTGAACGTGGCAATACTGTATATGTGGCTGTAGAGTACTGCTTAGCCACACAGCAAAACTCGGGAGTGAGTAGTGCTATTTGACTCTTGGAGAACAAATGATCGTAGAATGAATTGCAGACTCTATATACAGAGCCCTAAAGTGCCAGAAGAGCAGAATCCTCCCTCAAGTGACCCCATTTTGGAAACTACACCCTTTTCGGAATTTATTACTGGTGCAGTGACGATTTTGACTTCATGAGTGTCTTCCAGAAACGAGCAACAGCGGCTGTTGCTGAGTAAAAATTGCAAATCTGCTATTGTAGTGCCAGTATATTGCCGAGCCCAGTATGTAGTAGTGCCCATACATTGTAATGCACATACATTGTGCCCAGCTCATGCTTCTGGGAACACGCAGGCTCTCATAGCTATAGGAATGACAAAAATGTGGACTCCAAATTTGGTTAAGGCACACTGGAGCTCAGAAGGGGGAATTTGGGAGCTCAGAATTAGCTGGATTTCTTTTTAAGGGAGCCATAGTTCTACTCCAGAACCTTTGTGCTACCAGTATCGTGGACGCCCCTATATTTCCATTGACAGATGATGGACCTGAGTGGGGGCTTTTTTTGTGGATTGAGTTGAAGTATTTTTGGGAACATTTTACATAACATTTTGGTTAATATTTATCATGCACTCTACAATGAGCACTTACATCAGCGTTTCTATCTAAATCTCTGAATGACATGATTCAGGTGAAACTCCTCCATTGACAGTAATGAGGCAGCAGAGTTTTTTTTATATCCCATTTTTATTGCTGTCTGGAGAGACACCAGAGCATTATAAGGAACATTTAATTTGTATCGCATAACTTTAATGTAATCGAATTACCTTTAAAATCTATGTTATTTGGTAAATTCAAATCCTGGCAGATTGAATAATCTCTAATGTTTACACATGCCTACCGTGATTACGATGCACACAGAACGGTCTTTCATTGTTCTCGGCAGCATATGTCCTGTTTATACCAAGCAATGTGCTGCTGAGAATTATAATTTTTTAAGCTGTATAAAAGTTCATTTCACCGAATAGTTCCCTATAATCATGCAGTGTAAATGCACCTTAAGTTTGCACTGTCTAAGAGTTATACAGTATTGATAAATATGTCCCAGTGAGTTGATAAACTACTGGTTCCCAGATTGTAATAGGTTTTCCTTGGAGTATGTAATAGGGAAGATATTGACTCTGGATGGACATATCATTGGTGCAATCTGTGCAAAGGTAAGGAGATAAATTTTCATTTTCAAAACATGTGGAATCATGCATTATGATAAGCTATTGGACTGCAAAAGGCCCCTATACTGTTCTTGCACAGGGGCCCTTTTCTGTCTCCGTCTACCCTTGTATTGACTAATATGTCAACTTTAGATTCCAATAAGGATAAGGTTTGTAAGAAAGAATGACTGTCTTAAGGATCCAGTGGGTGTCTTCTAGTCTACTATTTTCAATTCTTACCTGCAACTGATTTCCTATTATAAGCTGGTCAAAATTACTGTTATTGTGAACAGATAAGCAAGTTGAAGATAAAATGATCTCTAAAAGGCCTAAAGTTAAAGATGAAACATTTCCTTTGTATTTTAGGCAAAAAAAAATTGTAATTTTTTTAATTTTAAAAATTTCAAAAAGGGAAATGGGCCGATTACTGTGAGAACTGTGTAGTACATAATTTTCAAAGTGGGGGCACTGCAGGAAGATTGATAACTTACTGAAGGTTTACTTCCAGATTTACAGCTAAACATTGAGGTCGAAGCAGGTAGGTACTTTAGGATCACCTTATTGTCAAAGCCCTCTGAAACCAGAATCAATTGTCAGAAGTGGTAAACACTCTTAAATTACTGACAGCTTTACGTACCCCTGTATGGATTGCATAATGCATACTTTTATAGCTCCACTAAAGCAGTTCTTGTCATAGATGTTAAGAGCTTAATGCCTCTTGATAATTACTGTTGAATCTCAAGTGATTCAATAACCTGATGCAATAAATCCTCGAGCTGTAATAACGATAAGACTGCCCAACATTAGCCGTGTTTTGATTACCTACTACTGTATGTCTAGAAGAATGACTTATGACCTGGCCTTTCCTGAAAAGGGAACATTTTGAAATTGAGCTCCTTAGTGTTGGGAATAACAAGTCACGTCAAAGACAGTAATATATTCACTTCTGCAACCTAATAAGCACCAAGATACTAATTGTGCTATGAAGGATGTCAAGAAACTGCTGATACTCATCATTATTGAATCTGCATGATCAAACCTCTTCCCGACCCTTTGCCTGCCATAAATACTCAATTAACTGAACCAAAAAATGGACATTTGGGGATATAATATTTAAGGTTTCTGTTATTTTCTGACTTTGTTTAGCTTTTGCAAACTGCAAATTTGATTCAGATAACCTCCAATGAACATGAGGCGGGAAGTAAAAAAAAATGTGATCGCGTCCAGGGGGTTCTTCAAAGATTAGTCACAGTTTATTCCATCAGCAACCAGAAAAAAATAACATGTTTCAACCCTCACAGGGGTCCTGGTCAAGTACAGAAGAATTGTGAGGGTTTAAACATCATATGTTTTATTGGTTTGCAGATGGGATAAGCTGTGAATAATTTTTGAAGAATCTGATAAATGTTGTCACAACTACTATGGACTTTATTGACCAAGTGGACTTGTTGGCTTGGTGGACTTTGCATCCTTGTGGTATTAGCATGGAAGTGACACTGCTGCGGACATGTTACTTCTTTAAATCGTTTGGCATTTTTAGAAACATGAGGAGGTTAAAAGTCTAAATATATGAACAGCGATGTTAACATTTACTTTTGTTCACTCTTTTGAAAGTTTTTTGACAGTTTTTTTAGCGGGTTTTGAGATGGAATCCGCCTGATAAAAGGCATTTTCTGCACATACAGTATCAATTTTTCATGTTTTTAAAGATCTGTTACTAGTCATTGAATCACTTTTGGTAGTGCAGTATTGTGAACCAGACCACACTGAGGGAAGGGTTTATGCAATCTTTGTCCAAAACTGGGCATCTGAAGGGCATTTCTGAGATGGAGCATAAATAGATCAAATTTGGCAATTTAAATATTGGTAAGTATCTCTCCATGGTACTGAAAAAAGTGAATTTTGTGTCTTAATTAGGCCACTTTTAGGTCTCTATAACACAAGAACATTGTAGCATTAGTATTATGGCTGCAACAACTGATTCATCTGAAATAAATGTAGGTGACAGTAGGACTCCATGTTGATCTAAGTTTGGCTCAGTTGAATCCTGGGAGGTTTGCGTGTTCTGGCTCTAATACAAAAACTTTAATGTCCCGAATATTTTACATCTGAAAGATGGGTTAGCAATGCATATCTATATATTATTTTGTAAATGTGGTAAATTGGGCCTAAGTTGGTCTCACTTTTATTTTATGTTTACATAGCTTATAAAATTATGTTGTATTGGCACATGAGCATATAATTTTCATTTCAAGACATGAAGGGTTGATAATGTCTGGAACCAGATGCAAAAGTCTTTTAAGATAAAAAATAATTTCCATATATGGGCAATTATTTTACCAATTAAACATACCACAAATTGTATTCAGCAACTTCTAAACTTTATAGGGGTGCCAAATATGTATATACGTGGTTTTGACAAAGTGTGTGGTCCTGTATATAGTGAGGATCTATGAGAGGTTTTTTAGATGAATAGCTTTTTCCTGATTTGTTATTTTTCTGTCATTATAAAGTATACATACATTTTTAATTCTAATCTGTGATTTATGCAAGGTCAGAGGCCTCTCTGCTGTCCTCGCTGCTACATAGAACAGGTGTGACGCTGAGTCACTTCTCACAAACAAGCCATAAGGTGGGGACGTCAAGAAGTCTGAGGTCAAATGCTAGGAGGGTATGTCAAAGACAAAGGGATAAGACAAACGAATAGTTAAAGGCAAAGTCCGGGGTCAGGTAACTTAGGGTCCCGTTACACATAGCGACTCACCAGCGATCCCGACAACGATATGCACTTGTCAGGATCGCTGGTGAGTCGCTATATGATCGCTGCTGAGCTGCCAAACAGGCAGTTCAGGCAGCGATCAGGACAGCGACTATGCAGGTAACAAGCGACGCACGTCGCTTAGTTACCGGCAGAGTACCTTAGATACCAGCGCCCTGGTGCAGTGAGCTGGTAACCAAGGTACACATCGGGTTTCCAGGCGCCGCTCGGAGCTTAGAAACCCGCTGTGTACCTTGGTTACCAGCTCCCCTGCACCAGTGTGCTGGTATCTACCGTACACATAGGGTTTCCAGGCACCGCCCGGCGCCTGGAAACCTGATGTTTACCTTGGCTACCAGCTCTGGCTGGCTGATCGCTGGTCTCCCGTCTGTCACACGCAGCGATGCGCGCTGGCCAGCGGGAGACCAGCAATCAAAAAATGGTCCAGGACATTCAGCGACGATCAGCGACACCCAGCAGGGGGGCTGATCGTCGCTGAATGTCACACTAAGCGAGATCGCTGGCTAGGTCGCTGTTACATCACAAAATCGGTGACGTTTCAGAGATCTCGCTAGCGATCTCGCTATGTGTAATGGGGCATTAAGATCAGATTGTGACAAAGACAAAAGAGGTGATACAGACGAGTAGTCAAAAGGCGTATCCAAGGTCCGACAACAAAGATCAGAGTATCAGAACATGGAGCACTGAGCTAACACACCAGTGAGCAAGGCTACAACTGGCAATGGGCTAACCATTGCCAGTTAGCTAAATAGCCAAGTAATCACACCTGGAGGAAACCACACAGGCCTGGCCAGTGTGGACAGCTGGGCTGTCATTCACAATACTGACAGCCCAGCAAGCCCCTGACTCAGATTGGATGACCGGGCTGTTATTCACAATAATGACAGCACAGTATGCCCCTGACTTAGATTGGATGACAAGGCTGTCACTCGCAATACTTGACAGCCCAGCATATCCTTGATCTCATAGGGTGGCTGAGCTGTCACTCACAGCGTCGTTAGGACACTGTGAGTGGTCGAATCATGACAACAGGGATGCTAAGTACAGTTGCCACAAACACACTTTCAGCAGTCTGACTCCCCAGTCAGCTTATTGATGACACTTATTATAGGCACTGTCCTTAATAAAATTGGGATTTACTTAAAGTTCTGATTAAATCAAATGATATATACTTTTTATGGATTCATCAAACAAAAATTTAAAATATCTAGTATATGCCCATGAAGTGCACATTTTGCATCTCTTTCGTTGCAGTAGACAAGCGTGCATTTCCCATTGTGCAGAGTGCACCAATATAGCAAGGGCTGAAAAATCAGATCTCACATTGGTTTCTGTCACAGTTTTACCTAAAACAATGGTAGAAAATTTTGAGTAATGTGGTAAGTTTTGTCAGACAAATTTGGATGAGTCTGAAAAAGTGGCACAAGAGCTTCACAAATACGGCATTCATTCTGGACGCAATAGTTTTAATTTTCGATGTTTGGATGATAAATCTTCCGTATTTGTTGAAGTCTCCTATAGTTACAGTTGGATTATGACTGTGCAGATCAGTTATTATGTTTAATTTATGTTTTACATAGGGAATCTGTGGAGTTGCTCTTGTCAGGCAACTGAACCTTCAGGGAAAGGTAGCACTCCATATCTCTGCTCAAATTTTGGTCTTCTTTACGTTTGTGCCTAGGGCTAATTTTGAAGGGGTTGCTAAACTAGTTTCATGAACCCTTATAGGTAATTTTTTAGTTAATACAAAATTCCTTGTTCTGGATCTTCATCTATTAGCCACAGCCGAAGGCATCTACAAAGCGTATCTCTCACAAGGGGCATAACTTGAAGCATGTGGGCTCCAAATCAAGTCTCCAACATCAAGGATCTTTAAAGTTGTGTCCTATCTCATATGGGGCAAATGGACCTTTTGGGTCCTCAGAGCTCCTGGTCCAGGTAATTCCTCCTCTGATGGCTCTATGACAGTGTTTCTCAACTCCAGTCCTCAGGACCCACCAACAGGTCATGTTTTCAGGATTTCCTTAGTATTGCACAGGTGATAATTTTATCACCTGCTCAAGCATTAATTCCATCACCTTTGCAATACTAAGGAAATCCTGAAAACATGACCTGTTGGTGGGTCCTGAGGACTGGAGTTGAGAAACACTGCTCTATGAGGTGATTGGAGCCTTACAGACAGTTTGACTAACAAATCATTGCTGATCACTTGGGTCCTCTACAGCAGAATATTTTATAATTGTGTCATATTTCTCATAAATAAGTGGAAGCTCTAAGCTAAAGTTGGGGGACACTGGCTAGACTGGGTTCCTGGGTCTAGGCACACATTCTCAACTATTAATCCCACAAGAAGGTATGGACTTCTCTGGTTGGATTCTCAAATTATGGTAACTACAAAACTCATGATTTCTGGTAGGTACACAAACTGTAGCAAAGAAAATGTAGAAGTCAACAACACGGCCAGGGTTTTCAATAACAGACGGAATGTAGAAAACCGGAGCAGGGGTGACATGATAAGAACCAAGTTACAAAATGAAAGATTGGCACATAAGTTATAACCCTAATCCAGGAAGAAAGCCAAAGTCAAGGTCAGAATCAAGATCTGCAATCAGGAATAGAGTCAATAATACAGCAACAAAATGCCGTAAGCCACAGTCCACGACAGGAGATGACGTCTTTAGGCATTGACTGTCTTGACAGCATGACGCCTCCATGTAGACAAAGAAGGACAGACACAGCGGAACTACAGCAGAAGACAGAAGCTATCACTAGAGTGAAAAATGAATCCAGTTGCTTAGAAACTGGATGCTGTGGTCAGCAGGCCTTACGGACACCTGGCAGTGGTAATAGTGATCAACTTTTAGTGTCCTTTGACCTTTCTGACAAGCAAAAAATAGTTTGCATTGGACAGGCCTTTTAAGTACACTCAGACATGTAAATTTGCCATAGATTCACTTTTATCGAAAAATGAAAGCTTACAACAACAAAAAAGACATGTAAATTATATACATTGTCTGTCATTTTGTCATAAGATCCTATACACCAGATTCATAATTACCTGCATTCTATGAACCATTGCCGAATCTGGTCTTGTAGTGTTTCCTTAATGTCTAAACCCTCTGTCTCTCGTATAGTGTCTTTTATCTGTACCAGGGCATGGTGGAAATCAGCTTCATACTGTTCTTGTAACCCAGACCGAAGGGATTCTGTTTTTTCAGATAGCACCTCTGCTATACTGGTTTTGTTGAAGTGTGCTGGTGGCACCTGGAAATACAAGAGTGTAATAAATGTATTGAGATTGGTTATTTCTGATGTATTATTAAGGATTTGTCAAGGCTGACAATTTGTACACCAGTCTTGATGAAGACTGCGCTGGAGAAAGATGTGCCAAAGTCATCAACAGGCGTACACAACTTAACCAACTTGGAACATCTTTCAGCAGCCATGCACCATGGCAAGAAATGTACTCCGGTCAGAGGCTGAAGTACATTTTGGTTGAAATTTATGACATTTTTTTGGAATAAATTATAATTAATTTGTCATCCGTACTCCGCCAAGACCCCTCTCAGTTAATCTTCAATGGCGGTTCTTGCCCAAGACCAAAAGACTCAACATTTTTGCACAATTATGAGTTGAGCAAAAATGTTGCAATATTTCAAGCAGTCATACATTAGTAAAAAAATGCTTGATGAATAAAGGACGATAAGTTTCATAGCCTAAAACAAGATTTATGGCCTGTCTATAGCAACATCTATCACCTGTCCATATATATAATTAGTACCGCGGGTCTTCGGCATTAGGCTTCTTCCTCACATTAAACCTTTTTTTTAAGTCAGCACTAAACGTTGAACTTGATGGAGTTGTATATAATTTTACTTATTATGTAACTATATAATTACATAGCATATATGCTTTTTAATATATAATTTGGAAATTACCAAAATCTATTTTGTCAGACTGATACAGTAAGTATCAATCAAGTCTGGTCGATTTTAATTCTATTAGCATAGAATAATAAAATACATTTTCTTTATACAGTACAGACCAAAAGTTTGGACACCCTTCTCATTCAAAGATTTTTCTGTATTTTCATGACTATGAAAATTGTAGAATCACACTGAAGGCATCAAACTATGAATTAACACATGTGGAATTATACATTACACTTTACAAAAAAGTGTGAAACAACTGAAAATATGTCTTATATTCTAGGTTCTTCAGAGTAGCCACCTTTTGCTTTGATTACTGCTTTTCACGCAGAAAAGGTGAACGGATGGACTCTACATGCCTGGTTCCCACCGTGAAGCATGGAGGAGGTGGAGTGATGGTGTGGGGGTGCTTTGCTGGTGACACTGTTGGGGATTTATTCAAAATTGAAGGCATACTGAACCAGCATGGCTACCACAGCATCTTGCAGCAGCATGCTATTCCATCCGGCTTGTGTTTAGTTGGACCATCATTTATTTTTCAACAGGACAATGACCCCAACACACCTCCAAACTGTGTAACGGCTATTTGACCAAGAAGGAGAGTGATGGGGTGCTACACCAGATGACCTGGCCTCCATAGTCACCAGACCTGAACCAATCGAGATGGTTTGGGGTGAGCTGGACCGCTCACCGCTTCAATTTTGAATAAATCCCCAACAGTGTCTTCAGCAAAGCACCCCCACACCATCACACCACTCCTCCATGCTTCACGGTGGGAACTAGGCATGTAGAGTCCAGCCGTTCACCTTTTCTGCGTGCAAAGCAGTCATCAAAGCAAAAGGTGGCTACTTTGAAGAACCTAGAATATAAGATATATTTTCAGTTGTTTCACACTTTTTTGTAAAGTGTAATGTATAATTCCACATGTGTTAATTCATAGTTTTGATGCCTTCAGTGTGATTCTACAATTTTCATAGTCATGAAAATACAGAAAAATCTTTGAATGAGAAGGTGTGTCCAAACTTTTGGTCTGTACTGTACATCTTACATATCAAAATCATACAACCCTAATTTATTACTTTTTCTTAAAGTGAAGTTCCATAGATGTATATACGGTATACGCTGCTGATGCCCATGCCTCTTCAATGGTCACAATGACTTCTCACAGGTGTAATAATGGACATTATGGTTGCTATTGAATATAAAACGTAAAGCAAAATCACATCTATTCTGTTGGAAATCGAAACTCTCAGCGCTTGTGACCTCCTACCAACTCTGATACTGACAACACTGTGTAATATGTGTGCAGCAATGAATACCGGAATGCTGGTCTTAGATAACTCCTACTTTCTAAGGGGCAACAATGGGTAATTATGTGTTACCATTCTGAGACAAAGCTTCCCATTGTGTGACTCTGAAAAGAGAATGAAATGGTGATCTTTAGCAATAGAGATCAGTGGAGTTTACAAACTTACTAAAATGGTCTCAAGGGTCAAATTTGAGGAAAACTTTTGGAGTTCTTAAGGGACAGTTTGTGGCATTTATAAAAATTTAGAGTGCAGCAAAAGAGGGACGGAGAAGACTATTCAGAAAATGTGTGGAAGAAATGTCATAAAATGTTACATCTTGAGAAAAACTTAGTAATGTCAAAATTACCGAATTGTCTTTTTGCTTGTTTTTAAAGGTGATGACACATTGCATACAATTAGCGTTCACTGATTTTCCAAAAGCAACTGCAAAACCTTAATACAAAACAAGCGCCACATGTAATTATTATAAGACTTCACCAGCGCAATGAAATTTACAAGTGGATAGTTATCTTTATGTAAGAATCTTTGTCAGATGTTACATATTTATTAAAAAAAAATGGGTCAGCAGGGGTGCAACTATAATAGGGCCAATTGCACCCAGGCCCTTGAGAACAGAGGGCCCCAAAATTCCCTTTGAACCATATCAAAAACTATTACTATTAATGACTTATGTTGCTTGGGGGTTCCATTGGAGATTTTGCATTAGGACCTATAATCTTCAAGTTACACCCCTGGGGAGCAGGGTCAGCTATGACATTGACTATTGTGATTGGTGGATTCTGTGTGTAGAAATGTTACCTGTCTCTGCTGATAAGGAAATTGCTGTAAACTCTCCCTACTAGGACAAGAATTATGAGTCTAAAAAATCCCCGGTGGACAGCATGAAAATTGTAAGATTACTAATTTTATTTTTGAATAAAGATTGTATTATAAAAAAAATTCAAAAATATTTTAAAAATAAATATCATACCAAAACCTGATTTAACAACAGGTCATTTGTGACAATACATTCCCTTTAAAGAGGTCGTCCACTACATCTTTCTTTCAGCTAAGCAACGGACGTCTAAGAAGGACGTATATTAAAGTTTCTTCAATGCTTTAAAACAGAAAACATTAGTAAAATGTTGCTAAAATGTAGCTTCACTTAAAATAAACAATTTAACGCTCTTATTTACATTTATGAAATTACTTTAGATCACAAATGTCATTTTAAGTGATTTGGACTAGATTTAGATGAAAAACAGGCAGGTCAAATTAAAGGGTTTGTGCCAGGTTTTGAGGTTGTCCTCTATCTAATTGAATAGGGAATAACTTCTTGATCCCTGGGGTCCAACAGCTGGGACCCATCAGGATACCTAGAATGTGACTCTGCAGAGACCCAGTTGAAGTTCAGCAGGGATCGATGGAGCACATTTGACTTCGTTTCATTCTCTATGTAACTGTTGGAGATAGCTGAGTTAAGCTCTTGGGCATCTCCGGCCGTCCCTTAGAGAATGAATGGAGCGGAAGTGCGCATGTTCAGAAAGGGGTCCAAGCTTTGGGTTCCCCTATCAATCAGTAAGTTATTTTCTATCCTATAAATTGGGAAAAAAGTTGACACAAACTCTTTAAGATCTAACCAACTAAATACAATAATTACATTAACTTTTGAATAAGTAAAAAGGAATTGACTTTATAGACAAGACATTAAAAGAAAATCTGTTACTGGATTTCTGCTACCTAATCTGAGAGCAGCATAAAGTAGAGACAAGAGACCCTGACTCAAGTGATGTGTCACTTAGTGGGCTGCTTGCTGTAGTTTATATAAAATCACTTTTTTTATCAGCAGGAGATTATCACTAGACGACTAGGACCTGCTATAATGTAGTCCCAGTATAAAGTAGAGACAAGAGACCCTGACTCAAGTAATGTGTCACTTAGTGGGCTGTTTGCTGTAGTTTATATACAATCACTGTTTTATCAGCAGGAGATTATCACTAGAGGACTAGGACCTGCTATAATGTAGTCCCAGCATAAAGTAGAGACAAGAGACCCTGACTCCAGTGATGTGTCACTTATTTGGCTGCTTACTGTAGTTTATATAAAATCATTGTTTTATCAGCAGGAGATTATCACTACAGGACTAGGACCTGCTATAATGTAGTCCCAGTATAAAGTAGAGACAAGAGACCCTGACTCAAGTGATGTGTCACTTAGTGGGCTGTTTGCTGTAGTTTATATACAATCGCTGTTTTATCAGCAGGAGATTATCACTAGAGGACTAGGACCTGCTATAATGTAGTCCCAGCATAAAGTAGAGACAAGAGACCCTGACTCCAGTGATGTATCACTTATTTGGCTGCTTACTGTAGTTTATATAAAATCACTGTTTTATCAGCAGGAGATTATCACTAGAGGACTAGGACCTGCTACAATGTAGTCCTTCATATTCATAAGCTCTGTATCATTTTGCACCCACCTTCGATTGGCATCTTTCTGCATATTATTATTATTTATTATTATAGCTCCATCCATTCCATGGCGCTTTACATGTGAAAAAGGGTATACACAATAGAAACAAGTACAATAATCATGAACAATACAAGTCACCGGCTGGTACAGAAGGAAAGAGGACCCTGCCCGCGAGGGCTCACAGTTTACAAGGGATGGGTGAGGGTACAGTAGATGAGGGCAGAGCTGGTCGTGTAGCGATATAGTGGAGCTGTAGTGTACAAAGTGTATGCACAGTGTACCCAGAAATCTGCCAATCAGTAATGTGGGCGGGGTTACACAGAGCTCAGCATTCAGAGAACTGCTAGATCTGCAGCAGAGAAAAGCTTTTAATCAAAACTGCAGCACCCAGTAAAGTAAGTGACACTTTGCAGGAATCGGGGTTCTCTTCCCCTACATCATGCTGCTCTCAGATAGAGTGACAGAAACATGCTGACAGAAACCCTTTAAGTAAAAAAAGTTCAAATAATCTTCTAATAAATTACACTTATTCTTTTCCTTGAAACTTCTTAGTGTAGTTAAAGTTTCCCCCTCCCATGCTCCTATACTGTTTCACCATTCAGGGACATGGGACTGTGCCAGAGACACCTGCTTGGCATGCACAATGTTTCATTGTCTGGGAGTAAAACTAATTAGCAGGCTGCAGTAGCAGGTTCATATCCCCTGGCCAAGAGTTAATTCCGACAGCCTCCTTGTGTTCCAAAGTTAGACAAGAGATCCCAAGCTATCCTATGTGCCCTTCCCACGATTCAGTTCCAGGGCCACGTGCTATTTGTTAGGATCCCACGTAACATTCATTGCCATTGCTTTGTCAGTAGCTTCCTGACATGCAGCTGCTTAAGCGGTTGAAGGAAAATGATTGTTTTGCCCCCTCTTCCCTCCGAAATGGCAGCAAAGGAAAAAACACTAAATAATAAAACAAACAACCTGTGCACTGAAAAAAAGCAAACCACTCAGAAATGAGAAGAAATAAACCAAACAATAGCCCGGGGATTGCCTCTGGCTTCATAGAATGTCAGTGTCTGCTGACTGTAATTCTGCGCAAATTCTTATTATCTACGATGAAAAAATATTGCTATTAAGTAGTAGTTTATTCAGCATAAAAAATGTGAAAAATTTCTTTTTTTTTCGCAACCTCGTGTTGCGCAAAAAAACGACAACTTTTCACATTTTATTTTCAAATTCTTTTCACAATTCTTTCCAAATTCTTATTATCTACAATGAAGAAAATTTGTTATTAAATAGTAGTTTATTCAGCATTTTAAAAGAAAATGTGAAAAGTTGCAATAGTAGTGACTTCTACCATTTTTACACCATCGTTGCTCCAGTCCTGTCAAAGTGGGCAGAGCTGGGGTGGGGGTGTGGAGACCCCATTTGTCAAATTTGTGATGATCGGGGGCATTCGCTACACCCAAGATTTGTTGCTAGGCGCACATAGCGGAGCATTCCACTACTGCTCCAAAATGCCCCCTCAATACCGGCAAGAAAATCGCCGGTCTTGACGAATCGCCCCTCAATGTCTTTTAGGGCCATTTTCATTTACTGGCAATTATCTTCCCATGTTCCTCTTTCCTAAAAAACATTCTGACTACAAGAAAAGTAATAGAATACTTGTTAGATGAAGGGAAACCTTTATGTCTATAGTACTTTGGTATTACTACATTTAGGCTATGTGACATCTCTTTCAGGCGGATTCCGCCATGGAAACCTCCTGAAAAATCAGAATTGCTCAAGAAAACAGAAAAAAGCTCAAAATAATAAACATATGCAATTCTATGGTAAATTGAGTTGTTGTTTATATGTGCAGGCTTTTGAATGTCTTTTAGCTAGTTCAGGTTTCTAAAAATGTCAAGCATCTAAAAGAAGGAACATGTCCATTCTTCTGGCGTTTTCTATTTCGAAGATGCTCTGTACAATACAAGACAATGGAAAAGCTCAAAAGACACTCGGAATGCACCTGGATTTCTTTTGGAGCGATTTGCTATAGTTTTTTTTGCCTAAAAAGCTGCTATAGTTCAATGAAGTGGAAAAAAAATGACAAAAATAAAGACCTTACAAAAACGATCGGAAAATTCTTAAAAAAAAACAAGCAAAAAAATGACAGAAAAAGGTCAGGGAAAAAAAAGCCAGTTTCCTGAAGAATCTTCTGCTTAAAAAACTTGGTTTTGTGTGAGTTTAAAAGGCATTGTGTGTACATACCCTTAGGCCTAAGTTTTTTTTTAACCTCAGTATTTGTAAGCCGAAACCAGGAATTAATGAAAAATACAGAAGTGGTGACGTGTCTCTATTATACTTTACCTCTGATTGTTCCACTCCTGGTTTTGGCTTACAAATGCTGATGTAAAATACTGACCTAATACTGACCGTGTGCACTTGGCCTTAGGGTGGTTTCATTGACAGCTCATTTTTCGAAAAAAAATAATCCTTTGCAGCTTCAAGTAAATAGGGAAATATGAAACACATTACGAACAGTACATTTTTGACACTTTTTTGCCGTGTTTCTGTGTTTTTCTTTTTTTTTTAGAGTGGTTTTAAAAATTCTGATTGCTTTAGATATTTAATGCTGAAAGCGAAAAGGGCAAAATGCATACGTGCGTACAAATGGTGATCAAACATTAGATCACCAAAAGATGCACAATTGCCAAATGGACAGTAATAGACCGACTGCTAAAGAGCAAGCAAAAAAAGGGGGGGAGAGAGAAAACAGTCTAATGGTCATAAAATGTGAACTTTATTAATAATAATGGTAATAGTAACAGGTATTAGCAGCCAAGGGGGAATGTACCCCTAAATAACATGATCAAAAACAAGGGGCCAGGAAACAGAATGGACCACTAACATATAACATCCCGCCAATTAGGCATAATATGAGCCATATAGGAAACATAATCGAGTGTCCCAGTACATATACATGCAGGTGCTATAAAATCATGGTAAATACCGATATATACATACATATAGCTGACAAGGGATACACATATGGCTACAGGGATGATAGGCAGAAATAATTACCCAAATAATGCAGCGGTCCACGATTGCCTAGCCCACCCCGACGTGCGTTTCGGAGCGGTAAAGCTCCTTCCTCAGGGGGCATAGAGAAAAACAGTGACCACGCTAGTATATATATAAAAATAAAACCGGAAATGCCGCGTGCATCCAGCGCACATCCCGGGACGTCACATCCGGAAATGACGTGGGGCCCCACGTGATCCGAACATGTGACGTCACCAGAAGTGACGCAGGAGCGCGGAAAAAAGGAGGGGGACGGCGCATGTGCAAAACCGCCCTGGTTAGGGAACCAGGAACAAAGATGGAGACACCAGTGTGAGCGCCATCAAAGGGTAAAAAATGAAAACAAAATAACACAGTATACAAATAATAGATAGCGAATAGATCAGAAGTGTAAGGACACATATAAAACAATAATATACGTGAAGGAATATACAAAACACATATGGAACAATAATATACAACAGCAAAAAAAAAAAAAAAAAAAAAAAAAAATGGAAATAAACAAAATAAATAAGGAAATATACAAAACAATATAAATAATAATACGTAGAACAATAGTGTATAACCATAACTCAATATAATAACAGAATAACTACTGTGAGCAAAACAAAATAACAGTCCAAAACACTATAATGACAGAAGAGTCCATGAAGTAACATAGGCATTCAAAACCGGAATTCACTTGATAGTCTTCAATTCAATGGAACAAAAACATCGGTAAACAACAAGGACACTGAAAAAAGAAAAACAACGTGTTAAAATGAATAAAAACAAAGATCATGCAGATAAGGGATACAAAATGATGTTCAAATGAGGAGATCACAGGAAGGGGACAAATGACATATTCTCATTAAGACCGTGTGGGTGAATAGTTTTCAATGTCCATATCCATTTCGTCTCAGCCTGGGCCAGCCTCCTGGACAAATCGCCACCACGAATATTGATGTTAAGGGCAAAAATCCCTTTAACTTTTAGCAATGAACTGTCACATTGGTGGAATTCAGCAAAATGACGTGGTAGAGTTTTTAATGTAGCAGTGTCAGTGCAGGTTGATGCAGCTGCAATGCCTAGCACGTGTTCACGTACTCTAACTTTAAGTTGTCGAGTGGTAAGACTTACCACTCGACAACTTAAAGTTAGAGTACGTGAACACGTGCTAGGCATTGCAGCTGCATCAACCTGCACTGACACTGCTACATTAAAAACTCTATATGTCATTTGTCCCCTTCCTGTGATCTCCTCATTTGAACATCATTTTGTATCCCTTATCTGCATGATCTTTGTTTTTATTCATTTTAACACGTTGTTTTTCTTTTTTCAGTGTCCCTTGTTGTTTACCGATGTTTTTGTTCCATTGAATTGAAGACTATCAAGTGAATTCCGGTTTTGAATGCCTATGTTACTTCATGGACTCTTCTGTCATTATAGTGTTTTGGACTGTTATTTTGTTTTGCTCACAGTAGTTATTCTGTTATTATATTGAGTTATGGTTATACACTATTGTTCTACGTATTATTATTTATATTGTTTTGTATATTTCCTTATTTATTTTGTTTATTTCCATTTTTTTTTATTTTATTTTTTTATTTTTTTTTTTATTTTTGCTGTTGTATATTATTGTTCCATATGTGTTTTGTATATTCCTTCACGTATATTATTGTTTTATATGTGTCCTTACACTTCTGATCTATTCGCTATTTATTATTTGTATACTGTGTTATTTTGTTTTCATTTTTTACCCTTTGATGGCGCTCACACTGGTGTCTCCATCTTTGTTCCTGGTTCCCTAACCAGGGCGGTTTTGCACATGCGCCGTCCCCCCTCCCTTTTTTCCGCGCTCCTGCGTCACTTCTGGTGACGTCACATGTTCGGATCACGTGGGGCCCCACGTCATTTCCGGATGTGACGTCCCGGGATGTGCGCTGGATGCACGCGGCATTTCCGGTTTTATTTTTATATATATACTAGCGTGGTCACTGTTTTTCTCTATGCCCCCTGAGGAAGGAGCTTTACCGCTCCGAAACGCACGTCGGGGTGGGCTAGGCAATCGTGGACCGCTGCATTATTTGGGTAATTATTTCTGCCTATCATCCCTGTAGCCATATGTGTATCCCTTGTCAGCTATATGTATGTATATATCGGTATTTACCATGATTTTATAGCACCTGCATGTATATGTACTGGGACACTCGATTATGTTTCCTATATGGCTCATATTATGCCTAATTGGCGGGATGTTATATGTTAGTGGTCCATTCTGTTTCCTGGCCCCTTGTTTTTGATCATGTTATTTAGGGGTACATTCCCCCTTGGCTGCTAATACCTGTTACTATTACCATTATTATTAATAAAGTTCACATTTTATGACCATTAGACTGTTTTCTCTCTCCCCCCCTTTTTTTGCTTGCTTTAGATATTGCATAATTTCCCAGCTCCGCTAATCATATATTGAGAACTGAAGACCGACCCATTCAATGTTCGGAAATGTGGCCTAAAACGTTCATTTGATCAAGTATTTAAAATGGGGCCTAAAGAGTAATATAGCCATGAAAATTCAGCCATACCTGGAACATAACATCCCTGCAAAATATTGAGATTTATAGTACAGTCGTGGCCAAAAGTTTTGAGAATGACACAAATATTATATTTTCACATGATCTGCTGCCCTCTGGTTTTTATGTGTGTTTGACAGATGTTTTTTATCACAGACAGAAATATAATAATTGCAAACATATGAGTAACAAAAGCTTATATTGACAGTTAGAATGAGTTAATGCAGCAAGTCAATATTTGCAGTGTTGTCCCTTCTTCTTCAGGACCTCTGCAATTCTCCCTGGCATGCTCTCAATCAACTTCTGGACCAAATCCTGACTGATAGCAGTCCATTCTTGCACAATCAATGCTTTCATTTTGTCAGAATTTTTAGGTTTTTGTTTGTCCACCCGTCTCTTGATGATTGACCACAAGTTCTCAATGGGATTAAGATCAGGCCATGGACCCAAAATCTCTATGTTTTGTTCCCTGAGCCATTTAATTATCACCTTTGCTTTATGGCAAGGTGCTCCATCATGCTGGAAAAGGCATTGTTGATCGCCAAACTGCTCTTGGAGGGTTGGGAGAAGTTGCTCTTGGAGGACATTCTGGTACCATTCTTTATTCATGGCTGTGTTTTTAGGCAAGACTGTGAGAGAGCCGCTTCCCTTGGCTGAGAAGCAACCCCACACATGAATGGTTTCAGGATGCTTAACAGTTGGCATGAGACAAGACTGGTGGTAGCGCTCACCTTGTCTTCTCCGAATGAGGCGTTTTCCTGATGTCCCAAACAATCGAAAAGGGGATTCATCAGAGAAAATAACTTTACCCCAGTCCTCAGCAGTCCACTGCCTGTACCTTTTGCAGAATATCAGTCTGTCCATGATGTTTTTTCTGGAGAGAAGTGGCTTCTTTGCTGCCCTCCTTGAGACCAGGCCTTGCTCCAAGAGTCTCCGCCTCACAGTGCGTGCAGATGCACTCACACCTGCCTGCTGCCATTCCTGAGCAAGCTCTGCACTGCTGGTAGCCCGATCCCACAGCTGAAACACTTTTAAGAGACGGTCCTGGCGCTTGCTGGTCTTTCTTGGGCGCCCTGGAGCCTTTTTGGCAACAATGGAACCTCTCTCCTTGAAGTTCTTGATGATGCGATAGATTGTTGACTGAGGTGCAATCTTTCTAGCTGCGATACTCTTCCCTGTTAGGCCATTTTTGTGCATTGCAATGATGACTGCACATGTTTCTTTAGAGATAACCATGGTTAACAGAAGAGAAACAATGATGCCAAGCACCAGCCTCCTTTTAAAGTGTCCAGTGGTGTCATTCTTACTTAATCATGACAGATTGATCTCCAGCCATGTCCTCATCAACACCCACACCTGTGTTAATGGAGCAATCACTGAAAAGAGGTTAGCTGGTCCTTTTAAGGCAGGGCTGCAATGATGTTGAAATGTGTTTTGGGGATAAAGTTCATTTTCTAGCCAAATATTGACTTTGCAGGTAATTGCTGTTAAGCTGATCACTCTTTATAACATTCTGGAGTATATGCAAATTGCCATTAGAAAAAGTGAAGCAGTAGACTTTGTGAAAATTAATATTTGTGTCATTCTCAAAACTTTTGGTCATGACTGTACAAAGTGCTGGGAGGAACAATTAATAAATATTGTGTATTTTAGTAGGTATTAATAAAAGTTATATTTTAACAATTAGCCACTTTTCTGTGTGATACTAGTGAAAACTGCCTTAACCTTATGTTTTTCTATGCAAAGTATAAAATTAGATACCTAATGAAATGGCTATTTAATATGAAACCACATGATTCATTCCTCTCTTTAATGGCCTTCAGTTATCCAAGAAAAATAAGTATGAAACGGCTATATTTCTGAATATATATATACCACGCACCCCGACATAAACTACAGTATCTCCACCAATTCTAAGTTTGTTTTATTTTTTACTTGCCGATGTATTATTTACTTTATTAGAATGAAATACAGCAAAACATTGGTTGCTATTTTCCAAATGGATAAAAAGAAGCCAAAACATAAAAAACAATGTAGTCAGAAATTGCTACATTCCTTCCGCAATCATCAACATTACAGCATATAACACACCCAGATTTGGATACAACATAGTCTAGTTTTGTTTGTTTTTATTGCAGATTTTCCAGAAAGGTTAAGGATTATTAAAAGAACCATATGGAGGCAATATACTATAAAAAGAAAACAGCAACCAGCAAGTAATAATATGGAAAAATTGGGAAACTTACTATTATTTACTTTGTGTCACTGGTACATTGATATGGAAAAATATGATCAAATAAGAGGAAAATATCAGAGGAAGTTTTATTTTCTGGGCTTGTATCCAATTCAAATCCCATTGATATCAGTTTGCAATGTTTGGAAAAGGAAGAGAGTCTGAAAAATACCCAGATAAAGTGATAAAGTGTCACTTAGTGTTTAGTATTGTGGTCTGGCAGCATTTTGAAATGAATTCTGATCAGCGTAACCTCTGCATAAAGTATGCAACTTCTTCTAATACTCATCTGGGCTTCGTATCACACAAAATAAACACGTTTAGGTGTTTTGGCACCACAGTACGTATATGGCGTATCTTATGGATCAATAGGAAGGCAGCCCATGGGACTCCCATGTAGCTCCATTGTTAGAATGTAATTTTGCACAGATTAATCCAGCAGTTATATAACCTTATAATTGTAGGGTTAGGTAGGGGTCCAAATGATCTAATTTTACTAGTGAGTTTGAGTAAGTTTGAAAATGATTGGGGCTGAGTTGCAGTTTTGCTAAGCATCAGGTCTGGAGTGGTGCTTTGTGCTATGAGAAATTTTGGGTTCATTGGAGATTTTAGTCCTTTGTCCCAAATAGTAGACCATAAAGGTAGACTTGGTAGGTCTACCACACATAGCGGATTTGTTCTAGACCTTTCTGTAACTGAAAAGGGCTGTTTCGGACGCAAGCACATGGTTTTCTTGTGAGGTTTTCATAAATGTACAGTACAGACCAAAAGTTTGGACACACCTTCTCATTCAAAGATTCTTCTGTATTTTCATGACTATGAAAATTGTAGAATCACACTGAAGGCATCAAAACTATGAAGTAACACATGTGGAATTATACATTACACTTTACAAAAAAGTGTGAAACAACTGAAAATATGTCTTATATTCTAGGTTCTTCAAAGTAGCCACCTTTTGCTTTGATTACTGCTTTGCACGCAGAAAAGGTGAACGGATGGACTCTACATGTCTGGTTCCCACCGTGAAGCATGGAGGAGGTGGTGTGATGGTGTGGGGGTGCTTTGCTGGTGACACCGTTGGGGATTTATTCAAAATTGTAGGGGTGAGCGGTCCAGCTCACCCCAAACCATCTCGATCGGGTTCAGGTCTGGTGACTGTGGAGGCCAGGTCATCTGGCGTAGCAACCCATCACTCTCCTTCTTATTCAAATAGCCCTTACACAGCCTGGAGGTGTGTTTGGGGTCATTGTCCTGTTGAAAAATAAATGATGGTCCAACTAAACGCAAACCGGATGGAATAGCATGCTGCTGCAAGATGCTGTGGTAGCCATGCTGGTTCAGTATGCCTTCAATTTTGAATAATGTAAAAAATAACTTGGCACTCAAATGTGTAACACGAGAATTAGTTTAATAACGGTGCATCCAGACACGAAACAATTGAACGTTTTCGGTCCAACTATTGGACCTTCATCAGAATACTGTCATGTGTGCATTGCCACGAAGATCGTCGCGGTTGCACATTTTGACTTCTCACAGCTGATCTGCTGTTTCTTTGTGTTTGGCAGCTAGGGAGTTAATTCTGTCTGTGCTCGGTGCTGGGACTGGGTGCAGTTTCTCCCGGCTGCAATTGATTATTTGTTGATTGGTTTCCTTTAAATTCCTGGTTGTCTGCTTGGGGAGTTGCCAGTGAAACCTTCATGCAGACCACAGATAGGAATGAATCTGTATAGACTTTAGTTGGACTCCTTAGTGTTCAAGCTCAACTTGTTAGAGTTTATTTCCCAGACCATTTATGTTCCTTTGGTGTTTGAGTGTGTATGCAAGCAGTGTTATCCTGTCTGTCTATATGTCTAATCTGTGTATTAGCTGAGATCACCCATATCCCTTTGTGGTAGTCAGGATCCTTCTTAGAACCAACCCAGGATGTGGAGGAAATTCCACATGCAGAGAAAATAGAAAGAAGCAGAAACACAACCAACTAAAAAAGAGCCTTTATTAACAACGCATAGTAATAGAAAAACCATATACAATAAAATATGAATATAAAAATACACTGATATAATGAGCTGATATCTTTACAAAAACCACTTAATACTCATAACAATATAATCATATTAGGACCACTCATGGTTTCATTTGCAATATATAGTGGAAAAACGGCTCATGTTAATGAGACCAGGTAAAAGAGGGGCCATAAGTGATAATACCACGGTGCCAGATTACAAAAAAATATAATGGTGTGAAAAATATATACAAAAAAATAAATAAAAAAATAATAAAAAGGATAATAAATCAGATAGAAATTATATATCCATGACAAAACATTATAGCACATAAGGTTAATAAGCAAATTAAGTAATACAACTGACATATAAATACCGCTGTGCTCAAATAACTAACAATGTGCATTGGTGCTATGAGTTACCAACAATGCGGCAACTAAGTGAAATGAATATGGCACACAGAAATAAGTATGAACCTGCACCTGTGTAATAATAAAACAACCGCCAAAATACCTGGGAGCCTGAACAGCCTGACAGTGCCTCACAGAACGCGCCCCGACGCGCGTTTCGGAAAATAAATTCCTTCCCTGACGAAGGAATTATTTCCGAAACGCGCGTCGGGCGCGTTCTGTAGCACTGTCAGGCTGTTCAGGCTCCCAGTATTTGCGGTTGTTTTATTATTACACAGTGCAGGTTCATACTTATTTTCTTGTGTGCCATATTCATTTCACTTAGTTTGCCGCATTGTTGGTAACTCATAGCACCATATGTCACATTGTTAGTTTATTGAGCACAGCGTATTATATGTCAGTTGTATTACTTAATTTGCTTATTAACCTTATGTGCTACTAATGTTTTGTCATGGATATATAATTTCTATCTGATTTATTATCCTTTTTTATTATTTTTTATTTATTTTTTTGTATATTATTTTTTTCACACCATTATATTTTTTTGTAAACCTGGCACCGTGGTATTATCACTTTATGGCCCCCTCTTTTACCTGGTCTCATTAACATGAGCCGTTTTTCCACTATATATTGCAAATTGAAACCATGAGTGGTCCTAATATGATTATATTGTTATGAGTATTTAAGTGGTTTTTGTAAAGATATCAGCCTCATTATATCAGTGTATTTTTATATTCATATTTTAATTGTATATGGTTTTTCTATTACTATGCCGTTTGGTTAATAAAGGCTCTTTTTATTAGTTGGTTGTGTTTCTGGCTTTCTTTCTATTTTCTCTGCCATGGTGGCATTTCCCTCCACATCCTGGGTTGGTTCTATTCTCTTCCGGATGGTCTGCCATCCACTTTTCAGGTGATATAGACCACATTTACATTAATATATATATATATATATTTTTTTTATGGGATTTAAATAATTATTTTTGCATATTAGTGTGGGTTTATTGTATATATCTCCTGTTTTCTGCAGGATCCTTCTTAGGACTGATTACAGGGTTCAGGGTCTGATAGGAGACAGGGTTAGGTTGGAGACTTGGACCTCTGAACCATTATCAGTACCTCCAAGGTGAGGGATTAGTTAGGACCCCAGTTTAGGGTCAGGTTAGATCCCGGTCCACCTCTTTCCTGTTTCAGCTCATCAAGTCCTCAAGATTAACCCTGAGTTCAGCAGATATCGTGTCAGGTAAATCTATTCTATACTTACATGCTGATGTTGCTATACTAGTTGTTGTATAGAGTGTTGTTCCTGTATTAATAGTTTACTGACATTGTATACATATCATTAGACAGCGTGACATTTTCACTGGCCATAAAAATTATCTCCAGCTACCATGGATCCAGTAGCCCAGCTGGCTCTGCAGTGGCAGGGATTATCCATGGAGCTGACGGACATTAAGTCCAAAGTTTTGTCTCCCCTGGAGCAAACCAGAGTTGAACCTAAAGTAGCTCTCCCGAACAGGTTCACTGGTGGGCGAGACAAATTTTTCACCTTCCGGGAGGCATGTAAATTGTATTTTCGGCTTCGGCCTCGATCATCAGGGAGTGATGAGCAGAGAGTGGGAATTGTTATCTCACTTCTGCAAGGGGACCCTCAATCCTGGGCATTTTCCCTTCCTCCGGGATCCCCGGCTCTACTGTCTGTAGATCAATTTTTTACTGCCCTGGGATTGGTATATGAATGACCCAGCTCTTAGGAGCCAGTTTTGTCATGGGCTTTCTGATAAATTAAAAGACGTTTTGGCTCAGTATGAGTCTCCTCATTCACTGGAGGCTGCTATGGCCTTAGCTATCCGTACTGATAGACGGCTTCGGGAGAGGGGTGAGGTAACCCCACTCCCTGTTGTTTCTCCACCTACCACTAAAGTCCCTTATGTTGAGGTTCCCCTTGTCTGTTCGGATGAGCCTATGCAGTTGGGAGGGACATCATTTCGTAGGAGGGGATTGGCGGTACGCCGCAGGACTAGAAGATGTTTTTTTCTGCGGGAAAGAGGGACATTTTGTTGGAGAATGTCCATCCCGTGCCTTGTTGAGCCAAAAGTCGCCGGAAAACTGTTAATCCCAGGTTGTGTGGTGGACGACAACCTGGGAGTATGTATTTCATCCGCCAGTTCTTCTCAGTTCCTTGTACCAGTGGAGGTGGTAGTTGGTACGAGAGTGGAGAGATTGTCTGTTCTTCTTGATAGTGGTTCCGGGGCTAATCTGGTTGACGCTCAGTTTGCTCAGGCTCAAGGTATGCATCTGAGTGTATTGGTCAAACCGATCCCTATATTCTCCATTGACGCCAGGCCTCTCGGCCAAGGTAGCTTTGTTCATGAGGTTCATAACATTGACCTTCGGGTAGGGGCAATACATAGGGAACAATTATCTTGTTATGTGTTGGAGGGTCTACCTACTCCCATTGTGTTGGGACTTCCTTGGTTGGTTAAACATAACCCTGTGATTAATTGGCAGTCCAGAGAAATAAGCCAATGGGGTGAGTTTTGCAAAAGCAACTGCATGAACACAGTCATCAGTGCGGTCGTGCCTAGTACATTGCCTCCTTTTTTGGAGGATTTTGGGGATGCTTTCTCTGAGGAGGGGTGTCAGGAGTTGCCTCCTCATCGCGTGTATGACTGCTCTATTAATCTCCCTCCTGATGCTAAGTTGCCTAAAGCTAGGTTGTATAATCTTTCTGGTCCTGAGAGGCAGGCTATGAAAGATTATATTTCTGAAAGTCTGGCCAAAGGGCATATTAGACCTTCATCTTCCCCAGTAGCCGCGGGGTTCTTCTTTGTGAAGAAGAAAGATGGAGGCCTACGCCCTTGCTTGGATTTCCGCGAACTTAATCGGATTACTGTTCGAGATCCGTATCCACTCCCTCTTATTCCTGATCTCTTCAATCAAATTGTTGGCGCCAAATGGTTCTCTAAATTGGATCTCAGGGGGGCGTATAATTTGATTAGGATAAAAGAGGGGGATGAGTGGAAAACGGCGTTTAACACGCCGGAGGGACATTATGAGAACCTTGTCATGCCTTTTGGTCTGACTACTGCACCAGCAGTATTCCAACATTTTGTTAATGACATTTTTCGTCACCTTGTGGGGCTGTTTGTGGTTGTATATTTGGACGACATTTTAATTTACTCGCCAGATCTTGTGTCTCATCAGGAGCATGTGAGACAGGTGTTGCAGATCTTGCGAGACAATAAACTATACGCCAAACTGGAGAAGTGTGTATTTGCCGTACAGGAACTTCAGTTTTTGGGTTTTTTGGTGTCAGCCTCCGGTTTCCGTATGGACCCTGAAAAGGTGAGAGCAGTGCTTGAATGGGATCAGCCAGGGGATCTTAAGGCTCTGCAGCGTTTTTTGGGGTTTGCTAACTACTACCGGAAATTCATTTGTAATTTCTCATCTGTCGTCAAACCTCTCACTGACATGACAAGAAAAGGGACGGATTTTTCTAAATGGTCGGACAAAGCTTGCCAAGCCTTTTCCTCTTTGAAGAAATGTTTTGCTTCGGCACCCGTTCTCATTCAACCAGATGCATCTCAGCCGTTCATTGTGGAGGTGGATGCGTCTGACGTAGGGGTGGGTGCTATATTGTCCCAGGGTCCGTCCCCTGGTAAATGGCATCCGTGCGCTTTCTTTTCTAAGAAATTGTCGTCCGCCGAAAGGAATTATGATATCGGCAATAGGGAACTTTTGGCCATTAAGTTAGCTTTTGAAGAATGGCGTCACTTTTTGGAGGGGGCAGTCCACCCGGTTACCGTTATTACTGATCACAAGAACCTGTTGTATTTGGAATCCGCTAAGCGTCTGAATTCCAGACAAGCTCGATGGTCGTTGTTTTTTACCAGGTTTAATTTTGTCGTCACTTATCGCCCGGGGTCTAAGAATGTAAAGGCTGATGCCTTGTCTCGTAGTTTCCCAGGGGCCGGGAAAATCGGATGACCCGAGTCCTATCCTTCAGGAGGGGGTGGTAGTGTCGGCTGTATTTTCTGAGCTTGAGGAGGAGGTGTTAGAGGCTCAGGGGGACGCCCCTGCAGGACCTCCAGGGAGACTGTTTGTCCCAAATCTGTTGAGACAAAAGGTTATTGAGGCACATCATAATTCTGCTCTAGCAGGACATCCAGGGAGTAAGGCTACTTTAGATCTCCTTTCTCGCCGGTTTTGGTGGCCTAATGCTAATAAAGATGTTATAACTTTTGTCGCGTCATGTGGGGTGTGTGCTCGCTCTAAAACCCCTCATACCCGTCCGTCTGGGACCCTTTTACCCTTGAAACTTCCGGAGCGTCCATGGACTCATTTATCTATGGACTTCATTACGGACCTTCCTCCGTCGTCAGGGAATACTGTCATACTGGTGGTTGTTGACAGGTTCAGTAAGATGGCACATTTCGTTGCTCTTCCTGCACTCCCTAATGCTAAAACTCTGGCGCAGGTGTTCATTAGGGAGATCGTTAGACTTCATGGGTTGCCTTCTGATGTGGTGTCAGATAGGGGGTCTCAGTTTGTGTCCAAATTTTGGAGGGCATTTTGTTTACGTCGGGGGATGCAATTGTCATTTTCCTCGGCTTTTCATCCGCAGACCAATGGTCAGACAGAGCGTCTGAATCAGAGCTTAGAGACATATCTCCGGTGTTTTGTTTCAAAGAACCAGGAGGACTGGTCTTCTTTCTTGCCTCTGGCAGAGTTCGCTCTTAACAACAGGCGGAGCGAGTCCACTGGTAAGTCCCCGTTTTTTGGGGCATATGGTTTCCATCCCCAGTTTTGTACTTTCAATGGGGGGGGCCCTTCTGGGGTTCCTGAGGAGGAGCGTTTCTCGTCGTCACTTGCTTCTGTGTGGAGAGGTGTATTGAATAATCTGAGTGCGATGGGGAACCGTTACAAACGTATGGCTGATAGGAGGAGAGTTTCTGGTCCAGATCTGAATGTGAACGATCTGGTATGGTTGTCTACCAGGAATATAAAACTTAAGGTGCCCTCCTGGAAACTGGGTCCCAGATTCATCGGGCCGTACAGGATCAGTTCCATAATTAATCCTGTGGCATTTCGTCTGGACCTCCCTCCTACGTTTAAAATTCATAATGTGTTCCACAAGTCATTACTTAAAAGGTATGTGGCACCAGTCATACCGTCACCTCTACCTCCTCCTCCTGTGTTGGTCAATGGTAACTTGGAATTTCAAGTATCAAAGATCATTGACTCACGTCTGAATCGCCGGTCCCTTCAGTACTTGGTGCATTGGAAGGGGTATGGTCCAGAGGAGAGGACGTGGGTCCCTGCGTCTGATGTTAACGCAGATCGTTTGGTTCGGACCTTCCACAGAACTCACCCGGGCAGGCCTGGCCCTGAGGGTCCGGAGGCCCCTCGTAGAAGGGGGGGTACTGTCATGTGTGCATTGCCACGAAGATCGTCGCAGTTGCACATTTTGACTTCTCACAGCTGATCTGCTGTTTCTTTGTGTTTGGCACCTAGGGAGTTAATTCTGTCTGTGCTCGGTGCTGGGACTGGGTGCAGTTTCTCCGGCTGCAATTGATTATTTGTTGATTGGTTTCCTTTAAATTCCTGGTTGTCTGCTTGGGGAGTTGCCAGTGAAACCTTCATGCAGACCACAGATAGGAATGAATCTGTATAGACTTTAGTTGTGAGCTCCTTAGTTGTTCTAAGCTCAACTTGGTTAGAGTTTATTTCCCAGACCATTTATGTTCCTTTGGTGTTTGAGTGTGTATGCAAGCGAGTGTTATCCTGTCTGTCTTATATGTCTAATCTGTGTATTTAGCTGAGATCAGCCCATATCCCTTTGGTGGTAGTCAGGATCCTTCTTAGGACTGATTACAGGGTTCAGGGTCTGATAGGAGACAGGGTTAGGTTGGAGACTTGGACCTCTGAACCATTATCAGTACCTCCAAGGTGAGGGATTAGTTAGGACCCCAGTTTAGGGTCAGGTTAGATCCCGGTCCACCTCTTTCCTGTTTCAGCTCATCAAGTCCTCAAGATTAACCCTGAGTTCAGCAGATATCGTGTCAGGTAAATCTATTCTATACTTACATGCTGATGTTGCTATACTAGTTGTTGTATAGAGTGTTGTTCCTGTATTAATAGTTTACTGACATTGTATACATATCATTAGACAGCGTGACAAATACTTTTCAAAGGAACACTGGACACAATAGAATGCAATCTCCAAAAGGTAGCTGGATGAAAGCAAATATCCCTAAATAAATAAGGATGGCTCAAGAAGCTGTGAATCAGGACCAGGCACTCACAATAATGGAAGAGGGGAACTGGGAGCCAATGTGACAGGCGTCTAAGGCAGGCTCAAATAGGTTGCTGGACAGGCACTGGGAGTCTGGATCTGAAGACACACTGTGGAAGCAGGAGAAGCAGGAGTCTGCATTCTTACATTCAATTTTGAATAAATCCCCAACAGTGTCACCAGCAAAGCACCCTCACACCATCACACCTCCTCCTCCATGCTTCACGGTGGGAACCAGGCATGTAGAGTCCAGCCGTTCACCTTTTCTGCGTGCAAAGCAGTAATCAAAGCAAAAGGTGGCTACTTTGAAGAACCTAGAATATAAGACATATTTTCAGTTGTTTCACACTTTTTGTAAAGTGTAATGTATAATTCCACATGTGTTAATTCATAGTTTTGGTGCCTTAAGTGTGATTCTACAATTTTCATAGTAATGAAAATACAGAAGAATCTTTGAATGAGAAGGTGTGTCCAAACTTTTGGTCTGTACTGTATATACATGTCTATTTATATAGATATATGGGTAGAATGGTGGTTATCCTTGCAGCGCTGGGGTCTTGATTTCAAATCCCACCAAGGAGAACATCTTCAAGGAGTTTGTATGTTCTCCCCGCCTATGGGAGTGGAGAGGTGAATTTTGATTACCTTAATGAGCAGGCACCTGTGATAGCCTGGCCGCTGCTGGAAGCTGGCGGCTGCGGCTGTAACTGTGTGGCATATAAGAGAAAAGAATATTCACTGTCACAGCAGTGAATATTCATTTCTCTTTAGCGGCTTTAGCCGCAGCAGCCGGTTTCTGCTTCTGTGACCCGATGCTCCGCCGCTCCTCCTCCCCCGCCGTCTTCTGGGACAATGACTCATGTAAAAGCTGAAAAAATGAGCTGAAAAACTCGGCTTATACACAAGTATTTACGGTATATAAAAAGTTTGTAACAATTTAAATACTGTGCATTATTTTACATTGCTTCGTTGTTACAGTATCAATTGCTGGAGAAACGAAATAAATCCAGGTCCTAAGCAAGCACTTTAATGGGAATCTGTAAACTGGATTTCACTCCTCAAATGATTTATATGCACATGTAGCTCTTGCAAAAACAAATCCAGTTATACCTTTAGCTAGACAGTTAATTTTTCCATCATCACGAAATCTGTATTTAAATCAATATGAAAATGAGACAGAAATGCTTTGGCCGCATAAAAGCTTTTCTCAAGCTTGTGTCACTCTGGTTGTATTACTACATTCTCCTGCTTGACTGACAGCTTGTTGGCTTGAAGTCACACATTAAAGGAGCAGTCAGTCAAGAAGAAGAAGGCAGCCCTGGGCTGGAACCAGAGCTGGAGAGAGAGAGGCTTGGGAGGAGCTTCCATGTGCCAAAAGCATTACAGCCAACTTTGCATGTTGTTTCTAATGTAGATTTATGGGTAACAGAGCTACGAACTGTACAGCTAAGGTTTCTTTTACATTTACTATGTTTTTGCAGGCTGTTTCTGCAGCCCCAATAGATTTCTATGGCGCTGCAAAATCGGCCCGCAAAAATTCCATGAGGGCCATATTTGCGGCCGTGAAAAAAGATCGAGTCTGCTCGATCTTTTTCACGGTGTATGGATACGGCCCCCATTGAAAATCAATGGGGCCGCAAAAAGAAATGGAAGTTTGTTTTTTGCGGTGCACCGTCACTTCCGGTTTTGCGAAACGCCATTTTTTTCCAATACTTCTTCCACAGTATTGGAAAACTGAAAAAAAGGCGATCTACAAGTTTTTTCGGCCCGTTATTGTGGCAGACCGCACTGGTTCTTGGTCCTGGCAACTCTACTCTATTTAGATGGCTACTGATTTTTCTTACCCTCCCTGATTCAGCTATGCATATTAAGAGGTTATGAAAGAAAATAATATCCAGCTTCCAAAGTTTGCAAAATTTATTGGAAAAGTTCTAAAATAACATAGTATCTATGTCAGCAGCAACGCGTTTCAAATGCAACCAGCGTTCTTTGTCAGAGCACTGTGCTTCTTACTCAGTGGTTTTGGTGGTCAGGGGTACATAGTAACATAGTAACATAGTTATTAAGGTTGAAGGAAGACTTTAAGTCCATCTAGTTCAACCCATATCCTATCCTAACCTGCCCTAACATGTTGATCTGGAGAAAGGCAAAAAAAACCCAAGTGGCAAACAGTAAGCTTCACACTGGGGAAAAAAATTCCTTCCCGACTCCACATACGGCAATCAGACTAGCTCCCTGGATCAACGCAATATCTAGGAAACTAGTGAATAATTAATCTGGATGTTCGGGTGTATGTAGCCGCCTGCAGACTCTATACGCATTCTAAAACCTCTCATACTTGTCTGTCTGAGAAACTCCAACCATTGGCATTGACCTTGGACTCCTATATCTTTCAACTTTATCACTGATCTTCCCGTATCAGCAGGTAATACTGTAATTTTGGTGTTGATGGACAGATTCAGTAAAATGTAATATTTCATTGCGCTACACACTTTACCTAACACCAAGACTTTGGCGCAAATTTTAGCAATATTGTTTCTGATCAGGGGGTGCAATTTATTTCCAAATTTTGGTGGGCGTTTCAGCATTTCAACTGCAGTCTAATGGGCAAATGTAACATGTTAACCAGAATCTTGAGACTTATCTTAGGTGTTTTGTGTCTGAAAATCAGGAGGATTGGGTTATCTACTTACCTCTAGCTGAATTAATGGAAAAATAATCGTTGTCATGAGTCTACTGGTAAGTCCTCATTCTTTGGGGCATATAGGTTTCATATTCAGTTCAGCTCATTTAATAGGAATTGTTTTTCAGAAATAACAAGAAGAATGGTTTTCATCATCAATTACAAATGTGTGGCAAGGGGTTCTTGATAATTTGAGGAAGATGGGGTCCAAATATAAGAAATTGATCGGAGACGTTTGGTGGGTTCAGACCTATGTGTTGGTGACTTGGTGTGGTTGCTCTCAAGGAACATTAATTTGAAGGTTCCCTCATGGAAACTGGGTCCCAGGTTCATCAGTCCTTACTGTGACTGTCATCAATCCCATAGCATTCCACCTTGCTTTGCGGCCCACCTTTAGGATTCATAATGTGCTTCATTGATATCTATTCAAGAAATAAGTTGCAACCTTTTGCACCATCACCGCTACGCCATCTCCAGTCATTGTGGATGGAAATTTGGAATTTCAAATAGCTAAGATCGTTGATTCTCACTTAGTTTGTCGGTTGCTTCAGTATGTGGTACAGTGGAAGGGATACGGTCCTGAAGAGAGACTGTGGGTACCAGCATCTGATGTCCATGCTGCCAACTTGACCCAGTCTTTTCACGTAGCACACCCTGATAAACCCAGTTGTGGGGTTCCGAGGTCCCTCGTAGAAGGGGGTACTATCACAGGTTATCAAGTACTATCAAGTACTTCACCTTCATATTAAATGGTTCAGGTTTATTTTAGCAGTGTAGGGGTTAATCTGCTCAGATTAGAGTTCTTGGAAGCTTTCCTGCATTAAGGCTCTTAGCTGTTCACTGTTGGCCACTCCCCTGTCCTATATATTCTGGGCTATTGCAAGCACTTATTGCCAGAGCTAGTTTTATGCTGCATGGTTAAGGAGATGGTGGTTTGATGTTGTATGAGAAGGCATTTTGGTGTATTTATCTGAGACTGTTGCTAGGTTTTGGTTGTGTGCTAATCCTCCTCCTTCTTTTACTTTGGTTTTACCCCATCTTTCACTCCCTGGTGTTTATCTCTGTTGTTTGTGTGAGCATATTTGTATGATTGGTATTTTCTTTTATCCCTGTTGTGTTACCTTGTTAGTCTGGTTGGTGGATTACAGTGCACTACTTCTCCCCTCTTCACTGGGTGGGAAAGGGTATAGATTGAGGGTGGATTCAGGAACTAAGGCAAAGTACATGGCCCTGGCGTCTTCACCATCAGAAGTAATTTGAGGAACAGGGTAAGTTAAGGTGCCCAGAGCATTATGGACAGGGAAGGAGCCCTGAGTCTTGGGACACCCGACAACAGAGTCATGACAGATCATTTTTAAGTATAAATAACCAATTTTCATAAACAATATATCATATTTTATCACAAATCCTTTTCTGCATTTAAGCCAGCAACTATTTGTTTAAAAATGGTAGCAATAATTGGAAACGTAAATGATTCTACTAGTAATGGCACATGGTACACAAGTGAAATGTGAATATAGGAAAATTACTTTTTTTTTCTCAACATTAACACCCATTCACAGAATATATTACAAGATGATTCCATTGCATGAATCCCTTCCAAAAATACCTTGCACTCACTTAAAAATGTTTCCTCTTTGGGAATCAATTTCTCTTCCAGTCAAATGGATGATCATATTCCACTAGGTATGAGGGTGGTCTGACCATAACACAACACATGTCGTCCAAGAGCTCACAGTTTGTTCATGGTGTGTGGTTTTCAATCTTAACCATCGTGTGAATTGCAACAGATTTGTGTTTCAATATGTAGTGTTAAATAAGTTTATAGTCTACTGCTTTACTATTATGCCTTCCACTATTGAAAATGCTTAGTTATGACCCCATACCGGTGGTTTGGGATTTTGGAGCCTGCCAGAAGATTTGTGAGTTTTGAACCCTTTTTTCATAATCTGAACTAGTGATAGAAGCTCCAGAATGAAAAACATATATCAAATTTTTATCTTGAAATTATGCCATGGAAGGCCCTAGAGACATAAAGCTTGTAAGGTTTTCTCATGAACAAGAATTCAGCTTTCAAGAACTTTGTAAGATGTTCCACCCAAACCTCGCAAATTCAAAGTGAATCCTTAAAACTCGTTAGTCAATGGTTTATGAAATATTTTAGCTGGCTCAGACATTCTTCAGTCCAATCTGCCTCCTCTTCTTGGCCATTTTTCAACGTTTTCATTGGTATGTGTTGACTTAAGTGAAATATATTCAGATTGAAGACTGCATGATGTATGTTTTGTAACAAGATATACCCCATCCTGTACATTTTCCCCGTCACATTTAACACTTCCTATATGTTATGAATCTTCATCATGAGAACGATGAATTTGGCACATCATATTGCTTCAGGCAATGTAATAAAAATGACCTTCTCTCTATGAATGTTACTAGTATTACAATGTCTATTACACCAGATCAGTAAATGGCCCATAATGTGCATATGGTATATACGCCATAAAATGAATGAAGCAAGTCAAGGAGATTACCTAGCAATCATTAAAGTAAAGGGAATCAACATAGTTGCCAGAAGTAATATACGTTTATGGAAGTAACTCATCAAAACCAGGAAACATAGATTTATATGTTTTTCAGATACCGGTTTGTCTTTATTTTATTACTCCTAAATTCCTTCCATATTGTGCCTAATCTATATAGATGAGGCTTGTTTAAATACAATCAGCTACATGAAAACCAATGTGCATTAGTATACACAAACTATCTATCAAGTGAAATGTACACGTCTTGGAATGCGTTCATTTAAATGGCAAATACCAAAAGAAAACCTGCTCATTATTTCAGCTCCTGGACGACTGTTCTGAAGGCTTTTAATAACTGAAATTGTATACAAGGTTACTCCCCATATCTGTTATTTGATTGCTCTAGAAGTCAGAGGTTAAAGAGAAAATGGCAATTATTGGACATATGGTACAAATATGTAGAAAGTGAGCAAATGTCATGATACCAAAAGATAATGAACGTATGCAGATCCTTAAGATAAGAAATGTTCTCCTAAAGGTTGGGTCTCACATAGCGATACACCAGCGATCCCGACAACGATATGCACTTGTCAGGATCGCTTGGTGTATCGCTACATGATCGCTGCTGAGCTGCCAAACAGGCAGCTCAGGGCAGCGATCAGCACAAGGACACTGCGGGTAACATCGCTTAGTTACCCGCAGTGTACATTGGAACCAGCGCCCTGATGCAGGGCGCTGGTATCCAAGGTACACAGCGGGTTTCCAGACAGCCCAGTGCCTGGAAACCCCTGTGTACCTTGGTATACTAGCGGATACGCTGGTCATCCACGTTTCTAGCACTGCCCGCGCGAACCGCGTGTCCTTGTCAGCGATCGTGATCCAGCGTCAAAAAGATGCTCCTGTACATTCAGCGACAAAATCATGCGATACGATAGCAGGGGGGCTGATCGTCGCTGAATGTCACACACAGCGATATCGCTGGTGAGCTCGCTGCTGCGTCACAAAACTAGTGACTCAGCAACGATCTCGCTATCGAGATCGTGTGTGAGACGGGCCCTTTAAATACGGTAGCTCCTGATATAAATCGAAGTCTGACAAATTGTATTTAAATTAGTCTTTATAAGAAAATATCTTTAAATATAACCATTCTACTTAAATAATATTTATAACCGATGTCTGTTCATAACATAAAAATGTTGCAATTGTATTAATATGACATATGGATTATGCACAGGGATGACAAAATTGCATCCGAAAATAGCCTGCTTGAACCGCTGAGTTTTCAAAATTTTTTAATTGGCTGTGATTGCATTATAGTGTCTGATCAGACAACTGAAATAAAAGACATGGAATATCTTGAGAAAATGGTATTTTTCAATTGTGACATATAATAGTGAATAGTCAATTATTGAAGTTCATGGACATAGGAAAACCGAATGTAGTGGATAGTCTTATAGTGACCCAAGGAAAGACAACTGGTTATAGGTTCAATGATGCTTGTGAGAAGTAAAGGCTTACCCATCTGTTCCCATCCCACCGAAGAGCACAAATGTTTGAAAAAGTTAATGCTGGCTATGTAAAAAAAAGTGTACAAAAATGCCATGCATGGTTGGCGCTGCGTAACTGCAGAATGGTCAGACTCATCTTTATGGCCAGAATCATCAACAATGGCACATGAGCGTCAGAATTGGACCCTTGATCATTGGAAAAAGATGGTCTGGTCTGATGAATTACATCATGTGGACCTCTGGGTGTTGTAGAGATTCACGCTCTCAGGTAGGCATTAGGTAGCATTTATGCAGGCAATGCGGTTTGGTCCAAATATGTGCAGTTTTATCCATTTCATAAAACTCGAAGGGATTCAAAACCAAAACGGCCTTTTTTTATTATAGCAACTAAACAGTTAATTCAGCAGGCACATACATATGCCAGTTATGCTCACCCGAACAGATTACAGTCCTTTCTTCCGGAGCCAACTTTAAACATGGCAGAGGTACAGTTCTACTCATCTTGGTATCCCCATCAACCATGAGCTCCAGCACCTTCCATTGTCAAATAGAAGTAATCATCTGCATGCACAGTTCACACTGAACAGGCTGCAGCTTCCACACATTTCTTTGCAGCTCCTGCACACAGACTGCTCAGCTTCCCAAGATGACAAGTGCAATCTCCATTCAGAGACTCTGGCATGTCTCTCTCCCAGCTAGAGCTCACATTTTGGCTGGTCACTCACCTGCTTCAGCACAATGCACTCAGCTTCATTCAGCTGACACAGGATGAACACATTTCCTGGTTCATAGTCAAAGCTAGCCATGTGCATCTAATGAAGACCTGTAGTTCTAGGATTTATCCCAGACCTACCTGGCTTTGCTACAGTGCATATGCATCGCTTATCTGGGGAAGAAATGACACTAGGATCTACTACAGGAAGAATGGAAGCTGGAGTAGGAGTAAAATTCTCTAGGAAACCTTTAGTCTTGGCACTCATTTGGATGGTACTTGAGATGTACCACCTAATAAACATTGTACCTGACCAATTATACCAATGATTGATAACAATATTTCTAATGAAAAATGGGGGAACTTCATGCTGCAGCTTGAAACTTGTTTTGGATGCAGAGGTGACGTCAAGTCGACAGTTTGCATCACTGCTGTAGCCAACCACGGAGCTCAATAGCTGTGCCGAGGTAGATGGAAAGTGTTTAGAGAGTTTCTTGAAACTGGAAAACCCCTTTAAAGTAAACCTTCTGTGAAGAACATAGTTTCCCATGTCTCTTGTAGGTTTCTACATGATAAAGTGTCACGTAAAATACGCATGAGCCATTGCATAGCAACAATTTATAAAAACACAAGATAACAACTATAAAATCTTCCAAGTCATCTGTTGTCACTATATCTAGTCTAGACTTCTGGATAACATGTGGCTTTTGCCAATCAATCCGGCTCAACACTTTCTGCAGTGGGCAGTTCTGTAGTTTGCATGATGCCTATGACATGCAAACTGCTGCGAAATGCACAGCCCTCGCTTCTCCTGTGCCTTAGATCTATTCATGTGGCTCTTCGGCATCTTGCTTACAATTTTGAATTAATTATAAAAAGGTAACAAAAATATAATAAAGTGATATTAAAAATATAAAGCTTTTTTTTCTTTCAATCAGAAATAAACATTTAAAAAAAATGTAAAAAAATAAACTAGATTTGGTCATGTAGTTATCTAGAGTAGGCTGCTATACATGATTCTTTCCACAAGGCAATGCATGCAATACTGCCTAAGAAGGTATATACAGTAATCTCTTGAAGTGTCTTTTTCAGACATATTCTATCGTGAGATTAATATATTTGTAACATATTATCTTCCTTTCATCATTTCTATCTACACTGCTAATGTTCATATTGAATTACCGCATTCATTAACGTCATCTATACTAATTATCCCAGCTAATCCATACAGTGTATTCATTTTAATTATTAATTATTTATAGATTTTACTCTCTGTATGATTGGTAACTTTAATTTAGAATTCTATAATACACAAATTAGTTTGCTATCAACATTGGAAATTCATGTACATTACAAAAAAATGCATGCTAATTGTATTTCATCATGTCATTAATGAGATATTGTCCATCAATAGATATGTACTTAATCCAGCGGTGCTCTTAAACAATCTACAAATAATACACTGTTCATCTTAGTCTTAAAGTTTTTCCTTTTTGTTAACTTTTATAGTGAAAGTGTATCCTCATTTGCATATGAAATTTCTTCCATATCTTCAAGGAAAATGGCAAACTTAGTACATTTTCATTCCTTCTCCATATGATATCACCAAATATAGGATCAAATACATTTTTTGGCAGGATCACCTATTTAATATGAGAGTCTCCTTAAGGGGTCCCCAAAAAAGATGACGTGGGCGTGTTGGTATTTAACATTCCTTATGCTTTGTTTCCTTAGTAGATAAACTGCTGCTAAAGGGGTCGGGAACCTTTACCCTTATTGTCATTGAAGTAGAATGAATACTTGACCGATAGTTGTTTGGTAACAGATTAAAGATGACCACGGATAATAGATATTTGATGCCATTTCAGAATCTGCTGATAACTTAATATTAATCGTTAACTAATCACATTGACAGTTGTTATCTATAGACATGACGAGAAACTTGATGCCAGAGCTAACAAATAACCCCAACTTCACCATCAACTTTGCGTTGCATTCATCCCCAAAAAATAACGAGTCAATGTAAGTTTAAAATCTTTCCCCTATAGCCAAACATAGTAAATTATTAGCAAGTAGGTCATCACCGAGCATTCACTCAATAAATCACTTATTACCAGGGACATAGCTATTGGGATGGGAAAGCATTGCATGTGCCCCAAATGCTGAGTGCCAGAGGAATGGGGCCACCAACAAGTAATATCAGCAGCTTTTACCACCTGCAAGAACACAGTTCCAATGATGGCATTATATTCTGCATAGTTAAAGGGAATCTGTCAGCAGGTCTTTGCTATGTAATCCGAGGACAGCATGAGGTAGGGGTTAAAACACTGAGTTCAACGATGTTTCACTTATCAGGCTGTGTGCTGTTGTTTACTTACAATGAAGGTTTTATCATTGCTGGGACCACGCCCCCCTCTTCTGATAAGCAGCTCACTGTCAATAGACAATATACATAGAGAGCCTGGTGAGGGCGGGGTTAGCTTTCTCAGCTGTGCTGCATTCTACATCTAAGAACTCTGATTGTGTCACAACTGCTGCACCCAGTAAACTAAGTGACACATCGTTGGAATCAGGGTCTCTGTACCTACATTATGCTGCTCTCAGATGAGGTAGAAAAAACCTGGCGACAGATTCCCTTTAATTGTAAAATACATTTTCTATTCTTCTCACACTATACTAAAGCAGGGGTCACTTCTATCAAATAACAGGTAACAGAAATCGAACTAAAGTCAGTGATTGATTAAAGAATAACTCCAGAAAAAGTCTGAAAAGCTTCCTGGATTAAATGATTTGGCAAAACAAGGACAGCACTGAGGAGCTGACGACAGCTTGTTTTTGTGGAATTTGTTACAGCTTTACATCAGAATATGATTGATCTCCTTGTGTCTGAGATTGTTTCCTTACATGTATTAAGTACAGTGTAGATCTGTAACTATCTGCATTTCATTTCTCCTGTATAAGAGCCATCTGTGCTTAGACTTGTCTATTACATATGCATGTGCATAGATTTATCCCACATTGTGGCCTGCTGATGACAGATGCTGATGTCTGATAAAAATGCTAACAATATTTTAACACGCTTTTCAAACATTTACCCCCTCGAAAGACTTCAGTCACTCCCTGAATGTTGCCCGCGGCAAGCAGTGAGTCCAGGAATGGTAATACTTACCTTTCTTGGCCACAATAAGTTAGACAGACATTTAGGTTAAGTTCCCACGTAGAAATCTCACGCCCACTGTGGTTTTTTTAAAACAGTATAAACTGACCTGCGTTGTGTTTTCTTCTCTCTCTTTATATATATATACCGTATATAATTTATATTTCAAATATACTTTTAATTATGATATAACTCAACTGACCAAATGTTTCAAGATGACATTACTTTAATTATCCTATTAAAGTAACACTCTTGATTGTAGCCACTTCAAGTATACAGGGCACAGGGTTCTGTAGGATCAGCGAGACCCCACAACACAGAACTAACCTCTACGAACTGTCATTTCACACATTCCTGCTTATTGGAATTCCTGCCCCCTGTGAAGCGAAAGACGCCAATAATAATGAAATCGTTCTCATAATGAATGCTCTTATAATGTAATATTCACAGCCACTTCATACTGAAGCATCGCTTAACTTTTCTCACCAGTCTTAATAAAACACAGGCGGAAAATGTAACCAAAAGCTTAAAGGAAATCCAAATATGTTGACCTATATCAGGGCAGTATTTTATTGATACAAATCCACTCTATTAGCCAAAATGGCACAAAAACATTCATTTTTGCAATTCAAGCCATAGTTGGAGAAGATTGTGGAAAACAGGCATACCAAAAGATGCGTCAAGCTCATAAACGGCCATGTGCCTTTTAAAGGGAATCTGTCACCCCATTTTCGCCTTATGAGATAGGGCCACCGGCATCAGGGGCTTATCTACAGCATTCAATAGATTAAGAAAGAAAACAAATTTAAAAAATATATATTTCTTTTAAATATAACAATTCAAATCATTCCTTATTCTTTTTTTTAAAAGAATAAAAAAATTAAATAATTTTAATAAAAAATTAAAAAATTTAAAAAAACATATTTGGTATCGTCAAAATAATAAACGTCCAGTCTATCAAAATATAAAATAAACTAAAGAGAACGCTGTAAAAATAAAAAAAATAAAATGCTGGAATCATGGTTTTTTGGACGTCACTCATCACCTAAAAAGGGAAATAAAACTTGATCAAAATATTACATGTTTCCCATATGTTATCCAAATTGGAATCAATAAAATTGTCAACTTTCCAAGCAAAAAAACAAGGCTGCAAAAAGCTCAATAGATGGAAAAATAAAAATGTTATAGGTCTTGGAAAATGGAGAAATAATCCCCAAAACTGCTATACAAGTTTGGAATATCCATAATTGTACTGACCTGAGCGAATCACGTTTCCAGCTCATTTCTATCACACAATGAACTCCAGAAAAACAAAACCCATGAAACAATGACAGAGTTGCAATTTTTACACCATTTTATTCCCCTTGGAACTTTTTTTCTGTTTTCAGTACAATGTAAGTGAAAATGAATGTTGTTATTTAAAACTCATCCCACAAAAAAACAGCCCATCTATTTCTACGAAAGAGGAAAACGAAAAAATCGCCTTGTCGTTAAGGAGTTAATAAGGGGTTAGCCAGTGCGTAGAACACCTTTAAAAGGGAATCTGTCTCTACATCATGCTGCTCTGAGATTAGGTTACAGAAACCTGGTGACAGAGACCCTGATTCCAGCGATGTCACTTACTGGGCTGCATAGTGTAGTTTTTATACAATCATTGACACATAGAAGTTTGAAATATATTTATGACACTCATGTCATGGTTTGGAGAAGATAAATATGCAGTAAAATAAAGTATATGAAGTAAATATTTATCGCAAATGGAATATGTCAGCAGGTTTTTGCTATGTAATCTGAGAGCAGCATGATGCCAGCAATGTGTCACTTATTGAGTTTCTTGGTGCAATTTTGATAAAATCACAGTTTTATTGCTGATCTCTGTATAAGCCCACTGAATATTTCTGCCTATGCACAGTGTACATGCAGAGCTACCAACCAGTGGTGTGGGCGGGGTTATACAGATCTCAGCATTCAGAGAACTGCTAGATCTGCAGCTGATAAAACAGTGATTTTATTAAAAAAAAAAAACAGCAAGCAGTAAAGTAAGCGATACGTCACTGGAATCAGGGTCTCAGCTCCTACATGATGCAGCTCTCAGATGAAGTAGCATAAACCTGGTGACAGATTCTCTTTAAGTTGAATATTAAGTTTTTCTTTGTTTGGCAAGGACATCATATATGTTTATTTTAGACTTTGTTAGGGTTTTTTTTTTCTGGTCAGATTGTTAAAAAATATTGTTGGTACCCCTCAGCCCACTAGTATCTATGTTGTATCTAATATATAAAGCTGAATGTATGTATGTGTGTATGTATGTGGGTATGTTTGTCCGGGATTGGAATCCGCACCGTCGCACTTACGGGCATGAAATTTTGCACGCCCGCACGTCTCGACCCCGAAAGCGTCGTAGGCTATGTTTTGAATCGAAATTTTAACCCCGCGCGTTCCAAATCGCCAAACAATTTTGGCCCTATCTACATAATGGGACTTCATGGTCGTATTTTTTGAGTTTTCTCAAATGTTTGCGCACTTCTGTGCGACTGTCCTATTTCTGCCATGTATATTTTAGCTCAGCATCTATAATGAGGTTATTTAAATCATTCCTTTCTATTTTGCTGATCCTGTCTATTTGCTGGTGTTCTCATAATGGGGAGAAAGCTGAATGCTTGTGTGTATGTCCGGCATAGGAATCTGCATTTACGGGCATGAAATTTTGCACACCCGCACGTCTCGACCCCGGGAGCGTCATAGGCTAGGTTTTGAGTCGAAATTTTAACCCCGCGCATTCCAAATCGGCAAATAATTTTGGCCCGGGATAGGAATCTGCACCGTTGTACTTACGGGCATGAAATTTTGCATGCCCGCACATCTCAACCCCAGGAGCATTATAGGCTATGTGTTGAATGGAAATTTTAACCCCCGCACGTTTTGGTGTGTGATTTTTATGTGCAGAATAAATTTTTGTTAACATAGTCTATTTTGTTACAGCTAACAGCAGTTATTAATTAACCCGGGCGAAGCCGGGTACTACAGCTAGTATATTTATATACAGTATGTTCATTACATATATTACTATCTCTTACCTTTTCCATGTACAGATGTGCACCAAAGCACCTGTGTTACTCACATGACCTATCACATCATCTGTCAAAGGGGATCATGTGACATCTCACGTGATAGATCGGGTACCTGGGGCAGGGGGGCCCACGACTTCTAAACTGCCCGGGGCCCTGGCTACTCTTAATCCGCCCCTGCTCCTTCTACACCACAAGCCTATGTTAGGATGAAACTATCTGCACTGGACGTAGACAAGAATTCCAGTAATATTTAAGACTCTCTAATTTCAACATACTTGCCAGAGGTTCACCCATTTTTCCCATTCATATTGCAAGACTCGTTAAAGGTTTGATTGTGACTTATAGGATCGTTGCTGCCAACAGGTGGCACTATAGAGTTCAAGTCCTCTTTCTCTATGAAGAGGCAATTTGCATATTAAATTTCCCAGAGGAGCATTGTACGGCGAATAAGCCTCCTTACCTTGACAAGCCAGAGCTGGTATGTCACTCTCCACAAGGAGAAACATTACCCCTTAGACCCCAGTCCAGAGCCTCTCACCTAGCCAAATCAGATCTCTCCTACTTTGCACTGATGAGGGGCAATAGCCCGAAACACCGTGCCTGCAAATTGAGATACTGATTTGGCTTTTATCCTAAGTCATATTACAAGACTCATTGGGTCGATACTGACTGACTAAAGGGCTAATTGTGACTTGTAGGATCGCTACTACCAACAGGTGGCGCTATAGAGCTCAAGTCCTCTTTTTTCTCTGAAGAGGCGATTTGCATATTCCATTCATATTAATTAGATTTCCCTCTTTCAGGTATGGGAACGTCTTGTTGTATTTTGGACGTCAGCTGGCAAATAATCCAGCATGACGCAATCCATGGGCTTGTTGTAGACAAATAGAGAAAGACTCTGGAGAGATATTCTTTAAAGGAATGATAAAATGACCAGGAAGGCAATTTGTAAAGAAAAATATTTGTGCACTGAAAGGAATTGGCCTGGTGCATTAAGTAAACGTATGTGGATGTGCCGTGCCATATATCATACCCCCCCACTGTCATGTGCAATAGCTGGTGTGGTGGTGACGGCGGGGGTGTGTGTGCTGATGCTGGGTGCATGTTAATGGACATTCTCCAAAGTGCAGGCCCAGTTCAATTCTTGCATCCTCAGGCTAATGACCCAGAACAGCTGCTCAATGTGCGTGCTGGGCGCCGGCAGAGAACATTAAACAGGGGAAGGCAGTTATAGAAGGACATATCAGCGCAAGCAGTGGGGTGAGGGGAATGTCGGGGCGAGAGGGAGCCCATTAGCTGTGAAAGCCAAGCGATTAATGCACCCGCGGAGACTTCATTAATAAAGTAACTTCAGTAAAGATGAGCCATCGTTAAAACCTTCAGGGCTGTGTCATAATGGAGCAGTGTGTGGGACTGAAATAAGCAGAGGAAGAAAATGGACCAGAAGTCAGTAAAAATATAATAAAGAAGGTTTATGAAAGATTCTATTATAAGACTATCCTCATTTCAGCTCCAAAGTACACATTACACGGCGGCCGCTCTTCAAAGAGCTTAGCTTTAAAAATATAAGGGCTCAGCCAAAAGTTATTAGGCTGTCGGGTCACTTGGGCAGCAAATATGCCCCCTGACTGTGAGGGAGAGTATGCGTCCCAGAGCTATGGCGGAAAACCTTACTCATTCATAGGCAATGTATTTGTAGCATAGGACAGAACTGTATATTACTATACAGAAGTAGGTTACGGAGAAGTCATGTTCTGATCTGTATGATTAATATAGGAGTGGATGATGGCAGCTCAGGTATCTCCAAGGGAGCTTAAGGGAAAGTGGCTTATATGGAAACATCTAAGGATTGGATGATGGCAGCTCAGGTATCTCCAAGGAAGCCTAAGGGAAAGTGGTTTATATGGAAACATCTAAGGATTGGATGATGGCAGCTCAGGTATCTCCAAGGGAGCTTAAGGGAAAGTGGTTTATATGGAAACATCTAAGGATTGGATGATGGCAGCTCAGGTATCTCCAAGGAAGCCTAAGGGAAAGTGGCTTATATGGAAACATCTAAGGATTGGATGATGGCAGCCTAGGTATCTCCAAAGGAGCCTAAGGGAAAGTGGTTTATATGGAAGCATCTAAGGTTTGGATGATGGGCTCAGGTATCTGCAAGGGAGCCTAAAGGAAAGTGGTTTATATGGAAACATCTAAGGATTGGATGATGGCAGCTCAGGTATCTCCAAGGGAGCCTAAGCGAAAGTGGTTTATATGGAACCATCTAAGGATTGGATGATGGCAGCTCAGGTATCTCCAAGGGAGCTTAAGGGAAAGTGGTTTATATGGAAACATCTTAGGATTGGATGATGGCAGCTGAGGTATCTGCAAGGGAGCCTAAGGGAAAGTGGCTTATATGAAAGCATCTAAGGATTGGATGATGGCAGCCCAGGTATCTCCAAGGGAGCATAAGGTAAGTGGCTTATATGGAAGCATCTAAGGATTGGATGATGGCAGCTCAGGTATCTGCAAGGGAGCCTAAGGGAAAGTGGCTTATATGGAAGCATCTAAGGATTGGATGATGGCAGCTCAGGTATCTCCAAGGGAGCCTAAGCGAAAGTGGTTTATATGGAAACATCTAAGGATTGGATGATGGCAGCTCAGGTATCTCCAAGGAAGCCTAAGGGAAAGTGGCTTATATGGAAACATCTAAGGATTGGATGATGGCAGCTCAGGTATCTCCAAGGGAGCTTAAGGGAAAGTGGTTTAATGGAAAGATCTTAGGATTGGATGATGGCAGCTGAGGTATCTCCAAGGAGCCTAAGGGAAAGTGGTTTATATGGAAACATCTAAGGATTGGATGATGGCAGCTAGGTATCTCCAAGGGAGCCTAAGGGAAGTGGTTATATGGAACATCTAGATTGGATGATGGCAGCTCAGGTATCTCAAGGGAGCCTAAGGTAAGTGGCTTATATGGAAAGCATCTAAGGATTGGATGATGCAGCTCAGGTATCTGCAAGGAAGCCTAAGAGAAAGTGGCTTATATGGAAACATCTACGGATTGGATGATGGCAGCTCAGGTATCTCCAAGGAGCTTAAGGGAAAGTGGTTATATGGAAAATCTTAGGATTGGATGATGGCAGCTGAGGTATCTCCAAGGGAGCCTAAGGGAAAGTGGTTATATGAAAGCATCTAAGGATTGGATGATGGCAGCTCAGGTATCTCCAAGGGAGCTAAGGAAAGTGGCTTATATGGAACATCTAAGGATTGGATGATGGCAGCTCAGGTATCTCCAAGGAGCCTAAGGAAGTGGTTATATGGAACATCTAGGATTGGATGATGGCAGCTCAGGTATCTCCAAGGAGCTAAGGGAAAGTGGTTTATATGGAAACATCTAGGATTGGATGATGGCAGCTCAGGTATCTCAAGGAGCCTAAGGGAAAGTGGTTATATGGAAACACTAAGGATTGGATGATGGCAGCTAGGTATCTCAAGGAGCCTAAGGGAAAGTGGTTATATGGAAGCATCTAGATTGATGATGGCAGCTCAGGTATCTCCAAGGGAGCTAAGGAAGTGGTTATATGGAAGCATCTAAGGATTGGATGATGGCAGCTCAGGTACTCAAGGGAGCTAAGGAAAGTGGTTATATGAAACATCTAAGGATTGGATGATGGCAGCTCAGGTATCTCCAAGGGAGCTTAAGGAAAGTGGTTTAATGGAAACATCTTAGGATTGGATGATGGCAGCTAGGTATCTCAAGGGAGCCTAAGGAAAGTGGTTTATGGAAACATCTAAGGATTGGATGATGGCAGCTAGGTATCTCAAGGGAGCTAAGGAAGTGGCTTATATGGAACATCTAAGATTGGATGATGGCAGCTCAGGTATCTCCAAGGGAGCCTAAGGAAGTGCTTATATGGAACATCTAGGATTGGATGATGCAGCTCAGGTATCTCCAAGGAGCTTAAGGAAAGTGGTTATATGGAAACATCTAAGGATTGGATGATGGCAGCTCAGGTATCTCCAAGGAGCTAAGGGAAAGTGGTTTATATGGAAACATCTAAGGATTGGATGATGGCAGCTGAGGTATCTCAAGGAGCCTAAGGGAAAGTGGTTATATGGAAGCATCTAAGGATTGGATGATGGCAGCTCAGGTATCTCCAAGGGAGCTAAGGGAAAGTGGTTATATGGAAACATCTAAGGATTGGATGATGGCAGCTCAGGTATCTCCAAGGGAGCCTAAGGAAAGTGGTTATATGGAACATCTAAGGATTGGATGATGGCAGCTCAGGTATCTCCAAGGGAGCCTAAGGAAAGTGGTTATATGGAAAATCTAGGATTGGATGATGGAGCTCAGGTATCTCAAGGGAGCCTAAGGAAAGTGGTTATATGGAAACATCTAAGGATTGGATGATGGCACAGGTATCTCAAGGGAGCCTAAGGAAGTGGCTTATATGGAACATCTAGGATTGGATGATGGCACTCAGGTATCTCCAAGGGAGCCTAAGGAAAGTGGCTTATATGGAAGCTCTAAGGATTGGATGATGTAGCTCAGGTATCTCAGGGAGCCTAAGGAAAGTGGTTATATGGAAACATCTAGGATTGGATGATGGCAGCTAGGTATCTCCAAGGGAGCTAAGGGAAAGTGGTTTATATGGAAACATCTAGGATTGGATGATGGCAGCGAGGTATCTCAAGGGAGCCTAAGGAAAGTGGCTTATATGAAACATCTAAGGATTGGATGATGGCAGCTAGGTATCTCCAAGGAGCCTAAGGAAAGTGGTTTATATGGAACATCTAAGGATTGGATGATGGCAGCTCAGGTATCTCAAGGGAGCCTAAGGGAAAGTGGTTATATGGAAACATCTAAGGATTGGATGATGGCAGCTAGGTATCTCCAAGGAGCCTAAGGAAAGTGGTTATATGGAAATCTAAGGTTGGATGATGGCGCTAGGTATCTCCAAGGGAGCCTAAGGAAAGTGGTTATATGGAAACACTAGGATTGGATGATGGCAGCTCAGGTATCTCAAGGGAGCCTAAGGAAAGTGGTTATATGGAAACATCTAAGGATTGGATGATGGCAGCTCAGGTATCTCCAAGGGAGCCTAAGGGAAAGTGGTTATATGGAAGATCTAGGATTGGATGATGGCAGCTCAGGTATCTCAAGGGAGCTAAGGAAAGTGGTTTATATGGAAACATCTAGGATTGGATGATGGCAGCTGAGGTATCTCAAGGAGCCTAAGGAAAGTGGTTATATGGAAACATCTAAGGATTGGATGATGGCAGCTAGGTATCTCAAGGGAGCCTAAGGAAAGTGGCTTATATGGAAACATCTAGGATTGGATGATGGCAGCTAGGTATCTCCAAGGGAGCCTAAGGAAAGTGGCTTATATGGAACATCTAAGGATTGGATGATGGCAGCTCAGGTATCTCCAAGGGAGCCTAAGGGAAAGTGGTTATATGGAAACATCTAGGATTGGATGATGGCAGCTCAGGTATCTCCAAGGAGCCTAAGGGAAAGTGGCTTATATGGAAACATCTAGGTTGGATGATGGCAGCTAGGTATCTCAAGGAGCTAAGGGAAAGTGTTTATATGGAACATCTAAGGATTGGATGATGGCAGCTCAGGTATCTCAAGGGAGCCTAAGGAAAGTGGTTTATATGGAAACATCTAAGGATTGGATGATGGCAGCTCAGGTATCTCCAAGGGAGCCTAAGGAAAGTGGTTTATATGGAAACATCTAAGGGGATGATGGCAGCTCAGGTATCTCCAAGGAGCTAAGGGAAAGTGGTTTAATGGAAACATCTAGATTGGATGATGGCAGCTCAGGTATCTCAAGGAGCCTAAGGGAAAGTGGTTATATGGAAACATCTAAGGATTGGATGATGGCAGCTCAGGTATCTCAAGGGAGCTAAGGGAAAGTGGTTATATGGAAACATCTAGATTGGATGATGGCAGCTAGGTATCTCCAAGGAGCCTAAGGTAAAGTGGTTATATGGAACATCTAAGGATTGGATGATGGCAGCTCAGGTATCTCAAGGAAGCCTAAGGAAAGTGGCTTATATGGAAACATCTAGATTGGATGATGGCAGCTCAGGTATCTCCAAGGGAGCTAAGGGAAAGTGGTTATATGGAAACATCTAGGATTGGATGATGGCAGCTAGGTATCTGCAAGGAGCCTAAGGGAAAGTGGCTTATATGGAAAGCATCTAAGGATTGGATGATGGCAGCTCAGGTATCTCCAAGGGAGCTAAGTGAAAGTGGTTTATATGGAACATCTAAGGATTGGATGATGGCAGCTCAGGTATCTCCAAGGGAGCCTAAGGAAAGTGGCTTATATGGAAACATCTAAGGATTGGATGATGGCAGCTCAGGTATCTCCAAGGGAGCCTAAGGAAAGTGGCTTATATGGAAACATCTAAGGATTGGATGATGGCAGCTCAGGTATCTCCAAGGAGCCTAAGGAAAGTGGCTTATATGGAAACATCTAAGGATTGGATGATGGCAGCCAGGTATCTCCAAGGGAGCCTAAGGGAAAGTGGTTATATGGAAACATCTAAGGATTGGATGATGGCAGCTCAGGTATCTGCAAGGGAGCCTAAGGGAAAGTGGCTTATATGGAAAGCATCTAAGGATTGGATGATGGCAGCTCAGGTATCTCCAAGGGAGCCTAAGGAAAGTGGCTTTATATGGAAACATCTAAGGATTGGATGATGGCAGCTCAGGTATCTCCAAGGGAGCTAAGGGAAAGTGGTTTATATGGAAACATCTTAGGATTGGATGATGGCAGCTAGGTATCTCCAAGGGAGCCTAAGGAAAGTGGTTATATGGAAACATCTAAGGATTGGATGATGGCAGCTAGGTATCTCAAGGAGCCTAAGGAAGTGGCTTATATGGAAACATCTAAGGATTGGATGATGGCAGCCAGGTATCTCCAAGGAGCCTAAGGGAAAGTGGCTTATATGGAACATCTAAGGATTGGATGATGGCAGCTCAGGTATCTCCAAGGGAGCTAAGGGAAAGTGGTTATATGGAAACATCTAAGGATTGGATGATGGCAGCTAGGTATCTCCAAGGGAGCCTAAGGAAAGTGGTTTATATGGAAACATCTTAGGATTGGATGATGGCAGCTCAGTATCTCCAAGGAGCTAAGGTAAGTGGCTTATATGGAAACATCTAAGGATTGGATGATGCAGCTCAGGTATCTCCAAGGAGCCTAAGGGAAAGTGGTTTATATGGAACATCTAAGGATTGGATGATGGCAGCTCAGGTATCTCAAGGGAGCCTAGGAAAGTGGCTTATATGGAACATCTAAGATGGATGATGGCAGCTAGGTATCTCCAAGGGAGCCTAAGGAAAGTGGCTTATATGGAAACATCTAAGGATTGGATGATGCAGCTAGGTATCTGCAAGGAGCTAAGGGAAATGTTTATATGGAAACATCTAGGATTGGATGATGGCAGCTCAGTATCTCCAAGGGAGCTAAGGGAAAGTGGCTTATATGGAAACATCTAGGATTGGATGATGGCAGCTAGGTATCTCAAGGGAGCCTAAGGAAAGTGGCTTATATGAAGCATCTAAGGATTGGATGATGGCAGCTCAGGTATCTCAAGGGATGCATAAGAAGTGGTTATATGGAACATCTAATTGGATGATGGCAGCTCAGTATCTGCAAGGAGCTAAGGAAATGGCTTATATGGAAACTCATTAGGATTGATGATGGACTAGGTATCTCAAGGACCTAAGGAAAGTGGTTTATATGAAACATCTAAGATTGGTGATGCAGCTCAGGTATCTGCAAGGGAATAGGTAAATCTTATATGAAGCATCTAAGGATTGATGATGGCAGCTAGGTATCTCCAAGGAGCTAAGTGAAATGGTTATATGGAACATCTAGATTGGATTGATCAGCTCAGGTTCTCCAAGGGAGCTAAGGAATGGTTATATGACATCTAAGGATGATATGAGCTTATCTCCAAGCTAAGAAAGGGCTATTAACTCAAGGATTATGATGCAGCTGTATCTACTAGGAATGTTTATGAAATCTAACATGATGATGCTCAGTATTCAAGGGAGCTAAGGGAAATTTTTTGAAACATCTAAGATTGATATGCACTGTATCTCCAAGGGACTAAGAAATGGTGAACATCAGGATGAGATGGCAGCTAGGTTCCAAGGACCAAGGGAATGGTTATATGAAATTAGATTGATTGCAGCTAGTATCTCCAAGGTGCATATACTTAATGAGCTTTGGACATCTAATTATTATCAATCAGGATGCAAATTAAGGATCTTTTGAAAATCAACGATTGAGACCTAGTGTCTCAGCTTGACATATGTTATTCAGACCATGTAATTAACAGGCATTCTGGTAATTACATTGCCAAGAAAAGCATATGGAACATTGTGATGAATGGCGCCATGTATTAATGAGCTGAGTTGGTTTTTCATGAAATAGTAGGATGATGATATCATACTAAATAGCAAGTCTTTTAGAATACATTTCCGAATGTCCAGCCAGTCTGATTATGAAATGGCTTTAGAAACTCATAAAGATTGAATTGGCAACATTTCAAGGACTAAAATGGCAAAAAACACTAGATGATATGTCATCTAGTATTTACAAGAATAAGAAGTTTTAGAACATTAAGATTGTAACTTTCGGTAAAATGTATATGGAACACTGAATTCTCTTTAAACAATGAATCACTGTTTTTGAAAATTAAGGGATATGCTCAAGTCCTCAAGGACCCAACGGTTACAGTATTTGTTAACCTGGCTTACTCCCCAAGGGTGGTTTGCAGATTAATGACCGGCGCAATTTTTACAATTCTGACAACTGTTCATTATGAGGTTATAACTCTGGAACGCTTCAAGGATCTTGCGATTTGAGATTGTTTTTCGTACATATGTATCTTCAGTTAGTGGTAAATTTTTCGTATACGTGCGTTTATTTTGAAAAAAAACGCAATATGGCGAAATTTTGAAAATTTTGCAATTTTCAAATTTGAATTTTTTTCCCTTAAACAGAGAGAATGTCACCAAATAGTAGAATAACATTTCCACATGTCTACTTTACATCAGCACAATTTTGAAACCAAATTTTTTTTTGTTAGGAAATTATAAGGATTAAAAGTTGACCAGTGATTTCTCATTTTTACAACAAAATTTACAAAGCCATTTTTTTAGGGACCACCTCACATTTGAAGTCACTTTGAGGGGCCTATATGGCAGAAAATACCCAAAAGTGACACCATTCTAAAAACTGCACCCCTCAAGGTACTCAAAACCACATTCAATAAGTTTATTAACCCTTCAGGTGCTTCACAGGAGCTGAAGCAACGTGGAAGGAAAAAATGAATATTTAACTTTTTAGCCACAAAAATGATCTTTTACAAACTTTTTTTTATTTTCACAAGGGTAAAAGGAGAAAATGGGCAGATAAAGTTGTTGTGCAATTTCTCCTGAGTACGCCAATACCCCATATGTGGGGGAAAACCACTGTTTGGGCACATGGCAGAGCTCGTAAGGGAAGGAGCGCCGTTTGACTTTTTCAAACTAAAATTGGCTGGAATTGAGATTGGACGCCATGTCGTGTTTGGAGAGCCCCTGATATGCCTAAACAGTGGAAACCCCCCACAAGTGACACCATTTTGGAAACTAGACCCCCTAAGGAACTTATCTAGATCTGTTGTGAGCACTTTGAACCCCAAAGTGTTTCACAAAAGTTTATAATGCCTGGGTGTGAAAAAAAAAAAAAACAATTTTCCACAAAAATGATTTTTTAGTCCCAAATTTTTGATTTTTCCCAAGGAAATTGGACCCCAAAAGTTGTTGTCCAATTTGTCCTGAGTACGCGGATACCCCATATGTGGGGGGGGGGGAAACTGTTTGGGCGCACGGCAGGGCTTGGAAAGGAAGCAGTAACGTTTTGGAATGCAAACATTGATGGGGTCATGTTCCGTTTGTAGTGCCCCAGATGAGCCTAAACAGTGGAAACCCCCCACAAGTGTCCCCATTTTGGAAGCTAGACCCCCTAAGGAACTTATCTAGATCTTTGGTGAGCACTTTGAACTCCCAAGTGCTTCACACAAGTTTATAATGCCCGGGCATGAAAATAAAAAATCCTATTTTTTTCCCACAAAAATTATCTCTTAGTCACTAATTTTTTATTTTCCCAAGGGTAACAGGAGAAATTGGACCACAAAATTTGTTGTCCAATTTGTCCTGAGTACGCTGATACCCATATCTGGGGGGGAACCACTGTTTGGGCGCATGGCAGAGCTCAGAATGGAAGGAGCACCATTTGACTTTTTCCAACCAAAATTGGCTGGAATTAAGATTGGACGCCATGTTGCATTTGGAGAGCCCCTGCTGTGCCTAAACAGTGGAAACCCCCACTAGTGACCTCATTTGGGAAACTAGACCCCTAAGGAACTTATCTAGATCTTTGGTGAGCAATTTGAACCCCCAAGTGCTTCACACAAGTTTATAACGTAGAGCCGTAAAATTAAAAAATCATATTTTTTCCACAAAATTGATCTTTTCACCCCAATTTTTATTTTCCCAAGGGTAACAAGACTCCAAAAGTTATTGTGCAATTTGTCCTGAGTGCGCTGATACCCCATATGTGGGAGTAAACCACTGTTTGGGTGCATGGCAGAGTTTGGAAGGGAAGGAGCGCCGTTTGACTTTTTCAACGCAGAATTGGCTGGATGCCATGTCGTGTTTGGAGAGCTCCTGATCTGCCTAAACAGTGGAAACCCCCACAAATGACACCATTTTGGAAACTAGACCCCTCAAGGAACTTATCTAGATGTGTGGTGAGCACTTTGAACCCCAAAGTGCTTCACAGAAGTTTATAACGTACAGCCGTAAAATAAAAAATCTCTTTTTTTTTTACAAAAATGATTTTTTCGCCCCCAATATTTTATTTTCACAAGGGTAACAGGAGAAATTGGACCCCAAAAGTTGTTGTCCAATTTGTCCTGAGTATGCTGATACCCAATATGTGGGAGTAAACTACTGTATGGGCGCACGTCGGGGCTCGGAAGGGAGGTAGTGACGTTTTGGATTGCAGACTTTGATGGAATGGTCTGGGGGAGTCATGTCGCATTTGGAGAGCCCTGATGCGTCTAAACAGTGGAAACCCCCCACAAGTGACCCCATTTTGGAAAATAGACCCTCAAGGAACTTATCTAGATGTGTGGTGAGCACTTTGAACCCCAAAGTGCTTCACAGAAGTTTATAACGTACAGCCGTAAAAATAAAAAATCCTTTTTTTTTTTTACAAAAATGATTTTTTCGCCCCCAATATTTTATTTTCACAAGGGTAACAGGAGAAATTGGACCCCAAAAGTTGTTGTCCAATTTGTCCTGAGTACGCTGATACCCAATATGTGGGAGTAAACTACTGTATGGGCGCACGTTGGGGCTCGGAAGGGAAGTAGTGACGTTTTGGATTGCAGACTTTGATGGAATGGTCTGGGGGCGTCATTTCGCATTTGGAGAGCCCCTGATGCGTCTAAACAGTGGAAACCCCCACAAGTGACCCCATTTTGGAAAATAGACCCCTCAAGGAACTTATCTAGATGTGTGGTGAGCACTTTGAACCCCGAAGTGCTTCACAGAAGTTTATAACGTACAGCCGTAAAAATAAAAAATCCTTTTTTTTTTTTTACAAAAATGATTTTTTCGCCCCAATATTTTATTTTCACAAGGGTAACAGGAGAAATTGGACCCCAAAAGTTGTTGTCCAATTTGTCCTGAGTACGCTGATACCCAATATGTGGGAGAAAACGACTGTATGTGTGCACGTCTGGGCTCGGAAGGGAAGTAGTGATGTTTTGGATTGCAGACTTTGATGGAATGATCTGGGGGCGTCATGTCGCATTTGGAGAGCCCCTGATGCACCTAAACAGTGGAAACCCCCCAAAAGTGACCCCATTTTGGAAAATAGACTCCACAAGGAACTTATCTAGAAGTGTGGTGAGCGCTATGAAGCCCCAAGTGCTTCACAGAAGTTTTATAACATACAGCCGTAAAAACAAAAAAATCTTTTTTTTTTTACAAAAATGATTTTGTCACCCCCAGTTTTTTATTTTCCCAAGGGTAACAGAAGAAATGGGACAAATTGCACAATAACTCTTGCGGTCCAGAGTACGCTGATACCCCATATGCGGGAGTAAACTACTGTTTGGGTGCATGGCAGAGCTCAGAAGTGAAGGAGCACCGTTTGACTTTTTCAACGCAGAATTGGCTGGAATTGAGATCAGACGCCATGTCACATTTGGAGAGCCCCTGATGTGCCTAAACAGCGGAAACCCCCCAATTCTAACTCCAACCCTAACCCCAACACACCCCTAACCCTAGTCCCAACCCTAACCACAAACCTAACCCTAACACACCCCTAACCGTAATCCCAACCCTAATCCTAATCCTAACGTTAGCGCCAACCCTAACCCTAACTTTAGCCGCAACCCTAACCCTAACGGGAAAATGGAAATAAATACATTTTTTTAATTTTATTATTTTTCCCTAACTAAGGGGGTGATAAAGGGGGGTTTGATTTACTATTTATAGCGGGTTTTTGTGATTGGCAGCTGTCACGCTAAAAGACGCTTTTTATTGCAAAAAATAGTTTTTTGCATCACCACATTTTGAGAGCTATAATTTTTGCATATTTTGGCCCACAGAGTCATGTGAGGTCTTATTTTTTGCGGTACGAGTTTACGTTTTTATTGTTTCCATTTTTGAGCACGTGACATTTTTTGATTGCTTTTTATTTCGATTTTTGGGAGGTTAGAATGAACAAAAATCAGCAATTCATGAATTTCTTTTGGGGGAGGCGTTTGTACCGTTCCGTGTGTGGTAAAATTGATAAAGCAGTTTTATTCTTCGGGTCAGTACGATTATGGCGATACCTCATTTATATCATTTTTTTATGTTTTGGCGCTTTTATAGAATGAAAACAATTTTATATAAAAAATTATTATTTTTGCATCGCTTTATTCTGCGAGCTATAACTTTTTTATTTTTTCACTGATGATGCTGTATGACAGCTCGTTTTTTGCGGGACAAGATGACGTTTTCAGCGGTACCATGTTTATTTATATCGGTCTTTTTGATCGCGTGTTATTCCACTTTTTGTTCAGCGGTATGATGATAAAGCATTGATTTTTTGCTTCGTTTTCTTTTTTTTTTTTAAGGGGTTCACTAAAGGGGTTAACTAGTGGGACAGTTTTATAGGGGGGGTCGTTACGGACGCGGCAATACCAAATATGTGTACTTTTATTGTTTTTTTTTTTTTTTTATTTACAGGAAAGAATGAATTTATTGGGGAATTTTTTTTTTTTTTTTTTATGATTTTTTTTACCACTTTTTATTTTTATTTTTTTAACTTTTTTACTTTGTCCCAGGGTGGGACATCACTGTATTTTAGCAGATCGCTGGTGTGACAGTGTGCACAGCACTCTGTCACACCAGCGATCGCTCTGGCATCGCTGCAGGCTTCTCAGTGCCTGCTCTCAGCAGGCACTGAGGAAGCCGCCTCCCTGCAGGACCCCGACGCCATCTTGGATCCGGGGACCTGGAGGGAGGACGGACCCTCGGAACAGCACGACACATCGCGCTGCTCTGAGGGTCTCAGGGGAGCGCGCAGGGAGCCCCCTGCCTGCGCGATCCTCCCCTGTGCCCCGGGTACACCGCGATCATGTTTGATCGCGGTTTGCCAAGGGTTAATGTGCCGGGAGTGGTCCGTGACTCCTCCTGACACACAGTCACGGGTTGTCAGCTGTGATAATCAGCTGATCGCCCATGACGTACTATTCCGTCCATGGGAATTAGGTCCAGGGTCACATGGACGGAATAGTACGTCTGATGGAATAAAGGGGTTAAAGCCATATTGCTGCATTTTAGGGCAGGTGCAGACATTTGAGAGAGTTGGGCCGATTATGCAAATGACACTCTGATCCATTTCTGGTCAGAATTTCATCCGAGTGTCGGTATTGTGTGATCCGATTCTCTCGAATGAGGAAAAGATGGAGAACAAAATTTCTCCATCTTGTCCATTGTGTCAGAGCGTGGAAATCGGACTGCACTCAGATGTCATCCAAGTGCACTCAAATGGTTTCCACATACTCATTGACTTGTATGGCGGAGTGCAATATCAATATCGGATCAAACACAGACATGCAGTGATTTTTTCTTGGACTTGAAAATTAAATAAAAACAGACCATAACATTGTATGTAACCCAACTTGGTATTAATAAAAACATAAGGTTGATACTTAAAAAACAAGCAATCATATAGCTCTATCGGCAGTAAAATTAAAATGATACAGATCTCGCAAAATAGCAACATAAAATTAAAATATAATTATAGATTTTTTTAAAAAAAATTTAGAATATTTTTTTCAACACTTAAAAAAAAATCCATGTAATTTTGGTATCACCCTAATCGTACTGACCTGGAGACTCATATTTCCTGATCATTCTTAGAAAACACACATAAAAAAAACGAATCCCAAATTAGCATTTTTGCTTTTTCTTTTTTTTTTTTTCAATATTTCATCCTACTTAGAATTTTTTATCTAATTTTTTTATTACAATGCCTGGTGAAATGGATGGTGCCAATCAAAAATACAACTCATCCCGCAAAATAAAGCAAACACTCATACTGCTATGTGGACTGAAACATAAAAAAGTTATGCCTCTTCAAAGAAGGGGAGGAAAAAATGCAAAATTAAAAATTAAAATTGGTTGCGGAGGCGAGGGGCTGAAGCAATAAGCAGAAATATTAAGGAGAATATTTGGCAAAATAGGAACCATAGAAATGCTGGAAAGCAAAATGCCACCGCCGTACTGTTTTGTTTTTTTTTTAACAAAAAGGAGCAAAGTTCCTGCACTAGGTCCCATATCCGCTGCAATGGCTACTGTTGCACTAGCGATGCCCAGGCTTGGTCTGCAAGGCACAAATCTAAGTTCAGAATGTAAAAAGAAAAGAGTAACATTTTTATGTATCATTGATAGTGTTGAGCGATACGATAATGCAAATATCGGCTATCGGCCGATATTAGCTCTATCGGCCTTTCGATAATTCGTTTCGATATTTTCGTCTTATCGAATACCGGAATCGGATTTGTCACTGTCACTGTCAGTGTCCGTCGGTCGGGTCTGTCAGGAGTCAGCGGCACTTACCTGGCAGAAGATCTCCGGCGGTCACGGGCTGGACTGCTTGATGGCCGCCATTATCTTCTCCCTGGCGGTCACATGCAGTTTTTCGCGATAACTGCAGTGACTGCAGGGTAATCCCGGCCGTAAAGCAGTCAGTCCGATGACGTCACCGCCGGGGAAGCAGGTAATCAGCTGTGCTGCGCCGGGATGACAGGCTCTGCCTGTCATTCTGATGTAGCAGAGCTGGATCGTCGTGGGACACTCGTTACTATGGACTGCGTCGGTCAGGTGGTATATATATTTTTTTTTTTCATTTTTTTACAGGAGATCGATGGCGTCGCAGCAGGATGAGACAGTAATAAAAGAAATGAAAACTGTGTTTTTTTATTTTTTATTAAATTAAAAAATTTTTTTGGAACATTCACCCAGTCCGGGTACATAAACAATTTAACTATTTATTTACATACAGGGACCCTGTCCGGGTTATTTAGACTTCTTTGGCAGGGGTGTTACAGGTACCACCTGGTACTCTTCTGGTGCTTGCCAAACATCCGAGACACCAAGGACCACCAGGAACTGATGACGTCGTGTGGCCTGTACAGTCAAGTCGTGACCCGCTATCTGGGTCTGTGTGGCCACCTCTTTCATCTCTCTCCGGGTCTGGAGCCCTATGTCACGGACTGTACGAACCCCAGGGGGCCTAACAGGCGCCGGGTACGGGCCAGCTATACTTATCATGTCCATAGCTGGGGCTGCTGAGGAGACCACTGAGGGAGGCTGGGGAGATTTACGGCGTGGGGTGGGCACTTTTGCAGAGGCCTGGATGTGGGAGGCTGAAGGCTTCGAGGGTCTCACAGGTTCCTGACACACTGGGGAGTAAGGGTCGCACCTGGTAACATTTAGGGCGTACCATCCATTGTAACCCCAGTGTCGGGTGTAAGTCACCAAGTCTCCTGGCAACAGGTCCCTCCCCGGGTGTCCTTCTGGGAGGTGAGCCTCCACGTCCCGCCGGGTCACAAAGACTTCTAAATAAAGTCCAGGCTCCTTGATGAAGCCCCACCCACCTTTCAATTTAAAGCTCCGTACTGCACCCTTACGCCGCGGCTCACTCAGGGTTCCTTTATCCTTTCTCATCCGGTCCTTATCTGCCCGGTCCTTCTCCAGGTGACGTTGGCGAAGTTTTAGGGTTTCTCGCTGCTCCCTTTGTCGCTCTGCTTCCCGCTCCCAACGTCTCCACTCTTCCTCCTGACGCCGATTGTAATTCTCCTCCACCAGTTGCTCCATGTCTCCACCACTCCACTGCAGCTTACAGTGTCCGGTTTGCGGCAGCTCTCCTGTCGCCCCCCAGTCCTGGCGGCGCTCCCCTGCGGAGGAAGCAGACGGCTCTAAATCAGATGACAGTCGGGGCTCCGGTACAGGCAGGTAGTGCTCTGGTGCCTGCGCGGCCTCCTCCATGAGGACGGGTGTCGCTTCTTCTGTCTCAGCGACCGGGGCAGACAGCGGGATCTGGAGTGCTGCTGACGGTGCTGCGGTTTTTGCAGGAACGGGTGCCTCCACTGCGACAACGTCAACCGGATCACATTGCAAGGGCTCCTCTACTATAACGGGTGCCTCACCTTCCGGTACAGACACTTCAGGTAAGAGGGATTGGCGCCGCTCCAAGTTTATTTTTAGGGCACGCCAGCTGGCTTCCATCCTGGCGACCTCCTCCCGGTGCCGGGCCAGGCCTCTCAGGGTATCCTCCGCTTCTTGCAGCGTAGGAGGGTTTACAGGCCGGGTGCCCAACGGTGATTCCGTGGCGATCGGGTCGCTTCCGTGGGGGGAGAGCTCTGACTGCTCCATCCCTTCCCACTTCTGCTCGTCGTGTCCATTAGCCATCTCTGCCAAGTCACATGTGTCATATCTGGAGAGGGCCCCTCTTTTGTAGGGAGGCGGGACCTCCTCACACTGAGGAGGATGAGGAGGCGGAACTCCAGAGCTGTGGGGCACGATGTTACATTGCAGTACCATTTACAGTGGGCGGCCATCGTTTTCACGCCACTGAGTGAGTGACACCCACGAAGAGCACGCCCTTCTTCTTCACCAGTGCCTCGTCGTGACGCAGATATGGCGGAAAAATGGCAAATACATTCTCTGATGATTTTAGCAATTCTCAAGCACAAAACCAGTGCAATTCAGGCACACAGGACTCGCTTATAGCGAGCTACAGAATCCTGTTCGTGACGTCCAAGTTGAGTCGCACAGAGCCAGAGGTTTTCGGGGTACTCGGCACCGAGCCCGTCGACTTCTATGGGGTATGTCACGTCTTTACCCGGCAATTGAATTAGAGTCGATTTTACTATGTAGAAGTGTATAAACTATAAATATATGTATATATATATGTCACAATGACATGTATATATATATATATGTATTCTATGTGTGTATATTTTGTGTTTACAACGAAAGAAAGGTTTTTTTTTGTTGCGATATTTTGTTCCCATAGACTTACATGGGACTTCCGGTATCGAAATCGGATATCGACGATATTTAGTGCTATCGGCGATACAATTTCGATACGATATTTTTAGATATCGAGCAATATCGCTCAACACTAATCATTGATACAAAGTAGTTATAAAAGCTACTATGTATACAGAAGTTTAGGCACAATTTATATACTTGAGCACGTTAAATGGTTTGTGAAATGGATAGTCAGCAAAGACTTTTTTTGCTAACAGGACAAATATTGCTTCCGCCGAACTCCCTGGCAAGTCGGAGGAGACACAATGGAGCAGAGAATGCATAGTTTATGTCTCCAAAACAATAAGAGGGTTATTGGAGTGAAGCTTGGCACACATCCCCCAGTGCAAAAGTGTATACTGAGATTGTTAAGGTGTTCCTGCACATTAGACCGAAGGCGATTTTGTACCATGTGATTAACAGTGCCACAAATACCCTTTTTCTTCCAACAGCTATACAACTGATTGATAATGTATAGCACCGGGACTTGCCAACTACATAATTCTGGAGTTTTATATTGTTTAAAAAATGAAATAGAAAGAAAAATATTTATCTAAAAATATTATTAATACTCTGCCCTAATTTATAGCCGTTTTCTAACATGAACATGTGGAGTGCCTAGAAGGCTTATCTGGACTATGGACGATTGTTTCCATATATGATCTATGTATATGTGTAGAAATAAATAATGTACATTTCTTATGGAAATAAAGCATACCTTAGGGGCCATGTTCACACGTTGCTTTTCCGCTCCTTTTTTTCTGCAGCCAAAACCTGCTATCTTGGCAGTAAACTAGCTACTTACAAAAAACCCTTTTTTGCTGTGTTTTTGTTGCCTTTTTGCTACATTTTTGGTGCAGATTGCATGTGTCATTTGTCTACGGTTCAAGTTTAATAAAGCTAGTTTCATTCACCAAAAAAGCAGCAAAAACGCAAGGTTGTATTTTTTTGCAGTGATTTTGCACTCTCATTGCTTTTTATGATGAAAACAAGCTGTAAAAACGCTGAAAGAATTAACATGTTGCAATTTTTCAAAAAAGCAGCACTTTTCAAATTAAAAAATCGTGTGAATGAGATTTCGCAGCTTTTGCTGGTACTGTAGAAAGCTGCTTTTAATTTGCATTAAAAAATCTGCAAAAAAAAACCGTGGAAAAATGCAGCATGTGAACATACCCTTAGATTCAGTTGACTTTTCAAAATAAACTGTTGTATGTGCACATTTGAAATAACGCTTCTTCTGGTCATTACATGCCTGGTCATTTCCTGCATTTTTTTTACTTTCCCCCCTCTGCAGCTATAGCTCTAGTATTCGGTTTTCTCTGAAACAGTGTGTGGAGACCAGCTGCTGTGATGTCTCACACAGAGGATATCCTGTTCCCCTATCTCTCTCTAGCATATCCTCAGAAGCAGTAGCAGTATGAAGTTCAATTCACAGCAGTACTAAGCAGTATAGCTGTAAATCCAGCACTATGGTGAGATAAAATGTATAGGAGGAAGCAGCAGGCCCTGTAGTGTCGTCCTGCTCCTGTCTCTTCCCCACATCTCCAAGGTCCTTCCTCCTCATCACTTCCCCTTTAAATAGATTCCAATGTGTATGGCGACAGAAGTCAAATTCTCTTATAAGATATATTAAAAGTTTCTTATATTGGCCTGTCCTATTAATTGATGAGAACGTTTGTTGAAACAACAGTGACCATTAAAGCCTCATGTCGTATATAAACATATTGTACGCTGTATAGTAATAATTAAAGGGGTTGTGTCACTACAACAAAACCTGTTGATATGACGCATTAGAACATATGGATGTCCCAAAGAAGTCCTCCACTTGGCACTCAACTGAATAAAGGCAGATTTACGAGAACAGATTTCCTGATCAAATGGATGAGTTCTAAAGATAATGGTGCTCATTTAAAGACTTTTTTTTACATAGGCTGAGGCATAAATGATCATTGATATGATTGTTTGGTTCCCATACAGATTACATAATGTCTGCAGCACAACTCCTGCTTACACAATCATTGTTAGGCCTGATTAAGAATGTGATTAGCTGATGAATGAGCTGATTCACCAGTTGATTGCTGCAATTTACACGAGACAATAATAGGGAATAAGCATCTCTTTCGCTTTCTTCCTCTTTTTTCTTTCTTTCTCTGTTTCAATCTCTTTTTCTCTCTTTTTCTTTCTTTCTCTTTCTCTCTTTATTTCTTTCTCTTTCTTTCTCTCTTTTTCATTCTTTCTTTTTCTTTCTCGTTATCTCTTTCTCTCTTCCTCTTTCTCTCTCTCTTTATCTCTCTTTCTTTCGCTCTTTCTTTTTCTTTCTCTCTTTCTTTTTATCTCTCTCTCTTTCTTTTGCTCTCCCTTTCTGTCTTTTTCTTTTTCTTTTTCTGTTTCTCTCTCTTTTTCTTTCTTTTTCTCTCTCGCTATCTCTCTCTTTCTCTCTCTCTTTATCTATTTATTTCTCTCTTTTTCTCTATTTCTTTTTCTTTCTTTCTCTCTCTTTCTTTTTCTTTCTCTCTCTTTATCTCTCTCTCTTTCTTTTGCTCTCCCCTTCTCTCTTTTTCTCTCTCTTTCTTTTTCTGTTCTCTCTCTTTTTCTTTTTCTTTTTCTCTCTCTCTCTTTCGCTGTCGCTTTCTCTCTCTCATAATAATAAGTTGCAGTCGCTGCAGTGGACATGGATGAATGGCTGACAGCTTCAGCTTTCCTTGGCATGTAATACAGATTGCTGGAGGGTTTTATGGTTGGACCTGTAGCGGTGGGGTGATCACTGACTTCAATTTAAAATGGGGTCATAGAGTTAAGACAATTCTAATAGTGTTAAAAACTGAAGCAAATATTTGTAATTCTTCGGCTTCTTTCCCAATGACAGAATGTTTATAGGGCGTTCAGACTTGATATAGAAAGTCATCAGTTTTAAAAGAAGAAATTGTAAAGTTTTCATCACACTGGGAACTTGAAAAAAGTTCAGCCCTCAGTAGTGACTTCATGTGATTATAAAGCGCGGCATATTTTTCTTCTCATTTTCTCACACTCCATAAACTGATGACAGACTGGCAGGGTCTTGGCGTTTTTTTTCCGTGCGGTATTGAATGCTCTGGGACAGAAACAGTTAAGTGGACCCCGCAGTGCAGACCCCGCATGGCATCTTTAAAAGTGCTGTATTTTTGATATGTGGCTTTGGCTCTGCAGTGAGGGGAAAGTGGGTCATTAAACATAGCATTACCCTGTAAATCAAACTGTTCTGCCCCCACGCAAACACAGGCATAAATATTTATGCAAAGTGTCCATAACAGCTAATCTGTCAGGCAGATTGTGCCGATAGAAATAAAATGTATTCAGATTGGCTGCACAACTGCAAAGAAGCTCCCTGCGTGTGTACAAAGCCATTATACACCATAGTGCTGAGACTCTGTCATCTGACACTGTAAAGACTATGTATCACGCTATATTAATGCCACACAGTGAGTGCCTTTCTATTACATCCCGAGATGCTGCATTAAGTGCAAGACATTAGTTTTCGGCATATGCTCATCATTTTTTTCTTTTCGGTTTATGTCACACATATCAGACAGTGAAAAATGATATTGAAAGACTCAGAGATACTAAAAAACCTATTAATAAAGAGTGTGTGTGCCAAAAACAGCTCATTACAGAAGCCCCTGCTGCCTGCCAGCATAACCACTCCTGTCACCGAATTTAAAGGGAACTTGTCACAGGGATCGGTGCGTTATATCATGTGCGATGGTGTCCTCATAATGCTAAGCTAGAGGGCACAATCGTACCGCAGATATGGGCGATTTCTCAATGGTTTTGTATCGTTTCGGTAATTTATTATTTTTCAATCCATGCTGAGTGGACGGGCTATTATTGCTGTGATATTTGCCCTGCAATTTGGTGATATTTCCTGCTGTATGCACTTTCTATGTTTCTGCTCTTTCTCCCCTCTCACAGCATGCAAATTAACAATAACCAAAAGAAAGAAAACCTGCAGGTATTATTACTGTAGTGCTTCTCCTTTGTAAGACGTTTTCTATTTGCAGTATCTATCTATCTATCTATCTATCTATCTATCTATCTATCTATCTATATCTATCTATCTATCTATCTATCTACAGTATCTATCTATAATTTATGCAGGAGCGAACATATCATTGGTGCAACCAGTGTGGCCCAAAAGGTAAGGGGGCCACTACCACCTCCAAAGCAGGTGGAATTGATGAGCTACTGGTCTGCAAAGGGCCAATATATTGTCTCTCCTATCAACATCTACTCATATCTATCTATCTATCTATCTATCTATCTATCTATCTATCTATATCTATCTATCTATCTATCTATCTCTCCATCCCATTCCATTGCCAAAGGGGAAAAAATGAGTCCTCCACTTTTTGAAGGCTTAACTTGAATGCTGCTTATTTTTCTATGTATATCCAATTGGACCGATGGGTATGTGTCCACAAATGTTTGCACCCGTTGCATACGATTTTAGTGCTGCTTTGTTATATTTTTTCCATCTAGCTATCAATACAACACTGTGGTGTAAAGTGTGACAGTTGCCCACATTATGAAATATTCGCCCCATTTAAGAGATGCGGAGAATGATGGCCGCACTGTCAGCAGCCGGTGAGACTGAAAGGAGGAGAGGACAGCCCCTGGAGCAGGTGGGTGCAAGATCTGTGCCCTGCAATGCTCAGGGAAATAGATGGAGGCGCTGCCTCACTGTGCCGAGAGCTGACAGGAGGAGGAGATGGCCCCTGATCATGAGAGTTGACAATGGCCAGCATATTCCTTGCTCAGATGAAGAAGGTGATGTTTGGGCCATGTAGTGTATGCATTCCCTTGCTCGGAATAAACATGCCCTGTGGTCTCAAGCTATTTGGCCATAACCATCTCTTGAAGTTGAATAGGAGGAGATAAAGGACTACTGCAGCGTATACCTGGTCCTGTGCACCTTTGCTCTTGGAGAAAAGCTTGAAGGATGGCCAAAGAGTTGGCAATGAGCTGCCACAGCTGGAGATGGGACAGTTGTGATGTGGACTGTGTTTGCACTGTGGCCATAGACCTTTAACAATGAAATAGCCTGCAAGAACTATAAAGAAGATGAAACCCAGGACAGAACAGGGACAGATCTAATAATTAGTCACTGAATTCTGTTGGTCGCTGTTAGGTTCCATTGTATGATCCTTGACTGTATTTATCTATTAGTTTACTAAATATGACTGTCTCCCACCTCATCGAATGCATAAGGGGGGAATTTATTACATCTCGAACCAAAATCCAGCTTGGAGTAAGAAGCGGCAAATGTATTAAGAGGTGCAGACCTCATAATAAATCTGGTGCATTTTGGGGTTGTGTGTGTGCCAGAAAATAAAGTCTACACTAGCTATGAGCTGGACTAGATTTGAGATATGACTGAAGCCATTTTTTTGTTGTTGTACAATGTAGTAAATTTGTCCCATAGCCCCAAGAAAAGTGATTAAGGATGATGCAAAAAGTCACAAAATGATTGCCCTTTGTGCCACATTTTTGTTACTTTTTGACACCAGGGAACTGGCGTAGAAGTAATGAAGAATTTGTCCAACTTGCCTAATTTTCCATCATAAAACAAAGTAACAGGTATAAATAGTACAAAGAAGCTAGAGCCACAGAATGATAAATGTTGCTTAGGTGTCACATCAATGTTTCACTTGGACACAAAAGCTTCTTCTTTGCCAAAAAAAATCCCCACAACGCCAGGACAAGAAATTATAAGATTTGTGTATGGCTGACATGTTTCGATTTTGTGTAATAAACATTTTTATGTTGCCCTGGAGAAGTGTGTCCTTTGGAAAACCTACCATGCCCAGGAAGATCATTTCCTCTTCTCTTTGCTGCTTAGTTTTCTTCCTTTGAATATAGCCTCGCCAGACCTATGGTGTGAACGGAAAATGTGTAAGGATACGGCAGAAGTGGAAACAGCTTCCTGAGCTGCAGAGCAATTGGGGAAGTAGAAAAGCGTACAGGAAGGGAGTGTGGAATGGAATGGGCAGCAAATAAACTGGCCTTATGCTATGACTTTGTGCACCTTTCACATTACTTTCCTTAGAAAAAGTCAAAATACTACAAATGTAAACATTATTACAGCTATGGGAAATGTAAAGATCACTTTTCCTTACTTAACCCTACTCTGAAACATTTAAAAAATGTTTGCTTTTTTTGCTCTAGATTATAAAGTGTTTCTTTTTTCTCAATTGCCAGCAATTCAGTGTTAGACTATGAACACAGAAGCATGCTTTTTGTTACATTGTATGTATTATGTGTTATAAAACATTTTTTAAATTGGCTGTAAAATACAAATTGTTAACCATTTTCTTCTGGAGATTTCATGTAATGCAAAAGATTCCAAGCTGCTCAATTCTGTCTAATCTTAATCCAAACATCCATCTCACTGTTTGGTCAGTCTTCCACTTCTCTGTTTCCTCTGTTAAATGTTCATCTAGGCTCAAATCTGATTTGATTTAAGGTGATTTTATTTGACTTCAGTTTTGATGATGATTCACAAGAGAAAAAGAGGCTGGAGATTAACTGTCACGGGTGTGTCAGATTCTACAGACAGTCACTCTGCATCTGACTGCAGAAGGTCTCTGGGTTTGGCATTGCAGATGCCTTCTAAATCCTTTTGACTCTTGGGCCCAGCGGCAACCTCCCTCCGGCTCTAATTGACACACCTGGACCTGGGTGTATAGAGACTCTCAGTATGCTTCCGGGAGTCTCCAGTGATATTCACATTTTTCCCCTTTGAAGGCATGGAGCTATAGCAATCGGATATCTTTCCCTTTGGTGCTGTTGGAGATGGTTTGGTATTACCTCTCTGAGTCTGCTCAAGATAAGTTGCTTCCCCCCTTGTTTGTCTCCCTTCTTCTCTTTAGTGTACAGTGGAGACTGACCAGTGCTCACCCCCCATTTCCTATTCAGGGTCTAGCTTTAGGGATATACAGGGCTTAGGTTCCTGCTTGTCGATTGGTGTGGAACCGATATAGGGACAGTAGGGGAGGCAGGGTGTTATCAGATCTGCCTAAGGGTCTCCACTCCCCCTTTTCCCTAGTGTTTGGGCTTCCTTACCCTCGTGTTGCACTTAGTCTTCCCACACTGTGCGTGACAAGAACCCAACAGAGCCATAGGCTGTCGAGATTGAGACTGACAGAATTGAACAGCTACCATTTTATTGAAATATTTGCAAGCTGTGAAAGGAAATAGGGATGCTAGTTTATAAAAATCAATTGCAGAAATGTTTTTCTATCACATAATTCTTCAGCAGAATCTGTCAGTAGAATCAACCCACCTCCCGTCTATATGGGCATATAGGTCAAAGGAAGCTGAATAAAATGATATCTTGATATCTGCAATCCGATGTCTCATTCCAGAGAAATACACATTTTCTTATATGTAAATGAGCTATTAAGATCTGTGGGCTGGACATGGATCCCTGGGAATCTCCCTCCGGAGATTAGGAGGAGGAGACGTTGCCAGTGGGAGACATATAACTAGCAGAGAACAGTAGAACTGAACTTTGTCACCTTACAAACATGTTTGCAGCTGTAGCTCTCACAGCTCTGCTCTGTTGAAACCCTGTCTGCCTGTGAGATGGAAGCTAAGCTGAGAGAAACCTGCAGATTTTTCTGTTAGGTCACGTTTACACAAAGTGGTGATGTGTTTCTATTATACTTTTCATTTGATTGTTCCCCTCCTGGTTTTGGTTTACAAATACAGTTGTAAAATATTGAACAAATACTGAACATGTGAACATGGTCTTATAATCACACATAGCTCTGCAGTGAGATCAGGAGAGCAGAGAGCGGCCATTACAAGTCACACTGGTAACTCCCTCTATTTAAAATAATCACTGGAGGCAGACTCTCATGCAGATCTGCGTTTGGCCCATAGTCCATAACAGTTAATTTACATATAAGAGAAATATTAATTTCTCTGGAATAAGACATCGGATTGCAGATCTCAAGGAATCATGTTATTCAACTTTTTATGATGTGCACGCACATATAAATTGCTTAGGAAGGTTGATCTTACTGACAGATTCCCTTTATGTGTATTGTAAAAATTATGTGATGGAAAAACATATCGGCAATTAGTTTTTAGAAAAAAATAGAATCTCTTATTCCTTTTGCAGCCAATTTTTCAATATTCAATATATCTTCCTTCTTATCTAAAAGGAACATGTCCGCTTTCATGCTCTCCAAACCACGGGCAAATTGAATTAGAATCTGGCTGCATGATTGCGTTGGAAGAAGCAGTTAGAAGATCCCAGCACCGCTTCCTCCATCTCTCCCAGCTACTCCCAGCACCGTTCCACGTGATTGACAGGTCTCTGGTTATGGCTCTTCTGACTACATTTTCTTGCAGTATAACTGGCTGTAATTGTGCAGCAAAGCTCAGATTCATGCTGCCCGTGGTTTGGGTAGCATGAATAACCTATTTGGTTCCCTTTAAGGTTATCAATCTTTGATTAAAACTCATAAGCAAGATACAAAGGAAATGACAAGCTAAACCATGCCATAGGCCATGGTGTAAGCAAATCAAAACACTGAGCTGCCATCTTTAATATTTGCACTAACTCGCTGGTTCTACAGCTAATCCTCCAAATTAAACCTGAGCATCACATAGCATTGTTAGGTACTAACCAAGAAACTAATTTGGGAAGTAGTACCATAGTGATTGGCAAAATGCACAAAGTAACACTCTATAGACATGTTTTTACTTTCTGGATACGCAGTGCAGCCAGGTCTGGATCCAATCCATTCTCCCCTTGAATTTTGGCCATCCTTTCTCTCTTCTCTTCTTGATGGATCTCCTTCATGAATTTGGCCCTCAGCCTCCCCTGTCGGGCCCTCTCAGACACTTGGATCACTCGAACTGCCTCATCTAGTGACATTGGCTTCAATGGCTTTACCTGGCACGTGAGACAAATTGAGCAAAGTTAAGTCATAAAGAAGGATATTGTATATTAAACACTTGTGATTTTCAATTAGGTCACTTTAATTTCACATAAGACTTTAATAATCACACCCTGATTATAATAATACCAAAAAATGATCACTTTTATTTTACATATTATAAATGTGTTGGTAATATAGAAAAACATCCTAAATAAAATATCCTTAGCTTTCAATAAATCCAGAAAAAAAAAAAATAAAAGGTATAAATAAAATAAAGCATACATAACTCTATAAAAAATAAATCTCTATAAATGTTTATGGTAAGAGGCTACACAATGTACATTAATAGAGTAACAAACAGAATTAATAAAATGTGTTACAGCATTTTCTGAAGTGTTTGAGAGTCTCTCTGAGAGTCTGATATATTTTATATTAGTTTCATAAATATGGGTAATAATATACATACCTACCATGACTTAATCCCTTACAAGGACATTTTTCTTGTTTCTAGCTACGGATGGGTAAATTGCTGCATGCAGATCATACATAATCCAGCAGTAATGATGATCGGATCCATGGATGTTCGGGTCTGTCTGGTTTGGCTAAGCATTAAAAAAAACTTTGGTTCAGGTACCAGAACAGTACCCGGACTCTATTTAAATAAATGAGGGGCCCGAACATCCGGCGTTTTTCATCCTGTCATCTGTATAACAGCACGAGAAACAACATCTCTGGGGTGAGAATGCTGCGGTTCCCACACTGTCAAACAGATTACAGCGTGTGAGCCAGCAGCTGTGACCAGCAGTAAAAAGGTTACCGCCAGTCACAGGCGTCAGTTCATGAGCATACTACTCTCATCATCATACACCTGGTCTTGCTGATAGGACCGAGAGCAGGTGTATGATGATGAGAGTATTCACCAGCCGGCGCCTGCACAATAAATAAATAAAATAACAAAATGGCATAGGTCTCCCTCTATTGTTGATAACCAGCACATGTAAAGCTTACAGTTGTGGGCTGCAACCTTCAGCTGTCAGCACTAGCTTGGCTGGTTATCAAAAATAGAGTGGTCCCACAGCATTTTTTACAATTATTTAAATGAATAAAGCCATGTGGGGTCCCCCCCATTTTTGACAACCAGGCAAAAACAGACAGCTGGGGGCTGGTATTATCAGACTGGGAAGGGGCCTTGAACATTGGTCCTCCCCAGCCTTAAAAATAGTAGCCTGCAACCAACCCAAAAAAGGTGCATCTATTAGATGCGCAAATTCTGGCGCTTTTCCTGACTCTTCCCACTTGTCTTGGTGCGGTGGCAAGTGGGATAATAATTGATGTCAGATGTTTTATGGCCACTGACATCAAGCCCATGGGTTAGTAATGGAGAGTCGTCGTCTATAAGATGCCCCCATTACTAACCCCATAGTCAAATGTAATAAAGACACAAACAGTGTCAAAAGTACTCTCCATTACTAACCCGTGGGCTTGATGGCAGTGTCAATAAAACAACTGACATCAATACCATAATTATTACCCCACTTGCCACTGCACCCTGGCAACTGGGAAGGGCCGGGCAAAGTGCCAGAATTGGCGCATCTAATAGCTTTTATTTCTAAGCTGAGGACCGCTAATATCCAAGGCCTCTTCTCAGTCTGAGAATACCAGGCTGCAGCCTTTCAACAAGCTTTGTTCAGGCTGCCAAACCTGAACAGTAACACAGACTTCCTGGAGAAGTCCATGTTCGAGGCCCATCCACGGACACCAGGATTCGGTATGGACCCCGAACTTTACCATTCAGGTTCAACCATCCCTGTCCACCAGTATGCATGGATTTCTTCTGGGTATTCTAGTTCCACCTCCAAAATTAGAAAGATATATTCTTATTTATATATTTTAGGTTGAATGACTTTTTATGATTTTGGCCTTATAGTGTGTGCGTATTAGATAGGGAACTTTTTGGACTGTGATTATTATAAATGAATAATTTCTGGATATATGATGATTGAAAATGTTAGCATGATATATATACAAATCACAGACAAAAGCATGCCCACTGTCTTAATAAATTAGAAAAAAAACTAGGCTTTACCTAGACAACTTAATATATTTTTCATGTCCATATTTATGCATTCCATTGTCACATCTAAGCAGGGACATAAATCTTTAACAGGGTCCCCTACTTCAATATGTCATATGTAGGACTTATGTTTTGTAGTCTCTCTTTTGCACTCAGGAGTTAATGCTTGCATGTATTTTATGATATTCCATGATTCTGCATGACCATGTCGTCATATGTGTAAGTGGTAGATTGAGTATAGGTGCTAATGATGACATCCTCACAGTGGCCTATATGTAGTGTTGGGCTGATTTACCAAGGGCCCACCAGTGACATTGATTTCGGGTGCCCTCTGTCAGCTACATGTAAATATTATGTTGACCTTAGTTCACAAATTTGACTATGCTTTTATATCTGAGTAGTTTGTTAAATAAATGTTTAGATACTGCCCTTGCATGTACATGTAGACTGTGAGCCCTTGCGGACAGGGTCCTCTCTCCTTCTGCACTTGTGTGTGCCTTGTATTGCTCACGTTTACTGTACTTGTCTATATTTGCCCCTTTTCACATGTAAAGCGCCATGGAATAAATGGCGCTATAAAAATGTATAATAATAATAATGTACATGTTACATTAATTAAGTGTACTGTGCAAAACATTGCTCATGTCAGTGGCCCACCAGGGAATTCACCAGTTCTCCTGTAGGCCAGTCCGAGTCTTCTTATATGCCACTATGTAGGTACCAGCTGAGAAAAGCCCATGCCTGTGGAATTGTTAGAGTCACGCACAACGGCTTACGTCATTACCCGCTATATTGTCCGGCTGGCTAAGAATAGTAAAGAAGAACACAACTTAGTTTATTTACCAAGACTAAGAATGTCGTTATGCTTGAAACGAGTTGGTTTCTCCTTTGTCCACTGTATCATCGTATTTTAATCATACCAATAAATGATGGATTTTAGTGACCGAAGATCATATTGTTAAAGCTGGATCGTCGACTACAATTTTAGGAAATTAGTTTATTACCTAGCTGCATGACAATGCTTATGGATTATGAATCATATGGTGTCATTATAAAATTATGCAAAAGTCCTAGCATTTCAAGGCCGTTCTAGCATCCAACACATCATCATTAGCTATGTGATTGACATTGGAACCACCTTGTGTGACACTGGAGGAGACAGAGTCCGGCCGCCTGACTCTATAAGTAACAAGCCCTACCTTATAACTTTATTTGTTCCTCCATGTTCTAAATTCGATTCCAGAGAGGGAAATATTTCAATAGCTATTATGGTGGTGGTTATGGAAAAATTTGATGACAAATTTATGTTGATGATTAGCAGTATGAAATGACTCGCAACGTCCATTGATGTGATCGGTGCCTCCACACACCCATATGATACATTTCTATTTATATTTTTGGGGAATTTAAGTAATATTGCGTTAATAATCCTTCCTGTTTTTATCTTCTATCATTCTTCTCCTCCTAAAGATAAAAGAGCTTAACTGTTTAAACAAACTGACACTAAATTATGTCTTGAAACCAAAAGATCAGGGATCAAACTGATATTTCCTGCAATGTGCCAGGGGAGTACTTGGTATGAGGTGTTCCTGATAGAAGAGAGAGGATTAATGAGCGGCTTGTTGTACAGCTATCCAAATCTTCACAAGAAGGATTGGTGACCTGGAGAGTAGTCCTTCATAACACCTCTTAACCCTTTCACTTCCTGAGAAATTACAGTACCAACAACTTGTAAAGTGATTAGATACCTGACGCATTCCCCACTCTCTTCCTGCAGTGATTACGTTCAGGAAATATAATAAATACATGTAAAGTGTCCTCCCTATATGCCTTAATTAATTGGCCTCTGGAGTTCTTGGATGTCAAACTTTTAAGACTAATTTAAATAACAGAGTCAGTCTAAAGGAGGAAATCCGCTCTATAAAGCCGGCTCATATTTTGTGTTTTCGCAATGGTTTTGCCACAGCTAGAATTTTACTTCTTTTTCCAAATAGTTTATAACAATAGATAGATTACATTATTTAACGCTATAAACTTTTGCCAATTTTTTTGTGTGAATTAGAAAACAGAATTCTTTACTTGTGGCTCTATTAAAACTAAGCATTTAAAAAAACAAAGGGATAGATTTACTAAGTAACAAAATTGTAGTGCAAGTTTCATGTAATAGTTGGTGTGCTATAAACTTGTTGCGTGACACTTTTTTTTACATTGATCTTAACAGTTTTGGAAAGGGTAAAGGCATACTTTGTTCAGCAAATGACTAGTGAACTTGTATGGGAGCCATGAGAGGCATGAGGAGGGGTACGGTTCATCATAGTTTCATGTTATCATTAGTCATTGTTTTGTGAATTATACTGGATATGCAATGACTGATCTACTACTGTATACCAAAAATGCAAGGTTGTCAGGTTGGATTTTTTTCAGCCATTGTGGGATGAACTGACTTATATGTATGTTTTGAAATCTGACTTTGTGGATTTAAATTTTGTTAAAGTATCTCCCTGATCTTATAGTTTAGCCTGAATGTTAAAGACTTAATACATATTAGATGAAAGTTAGATGAACTCATCAATTTTGGCATAATTGGCCAACTATTAGAGATGGGCAAACGCGAACAATGAAGTTTGGGGTCCGTACCAGACACCTAGTGTCCATTCTCGTACCCCAAACAACGACTTCTCCCACAAGTCCGTGTTATTGTTTGGATTTGGCAACCAGAACAAACCTTGTTGAAAGCCTGCAGCACAGCCAATCAAGAAGCTTTACTGTGTGGACACATTTGACTCAATCACAGCCATTTCAAGTATTGACATGACTGTGTTTGGCTAGTGCACACTGTGTATAAAAAAGGACATGAGGTCTCATCTATTTTTTATAACCAGTGCAGCCAAAATCGACAGCAGCGGGCTGTAACTTTCAGCTGTCAGCTTTATTTTGGCTGGTTATCAAAAATAGAGGGCTCCCCACACCATTTTCTTTATTATTTAATAAATTATTAAAAAATGATGTGGGGTCCCTCCCATTTTTGATAAGAAGTCAAAGTTATTTATTTGAAATAAAAATTACCCAACCCTCTTTTGCTCATTTTTTAGTTTTCATATAATAATAAAAAAACACAGTATTCCTCAACTGTCGCCAATAATCCATATGTCCCACGAAGAGCCTGACTCAGCTACATCTGGATGCATTGCTGAGCGGTGACATGATGTGACTGCTCAGCTCTGCATCCAGGAGACACTGAGCTGAGCTTGAGAACGTGAACTCCAGTCACCTTATTGATGTAACTGCTCGGCACTGAGGCTGCATTCTTACTCTGGATGCAAAGCTAAGAAGTCGCATCATGCCGCCACACAGCAATGCATCCAGATGTAGCAGAGTATGATTTTGTCATGGGACATATGGATTATTGGCGAGAAATACTTTGTTTTCTGGAACTATTTCAAAGGTGTCAAAACTTTCAGCCATGACTGTATATGGTCATCTTCAGAACAGCGCTTTCAAGTTCTGTTGGAGAGAGCTTGCAAGCACTGCGATACTTGTATAGCAGACTGGTACCACTGATAAACTGCAATGGTGGCAGGTAATCTAAGCAATGAGCAAAATACAATGAAATTAAAAATCCTTCTATTCCTGAGAATAATTATAGGAAGTAAATAGCAAAGTTGCTTGTTTCTACCATATATAATGATGAGACTTAACAAAACTGACCAGTTGTTGCGCTTATGGTATTCCCACTGCTCTCCTGATTATTATTATTTTTTTTTAATCTGCCATACAGTTCCAGAGATATGAGCCATTTTATGTAGTGATAATTTTTAACGTTTTTTACTAAGTGGGCTTGGCTCCCATGATTATCTAGGGGCGTGTCTTTAGGCTGATCTGCCTTATTATCCTGTGAGCCACGCCCCCTTGGTAAAGACCTAAAAAGCAGAATTAAAGAGGCCCATAAATAAAGAAGTCAATATCTCTGGGACAGAATGGAGCAAGCATTTTGAAAATCCTTACTGTACATGTGTGAAGTAAAACACTATGTTCTGACAGGGAGGTCACAACCTTCCATGATTTTTTGTGTCCTCTCCATAAAGTTTAACATCTATTTAGAGTATATCTCAGCCTGAACCACATCAACCTCTATATTCTTTGTTTTCAACTTTAAGCCTCTCTTGTTTATATAGGAGTCTGATGATTTATAGTAAGGATTGCACAGTTTTATGACATCCCCATTTGTATGAGCTATTAGCCATAGATATTTATGGTTCATAGGTTGGAATGTTCTGGGGTATTGCTGTTATTGTTTGGCATTTTGTCTATATTTTGTTAGTATAAACTACAGCCTTCCCATCCAGATGACGGCAATTAATATGGAATTTTAGATATGCACTTAACTGCGCCCATACCGCAGAATATATTCATAATGAATTTAATAAATCTGTAAAAGCAGGGGTCACAACTCCACTGTTCTGGGGGTTAACATAAAGAGTGCCTTTGTTCTCCAAATTTCCTGTGAATGGAAACAGCCTAGAACATATAAATCATTTAGATGATTCTAGTTTTCTGACAGCGAAAAGGTAACTATAATTGACAGTGAAAGCATTACCGATGACTATAGCGCATGGATCTTGAATCATATCAACCATTAAGAATTGTGGACTTGCCCAATGCAAGGGGAATATGTCATGCTGAATAATACCTAAAGCCCCCATACACATTAGACTAATGTAAGCTGAACCTGTCGATAACATTGGGTTTGGCCAACGGTCTAATGCAGTATTTCTCAACTCCAGGCCTCAAGACTCACCAACAGGTCATGTTTTCAGGATTTCCTTAGTATTGAATAGGTGATGGAATTAATGATTGAGCAGGTAATGAAATTATCACCTGTGGAATACTAAGGATATCCTGAAAATTTGACCTGTTGGTGGGTCTTGACTTGAGGACTGGAGTTGTGAAACATTGGTCTAATGTGTATGGGGGAGCCGGCTGACTGTTGGTGGGGAGAGATATTGATGGCACATGTCTGATTTCAGACTGACGATCGCATTGTTCTTCCCCGACATAAGCCGCCAGTCAACGAGTCAGCCAAAGAGCCAGTGGCTCTCTCATAGAGAACACAGGAGCGTTCGGTCAAACGAGCGCTCCTGTGTATGGGAGAGTGTGCTGAGATGGCTGTCGACCAAATCATCGGCCAAAGCAAAGTGTAGATCCAGCTTTAGGATATGTAAGAAATCTTGTGATTAGATGCCACGAGAAACACCACCATTATTTTTATTGGCAAGATTATTCTGGAGGATGACATTGGCATGCTAAATTTTGATACAGTAAGTAAACTATTCACCATCCTGATAACTTCATCAGCTGGCATTACTAGAAATGGGCAAATTAGATTTTGAATTTTGAGATTTAATTAGCTTACTAATGGCAAGACGATTTGGAAATCTACAGTGATGGCAAAAGATTCTTAAATTGAGTCAGACTGATTTGCCTGTCTTGTCACGTTAACATGATAACGTCTCATGAAAGCTTTGATTTGTTTCTACTATACATTACATCATTTCGCTGGGTCACTTTACTATCCCATCATATTCCTGAAATCCCTTTGACACATCAGGACTGCCTGAAAAATCTACTTTTAAGACAAATGGATTTAGAGTGTGGAGGACAATGTCAGGTATAGATAAGTGTTTCTGTAACACCTTGTACCCGTAAGCTCTTAATGGGAGTCCCACGCACCTCTCTCATGCCTGCTTAATCCCATCTATAACTTTGAAGGATGGGTTAAACAGCTAGTGCCTGGTGGTAGACGATCGCTAAGTATAGAACTGACTTATCTTTGTAAAAGATTGGTTCTCACCTCTAAATCAAGTGTTATGACACATATTAAGTACTAAATGAAACCGCTGATCCGTATGATTGTGTTTCTTTAGTTTTAGTTCTCACCCTTCTTGGAAACACAGGACATCCCAAAAGTACTAATAATGCAAGTACGGTGTTTACAATGATGATTAATAGATTGCAATAATCCGAGTGGCACATTTACTGAGACAGATCACATTCAGAGGACTAAACCACAGATCTTTGTGTGAGCCGTATACTTACCGCTACTGACTCACTTCCATTATGTGTAATCAGACAAGTGTGACAGGTGCCATCTAGCTCTTAACACTAAGGATACGTTCCCATGATGAGATTTTGGTGTATTTTTAACTCCGCGTATTTTGCTGCATCAAAGCACAGCGTCTTACAGTTTTAGCAAAGTGGATGGGATTTATCGAAATCTCACGCCCACTGTGCTTTTATTTTACACAGCGTAAGCTGACCTGCAGTCCGTGTTTTGCAGCATGTTAATTTCTCTTGATGTTACGCTCAGTTTTCCTTGTGAATTTTCTCAATAGACTTGCATTAAGTGCGAAACTCTGTAGGTAGAAAATGCACGGTGTGTAATCTCAGTGCGTTACCGCAGTGGAAACACATTAAAAACACATGTGATCCGCACCGAACTATATCAGTAATGTTTTGTCAAAGCCAAACACCAGCACGTGTCAAAAACAGAGCAGCTTTATTTAAAACATGACACACACAGCAAGAGCAAAACAAAAACTAACGCAAAAACGCAATAAAAACAATAAAACAACAAAAAACAGCAATGACAAATTGCAAGTAACCAAATTTAAATAATAGGTGCAGAAATTGTGCAGCATCAACAACTCTCCAAAATCTAATTGTGGGAACGTAGCCTTAATATTCTGATTTCCACATAGAGCTATATGAGAGCTATCTCTAAGTTAGTTGTCAATATGCTAATCTTCTGCACCCAGAATGGATCAGCTTTGTACATCAGGTTTTTCAATCTTGAATTGCAATGAAGCACTAATATAGAATAATGATCATATATTAGACATATTTTATACCCTTGGTCTTCAGACGAGCTTACCACTTCTGTGTCTTTGGCTCCATTGCGCTCCAGTATCTGGGAAAGTATTTGCTCACGATCCTTCAGTACTTTCATTTTTTCCTTGATGAAATACTTTGGAATTGGAATTTCCAAACTTTCCTGAAAAAAAATGTACTGTTAATACTTAACATTTGTCCTCCTAGCAGGACCCCCACCAATCAGCAGAAGAGTTAGGTGCACTCACTAGAGTGCTACATCTACTTTACTGATGTACCCATCACAGCACAGTACAGTACTGTGCAAAAGGTTTTAGCTAGGTGTGTAAAGCAAGAATGCTTTAAAGAAACACGTGTTAATACTTTATTTTTATCAATTAATAAAATACAAAGTTAATGAACAAAATAGAAATCTAAGTCAAAGCAGTATTTGGTGTGACCACCCTTTGCCTTCAAAACAGCAAAAATTCTTCTATGTACTTTGCATAAAGTCAGACATTTTGTAGGATTATAGACAGGTGTACAAGTAACCAGTTACACTAAACAAGCGATAATCATCATCCTTTTCATATGCAGGTTTAAATGCAGTCATTAACTACAACAGAAAAAGGTATGTAGGAGGTGTAAAACTGGGTCAGGAAAAGACCAACTCTGCTACAAAGGTTAGGTTGTGGAAAAAAATGTCATGTCACAGGTCATTTACCATGGCCAGCCTGAACACAGCAGCAAGATACAAGGTAGTTATACTGCATCAGCAAGGCCTCTCAGAGGCAAAGAGTTGAAAGCAGACTGGGGTTTCAAGATGGGCTGTTTAAGCTCTTATCAATGGACAACAATGCAAAACGTAGATACAGTAATTGGCCAAGGAAACTTTGTGCAGCAGATGAAAGACACATTGTGTTTATTTTCTTTCAATACAGTACACTGCAGAAAGGATGTGGATTTCAGTCCTCGCTGCCCAAATAATAAATTTTCAAGGCGTAGTAAAGTTCAGAAGTGGTGTAATCAATGCGTTTCAGGGTGTATACCACCCCTTCATCAGGAAAATACCACATATAGCTTGTGGTATATGTGGTGTATCTTGCTGCCTATTGCATTCCCTACCTCATATATGCAGTTAAAAATTAATCAGCCATCAACCTCTCCGGCATGTTTCGCCAAACAAGCATCATCAGGGGAAAATAGGCTATAATGAGCTGGCTGGCAGACAATCTGGTCTTTTAAAGCCGTGGTGATGACATCATTAGCAAAGGTCATCCAATCCCCCCCTCATTTAACAGGTCTAATCATACTGTGGACGGATGTGGCACAGAAAGGATGATGTCAGATAACATCCCGGAACCACTTGATTATTGGTCAGATGGCACAAAGCTGCTAGAGGATGACATATGGGAAAGGTAGGGTGCAAGATCTGTGTTACTGGCTGAGGGCTATCAATGCCTACAGTGACCAATACATCACATTACATGTGAGTGAACACAGTTCTCATATATTACTATTGGTTAGTAGGATTAGACATGATAAGTGAGGGGGGGAATGGATGACCTTTGCTAATTATGTCAATGACCTTTGCTAATGATGTCATGTATGTGACACACATCTGTGTGTCACATACATGTTCTATGTGTATTTCTCCAGGATAGAACATGTACCAATTATAGTCCGATGTCCAATTTTTTTCTTGTGAACTGAGTATACTGTAAAAAAATCACTGCAACTTGTTTGTCTTTGATCTGAGTCACGGATCATTCAAGATCATTAATGTACGAGAATTCTTGAGTAATTTGAGCCAAAAAACCTCTGTGACTTGTACAACTATCTTTAATACAGTGAATGAAGTAATTATTTGATCTCTTGCTGATTGTGTAAGTTTGCCCACTGACAAAGACATGAACAGTCTATAATTTTAAGGGTAAATTAATTTTAACATTGAGAGATAGAATATCAAGAATAAAATCCAGAAAATCACATTGTATAAATTATATACATTTATTTGCATTTTGCAATGAGAAATAAGTTTTTGATCCCTCTGGCAAACAAGACTTAGTACTTGGTGGCAAAATCCTTGTTGGCAATCACAGCAGTCAGGCGTTTTTCATAGATGATGATGAGGTTTGTGCATGTCAGGAGGAATTTTGGTCCACTCCTCTTTGCAGATCATCTCTAAATCACTAAGATTTTGAGGCTGTCGCTTGGCAACTCGGAACTTCAACTCCCTCCATAAGTTTTCTATGGGATTAAGGTCTGGTGGCTGGTTAGGCCACTCCATGACCTTAATGTGCTTCTTTTTGAGCCACTCCTTTGTTGCCTTGGCTGTATGTTTTGGGTCATTGTCTTGCTGGAAGACTCAACCACGACCCATTTTTAATGTCCTGGTGGAGGGAAGGAGGTTGTCACTGAGGATTTTATGGTACATGGCTCCATCCATTCTCCCATTGATGCGGTGAAGTAGTCCTGTGCCCTTAGCAGAGAAACACCCCAAAAATATAATGTTTCCACCTCCATGTTTGACAGTGGGGACAGTGTTCTTTGGTTCACAGGCAGCATTTCTCTTCCTCCAAACACGGCGAGTTGAGCTAATGCCAAAGACCTCAATTTTTGTCTCGTCTGACCACAGCACCTTCTCCCAATCACTCACAGAATCATCCAGGTGTTCATTGGCAAATTTCAGACGGGCCTGCACATGTGCCTTCTTGAGCAGGGGGACCTTGCGGGCACTGCAGGATTTTAAACCTTTACAGCCTAATGTGTTACCAATGGTTTTCTTGATGACTGTGGTCCCAACTGCCTTGAGATCATTAACAAGTTCCTCCATGTAGTTTTAGGCTGATCTCTCACCTTCCTCATGATCAACAATACCCCACGAGGTGAGATTTTGCAATGGTGCCTCAGATCGATGTTGATTGACAGTCATTTTGTATTTCTTCCATTTTCTTATTATTGCACCAACAGTTGTCTCCTTCTCACCCAGCGTCTTACTTATGGTTTTGTAGCCCATTCCAGCATTGTGCAGGTCTATGATCTTGACCCTGACATCCTTATAAAGCTCTTTGGTTTTGCCCATGTTGTAGAGGTTAGAGTCTCACTGATTAATTGAGTATGTGGACAGGAGTCTTTTATAACGGTGACTATGTAAGACGGTTGTCTTTAATGCAGGTAACGAGTTGATTAGGAGCGTCTAACTGGTCTGTAGGAGCCAGAACGCTTAATGGTTAATAGGGGATCAAATACTTATTTCTTACTGCAAAATGCAAATAAATTTATATAATTTATACAATGTGATTTTCTGGATTTTATTTTTGATATTCTATTTCTAAATGTTAAAATTAACCTACCCTTAAAATTATAGACTGTTCATGTCTTTGTCAGTGGGCAAACTTACAAAATCAGCAAGGGATCAAATAATTATTTCCTTCACTGTATGTGTTTTAGTTACTTTCTGCGCCTTGTCTGGCAGGTGAGTTGTTGCTTTGCTGAAAAGTGGTCCAATTTGTCGGAAAAGGGCCATTACTTAATATGAGACATAAAATGTGCCAACATTTTAGTGCAAATTTTTGACACAATGTAAGTCAACTAAAAGGTGGCATTCACTTAGGCCTTACTTAGTGATTTTTAGTGCACTTATACACAAAACAATTTTTATCAGTATTTTGGATCAGAATTTCAGCAGTGTTTGGTCCGTGAGTCAGTTTTACCAACAATATTTCATCATTTTTTTCCTGCCAAAAAAAAAAAAAAGAAAAATTGCAAATCTTGTCCAACTCATTAGAATATTAATCATGGACAGCACACAGATTGCACACAGATGGTATCTGTGTTCTGTCAGAGGTTTTTCACAGACCTATGGACCCATAGCATTTGTTCTGTGACTCAGATTAATGGACATATCTTCATGATGTTTTAGCAAACACATGGTCCGCAAAAAACATGAACATGTGAACATCCCAATATAGTATAATGGGTACGTGTTGTATTCATGAAAATCACAGATAGAACACGTATGTGAAAAACGGACGTCTGAATGGGGCCTTAGTCTAGACAGTTTAAAATACACTAGATTAAGCAACGGCACGAACCACTATAATAAATCTCATGCATCTTAAAACAGACTGGTCTAAGCTTGCACTGTTTGAGAATTAGACAGTATTGATAAATGTGCTCCATTGTCTATATTAAAGGGGTTTAACTCCACATTAATACGCTTGGGTGGTGAGGGACAAAAGGAGGCTCAGGACTCACATCCCACTGTTGGGTGAGGATCCCAATCATTAGATATTTATCAACTATCCTGTAGATGCCCCTTTAAGGTGTGGTCTGGCACCTAAAATGTATTTTCTAACTATCTATCTTTATACCCTAACCACTTTTTTAATTTGTTTTACTACAAAATTCCATACACTTCTCCCTACTTACCCCTGGAACGGGATGTCACAGGAGGCAGCACTGCAGTTACTCTCTAGTTTGTTGCATCGTCACCCCTCTGAAGATATTCTGGATCCGGGGTGATGGAAGCTGTGGAAGATGTGAGTGCAGCGCCCGCATTCTCTTTCTGTCTCCATAGCATCTGTGAAAGAAGACGTCGGCAGGTGGTGAAGATGTAAGTAGTGAGTGAAACTAGTGCCACCCCATAGCTTCTAGCACTGCCCTCAAATGAATCATGAGCAGGAGTGGCGCTGGTGTCAGTCAATGCTTCTATCTCCACCCCCTGATGATGTCTTCTTTCAGCCAGAAGCTATGGAGATGGCGGAGACAGAAACAGAGTGCCGGCACTGCACTCACACATCCCACAGCGTCTGTCACCCAGGATCCAGGATATCTTCAGAAGGGGTGGTGATGCAACAAACTAGTGAGTAACAGCAGCCCTGCCCCCTGTGACGTCACTTTCCAGCAGGGGCAATGGATGCTGTGGGGAGTGAATGTATCATCGTCTTCATGTGATGTCACATTTGAAACATCTCGCAAACAAAACATCACAGAAAATACAGTAAAAAAACACATTTAGAGATTAGCTAGATAGAGAGAAGTGTAGGACGGAACAGGATGTGAAGACATTACAAGGTAAGTATATAATAGATGAGTCCATTATTTTTACCGAGTACACTATTCTACCCAATGAGTCCACTATTATAACCGAGTCCACTATTATACCCAATAAGTCCACTATTATGACCGAGTCCACTATTATACCCAAAGAATCCATTATTATAATCAAGCCCACTATTATACCCAATGAGTCCATTATTATAACCGAGTCCACTATTATACCCAATGAGTCTATTATTTTTAACCGAGTCCACTATTATACCAATGAGTCCATTATTGTAACAGAGTCCACTATTGTACCCAACTAGATGGAGGCCCGATGCTATGGCATCGGGAGGGCGGTAATGTCATGATGGGGGCAGGTTTTGCAGCGTTGAGAATCTCTTCCCCATGTGCTCACCCACCTATCCACTCTCTCTTCCCCATGTGCTGACTTTTCCCATCTGTGCTCTCTTCTTTGACCTGTCTACCCCATGTGCTATCCCCCTTGTCTGCTGTCTCTCCTTCCTGTGCTGTGTTCTCCCCTCATGTGCTGTCCCATTTGTGCTGTCTCCCCCCCCCGTGCTCGGTCTCTCTCACCCCTGTGCACTTTCTCTCTCCCCCATCTGCTGTCTTCTCCTCTTATGTCATCGCTTCTTTGACCTGTGCAGGGCCGGCTCCAGGTTTTTATGGGCCCCGGGCGAAAGAGCCTCAGTGGGCCCCTTTAACACAGACCACGATTCATGATGCACAGATACAGCAGAGAAATATGGGTATAGCACAACGCCAAACACTTCACTTCTTCCATTACATGACTGATATCTATTGTAAATTGTACAATAGCTCAAAAACCGCCAAATCCTCACAGCGCACAGTACAGACTGGACAGTACAGTCCTCCATACAATATTATGGGCACCACAGTCTCCCCCATGTCACCCATATAATACCCCATGCAGGATGTCACCCCCCATATAATGCTCCATACAGAATACTGGACCCAAAATAATGCTCCATACAGAATACTGGACCCAAAATAATGCTCCATACAGAATACTGGACCCAATATAATGCTCCATACAGGATACTGGTCCCCATATAATGCTCCATACAGGATACTGGTCCCCATATAATGCTCCATACAAAATATGGAGCTCTCCTCTGCGCTGTACTGCGTTCTGCACTGTTACGGCTCAGGAAAGGGCGCTGTGGAAAGACTCCCCATTATCATCATGATTGCATCCCCATCATCATCATTGCCTCCTTATCATCATCATTGCCTCCCCATCATCATCATGGCCTCCCCATTATCATCAATGCCTGCCCATCATCATCATCTCCTCCCCATCATCATCAATGCCTGCCCATCATCATCATCTCCTCCCCATCATCAATGCCTGCCCATTATCATCATGGCCTCCCCATCATCATCATGGCCTCCCCATTATCATCAATGCCTGCCCATCATCATCATCACCTCCCCATCATCATCAATGCCTCCCCATTATCATCAATGCCTGCCCATCATCATCATCGCCTCCCCATCATCATTATCGCCTCCCCATCATCATCAATGCCTGCCCATTATCATCAATGCCTGCCCATTATCATCATCTTCTCCCCATCATCAATGCCTGCCCATTATCATCAATGCCTGCCCATTATCAGCAATGCCTGCCCATCATCACACACAGACAGCACCACAGCACACAAGCACTCTCTCACATACATACACACACACACACATACACACACAAAGCAGCACACTACATACACACAGACACACACAGAGACACACACACACACATCTCACCTGTCCAGTGTAATGTATGTAGTACAGTTCATATAGCGTCTTGTGCTTGGGTGCGATGAAAACACAGGAGTCACAGGTTTGATATAGAAAAGTCCTGTATTACTTCATACAAGTTGGCAGAAATAGTCACACAGTTTGCAGACACAGAAACAGGAGACACAGCAGGCCAGAGTAATCCAAGCTCAGCAATCACTCTCCAATACAGATTCAGGATCTTCTTCTCTGTTACCGTAAGTCCATGCAAACGTGGGTCTTTCAAAGAGCAGGGTTCAGAGTCCACAAGTGCTTCAGAGTTCCTCAGTAGGAATAGCTGGAGTACAAGGTCCAAGGCTTACAGGAGTCAAGTCACAGGTTCACTGCAGGCTAGATTCTGAAGCACTGATTGCTCAGCTGTGGCTGCTTAAGAAGCAAAGGAGAGAATCAGGGCGGGAACATGCAAGCTGGAAACTCCATTTTGACTGAGGGCAAGATAGCTGCAGCAAGACAGAAAGTAAAATGGCTGACGAACAAACTGAGTTTCAGGAATATATACATAGAACCTTACATTACTCCCCCCTTAAGGACAACCTCCGGATGACCTCAGACCAGGCTTGTGTGGGTACCTCTGATGAAACTGACGGAGCAAGCGAGGAGCATTAACGTTATTGACCGGTTCCCATGAGTTGTCCTCCACTGGGTAGCCCTGCCATTTAATCAGATATTGTAACTGATTTCTATACAACCTGGAATCTAAAATCCTTTCCACCACAAATTCTTCCTGACCATCGACTAGCACTGGTCAGGGCAAGGAGAGGAACGTCCAGGAAACGTATTGGGTGTCGCAGCCTTTAGTAGGGATACATGAAAGACAGGGTGGATTCTCATAGTTCTGGGCAGTTGAAGACGACAAGCAACGGCACTTATAATTTTACTGATTTTATAGGGTCCAATGTACTTATGTCCCAACTTAGACGATGGAATCCTTAACTTAAGATTTCTGGTTGACAGCCAGACCAAGTCTCCTACCTTGAAAGCTGGTGCAGGTTTACGAAATTTATCTGCTGCTTTCTTGTACCTTTCTTGAGCCGATTCCAGATTTTCCTTTAGAAGATCCATATTCTTCTGTAAAGACGTGATTCTTTCAGCCACTGCTGGTGAAGGCGTTTCTATGGGAAATCGTGGTAGAATGTTAGGATGATAACCTAGATTAGAGTAAAAAGGAGACTGTTTAGTGGAGGCACTCTGAGAGTTGTTATACGAGAACTCAGCTAATGGAAGTAGATCCACCCAATCATCCTGTAGGTGGCAGATAAAGCAGCGGAGATACTGCTCCAGGGTTTGATTGGTTCGTTCGGTCTGTCCATTAGTCTGGGATGAAAAGCAGAAGAAAGGTTTACTTTAATGTCCAATGCTGCACAGAAATTTTGCCAAAACCTAGAAGTGAATTGCACCCCTCGATCCGAAATAACCTCATCCAGTACTCCATGAAAGCGAAACAAAATCTTTAATAATCAAATCTGATGTCTGTTTTGCAGTGGGTAAGCCGACACAAGGGATAAAATGAGCTGCCTTTGTTAGACGGTCAACCACCACTAGAATGGTGGTCTTCCCCTGAGAGGTTGGTAACTCCACAATGAAGTCCATAGAAATGGATCCCCACGGGCGGGACGGGTGGGAAGAGGCTGTAACAGACCAGTTGGTGAGGAGCGAGGTGTTTTGCATCTTGCACAGACCTCACATGAAGTGACATAATTCAAAACATCCTTCCTGCAAGTGGGCCACCAAAAGAAACGAGAAAGAAATTCCTGTGTCTTTAGAATTCCTCTATGCCCAGCTATCTTGGAATCGTGAATGAGTTGCAATACTCTTAATCTGACTGTTTCAGGAATATACAGACGTTGTCCCTGAATCCACACACCATTCTTAAAGACAAGACTTACGTCCCTTGGGGGTTGTGCCAAAAAGGAATCCGCATGGTATGCTTCCTTGATGTCCTTAAGTAGGTCTTGATTATGAATTACTCCTAGGAATCTAGAGTCAGGAAGAATAGTCTTAGGAGGAGTAATTGGACGTGTCTCTGCTGAGTAAATCCTAGAGAGTGCATCAGCCTTTCCATTGCGCGATCCTGGTCTATAAGAGATGATAAAATTAAATTGGTTTAAGAAAAGATTCCAGCGAGCCTGGCGAGGAGTCAGGCACTTAGCCGACCTGATAAACTCAAGGTTACGATGGTCTGTCAGGACGACTATTTGCTGTGCAGCTCCCTGAAGAAGGTGTCTCCATTCTTTGAAGGCGGCAATAATGGCCAACAACTCTCTATTGCCCACATCGTAGTTCCTCTCAGCCGAAGACAACTGCTGGGAAAAGAAGGCACAGGGATGCAAGACATTCTTCTCACCTGTTCTCTGAGAGAGTATAGCTCCAACGGCACAGTCTGAAGCATCCACCTCTATTATGAAGGCAAGCTCGGGGTTGGGATGTACTAGGATAGGTGCAGTGGTAAATTTATCTTTTAGATGGGAAAATGCTTCCTGGGCTTGGGGAGTCCAGGAAAACCTAGACTCTTTCCGGGTAAGTTGAGTGATAGGTGACACTACCTCAGAGAAATTTCTAATGAAACGTCTATAGAAGTTGGCAAACCCGATGAAGCGCTGTACCTCCTTCACATTTCTAGGACTTGGCCAATCCTTGATGGCTTGGGTTTTGCTTCCATCCATACTAATTCCTTGTGTAGACAGTACATACCCCAGAAATTGAATTTCGGTCCTATGGAATTCACACTTTTCAAGTTTGATGTAAAGATGATTTTGTCTTAGACGTTCCAAGACCATTCTCACATGTCCATGATGTTCCTCTGTGGAGTTAGAAAAAATTAGAATATCATCCAAATAAATTACCACGAATGTATCTAGGAGATCCCTGAAGATGTCATTCACCAAGTGTTGGAAAGTGGCTGGGGCGGTACTCAGACCAAAAGGCATAACTAGATATTCAAAGTGTCCATAGCGTGACCTGAATGCAGTCTTCCATTCATCCCCAGGTCTAATACGGACTAAGTTATAGGCCCCACGAAGATCTAGTTTAGAAAAAATTTTGGCATGTCGCACTCTCTCCAATAACTCAGGGATTAAAGGCAATGGATAACGGTTTCTAATAGTAACCTTATTGAGTTCCCTATAGTCTACGCATGGTCTCAGAGATCCATCTTTCTTCTTTACAAAGAAGATGGGTGCACCTGCAGGAGATGAAGAGGGGCGTATGAAGCCCTTGGCTAGATTTTCATCTATGTAATCCTTTAAAGCCTTTAGCTCGGGCCCCGCCAGGGGGTAGATCTTACCAAAAGGTATCTCTGCTCCAGGCAATAATTCAATTGGACAATCATATGGACGGTGAGGAGGAAGCTGGTCAGCGTTCTTCTTGTCACATAAATCCACATAGTCCTGGTACACAGCTGGTAGTTCAGGGACTGACATGATTCCTTTAGGAACAGAGCAAGCTGAAACTTTTGGACTCATCTGTTTCTCTGGAAAGTGTAATTCCTTGGTCTCCCAGTTAATGGTAGGATTCTGAGCCTGCAGTCATGGTAGCCCTAGAATAATGGGAAAGTGGGGAGAAGAGATCAGCATAAAGGACAGTTTCTCTTGATGATCTTTACCCATAAGAACCCTCAAAGGCTCTGTTTCCTGATCCACTGGTCCAGAGGTCAGCAGGGAGCCATCCACAGTTTCCATCTGTACTGGAGTAGCCTTCTTCACTGAACGTATTCCCTGTTTCAGAGCAAAGGAGACATCCATAAAATTTCCACTTGCCCCTGAGTCGATCATAGCAGAGCTAGACACCCAAGCTGAGTCAACCCAGAGTTTGATGGAAAGAAAGCAATGAGAATTGTTTTTCTTACAACTCAGCTGGGACACCGCTGAGGAAACTTGAAAAATGGCAGCGTTTACACAGTCAACGTCCTCAGAGGTAACGGAGTTTAAGTCCGAGAAATCAAGATCTGTTGCTGCAGATCTCTCTGGAGCCTGAGGCTCGGACCTGACAGATCCCCTCTCGCAACACTCACAATGAATGAGTGCTGCAGTAGTCTTACGAGAACGGCTGGGGCAGTTTATAATGAAGTGCCCTGACTTACCACAATAGAAACATAGATTCTCCTTAAAACGATGTTCCTTGCGTGCATCACTAACCCGTCGTTGTAAAGAGTCTACCTGCATGGGTTCAGGTTCAGGTTCCCGTGTAATCCTACTCAAAGGTTCCTTAGCTGGAGAGGAAGGTAGGAAAAGGTTAGTACGATTACTTTCGAACCATCTCTCTTGCCTGCGTTCAGTCAGACGAGTATCAATACGGATGCAGTAGTTAATAAAGTCACCTAACGCAGTGGGAGGGTCGGCACGAGCAAGTTCATCCTTAATCAGTGGAGATAACCCCTTTCGAAAAATAGATTTTTTGGCGGAACTGTCCCAGGTGGTATCAAGGGCCCATCTCCTGAAATCCAAGGCATATTCAGCTACCGAGTGCTTACCTTGGCGCAAAGCTAACATGGCTGCTTCAGCTGTTGCACCTCGATTGGGGTCATCAAACACCTGCCCCATGGCTGAAATAAAATCATCAAGGTGATTCAAACAATCATCCTCAGTCTCAATCAGAGGGTTTGCCCACATTAAAGCCTTGTTGGTAAGCAACATAATTATAGTAAGCACCTTAGATCGTTCAGTGGGAAATTGTGAAGCATGTGCAGAAAAAAAAAGATTGCATTGATTAATAAATCCCCTGAATTTCTCACGTTCACCGCCAAAACGAAAAGGGGGCAACTTGGGAATCCCAGCACTCGGGGCTACGGCAGGAGCCTGGACTCGCCCCTCTAGAACCTCAATCCTGGCTCGCAAATCCTGGGTAGTCTGTCCAACCACTTGCAAATTGTGATTATTGAGGTCCTGTAGATTTGTAAAACGGGTCTTTATATTCTGCAAATCTGCAAGGATATTATCAGTCACTCCGCAAAGTTCCTTTATGCGGGCCTCCATTTTCCAGATCTTTTAAGACAGGATTACTGGAAGAAGAGGAGAGAAAAAAAAACAATAGTGTTCACCTGTGGCAACACTGCAGAGAGAAAAAAAAATTAAGGGAACTGCTCACCTGGAATGGTTGTGAGAAGTCACAACCACTATCATCACAGAAAGTTTCAACCAGACATCTGATATCCAGAGTTACAGCAGACAAAAAAGAGAAAAGAAAGGAAAAAAAAAACAATAGTGTTTACCTGTGGTAACACTGCAAAAAGAAAAAACTTAAGGGAATTGCTCACCTGGAATGGTTGTGAGAAGTCACAACCACTGTCATCACAGAAAGTACAACCGGACGTCTGATATCCACAGTACAGCAGACACAGCCTTCCAGACCCAGCAGACACTAACGTTTTGGCTTCAGAATCTTGTAATGTATGTAGTACAGTTCATATAGCGTCTTGTGCTTGGGTGCGATGAAAACACAGGAGTCACAGTTTTGATATAGAAAAGTCCTGTATTACTTCATACAAGTTGGCAGAAATAGTCACACAGTTTGCAGACACAGAAACAGGAGACACAGCAGGCCAGAGTAATCCAAGCTCAGCAATCACTCTCCAATACAGATTCAGGATCTTCTTCTCTGTTACCGTAAGTCCATGCAAACGTGGGTCTTTCAAAGAGCAGGGTTCAGAGTCCACAAGTGCTTCAGAGTTCCTCAGTAGGAATAGCTGGAGTACAAGGTCCAAGGCTTACAGGAGTCAAGTCACAGGTTCACTGCAGGCTAGATTCTGAAGCACTGATTGCTCAGCTGTGGCTGCTTAAGAAGCAAAGGAGAGAATCAGGGCGGGAACATGCAAGCTGGAAACTCCATTTTGACTGAGGGCAAGATAGCTGCAGCAAGACAGAAAGTAAAATGGCTGACGAACAAACTGAGTTTCAGGAATATATACATAGAACCTTACATCCAGTGTCTGCGCTCTCTGATACAGCCGGCCGCTGAATGATGACGTCATTCAGCGGCGCTGCTGTGAGAGGAAGCGCCGGCGCCCCCTGGAGCCCGGAGCTGCGGCAGCGGAGGCACGGGAGAGGTAAGTATTGTGCCAGCTGATGCCGGGGCCCTGAGCAAGCGGGGGGGGCCCAGTGGCGGCGCTGACACCGCTCTCCTCCGCTCTCCTCCGCTAACGGGCGCGGGGGTGCCAGACGGTGAGTGGGCCCCCCCCCGCCTGCTCAGGGCCCCGGCACTTGCCCGGGTGTGCCGGGTGCTGATGCCGGCCTTGGACCTGTGTACCCCATGTGCTCTCCCCAGTGTGTGTGTGAGTGTGTGTGGTGTGTATGCCGTATGCAGTGTGTGTGTGTGGTGCAACGGTGTTCCGCTGGTGGTACCGCGCAAGAGGCTGGTACCACCAGCAGTTTCCATATTGAGACACCCATCACTTGGGTGTCCCAATATGGCGGTCTGTGAACTTCCGCCGCTTGGAATTCTGGATCCGGACACATCTGGATGGAACAGGATGTGAAGACATTACAAGGTAAGTATATAATAGATGAGTCCATTATTTTAACCGAGTACACTATTCTACCCAATGAGTCCACTATTATAACCGAGTCCACTATTATACCCAAAGAGTCCACTATTAGAACTACACAGCATTGTAATGTTATGTGATTCCATCTGTATACTTTTACTATTATATAGCTGCACCATACCTTACTAAAGCTGTTGAAAACATTAATACTGAGACACAGACATTGTTGACATGCGATTATAACAATTTTTCCAGCCTAGTCTGGAAAAACTTCAGCCTTCACTCAGTTTATTACTCCACTGTGTGTATACAGGTAGATTTTAATTCCCACACCTTGCTGAGTTTGTTTTGCAGATGAAAATACATTTAAAATCCAGAACTTTTACCATGTGCATTTTAAAAGAAATCTATAGAGAACTGTACAGTGATATTCAGCTAAATACGGATATCCATGTATTAATGCTTATCATAATATGAAAGGGCTCCTTTGAATAATGTAGCTCTGAGGCAACCTATGGCTCTCTAGCTCAAAGAATTAAACCAAATCTCTCAGCAGGTCTTTCTCTATGAACTCTGAGAGCAGCATGATGTAGGGGATGAGAACCCGATTCCAGCGATGTGTCACATACCAGGCTGTGCATTGTTGCTTTAAAAAGTTAGTGTTTTTTCAGCAAGAGATTATACAGGACTAATTGTTTTGTGCCTCCTAGTCAACTGCTCTGTGTTAGCCCGCCCCCACCTCTGATTGGCAGCTTTCTATCAATGTATAGTGTACACAGAAAACTGCCAATCAGTGGTGTGGGAGGTTTTATACAGAGTTCAATATTCAGACCACTTTTAGAGCTGAGCTCTGCTAGAGTTTAAGTGGTTATATTAAAATGACAGCATGCAGACCAGCAAGTGACACATCGCTAGAATAAGGGTCTATGTACCTACATTACGATGTTCTTAGCTTGCATAGAAAAAACCTGGTGACAGATTCCCTTTAAAAGTCTGATAATGTGACAAGCACAGATCTTGAGGTTAAAGAATTGAAACACAAAGTCTAAAGAGCTTCAGAGGATTTGGTAATTTCTTGGAAATACATGCTCTAATTTTGTAAATGTTGGCATATGCAACAGATTAGGACTTATTATAAGTAAAAGGAGGACTTTATGCTGACCTGACAGTAGATGGCGATGTTGTGTAACGTTTCCTTCTGTTTAATGTATTGTATAAGAAATAGTCTCACTTGTAGTTTCACTTTCGTTTTGTTCCTGTTTCCTGATGCAATGCTAAAATGACTGTGCATTATTTTTTTACCTCATGTTGTCAGAAGTAAAAGCTTGTTATCCCATGCAGCCTGCTCTGTGAAGTTTTCTACTGCAAAGGTGTGGATTCAGAAGCTGTGCAACAGGTTATGGGCCCAGACACCCAGATATAGTCACCCTAGATACAGCGAACCCAGAGAATTCCAGACACCACAGATCCCAAGCACCAAGAATACCAGATACCCAGGACACTGGAACTCTCAGCAAGACCCTGGTGAATGCAGAAGAATTCTTCAGTACAACTCTCTAAACAAGCAAGTCTATATAAAGATGATGAATAACACAGAGCTAAAACACACAGTAGCTAAACTGAATGATTAGAACTATCAGCTATGGAAGTTCAAAGTAGAGATGTTATTGTCTAAAGATGATTTATGGGAAGTAATCACTACAGATAGACCTGATCAAGATAATCAGACATGGGATAAGAAAAATAGACAAGCGAGAGCTACCATCAGCTTATTAGTGGATGATGCTCAATACATATAAGAAATGAAGAAACAGCGAAAGGAATGTGGGAAGCATTAAGAAAGCTATATGAAAGACCCAGCTTAAATCACAAGTAATTTTTATTAAGAAAGCTTTACAATATGAGACTAAATGCAGACAGTGACATGCAGAAGCATATATTCTCAATGATGGAAGTGATATCACAGCTAACATCTAATGGTGAAGACATTAAAGAAAGAAATATAGCAGCTATATTGTTGTGCAGTTTACCAGATTCGTATACAGCTTTAACCCCTTACTGCCATCGGACGTACTATCCCGTCCATGGTACCTGGGCCCGTATGACCGGGGACGGGATAGTACGTCATAGGCGATCAGCTGCGCTCCTGAAGGGAGCGCAGCTAATCGCCGCCGGGTGTCAGCTGATTATCACAGCTGACACCCATGACTGTGTGTCAGGAGCGGTCACGGACCGCTCCCGGCACATTAACCCCTTGCACACCGCGATCAAACATGATCGCGGTGTACTGGGGGCACAGGGGAGGATCGCGCAGGGTGGGGGCTCCCTGCGCGCCCCCCTGAGACCCTCAGAGCAGCGCGATGTGATCGCGCTGTTCTGAGGGCTTCCTCCCTCCCAGGACCCGGATCCAAGATGGCGCCGGGGTCCTGGAGGGAGGCGGCTACCTCAGTGCCTGCCGAGAGCAGGCACTGAGAAGCCTACATCTATGCCTGTGCGATCGCTGGTGTGACAGAGTGCTGTGCACACTGTCACACCAGCGATCTGATAAAACACTGTGATGTCCCACCCTGGGACAAAGTAAAAAAGTTAAAAAAGTAAAAATAAACATGTGTAAAAAAAAAATCCAAAATAAATAAAAAAAAAAAAAAATATTCCCCAATAAATTCACTTCTTCCTGTAAATAAAAAAAAAAAAAACAATAAAAGTACACATATTTGGTATCGCCGCGTCCGTAACGACCCCCCCTATAAAATTATCCCACTAGTTAACCCCTTTAGTGAACCCCTTAAAAAAAAAAAAAAAAACGAAGCAAAAAATCAATGCTTTATCATCATACCGCCGAACAAAAAGTGGAATAACGCGCGATCAAAAAGACCGATATAAAAAAACATGGTACCGCTGAAAACGTCATCTTGTCCCGCAAAAAATGAGCCATCATAAAGCATCATCAGCGAAAAAATAAAAAAGTTATAGCTCGCAGAATAAAGCGATGCAAAAATAATTATTTTTTATATAAAATTGTTTTTATTCTATAAAAGCGCCAAAACATGAAAAAATGATATAAATGAGGTATCGCAATAATCGTACTGACCCGAAGAATAAAACTGCTTTATCAATTTTACACACAACGGAACGGTATAAACGCCTCCCCCAAAAGAAATTCATGAATTGCTGATTTTTGTTCATTCTAACCTCCCAAAAATCGAAATAAAAAGCGATCAAAAAATGTCACGTGCTCAAAAATGGTACCAATAAAAATGTCAACTCGTCCCGCAAAAAATAAGACCTCACATGACTCTGTGGGCCAAAATATGCAAAAATTATAGCTCTCAAAATGTGATGATGCAAAAACTATTTTTGCAATAAAAAGCGTCTTTTAGCGTGACAGCTGCCAATCATAAAAACCCGCTATAAATAGTAAATCAAACCCCCCTTTATCACCCCCTTAGTAAGGGAAAAATAATAAATTTAAAAAAAAGTATTTATTTCCATTTTCCCATTAGGGTTAGGGTTAGGGTTGCGGCTAAAGTTAGGGTTAGGGTTGGCGCTAAAGTTAGGATTAGGGTTAGGGTTGGGATTAGGGGTGTGTTAGGGTTAGGTTTGTGGTTAGGGTTGGGACTAGGGTTAGGGTGTGTTGGGGTTAGGGTTGGAGTTAGAATTGGGGGGTTTCAGCTGTTTAGGCACATCAGGGGCTCTCCAAATGTGACATGGCGTCTGATCTCAATTCCAGCCAATTCTGCGTTGAAAAAGTCAAACGGTGCTCCTTCACTTCTCAGCTCTGCCATGCGTCCAAACAGTAGTTTATCCCCACATATGGGGTATCAGCGTACTCTGGACCCCAAGAGTTATTGTGCAATTTGTCCTATTTCTTCTGCTACCCTTGGGAAAATAAAAAACTGGGGGCGAAAATATCATTTTTGTACAAAAAAAAATATTTTTTTGTTTTTACGGCTGTACATTATAAACTTCTGTGAAGCACTTGGGGCTTCATAGCGCTCACCACACATCTAGATAAGTTCCTTGTGGGGTCTATTTTCCAAAATGGGGTCACTTGTTGGGGATTTCCACTGTTTAGGTGCATCAGGGGCTCTCCAAATGTGACATGACGCCCCCAGACCATTCCATCAAAGTCTGCAATCCAAAACGTCACTACTTCCCTTCCGAGCCCCGACGTGTACCCATACAGTAGTTTTCTCCCACATATTGGATATCAGCGTACTCAGGACAAATTGGACAACAACTTTTGGGGTCCAATTTCTCCTGTTACCCTTGTAAAAATAAAATATTGGGGCAAAAAAATCATTTTTGCAAAAAAAAAAAGGATTTTTTATTTTTACGGCTGTGCGTTATAAACTTCTGTGAAGCACTTCGGGGTTCAAAGTGCTCACCACACATCTAGACAAGTTCCTTGTGGGGTCTATTTTCCAAAATGGGGTCACTTGTGGGGGGTTTCCACTGTTTAGGCGCATCAGGGGCTCTCCAAATGCGACATGACGCCCCCAGACCATTCCATCAAAGTCTGCAATCCAAAACGTCACTACTTCCCTTCCGAGCCCTGACGTGCGCCCATACAGTAGTTTTCTCCCACATATTGGGTATCAGCGTACTCAGGACAAATTGGACAACAACTTTTGGGTTCCAATTTCTTCTGTTACCCTTGTGAAAATAAAATATTGGGGGCGAAAAAATCATTTTTGTAAAAAAAAAAAAAGATTTTTTATTTTTACGGCTGTACGTTATAAACTTCTGTGAAGCACTTCGGGGTTCAAAGTGCTCACCACTAGTGTTGAGCATTCCGATACTGCAAATATCGGGTATCGGCCGATATTAGCTGTATCGGAATTCCGATTCCGAGTTCCGATATTTTCGTCTTATCGGATACCGGAATCGGGATTGTCACTGTCACTGTCCGTCGGTCGGGTCTGTCAGGAGTCAGCGGCACTTACCCGGCAGAAGATCTCCGGCGGTCACGTCCTGCACTGCTTCATGGCCGCCATTTCTTTCCCCGGCGGTCACATGCAGTTTCTCGCGATAACTGCAGTGACTGCTGGGTAATCGCGGCCGTAAAGCAGTCAGTCCGATGACGTCACCGCCGGGGAAGCAGGTAATCAGCTGTGCTGCGTTGCAATGACAGGCTCTGCCTGTCATAGCGATGTAGCAGAGCTGGATCGTCGTGGGACTGTCGTTATGGACTGCGTCGGACAGGTGGTATACTGTTGGTTTGTTTTTTTTCTTTTTTTACAGGAGATCGATGGCGTCGCAGGAATGAGAGAGTAATAAAAGAAATGAAAACTGTGTTGTCTCTTTTATTTCATTAAAAGACTTTTTTCTTGCTGTGTCTTTTTTTTATACATTTAATAACTTTGGGATTAATAATGGATCGGTGTCTTATTGACGCCTATCCATTATTAACCGGGCTTATTGTCACCGTGCAATCAACGGTGACAATAACCCCTTATTACCCCGCTTGCCACCGCTACAGGGCAAGTGGGAAGAGCCGGGTAAAGTGCCACAATTGGCACATCTTTTGATGCGCCAAATGTGGGGCTGCTGTAGCCTGGTATTATCAGGCTGTTGAGGGCCAAAATCCATGGGCCTTGACAGTCTTTTAATACCAGGCCGCAGCAGTCTGCATTTTACTTGGCTGGTTAACAAAAATAGGGGGGATCCCCACGCCGTTTTTTTTTTCGAGGGGATCCCCTATTTTTGTTAACCAGCCAAGCTAAGCAGACTGCTGTGGCCTGGTATTATCAGGCTTGCAAGGTCCATGGATATTGGATCCTTACCAGCCTGAAAAACCAGGCCTCAGCGGTCTGCTTCATCTGGCTGGTTAACAAAAATAGGGGGGACCCCACGCCAATTTTTTTCGAGGGGATCCCCTATTTTTGTTAATCAGCCAAGATATGCAGACTGCTGTGGCCTGGTATTATCAGGCTGGCAAGGTCCATGGATCTTGGCTCCTTAACAGCCTGAAAATCCAGGCCTCAGCGGTCTGCTTCATCTGGCTGGTTAACAAAAATAGGGGGGACCCCACGCCAATTTTTTTCGAGGGGATCCCCTATTTTTGTTAATCAGCCAAGATATGCAGACTGCTGTGGCCTGGTATTATCAGGCTGGCAAGGTCCATGGATCTTGACTCCTTAACAGCCTGAAAATCCAGGCCTCAGCGGTTTTCTTCATCTGGCTGGTTAACAAAAATAGGGGGGGACCCCACGCCAATTTTTTTCGAGGGGATCCCCTATTTTTGTTAATCAGCCAAGATATACAGACTGCTGTGGCCTGGTATTATCAGGCTGGCAAGGTCCATGGATCTTGGCTCCTTAACAGCCTGAAAATCCAGGCCTCAGCGGTTTTCTTCATCTGGCTGGTTAACAAAAATAGGGGGGACCCCACGCCAATTTTTTTCGAGGGGATCCCCTATTTTTGTTAATCAGCCAAGATATACAGACTGCTGTGGCCTGGTATTATCAGGCTGGCAAGGTCCATGGATCTTGGCTCCTTAACAGCCTGAAAATCCAGGCCTCAGCGGTCTGCTTCATCTGGCTGGTTAACAAAAATAGGGGGGACCCCACGCCAATTTTTTTCGAGGGGATCCCCTATTTTTGTTAATCAGCCAAGATATGCAGACTGCTGTGGCCTGGTATTATCAGGCTGGCAAGGTCCATGGATCTTGACTCCTTAACAGCCTGAAAATCCAGGCCTCAGCGGTTTTCTTCATCTGGCTGGTTAACAAAAATAGGGGGGACCCCACGCCAATTTTTTTCGAGGGGATCCCCTATTTTTGTTAATCAGCCAAGATATACAGACTGCTGTGGCCTGGTATTATCAGGCTGGCAAGGTCCATGGATCTTGGCTCCTTAACAGCCTGAAAATCCAGGCCTCAGCGGTTTTCTTCATCTGGCTGGTTAACAAAAATAGGGGGGACCCCACGCCAATTTTTTTCGAGGGGATCCCCTATTTTTGTTAATCAGCCAAGATATACAGACTGCTGTGGCCTGGTATTATCAGGCTGGCAAGGTCCATGGATCTTGGCTCCTTAACAGCCTGAAAATCCAGGCCTCAGCGGTCTGCTTCATCTGGCTGGTTAACAAAAAATAGGGGGGACCCCACGCCATTTTTTTTTTCGAAGGGAACCCCTATTTTTGTTAATCAGTTCCCTCTGACGTCACTGATTGTGTCCCTGGCTGACCTGAAGTGAAAGTGGAAAGCAATCAATTAAGCTTTCCACTTAAGGGCCCGTTTCACATAGCGATATCGCTACCGAGATCGCTGCTGAGTCACTAGTTTTGTGACGCAGCAGCAAGCTCACCAGCGATATCGCTGTGTGTGACATTCAGCGACGATCAGCCCCCCTGCCGGGTATCGCTGATCGTCGCTGAAATGTCAGGACCTTTGATCGCTGGTTTCCCGCTGACAGGCACACATCGCTGCGTGTGACAGGCGGGAGACCAGCGATCCGCTGGTAACCAAGGTACACAGCGGGTTTCCAGGCGCGGGGCTGTGCCTAGAAACCCGCTGTGTACCTTGGATACCAGCGCCCTGATGCAGGGAGCTGGTATCCAAGGTACACAGCGGGTTTCCAAGCGCTGCGCGGTGCCTGGAAACCCGCTGTGTACCTTGGTTACCAGCGGATCGCTGGTCTCCCGCCTGTCACACGCAGCGATGCGTGCCTGTCAGAGGGAAACCAGCGATCAAAAAAAGGTCCTGACATTTCTGCGACGATCAGCGATACCCGGCAGGGGGCTGATCGTCGCTGAATGTCACACACAGCGATATCGCTGGTGAGCTCGCTGCTGCGTCACAAAACTAGTGACTCAGCAGCGATCTCGGTAGCGATATCGCTATGTGAGACGGGCCCTTAAGCGATGTTACCCGCAGTGTCGCTGTCCCAGATCGCTGCCTGAGCTGCCTGTTTGGCAGCTCAGCAGCGATCATGTAGCGATACACCAGCGATCCTGACAAGTGCATATCGTTGTCGGGATCGCTGGTGTATCGTTATGTGACACCCAGCCTTTACTCTCCTGTCAGGCAGGAGAGGAACTCATTCATTTGGGGTTTACTGTGAGGCTGCAGCATTAGCTGCGGTCCCTGCAGTAAACATTAACCCTTTCTGAAGGATTACACCGTGGGACCTGACTGTGCATGGGATAGGTAAGAATAATTTTGCTTTTTTATTTTATTTTTATTACAGGAAATGGTTTTTGCAGTAAAATAAAAGATGGTCAAAAACATGTGTCTTTATTTCATTAAAATTATTTTTAATTAAAGTGTGTGTGTTTTATTTTTATTTCATGCAATAGGATTAATAATTGATAGTTGTCTAATTGACAGCTCTCAATTATTAACCTGGCTTAAGGTCACCTTTCAATAGCAAGGTGGCTTTAACCCCATATTAACCCATTCGCCACCGCTACAGGGCAATGGGAATAGACGGGCAAAGTGCCAGAAAGGGCGAATCTAATTATAGATTTGTCTTTCCTGGGGTGTCTGGGGGCAGATGTTAGTAGCCGGGGGGGGGGCAAAAATAATGGTCCCTCTCTGGGCTATTATTATCTGCCCCCACTCACTGGCTTTGTCTGTCTGGTTGCGAAAATAGGGCGGGAGCCCACGCATTTTTTTTCAGCAATTTTACACCTCATATATATATATACATGTCATTGAATTTGTGACACATATATATATATATTTATATTTGTAGTTCATACACTTCTACATAGTATAATAGCCGCTAATTCAATTGCCGGCTTTTGTGAAAATGCAGAACCCGACATGAAATGACACTTGGTGTACATAGGGTTAACCATGTCTTTTCATGTCCTTTGCTATCTAATTTGCACAAACAATTAAATCAGACTATGTGTGCAAAATTTCACACCTGTAGGGGTTAATTAAAGGTGTAAATTCGTAGCAAAAAAGTCCGTTTTTTTTACAACGAATTTACACCTTTAATTAACCCCTACAGGTGTGAAATTTTGCACACATAGTCTGATTTAATTGTTTGTGCAAATTAGATAGCAAAGGACATGAAAAGACATGGTTAACCCTATGTACACCAAGTGTCATTTCATGTCGGGTGACATGAAATGACACTTGGTGTACATAGGGTTAACCATGTCTTTTCATGTCCTTTGCTATCTAAGGCCGGAGTCACACTGGCGACAAAATCGGACGACTGCAATGCGATGAAATATCGCATTGCAGTCGGACCTATGTTAATCTATGGAGCAGCTCCCAGTATCAGATTTTTTGTGGTCCGTTTTAAACGTCCGTGTACAATCGCAGCATGCTGCGATTGTCACCGATTGTCGGTCGACAATCGCCAATGCAATCTATGGGAGCGATGAAAAATCTGATTACAAACGGACCACACTGTGTGACTTGCGATGAAATCGCATCGGTGTCCTTTAGAAAAGCCGGCAATTCATCCCCGCCTATACTGTAAAATCACACTGACAGCTTTAATAAAGACTAGAAAGAATAGATATATACACATAGAACACATACATATATATATACATGTCATTGTGACATGTATATATACATATATTTATAGTTCCTAGCCTTCTACATACTGTAATAGCCGCTAATTCAATTGCCGGGTTTTGTGAAATCACAGAAGCCGACATGAAATGATACATTGTTTCCACACATTTAACCATGTAATTTCATGTATTTTTATATATGTTTGAAACATACAATTACATGAGTGTATTTGTGCAAAATTTCAGACATGTAGGGGTTAATTAAAGGTGTAATTTCGTTGAAAAAAAATGCGTGGGCTCCCGCTGTATTTTCTCCACCAGACAGACAAAGCAAAGCGAGTGGGGGCAGATAATAATAGCCCAGGGAGGGTGCATTTTTTTGTGCCCCCCCTGGCTACTAACATCTGCCCCCAGACACCCCAGAAAGGGCAAATCTATAATTAGATTCGCCCTTTCTGGCACTTTGCCCGTCTATTCCCATTGCCCTGTAGCGGTGGCGAATGGGTTAATCTCACCTTACTGTCACCTTGCAATTGAAAGGTGACCTTAAGGCAGGTTAATGATTGATAGCTGTCAATTAGACAACTATCAATTATTAATCCTATTGAAGTAAATAAAAAAACACACACACTTTAAGAATAAATAATTTTAATGAAATAAAAACACATTTTTTTGACCATATTTTATTTTACACTAAATCCGTGCGAAGCCATTGATCTCCTAAAATACAGAAAAAGAAATAAAACAACATTATTCTTACCTATTCCGCCGATCTGTCACGTCCCACGCTGTAATCCTTCACAAAGGGTTAACTAGCTTTGAGCCAAGCAGTGCAAGTAATCCTGCATGCTCAGCTCAAAGCTCATGAATGAATAAGTTCCTCTCCTGGCGACAGGAGAGGATGTGTTTCATGAATGAAGCTTAATTGATTGTGTCCACTTTCCCTTTAGGTCAGGTCACTACAGTTAAATTGGCAAGAAATCAATTAAGCTTCATTCATGAATCTATTCCTCTACTTTCGCTGGGAGAGGAAGTTATTCATTCAGGGGAATACAGGTCTGAGACAGCATTATTAGCTCTCTGCGACCTTTAACCTGTTAACCCTTTCTGATGGATTACACCGTGGGACCTGACTGTACATCGGATTGGTAAGTATAATTTTGCTTTTTTATTTTATTTTTATTACAGGAAATGGTTTTAGCAGGAAAATAAAATATGGTCAAAAACTGTGTGATTATTTAATTAAACTTATTTTTTATTAAAGTGTGTGTGTTTGATTTTTCTTTCATACAATAGGATTAATAATTGATAGTTGCCTAATTGACAGCTATCAATTATTAACCTGGCTTAAAGTGACCTTTCAATTGCAAGGTCATTTTAACCCCTTATTAACCCATTCGCCACCGCTACAGGGCAATGGGAATAGACGGGCAAAGTGCCAGAAAGGGCGAATCTAATTATAGATTTGCCCTTTCTGGGGTGTCTGGGGGCAGATGTTAGTAGCCAGGGGGGGCACAAAAAAAATGTACCCTCCCTAGGCTATTATTATCTGCCCCCACTCGCTTGCTTTGTCTGTCTGGTGGAGAAAATACAGCGGGAGCCCACGCATTTTTTTTTAACGAATTTACACCTTTAATTAACCCCTACATGTCTGAAATTTAGCACACATATACTCATGTAATTGTATGTTTCAAACATATATAAAAATACATGAAATTACATGGTTAAATGTGTGGAAACAATGTATCATTTCATGTCGGCTTCTGTGATTTCACTGAAGCCGGCAATTGAATTAGCGGCTATAACAGTATGTAGAAGTGTAAGAACTATAAATATATGTATATATATATATGTCACAATGACATATATATATATATATATATATATGTGTATATATCTATTCTTCTTTTGGCATTTAAATACTATTCTTTTGGATCCATTATATGTCAGTTTTGCAAGCCTGCGAGAAAATCTCGCAAGTCGGATGAAAATCGGATGTTACAAGGTACACACACATGCGATTAAATCGCATCTTTGAAGGAAAATCGGATGCCAGAAGGATGTGTGATGTTTTTATTTTGATCCGATTGTCGACCGTCTAAAACGGACCGATTTTTTGTGGTTGTGTGTGACTCCAGCCTAATTTGCACAAACAATTAAATCAGACTATGTGTGCAAAATTTCACACCTGTAGGGGTTAATTAAAGGTGTAAATTCGTAGCAAAAAAAGTCCGTTTTTTTTACAACGAATTTACACCTTTAATTAACCCCTACAGGTGTGAAATTTTGCACACATAGTCTGATTTAATTGTTTGTGCAAATTAGATAGCAAAGGACATGAAAAGACATGGTTAACCCTATGTACACCAAGTGTCATTTCATGTCGGGTGCTTCTGTCTTTTCACTGAAGCCGGCTTTACCCGGCAATTGAATGAGAGGATATTTTACTATGTAGAAGTGTATAAACTATACATATATGTATATATATATGTCACAATGACATGTATATATATATATATATATGTATTCTATGTGTGTATATTTAGTGTTTACAAGGAAAGAATGGGTTTTTTTTAGTTGCGATATTTTGTTCCCATAGACTTACATGGGACTTCCGGTATCGGTATCGGGTATCGCCGATATTTTAGTGATATCGGCGATACCATTCCGATTCCGATACTTTAGGATATCGGAAAGTATCGCTCAACTCTACTCACCACACATCTAGATAAGTTCCTTGTGGGGTCTATTTGCCAAAATGGGGTCACTTGTGGGGGGTTTCCACTGTATAGGTGCATCAGGGGCTCTCCAAATGTGACATGACGCCCCCAGACCATTCCATCAAAGTCTGCAATCCAAAACGTCACTACTTCCCTTCCGAGCCCTGACGTGCGCCCATACAGTAGTTTTCTCCCACATATTGGGTATCAGCGTACTCAGGACAAATTGGACAACAACTTTTGGGTTCCAATTTCTTCTGTTACCCTTGTGAAAATAAAATATTGGGGACGAAAAAATCATTTTTGTAAAAAAAAAAAGATTTTTTATTTTACGGCTGTACGTTATAAACTTTAGTGAAACACCTGGGGGTTAAAAGTTCTCACCACACATCTAGATAAGTTCCTTGAGGGGTCTAGTTTCCAAAATGGCATCATTTATGGGGGTTTCCACTGTTTAGGCAGATCAGGAGCTCTCCAAACACGACATGGCGTCCAGCCAATTCTGCGTTGAAAAAGTCAGACGGCGCTCCTTCCCTTCCAAACTCTGCCATGCACCCAAACAGTGGTTTACCCCCACATATGGGGTATTAGCGCACTCAGGACAAATTGCACAATAACTGTTGGAGTCTTGTTACCCTTGGAAAAATAAAAATTGGGGTGAAAAGATCATTTTTGTGGAAAAAATATGATTTTTAAATTTTACGGCTCTACGTTATAAACTTGTGTGAAGCACTTGGGGGTTCAAATTGCTCACCAAAGATCTAGAAAAGTTCCTTAGGAGGTCTAGTTTCCAAAATGGGGTCATTTGTGGGGGTTTCCACTGTTTAGGCACATCAGGGGCTCTCCAAATGCAACATGGCATCCAATCTCAATTCCAGCCAATTTTGGTTGGAAAAAGTCAAATGGTGCTCCTTCCATTCCGAGCTCTGCCGTGCGCCCAAACAGTGGTTCCCACCCACATATGGGGTATCAGCGTACTCAGGACAAATTGGACAACAACTTATGTGGTCCAATTTCTCCTGTTACCCTTGAGAAAATAAAAAATTAGTGACTAAAATATAATTTTTGTGGGAAAAAAATAGGATTTTTTATTTTCATGCCCGGGCATTATAAACTTGTGTGAAGCACTTGGGGGTTCAAAGTGCTCACCAAAGATCTAGATAAGTTCCTTAGGGGGTATAGTTTCCAAAATAGGGTCACTTGTGGGGGGTTTCCACTGTTTAGGCTCATCTGGGGCACTGCAAACGGAACATGACCCCCATCAACGTCTGCATTCCAAAACGTTACTACTTCCTTTCCAAGCCCTGCCGTGCACCCAAACAGTTCCCCCCCCACATATGGGGTATCAGCGTACTCAGGACAAATTGGACAACAACTTTTGGGGTCCAATTTCCTTGGGAAAATTCAAAAATTTGGGACTAAAAAATCATTTTTGTGGAAAATTGTTTTTTTTTTTTTTCACACCCAGGCATTATAAGCTTTTGTGAAACACTTGGGAGTTCAAAGTGCTCACAACAGATCTAGATAAGTACCTTAGGGGGTCTAGTTTCCAAAATGGTGTCGCTTGTGGGGGTTTCCACTGTTTAGGCGCATCAGGGGCTCTCCAAACACGACATGGCGTCCAATCTCAATTCCAGCCAAATTTAGTTTGAAAAAGTCAAACGGCGCTCCTTCCCTTACGAGCTCTGCCGTGTGCCAAAACAGTGGTTTTCCCCCACATATTGGGTATTGGCGTACTCAGGAGAAATTGCATAACAACCTTATCTGCCCATTTTCTCCTTTTACCCTTGTGAAAATAAAAAAAAAGTTTGTAAAAGATCATTTTTGTGGCTAAAAAGTTAAATATTCATTTTTTCCTTCCACGTTGCTTTAGTTCCTGTGAAGCACCTGAAGGGTTAATAATCTTCTTGAATGTGGTTTTGAGTACCTTGAGGGGTGCAGTTTTTAGAATGGTGTCACTTTTGGGTATTTTCTGCCATATAGACCCCTCAAAGTGACTTCAAATGAGAGGTGGTCCCTAAAAAAAATGGCTTTGTAAATTTTGTTGTAAAAATGAGAAATCGCTGGTCAACTTTTAACCCTTATAACTTCCTAACAAAAAAAAATTTTGGTTCCAAAATTGTGCTGATGTAAAGTAGACATGTGGGAAATGTTATTTATTAACTATTTTGTGCGACATATTTCTCTGTTTTAAGGGAATAAAAATTCAAAGTTTGAAAATTGCAAAATTTTAAAAATTTTCGCCATATTTGCGTTTTTTTCAAAAATAAACGCAAGTTATATCGAAGAAATTTTACTTCTAACGTGAAGTACAATATGTCACGAGAAAACAATCTCAGAATCGCAAGATCAGTTGAAGCGTTCCAGAGTTATAACCTCATAAAGAGACAGTGGTCAGAATTGTAAAAATTGGCCCGGTCATTAACGTGCAAACCACCCTTGGGGGTGAAGGGGTTAATAAATGCACTAGAGACAAGAACTGAAACAGACATTACATTAGAGTTTGTGAAAACAAGACTCATAGATGAATATCAGAGAAGAAAAGAACAAAGAACAAAGCAATGATTCTTCTACTGAAAAAGACAGTGAAAATGCTCTTAAAGCTACAGAATTTTAAAAACCCTATAATAAAGAGACAAGAGAATGCTTCAGATGTAGGAAAAAAGGTCATTTAAAGAAAGACTGTACCATATGGAAAGCAGAACAACAAAAATTACAACATAAAAAGCATACACAGAAAGTGAAAAACACAATTTCCGATTCGTGTGAGAATAATTGGAATGGCACATTCAAAATAACAGACAAGAAATCATCACTTGGTTGGTTTATTGATTCAGGAGCAATGAGTCATATGACAAGTGACAAGAATTTCTTTACTGATCTTGATTTAGATAAGAAAGAAGCCATTTATCTTGCAGATGGAAGCAAAATAACCGCAGAAGGTATCAGACAAGGTATGCTAAATTGTTCAAACAAGTTCGGACAAGATTCAAAGATACTTGTACAGGATGTGTTGTATGTTCCAAAATTGGAAGGCGGATTATTATCTATGAAATGTTTAACAGCAAAAGGACTTACAGTAAAATTCAAAGACAATGAGTGTGCAATTATTGCAGGAAACAAGATGATAACCAAAGTTAAGGCAGATGAACAATTATATCATTTTGACAAACCAAAGGAACAGATGAAGGTATGTACACATGATCACAAAAACTGTATTCACATGTGGCATAGACGTGTAGGACATAGACACCCGGACAGTATAAGGGAACTACAAAGAAAAGAATTGACAAAAGATTTAAAGATATCATATTTAAGATGTGACTGTTGTATAAAATCCAAAGCCACAAGGATATCTATTCCAAAAGAAAGTGAGATGAAAAGCGAAAGACCACTAGATTTGGTGCAGACTGACGTATGTGGACCCATGAAAGTGACTACATCAGGAGGCAATGGATACATGTTGACTTTTATAGACTCAAGATACACAGTCACATACTTAATTAAGAACAAAAGTGAAGTTTTTGATAAACTTGTAGACTATGTAACAAGATCAAGTAACAAATTTCAAAGAAAGCCAATTGTCATCGGAAGTGATAATGGAGGTGAATTTACAGGTCACAGAATAGAAGACTACTTAAGACAAAATGGAATAGAACATCAGAAAACTGTTCCATACACACCTGAACAAAATGGAGTAGCAGAAAGGAAAAACAGAACTCTAACAGAAATGATGAGATGTATGCTGACAGATTCTAAACTACCAGAGAAATATTGGGGTGAGGCAGCAATGACAGCTACATATCTACAGAACTGACTTTTTTCCAGAAAACTGAAGAAAACTCCATATGAACTGTGGCAGGATATGAAACCAAGTGTCAATCATTTAAAAGTTTTAGGATGTAAAGTTTTTATATTCATTCCAACAGAAAAACGTTCCAAAATTCAAAACCGATCCATGAAAGGAATATTTGTTGGATATAGTGAAAACTGCAAAGGATATAGAATCTTAGATCCCAAAACAGACAGAGTTACAGTGAGTAACAGTGTGACATTCATTGAAGATTTAGATGAAGACATCATGATTTCAGTTGAAACAAAAAATGAGAAAAACAATAGTGACATAACTGAAGAAATATCTGATGAGAAAGAAGTAGAAATTAATGAAGAACAAAATACTGAAAGTGAAGAATCACAACTACAAACAGACACAGAACCAAGACGTTCAATAAGAGAGAACAAAGGAAAACCACCAAAACGCCTCTCATACAAGGCAAGTACAAGTAAAATGTATGAATCTATCTCTTGGGAAGACATAGCTCGACTTCCAGAAGAAGAAGACTATGATGAAACATTTGCTCCAGTTGTCAAACACACTACAATAAGAACTTTACTTACAGTTGCAGCAATGGAAAAGATGGAACTAAGACATCTGGATGTAAAGACAGCTTTTTTGAATGGAGATTTAACAGAAGACATTTACATGGAACAACCTCCAGGATTCAAAGATGAAAGAAATCCAAAGTTTGTAAACTACAGAAAAGCATATATGGTTTAAAACAAGCAGCTAAAGCATGGAATGACAAAATCATGGAAGTACTAACAAAGGAAAATTTCAAAGAAGCAAAGCTGATCCATGCTTGTACACAAAAAGGCTGAGTAATAGATGGATTTATGTACTCATATATGTAGACGACATTTTGATTTGTTTTAAACAAGAAAGGGATAAAGAAAATATTCTAAAAACCCTGAAACAAAATTTTGAAATCAAAGACTTGGGAAATGTAAAACAGTACCTCGGAAAACAGATAGAAAGAGAAGAAGACGGAAGTTTCCTACTGAATCAGAATCACATGATTCAAGACATAGCAGAAAAATTTGGACTAAAGGATGCAAAAACAGTAAAGTCTCCAATGGAAACTAGTTATCTCAAAGAGATGAACAGTGAAAAAAATATGCTACCAAACAATGAAGAATACAGAACAGCAATAGGAAAACTACTGTATCTAGCGACCGTTACAAGACCAGACATCGCAGCAGCAGTAGGAATCCTGAGTAGAAAGGCATCAAAACCAAATAAAGCTGATTGGAATGCCGTGAAGAGAGTAATACGTTATTTGAAAGGAACTAGCAATGTTAAGCTGAAATTACCCACAGGTGATAATTGCATTTTAACAGGATATGTTGATGCAGATTGGGCTGGAGATCCAACTGAAAGAAGATCTACCAGTGGACATATTTTTTTCCTCTCAGGTGGACCAATAAGTTGGACAAGTAGGAAACAGTCAATTGTGACACTATCTTTAACAGAAGCAGAATATGTTGCAGCAGCACATGCGAGTCTAGAAGTACTGTGGTTAAGACAATTGTTAACAGACCTAGGACAACCACAGTTGGAACCAACAAAACTAAAAGAGGACAATCAAGGATGTCTTGTTCTTGCTCAGATGGAAAGAGTCAATCCAAGAACCAAGCATATTGATGTGAAATATCATTTCTTGAGAGATCATCAGGATCAAGGAGTCTTGAAGTTGGAGTATTGCCCTACTGAAGAAATGACAGCAGATATTTTCACGAAGGTGTTGAATGCTGATAAACATCAGAGACTAATAAAAAAGTTGGGTTTGATTGAATAAGTCCTTACTGTTGAGAAAGGGTGTTGGCTTATGCAACATATTAGGACTTATTATAAGTAAAAGGAGGACTTTATGCTGACCTGACAGTAGATGGCGATGTTGTGTAACGTTTCCTTCTGAAATGTATTGTATAAGAAATAGTCTCACTTGTAGTTTCACTTTCGTTTTGTTCCTGTTTCCTGATGCAATGCTAAAATGACTGTGCATTATTCTTTTACCTCATGTTGTCAGAAGTAAAAGCTTGTTATCCCATGCAGCCTGCTCTGTGAAGTTTTCTACTGCAAAGGTGTGGATTCAGAAGCTGTGCAACAGTAAAACAAAGTTGTTCTTGCACTTTCTGCCTTTTGGAATACAGAGTCGTGAGTGTAGGATACCAAGGTGCACACCTGTACTATTAGGCTATGTGCACACACTGAGCATTTGCTTGCAGAAATTTCTGCAAGGTTTCTGCATCTCTTGGCAGGAAAAATGCTGTGGAAAAAACGCATGTTTTTGTCGCGTTTATTGTGCATTTTTGCCGCTTTTTTGAATGCATTTTTGCATGCGTTTCTGTACAGCAATGAATGCTTTTTTGAGCTAAATAAAGATATTAAAAGTTTTGTGATGTAATTTCTTGGTTCAACACCACCTTTTTCATGTTGACACAATAGTAGGGTTTGGTGTCAGCAGCTATCTTTGACAACTAGCTCTAGGCTTAGTTCTGAAAAGGTGTCAGCCCGAGACTCTCATTAGTAAGCCGATAAGTACACACAATCACACAAACACTGACATTGTCACCAGCCTATGTAGGAGCGTTAATAGAATGAACGCACATAGGCTGTAACCAGACAGCAACTGTTAATTTTAAAGAAAAAAATGAAATAAAAATTGCGTGGGCTCCCGCATAATTTTAATAACCAGCAGAGGGAAAGCTGATGGCTGAGGGCTGATGTTAATATTCTGGAAGGAGCCAAAAGTCATAAGGGTTCCCAGGCTATTAATATCAGCTCACAGCTGTTTGCTTAGAGTTTACTGGCTAGTTTACAGGGGGACCCCAGAAAAAATTTACATAGGGTCCCCCTATAAAATCTAACCAGCAAAGACTAGGTAGACAGCTGCGGGCTGATATTAATAGCCTAGAAAGGGGTTATGGATATTGGCCCCTCCCAGACTAAAAATATCAGCTCTCAGCCACCCCAGGAAAGGTGCATCTCTGAGATGCATCAAATCTGGTGCTTAGCCTCGCTCTTCCCACTTGCCCTGTAGTGTTAGCAAGTGGGGTTCATATTTGTGGGGTTGATCTCACCTTTGTGTTGTCAGGTGACATCAAGCCCGCAGGTTAGTAATGGAGACGCGTCTAGAAGGTAAGAGGTAAACGCTCCCACAGTGTATCACTGAGCTGCTGTGAGAGTTCACCGGAGTTCATCAGCTCCAGTGATCTCCCTTACGGCACCACTGCTGCATGTGAAAGTTCACATGCAGTGGTGCCGTAAGTGAGAGCACCAGAGCTGAACAGCTGATGAACTGCAGTGAACTCTCACAGAAGCTCAGTGATGCACTTACCTCATGTCAATTACCTCATGTCAGTGTATTGCCGGTGGCCGTGTAGAGCGGTAACATCTTCCAATGTGACCGTTCTACAAGTGAGATCGCTGTGGGACACTCAGGATTATCTGGACTACGGTGGACAGGTGAGCATATGTAGGTTTTTAAATTTTATTTGAATATGTATGTAATCTTACTTTTTTTTTTAACTGTGAGCACAGGCGTCGTCAGATAAGACTACGTCTCCCATCAGCGGCACCTGCTGTCACTGTTATCAGTGACAGCAGATGTAGCCCAATGGGAGCAGTAGTCTCATCGGCCCACGCCTGCGAGTTACAGTCACAGCTGCAAGGTCACGCTGACATCTGCCAGCATGATCCCGCAGTGCTCTCACCGACATTCTGCGGTAGCGTTAACGCTGGTCGCAGTCACAGCTTCGGGGTCACGTTGACATCTGACAGCATGATCCCGCAGCACTCTGACCAGCGGTCTTACCGATGGTTGCATTACCGCCAATAAGAACCACCGCGCCAGTGTTTCCCATGCTGTCTCACAGATGTCAGCGTGGGAAACACCATAGGGAGCTGGTAAAACGCAAAACAAAAACTCAGCAAATCTGCAAACATTTTTATCCCTGCGTTTTTGCTGCAGATTTGACTGACTCAATTCAAGTCAATAGGTGCAGAAACGCAAAAAGAATTGACATGCTGCAGAAAAAAACTTACTGCAAATATGCATGGAAATTTACTGATCATGTGCACAACACTTCAGGATTGTCATCGAATAAACTTGCATAAGGTTTCCATAGCATTTTTGGCCCATTTTTGTGCGGAAAAAAACATTGCGAAAACGCACTATGTGCACATAGCCTTAATATTCTAAAGGGTATGCCACACTGAACAATATCGCTAACGGGATCGCTAAAAAACGTCACTATTTAGCGATCCCGTTAGCGATGTTGTTCAGTGCGGCAGCTGCCAGCGATGAGCTTCCTGCTGTGATCTCGCTCGTCGCTGGAATCGTTCCGGACCCTATTTTCTCGTCGGCGCTCCCGCTGGGTAAGTATATATCGCTAGTGTGGCACCTTTTCTTAGCGATTTAGCGGTACTTTTGTACCGCTAAAGTCGTTAAGAAGATCGCTAACGGCGATAGCGTCGTTAACTATATCGCTAAATGTGGCCGCACTTAGCGATATAGAAACAATCCCGCTAGCGATCGCATTAGTATGCGTCGTTATTGTGATCGCTAGCGGGATTGTTTAGTGTGGCAGTACCTTAAGACAGATTACTGCCAGTGTAACAAGACAGCAAACATTTTAATCTTACATTGATTACCTATCTTGAACAAAAAAAACCCTGACATTTCATTCCTTCCTATTTTACATTTTACCTTCTTTCATTCCTTCCTACCTTCCTTTTTTTCCTTTTTAAGGCAGAAACAATTTTCAATTATCAAAAATATTATTTGTATGGCAAAATAAAGTTAGACACAAGAGTTCAAGCAAATTTTAAATTTAGGTCATAGACTAGATATAATATTTTTAAGACAATTTAATGGAATTTAGTGAAATAATAACTAAGTGAAAAAGTAACTAAGTTTAGCAGACTAGTTATATAAAGCATTGATCAAGGTAAAGTATATTGGAAACACATGGAAAGGACAAAAAAATGTCAATCAGTATATATTCCTTTTCATAGAAAAAGTTCAGCAGAGTTGTCCCTTCTATTAATTATCCCTTTAGATTTATGGCAACATGTGTTTAGGCTTACCTAAGTAAACTGTTAACTGAATGAGGTATGAAAGGCATGGCTTTGAGATAATATACAGGGAATATACCGTGCATTTTAGAAAAGTATTACTGATTCTCTACAGTAGGTATCAACTCATATTTATGTTTCCAGATATCTGGATTACTGAACAGTGGCGGTAAACTAAACAGATGTAAAGCAATGAAGAAACTTGGTTAAAGTCCAAAACTGTTAAAAGTAATGGTAAGACCACTTTGACCTCAGTCTGACCTCAATCAACAATGTGTTTTAGTAAATTACAGCATAAACCACTGTCAAAGCTTTTCCTTTTTTGCACTGATGAGAGGCAAACACCTCGAAATACATGTCTGCAAACGGAGTTTATGGTTTGGCTTCTTATTCTAAGTAATGTGGCAAAACCCTTTAGCGGGTCAGTAAGGACTTTTAGAATTTCTACCTCCAACTGTTGGCTCTAGAGTTCTTGTCCAATTCCTCTACAAAGAGCATGTTAAATTTAATAATACTCACAGGTCCGAGCTTCAGATCTTGCAAGATGTCATCAAAGTACTGAAACTCTGAGATCTCCAGCTCCACGAGCTCGATCCTTCAGTTCTAGTATCCGTCCCATCACTCCATCTAGAACCAGTCTGATCAGCCTTCTTTTTTGTGGATGTGTGATCTGATCATATGCCATTTCCAAATTACGAAAGATCTGTAGGTATCGAATATATAGAGTTCCAAGTTGTTGAGCAACTGCCATGCGATCTTTCTCTGGTTTGGGTGGCACATCTGGCATCTCCTGCAGGAGCAGATGTGTCAGATCTTGTTGGGCTTCTACCCACATTTTGTTGTAGAATCTATGAAAAAATGATGTGTTATATGAATAAGATTATTCAATGATACACAGAACAGCTAAGAATAGCTATAACTCTGAAATACATAAGTTTTCTGCAAGATTAGGATATGAGATTATAAATGAATTCTTTTTATCTTAGTATTAACTGAATTGGTTCAGAGATGTAGCTACAGGGCCTGGAAGGGTTTGTGCTGGGTACTGAGAGCACTAGCAAGCAACTCTGTTTTGGTAAGGGCTAGGATAATGGATTTCTTTGCCCTTGGTGAAGGAATGCCTAGCTAATACTTTTGCTAAGATTGTCCAAGATTTTTAAAAAGATGCTACAAACAGGGAACGGAATAAAAAAGACATTATGTATCTGGCAAAGCCCCTACCAACTAGTGGCGCCGTTCTGATGACCCTGTGTGTTTTTGTAAAATGTTTTCCAAGAGGGTGCGTCAAGATAAGGGGATAAGACAAACGGATAGTCAGAGGCCAAGTCTGGGGTCAGATACCTAAGCTCAGAGAGCATCAAGAGCAGAAGGGATAACACACACACACACGCACACACACGAATAGTCATGAAAAATTCTAGGTCTGACAACTAGCTCAGGGAATCATACACACATCAAAGCACACACCAAACAAAGCAAAGCTACATCTGATAGTCGTCTGCTAATAGCTAGTCAGTTAAATAGATAGCAAATAATTAAGGACAGGATGCACCTGTAGGAACGCCAGCAGGCTAGGCCAGATTGAGCAGCAGAATTGATGACTGGGCTGCCATTTACAATACTGACAATCCAGCACACTCCAGATCCCATAGGGCGGCTGAGCTGTCACTCACAGCATCCCTAGGCCATAGTGAATGAGGAAACTGTGACACTTTTTAGACTTGCCATGATGTTTGTATATGTCAGGCTTTCACAACACATGGCCCACGGCCTGTATGCGGCCATGCCAAAGGATTTGTTGCAGCCTGCAGAGCTGACCGGGAGAACCAGTTCTCTTCTTTCTGTATTTAAATATATTTGCGTCTTTCAGGGCTGACATGACATTACAATTGATCACTGTATTAAGCTTGGTGATATATACATGTACTGATGGTGGTTCTGGTGCTGCGTTCATGTACTGACAGTTTTTCTGGTGCTGCATTCATGTCCTAATGGTGACTCTGGTGCTGCATTCATGCAATGATGGTGTTTCTGGCACTGCATTCATGCACTGATTTTGATTCTGGCATTGCATTCATGTACTGACGGTGGTCCTGGTTCTGCATTCATGGACTGATGGTGGCTCTGGCACTGCATTCATGTATTGATGGTGGTCCTGGAGCTGCACTCATGTACTGATGCTGGTTCTGATCTTGTCCACATGTAGCAATCCATAACGTGCTCCATGGATATATTAAAACGTAAAAATCCTCAAAACTTAGAGATTATGAGGTGGATTTGGCGATGTTTCTGTTCCAAATACTCAGTTTAAATTAGCATGTTTTTACACTGATCATTTTGGAGCAGAAACTGATCTGAAACCCTCCAAATCCTCCTCAAAACATGGTTCTGGTGATGTGTTCATGTAAGTACCCCTTTGTAAAAATTTGTGGCCCTTGAGATTGGTTGAGTATGGCAATGTGGCCCTTAGACCAAAAAAGGTTGTGCACCCCTGGTATAGGTCATAGTGCAAGAAGGAGAAGGTGAGCTGTGACCATGACCTAGCATGAATGATGGATCCTGAGCTATCTATTGTGTATGAAGGTGGTATCAGGCATTGTTATCTTGGCCGTAGTGATAATGAGATAACCAAAGGAAAGTACAGTAATCTGTACAAAACAGGAGTATGTATGAGCCTACTATGACCAGAGTGAAAAGTGTAAAGATTTTTAAATATCGATCAAGATATAAAAATATATAAAACTGAAACAAAAAAAAATAATATGAAAACTTGCATAACATAACAGGTTGTTTTCTGATAGCATAATCCTTGTGTCTTCAAAATCACTATAAATGCCATGCCAAGGACTATTAAATGAATCAGATAGATTAAACACCTGCTTCAGATCTAGGAAGCTTACATGTTCTGTAATGTTTAAGCACCAATTTAAATGGTTAAAAATTGGCATAAAAGCCCATGCAACCTGGTATTTTGATTTTTTTTCACTTTTGAGCCACAAAAGGGTAAACAGTAATCTGTACGGGGTAGGCACCTACTTATCACAATGCATCCACTTATCCCAGATGGATGAATGTAGTATTCTGTTCCTCAAGACTGGGTATTGAGAACAATAAAGTAATATTATGGCATTGTGCTATTGAGTTCACTTGGTGAACATGGCAGCTGCAAATCTCAGATCTCAATAGAAGGGGTGGATAGAAGGGTTAGAGGTGCCAGGCGTCCTGTGCTGAGGTGGGGCTAAAAATGCATATATGTAATGGGTTCTGGTGTCACCATGGTGCCCGCTTTGTTCAAAGATAATACTGAGGTTGGCACAAGTTCAGCTGAGAAGGTCTTTGGGCAGCTTTAATGTGCAGTCTGCTTACTCTGCCAAATTCCTACTGTATTAGTGCTGTGAGATTGAGACTCACGTCCGTTTCACCTTAACACACCCTGGCAGACGCGGGCCCTCCATCAGGTTCTGGGTAAATCTCAGCCATGATGGCAAGGGAAAGCACACAGGTCACTGCTTCAAGGTTTACGCAAGAGTTTAGTATTATGAGCGTCACTGCTCTTCCCTTTAATATATAGCAATTAATATAACAATTATACATTTTAAGTTTAAAGACAATGCAAAGTCCACCCACCATTTTCAAACAGATTTTTTTTTATGGATATAAGGATAAGATCAAACAAAATAATTAAATGCACAATAGATATGTGATCAGGCTGCAAGGCAGGCGCCACCGGCCTGCAGAAGTTTTTTTTTTCCAAGCTATATATAATATTCATTATGTAAACTAGGGGGCAGGTTACAGAGGGAGCAGTGACCTGTCAAAAGCCATACTGGTGAATACCTAATCAGAGCACCATATGAAGACCCCCACAGGTCCGCCCTGGAGAACGAGCATATCATTAACGCAAAACTGAAACTGAAGCGCAAAACTGAAAATAAAGATTAAACAACAACCACAAGGCGGATTTCATCAGCCAAGGTATCATTTAAATCAGTATAGTGTCTGTAGGTTATTATGCACAATCCAGCTGACAGGTTCACTTTAAAACACCACTCTATTGTTTTTTTTTAATTTCAGCACTGTAGTGGTGCCACTAATCTAAGTTCCCTGAACCTAGTTTTATACTTGCAAAGTTGCCCACAGTGGTAGTCGTTGGCGAGTGTCTTGTGTCCGACACCCCGGCACGCTGCAGAAAACAAGGAGCTATTTTGAGTGTGTGTGTGTTGCTGTTGTGGCTGTGGACACCTCCTGCCCCCTCTGGTATACCAGTTTCCCGTGACACCACAAACGGGAGACCACAACGATGTATTAAAAACAAGTTTCACTTTACTGTTCGTTTCATTGATCCACAAAGCACAGCAGGAGACACAGACATCTTTCTTTAGGTTGCAATACCGAGACATCCCTTCAAACATTTTTCAACGGCACAAGTGCTGAACTTCTCGCCAGAGGAGTTAGGGGCTTTCAAGCTTCCTAGACAGCTATACCCCTTGAGCTGCTTCCTACTTTCTCTAGCTTCAGCCACTTTCAGGAGCCGCGTAAACAAAGCGCCTGTGGCTAACTTCTTCACAGTATGTGCCCCCAGCCTTGCTGACTAGTCTCTGCTTAGACCCACAGCTCTGAAGCCTGGGCTGACACTTAGTGTTCCCGGAGTTCAATAGGATGTCTCACAAGTTGCTGAACCAGAGTGCCCTTCCCCAACTTGCCTTCTAAAGGTACTGCCACACTAAACGCTCCCGCTAACGATCATGATAACGACGCATACTAATGCGATCGTTTTTGTGATCGTTTTGATGTCGCTAGTAGCTGCCAAACTTAACGATCTCGTTAACGACGCATAAGCGGTTAGCGATCTCGTTGACGACTTTTGCGGTCATTGTGATGTAAAAAACAGCGCACATCGTTAACAAAAGGTGCCAGACACAGAGATATAGCGCTCACCAGCGGGACGCCAACGATAAAAATACGGTCCAGAACGCTAGTGAACGATCAGCAAGATCACAGCAGGGCACGTTGTTGCTACATGCCACACACAACAACGTCACTAACGAGATCGCTAAATAGTGACGTTTTTTAGCGATCTCGTTAGCGTTCTTGTTTAGTGTGGCATACCCTTAAGAGTATTCACAGTCACCGAAATTAACAATTGTTATCACAAGGAAACATATCAGGAACAAAACATTATTCACATTCTATATCCCAGCAGCATTGATGTCTTCAGGGGGAACATGACAGCTGGTCTATCTCCTTACATTCTTACCAGCCGCTGTCTTCATCTGTTCCCAGCACCACTTCCGTTGCACGCCACCATCTTGTGAACCCAAATTCTGAGTGATCGGAAGTCAGAGGAAATGGTCACAAGCTCTCAATGTAAGTCTCTAAGAGATTTGTTCTGGCTTCATTCTGGCTATCATAGACTTACATTAAGTTGTGACTTCCAGATTGCCCAGAAAACACATGAGCAATCCGGGAGGTCAAAAACTACTGGAGAAAAAAACTGAGCGGCACTGATAACAGATGAAGACAGCGGCAGGTGAGTATAATACTAGGGGCAGAAACCTTAGATTAGTAGCACCACTCCAGCACTGAAATAAAAAAAACACTGCAATAGTGCTTTAGTTATCCAATAAATATTTGAAGAATTAGAAGAGTCATCCTATACTCCTTATTGGAAATTACATTTTCTAAGCTTAGAGGTCACTGGAAGAATGTTTTCAAATGGCAGTGCCTCTTACAGCAGGATTATGTGCCTACCACACTACAACAACTCTTCAGAACCGATGTGAGAGAAAAAATATAAAGTTCAAGATGTTGACTTGTCCTCCAAATTCCCAAGATCTCAATCCAATGAAGCATTTTATTATGTACTGAAAAAGAGGCCCCATCCTAAAGGATCTGCTGGTAAATCCTCAGCACCAGATATCACAGGGCACCCTCAGAGGACTTTTGGAATCCATTCCTTAAGGGTCAGAGCTGCTTTAGTGGCATAAGGACTTTAGTAATATTAGGTGGTTTTAGTGCTATGGGTGATTGGTGTGTAATATAAATATGTATTACTATAAGGTTCATTCGGCAGAAAGCATTAAAAAACAAACAAACTGTATAGCGGTACGAACTTGAGTTCAACTTGTAAGGGGGTGGACAAGGGAGAAGACGAGTACAGTTGATGCATAACTGAGTAATTGCAAGCGAACACCGCCATCTGCTGGTCAAAGCCAAAAGGGAAAATAAAAAAAAGAATTATAGCAAGAGGAACCCCAAGAGTTGAAGTGCATGTACCTGTGTCGCAGTTACTAATTATACAAAGCCTGACCAGGCCGAGAAGGGTGGAGTTGGTGCCATAATCTGTACCAGGACATGTCATGTAGCTGTGAAGTGGGCTTGCAGCCACCATTGCCACAGAAAGATCCAAGAGCGGTCAGATGCCGGAGAAAATCTGAGCTGTGAAGAAGATCTGTGCCCCAAGCCAGTAGAAGTCCATGATCAGCGCCAGTAGAAGACTGTAAGCAGCACCAGTAGAAGACCGTAAGCAACATCAGTAGAAGAATGTGACCAGATCCGAACCAGGTTCGGGAGACAATCCGGCTGTAGCAGAGTACCATTCCTGGGGGCTCCTATTTACAGCTTAGACGTATGGTACAGGGTGTGGGCTGGGGCCTTGCTTCAGGGAATGGAGACGACCAGTGTGACGAGCACGCTATATATCCAGTGACTCGCATATCTAGGGCTTGCGGCCTGGCGGGAAATACCAGTGACCCCCAGTAGGGCCAGTGAACAATCAGAGGAGCTTACAGAGACTGCGAAGGAATGGGTCATGTACTGAGAGTGGCAACAGTTAAGCTGAGACATAAAGGCTAATCATTAATCTTCAGCTGTCGCTTCACTGCTAGAGAATAAGGACAATGGACATAAATAGGATGTAGGATATAGTATTACGTTGTATCACTGTGTTCTGATAGTATCATGACATACTTTATTGACCCACAATATAAATATATTTATGTGTAGTATTGGTTAAGCACCACTGTCTTCTCACCGTCTGCGTTATTGCATCCAAGTAACCTGTTTACAAATTAATGAACAATCTATTGTTTGGTGACTTATAGGAACACATAAAGTATATTGTTGTAGGAGTTTCAGTGATATTAACTACTATTAGTTCACCAGGAAGACCAATAAGGACACTGATTCCCAGAAAAACTGAATGACTAAGTACTGTATCTGCTCAGCCCAAATAGTTGCAGCATTTACTGTTTTTGTAGGATAAAATACAGAACGTTTTCCATTTCTTTTCTCGTTGTTCATTGAATCGCGTCATTTAAAATCTTATCCAGACACTTCCCATTGTTTTTGTAAATTTTCATAGTATGCAACAACTAATTACTTTTTACCCATTACTGCTTGCAATGATGTTGCAGCAGCTGGACACAGTCATAGTTAACTTTTTATGAGCATAACTAAGCATTAGCAGACTGTATGATTTTTTTTTCCATCTCTGATTTCTAACAGGAAAAAAAAAGATAAAGGCACAGAGAAAAAACTGGCTTGCAAAGAAGTAACAAAAAACACAGGGTGAGGAGTAAAAGCCTCAGATGTGGAATTTCCAGCCAGGCAGAGAATGTACAGTACAACACATCCTGCTAATTCTTTTATGAATGCACCTGCTTTTATAAAGCCTTGTGAAGTGCACAGTGATCTACACTATTCTGCCACTCCAGACCGCCATTGATCTGGTTATGGGGTGACAATCTAACCACTGATTGTTTCCATTAAAGAACATGCGCGGTTTCTATAGAAAGCAATGTCTGAAAATGTTATAATGCTAAATCTCTGTGAGTGAACACACCCGAAAGGTCAAACACTTGAACAATTTGTCAATTTGACAACAGAGAAGCGAAGCCAAAGTGGACATGATCAAGCAGTTTAATTCCTTCAGCAAAGTAGCCCAGTAGATTACAACACAGCAAGTAAAGGACTCAGTGAAGTCTTGGTGCAGTTTTTGCATCTGGCTTATGCAGTTCCTGATTCATCAAGACTGGCATTTTGTACACCCTACTTGATGAACAATGCGCTGTAAATAAGATTCCCCAAATTCATTAGGAGACATGTCTTTTCATTGCTGTGTGCCAGAGACAGAAATGTATGCCAGTCTGGGACTGGAGTATATTTCTATCTAAAGTTATGCCACTTTTGTGGCATAACATTTTATGAAATTATCAGACGGGCTGGGCCATGCCCCATCCTGCCGGAGCTCTGACCTTATCGCGAGTGGTTGTGGATCCAATCACCAACATCTTACAACAAGATTCTTTCAGCTATGACTCTTCTCTGTAGATTTCTTTGTCTCCTCTCTTTAGCAGCAGAGCCTTTTTTCTCTGGAAACATGTCCTTCTCTCAATGTAAAAACTCAGACTCCCACCTACCCATTAACCCAGAATATGCCCACCATTCCTATTCTCTAATATAAAGTGACCTTATTACTAGGACCTGCCAAAGTCTGCCAAAACACAATGGCTCAAAGCCCAAATTTAATAAAACTGGCACGTCATTTGCTAATCTTAAAGGAAAAGATTGCTGAAGTAATTTCCACCAAATTTTATTATAAGGCGCCTACCCTTTCATGAATCTGGACCACTTAGGATTTGTCATGGTCTGCTGAGTTTCTGGAATTAGGTGGTTTTAGGGTTAACTTTGATGGCCTAACTCTGGGATTCTGAGAGGCTTCTTATAGCCTCATTGTGGGGCCATTCCCTGTCGCTTATACTCTGACCCTTGGCTGAGTGTGTTTGACCCTGTTGTGCCTGTGCCAGTGCTTTGTGCCTGTGCTACGTTACGTCTGTCTGGTTCTGCTTTGGCTGTGTCCCTGTTACAAGTTTTGCCTGCCCCTTTTGTACTGTGCTTCCCTCTCTGTGTATGACTCCTTGGCTATGCCCTGACTACTCTCTGCCTGCTTTTGTACTGCGCTACTCTCTCTGTGTATGACCCTTTGGCTACGTCCTGACTACCCTCTGCCTGCTTCTCTTGTACTGCCTGCCCTCTCTGTGTATGACCCCTTGGCTACGTCCTGACTATCCATTCTGTCTATGCCCCTTGGTAACTTTGTAATGTAGCTACCCTTCTAGGAGTTTTCCTTCAGCTCCTGGCTCTCGGAGCTTAGGCCACAACCCCAGCAGTCAGGTGCTTCAGGTCCTGTTTGCCTGAAGCACACATCTTCACTGCTGCTGCCCAGCTCCACAGATATTTTTGGGCACGGTGTGCTTTACTCAGGACACGCGCACTGGCTCAGTGAGCAAGTGCAGTGCAGTGTTCCTGATAGGATTGCCTCAAAGTCACAAAATTAAATCTAAGATAACTTTGAGATTTGTGCATTTCTTGGATTTTGCCTTAATGCATTTGTCTTAAACCTAGCGACCCATTCGGTAGTGACCACACTAAGTTTTCCATGTAATTTCTTCTTTTGGTGACACTAGTATATTATACACCAAGAATTGACGCAAATACATTAATAAATGTTGGGCAATGTCTGCCTTTTACAGAGCTTTTTGGAAATGGCCTTTATATACAATGTTGCCCTGTAAGTGTCCCATGTAGAGCGTACGGGCACCTATTTTCCAGTAGGAACTGACATGACATAGGTAATTATCAGCCTTTTATAAGGTTCTCTCTCCTGCTGGATAAAACACATAGCTGTGTGATCAGTGAGATCACTGCAGACACTACCTACTGTATATCCCAAGGAAAAGGACAAAATAACAGAATTCAGATAAGAATAATACTTTTGTATATTTGAAGGTTGCTTATCAGGGACGGACAGACCATTGGTGCAACCTGGGCAGCTGCAAAGGGGCTTAACAGGTAAGGGGGCCTAGTACCACAGCAGGGGGAATTGGGCGTTATGATGACTGCTCAGGGCTCATATATTGTTCTCGCACTGGGGACCTCATTTGCCTGCTTCCGCTTCTGTTTCCTACAAACATCTAAACACAAGCAATGACGGCGCAGTGAGCACTGAAGCCTAGTGCAATCTTAAAGCGGTAGTCCGTGACTTTAACATAGATGGCCTATCCTTAGGATAGGTCATCAATGTCTGATCGGTGGGGGTTTGACACCCAGCACCACCATTGATCAACTGTTTCCGGTGTGGGCAGCAGATGGAACATCTCAGTTGTGGCTGCTGCACAGCACAGCTCTGTCAATGGAATAATGACCGGGGCACTTACCATTCAGCCCCTATTGATTTGAATACCTGGCTGCGGACATTCTTCTGTCGATGGAGTTGTGCTGTGCAGTTCTGCAGCTGAGCAGTTCTTGCTGCCACCGACACCGGGAACAGCTGATCAGTAGGGGTCCTAAGGATAGGCCATAGATGTCAAACCCTATTAATACACAAAAAATAGCAAACAAGAAAAAAATAGTTGCACAATACGGTATCTGAAAATATAATATGATCACAGCTCTGCAATTAGCAATGTAATCACCATTAGATTTTTTATGTCTACACCCTGCGTTCTCCTTCGTGGCTCCCCCTTGTCTCTTACCCTCTCCAATATTGTTCTCTACTAAAGAATCCTATAAAAGTATTTGTCTGCCTATATAATAAAAAAAGAGTGCAAGAGAAACGTGAGGTCAGAAATGTAACTGCAGAGCTTTAAAATGTGTTGTGTGTATGAGTTACCCGATGTGGGAAAAGATTAGTATAGAAAGTGAAGAGTAATTGTGATTCTGTTATATCTACTGACTGCTATGCAATTATAATATTAAGCCCAGAAGATGTCCATTATCATTGAATGCATCAGCATTTAAAACATTGAAATGAGCCACAATGGAAGCAATGTGTATGTGAGCAGTGTGAATGTATATAGATCATATGTGCTCATCGTTGGCCCCTCCAGCAATAAAGGAATAATCAGCACCTCTGCATCACTGCCTGTTATAACCCACAAAAAGGAGCTGTTTAACAGTGAGTGCCCTAACGATCCATAATTTATCCAGGTTAGACATAATACAAGGCTTATATCCAGGAAGATTAGTCATAAATGCTTAATCTACTGATTCTTGCCTATTAAACAAATCTGGCGTATCGAGGAATGGCTGTGATATAATGAGGCAGAACGCTCCTGATCGCTACACACATTTCACCTTTAAAAATAACTCTGGCAAATCTCTCTCGGTCTTCGCTGAATTAATGGGTGCAGCATGCGTCCCGTGTTCAAATCTCCTCATTCTCGTGAAAGATGGGATAAGAGGCGAGTCTTACGGAGACATCACCAGCGTGAAGGGCAATGAACTTATTAAAAGCCCCATTGAGGAGCCTGGCTGCAGCACATTAGATCCTCAAATGCCCAGAGAGTCTACTGGACGCTCTTGGTCTCCGGAACATAATGTTTTTAGATGGTCTGATAAAGTGGATCAGATGGTACGAGAAGTGCGAGTTTGTCAGTGTGACTCTATAAATCACACCTGCAACGCACACTAGTCTGGGAAATCTGTGCTCTCGGAGTGAATGCGCTCACCATTTGCAGTCATGTGAAAGACAAAGCATTATAAATTATATGCTATTTTATTTCTTGACATGGATGTAACCAACCTTTTAAACTGATGACTTGGATTTGATGCAGACTATTCGAAATGACATTTTAGCAACTTAACTCCCACGGCAAAGTCCGCGGCCTGAAATTCTTACTACTCCTATGGCAAGCAGGATTCCAGTAGAAATAGTTAGAAAATTGCCTATCCTGCATGATTAGTAAAGGAGAGAGGAGTGTGGTGGATCCCGGGCACTTCTGCTGTCAAAGGTTAATCCAGGCAGTAAGTAAAAAAAATTCCAATTTACTGAAATGCATTTTAGAGTAAGGCTGGGCTCCCACATGCGAGAAACACGGCCGAGTCTCGCATGTGAATTCCCAGCACTGGCGCCGGCACTCTGGAGCAGAGCGAGCGGCTGCATAGAAATACATGCAGCCACTCACGCCGCTCCCGAGTGCCGGCACCAGTGCTGGGAATTCACATGCGAGACTCGGCCGTGTTTCTCGCATGTGTGATCCCGGCCTAAAACTTACTCTTTACTCCTCAGGGAAGGAGTAGGTTCTTCTTCGAAATACATTTCACTAAATTTGAAGTTTTTCTTATACTTACCGCCTAGATTAACATTTGTCAGCAGCAGCGCCCAGGATCCACCACACTCCTCTCTTCTTTACTTGTTATGTCCTCTCTCCATTTGGTGTGAGTATAGTGGTCAGAGCAGCAGCCACGATTGGATTATACATCACTCTTCATGCAGTTGTGCCATGCACACAGTGTCAGACTCAGGTGCTAAGGGCCCACCAGTAATCGACTCCAGGGCCCCACTTTTCAGCTACATTCAAATGTGACACTATCCTCAATTAAAAAATTATATAACAATGAACTGGGTAAATGAATAAGATGCTGCCTTTGTCTGCACATAGTGATTCAAGTACATTGGGCCAAGTATTGCTCATATAAGAGGGTGGTGGCCCACTGGAGGATTCTCCTGTTCTCCTGTGGGCCAGTCAAGGCACTGCATGCACAACCTGATCAGGGAGTGACCAACCCTACAACTCGTCTTCACTTGTTGCCTACGGTGTTAAACAGAGTGCGCTTTTTGTTTTGTTTTTTATCTGTCCTGCATGATAAGAATTAGGGTGGCCTCACACAGGAGGTGATGGTTTTTGATACAATTTTTGACTTGTACTTGTATCTATGGCGGTAAAAGGTCTTTAAAAACTACACCCACTCCAAAGGATGCTGCATTTAAAAAATTGCCAAAGACTGTTGAAATACAATATGCCAAATCCTTGGTTCTTTTAGGAGAAAAGGGCCCCCAATTCATGAAAGTGTTTTCATGAGCATTCTTTTATGATAAGTCACAAAATTTTTGCAACTTCTGGCATTTTCACGCCAGTTTTGGCAGAGCTGTGGTGGGATGGGTGTGACTCAGGGACGAGAAACCACAGCTCATGTAATTCATGCCGTTGCAGACTGGAGTAACATTTGTGGCGAGGCACCTGGAGGCATCAGACGTGGCAGCTGGGGTGAAGAAATCCATCTTGTGGTTCTTGTGTAATCAGTGTTGGAAGTTTTCAGCTAATGATCTGCTCGTGCTCCGGGGCGGGACTGTACCCAGAGTCTGATCTTTCTGCTCAAAGCAGGAGAAACCAAGAAGAGACCTGCCCACAGGCCACTCCAAAGCACAAAGTCTGTCTCAATGATGAGGAACATGTTTGTGCTTCAAAAAAAATCAAAAGTTTAAGCTAACCCCCAATTGCTAAATTCAAAATAAAACAATTTAAAAAATATCAAAAATACAGATATTTGGTATTGGCGTGTTCAGAATTGCCTGATCTATCAATATATAAAAATACTATATTGGAGTATCTGAAGCTGAATAACCTCATGACACAGTATCAGCATGGGTTTACGAGGGACCGTTCTTGTCAGACTAATCTGATAAGCTTTTATGAGGGGGTAAGTTCAGGACTGGACCAAGGGAATGCAGTGGACGTGGTGTTCATGGACTTCTCAAAAGCTTTTGATACAGTGCCACACAAAAGGTTGATACATAAAATGAGAACAATGGGGATAGGGGAAAATATGTGTAAGTGGGTTAAGAACTGGCTCATGGATAGGAAACAAAGGGTGGTTATTAATGGAGCACACTCGGACTAGGTCACGGTTAGCAGTGGGGTACCACAGGGGTCAGTATTGGGGCCGCTTCTCTTTAACATATTTATTAATGACCTTGTAGGGGGCATACAGAGTAGTATTTCAATATTTGCAAATGACACTAAACTCTGCAGGGTAATAAATACAGAGGAGGATAATTTTATATTACAGGAGGATTTATGTAAACTAGAAGCTTGGGCTGATAAATGGCAAATGAGCTTTAATGGGGATAAATGTAAGGTCATGCACTTGGGTAGAACAAATAAGATGTATAATTATGTGCTTAATTGTAAAACACTGGGCAAAACTGTCACTGAAAAGACTTGGGTGTATGGGTGGACGACAAACTCACATTTAGTGGCCAATGTCAGGCAGCTGCTGCCAAGGCAAATAAAATAATGGGATGCATTAGACGAGGCATAGATGCTCATGAGGAGAACATAATTTTACCTCTATACAAGTCACTGGTGCGACCACACTTAGAATACTGTGTGCAGTGTGCAGTTCTGGTCTCCGGTGTATAAGAAAGACATAGCTGAACTGGAGCGGGTGCAGAGAAGAGCGACCAAGGTTATTAGAGAACTGGGGGGTCTGCAATACCAAGACAGGTTATTACACTTGGGGTTATTTAGTTTGGAAAAACGAAGGCTTAGGGGTGATCTTATTACAATGTATAAATATATGAGGGGACAGTACAAAGACCTTTCTAATGATCTTTTTACTCTTAGACCTGTGACGGGGACGAGGGGGAATCCTCTACGTCTGGAGGAAAGAAGGTTTAGCCATAATCACAGACGCAGATTCTTTACTGTAAGAGCAGTGAGACTATGGAACTCTCTGCCGTCTAATGTTGTAATGAGTGATTCCTTACTAAAATTTAAGAGGGGACTGGATGCCTTTCTTGAAAAGTATAATATTACAGGCTATATTCACTAGTTTCCTAGATACAGCGTTGATCCAGGGAGCTAGTCTGATTGCCGTATGTGGAGTCGGGAAGGAATTTTTTTCCCCAATGTGAAGCTTACTGTTTGCCACTTGGGGTTTTTTTTTGCCTTCCTCTGGATCAACATGTTAGGGCAGGTTAGGATAGGATATGGGTTGAACTAGATGGACTTAAAGTCTTCCTTCAACCTTAATAACTATGTAATTAATCAGATCAGTAAACAGCGTAATGAAAAAAAAATCTAAATGCCGGAATTACAGCTTTTTGGTCACTGCAACATTGCATTAAAATGCAATAACAGGAAATCAAAACATTGTATCTACACCAAAATGGTATCATCAAAAATGTCAGCTAGGCACACAAAAAATGAGCCTCACCCAACCCCAGATCATGAAAAATAGAGACTCTACGGGTCTCAGAATTTTTTTCACCACTTAAATAAAAAAGAGCCTATACATGTTTGTTATCCACAAACTGTTAATGACCTGGAGAATCATAATGGCAGGTCAGTTTTAGCATTTGGTGAACATGGTAAAAAAAATTGTGGAATTGCAGTTATTTTGCAATTTCACCGCACTTGGAAATTTTTCCTGTTTTTCAGTACATTATATGGTAAAACCAATGTTGTCGTTCAAAAGTACAACTCGTCCCACAAAAAACAAGCTCTGACATGGCTATATTGACAGAAAAATAAAAAAGCTATGGCACTGGGAAGAAGGGGAGGAAAAAATGGAAATGCAAAATCGAAAATGGGCTACGCCGTGAAGGGGTTAAAGGTTTTATTTTCCATTGAAGGAGCTATGTGAAGACTTGTTTTTGCGAGACGAGCTGACATTTTTGTTGATAACATTTTTGATATTTTATTGCATTCCTTGTTGGAGGTCAATAAACTGTAATGTTGGCGCTTCATTATTTTTCTCTGAATAGTGGTCACTGTGTGGGTTAATTAATTCTCAGAGATCAGACCTTAAAGTGAACCTGTCAGCAAGATTGTGCTCAGTAATCTACAGACAATGTCAGGTTGGCGCCGTTATACTGATTACAATGATACCTTGGTTGATTAAATCCATCTTGTGGTTGCTGTTTAATCTTTATTTTCAGTTTTGAGTTAACGATATGCTCGTGCTCTGGGGCGGCCTGTGGGGGTCTTCATGTGGTGCTCTGCTTAGGTATTCATCTGTATGGCTTCTGACAAGTCACTGATATTTTTCTTGTTATGCCATTTACCAATCGGATTAATTCTTTTTATACTTTGATAGATCGGGTGTTTCTGAAAGCAGCGATTCCAAATAAGTGTATTTTTGATATTTTTTAATTTATTGTCTTATTTTGAAAGGAACAAAAGTGGGGTGATTTGAACGGGGCGGCATTCATAGCAGATTTGCAATGAGAGCAACAGGGATCTCCTGCAGATCCCCGGTTGTCACGCCAACAAATTTGAGTAAAAGTAAAGATTGCCTCCAAAGGTGGACAACAACTTTAACACCTGATGCAGAAATAAAAGGTTTTCTTATTTATAAGTAATATATAAGTAATTTGCGTCAGTATTGTGGCAGTACAAAATCACAAACTTTGGGTTAAAGCACCAGAGATCATTAGCGGCCAACAAAGAGTTATCCTGCTGCTATTTTTCCACAATCTGCTCATACACCATGTTCTTGTACCTGGTTGTCAGTGGTATGAACAGGGTTGGGTCCCTGGAGCGATGTTTATAGTATCGCATCTCCTGTTTTTCGGTGATTTCTTCAGTGAGATGTAACAGTTGGTCATTGGTATATGTGGGGTCCATTTCTGGGGGTCTGAGGCCTACTTATTATAGTCCAGCCTAGAGTCCAGTTTCCAGGCGCCTGCACTATGTATACAGTGAGGACTGGTGATGTCACTTCCTGTGAGCAGCTAAGCTCAACCATTCAGACCAGGAGGAGTGACCACCAATATACAAGCTATTAAATAGAAAAAATGGTTGCCATAATGGAGGCTGAGATATACGCCCCATGGGCTCTGTACAAACCTATTTTGACATGCCCCAATACCAGTAATACATATTAGGACCATGTCACTTGAGGTCAGAAAATGCCCTGTTATAAATTACTGATGGTACAGTCTATGTATCAAAATGGCGGATTTGTAGCCTGCCTGTTTACAAGCTTAAAATGGCTGCTTTATTAGAAAATAATAATTATAATAGTAATGATATCCTTGTGGACAGACCGACTGACCAGACAAGAATCTGCAATAAGCTCTAACTAAATGTGCTATATATTTTATATTGTTTTATATGAAAAAAATCATGTTATAGTAGAATAAACAATTATGTGGCAGCTATGAAATAATACAAATGAAAACAAGGTGACAAAAAATATTGAAGTATGTATAGAATGAAAGACTAACATTTTATTCCCATAATTGATACACTTAAGCTCTTCCTCTGAACTCACACAAAACATCCAAAATTGACCCAAAATGGCAACTTTTAGGTAAAGCTTCAATAAATCTCACGGTTTTTGGCTCAGGACATGAACTTGTCATATCAAGATACAAATATGGCTGGCAGTACTTTGTAATTATTCTTATTTAAAGATATCCGTACACATGAGCAGAATCCAGCGATATTTACTGACCACAAGTCAGCATAATTTTGGAATCTAAAGTAAAGACATGCCAATAATAGGGCTTTTTTATGCTCATTAAAATTATCCTTTTTTTAAGAAATCCGTGTTCTTATTGGTCAGTAATCACTTGTCGAAATTATCTGCTAATGAGGTGCAAGTGCAGTGGGCTGGATGCTGTACTTCATCTTCTCCACCGGTCTGATTATTCCCAGGCCCCTCCACCCGCCTCTAGTGTTTGACTGACAGCTCACTGCTTTCTCAGGGACCTGCTTCCTCTGCCTGACATCTCCCGCAGGCGCCATCATTGCTTGGGATGGCGCATGCGCAATCATTTCTAAATGGTGTCAGTGAGCAGAGAACCCAGTCTGTGATTGCACTGCCCATGGCAATGACGGCCACAGCATGAGATTTCAGGCAGAGGATACGGGTCGGTGAAAATGCATTGACCCATCATTCACAGACAAGAGGCAGGTGGAGGGACCGATGCTAACAGGTCTTCTTTAAATGTATTTTGAGGCTTCCTAGCTGTCCCCCCCAGTGATAGACATGGGGGAAACCATGATGAGGCATGCTTCACTCCGATTGGTGAAAATAAAGATATATGCCCGACCTTTATGTAAAATTCAGTCTCTCTGTTCAGATTGTTGAGATATCATGAAGGGTCAACATTTATTACATTGACTGTATACAACCACAATGTTACATAGGATTTGATGATTGGCTGCACTCTGGTCTACTTTCAGGTTAACATGTCCTGCGGTTGACATATTTTACTGTGTTGGAGGGACTTGGGTTGTTAGGAGGGCACTAACTCTGGCACAAGGTTATAACAGTTTTGCCAGTCCTCCTAGTTTGTCCAAGTAACTCCACAATTAAAAATAAGAGGTAGAGCAATCACCAGCACCTCCCTGACAGCGTTGAATTGAGGTACCTTGCCTGGATCACTGTTTATGCGGCTGTATGACTGATAGGCTTTATGGGGACACTCTCCGCCATTATCTGGCGACTCACTGGGTGACACTGTTATTGTGGGTTGGCACAGCTTGTGGGACCTTATCTGGTAATGATAGAAGCAGACGGACACAACCTGGCACTGTTATTGGGGCAGGCTAGGAGTGCAGATAGTAGCCGAGATGTATGTAGAATTGACCTGATGCCGTTTCTCAAAAGTTGGAAATTATACTGTGTAAGTTGTGTGGTGAACACTTTTACGAAGGCGAGAGGGGTGAATTATCATAGAGCCACAATATGTGGCACTTCTATGAAAGTCCCAAGACTGGCAATATTATGAGATACAGGTTTCTGGCACTGTTATGGCCATTATTATTGTAATTATTATTATGTGGAACTACAAGAATTCTAAATGTTTCACGATTGGTGTAATTAGAAGCATGGAAGACTTAAATATTATTATTATTATTATTATACATTTATATAGCGCCATTTATTCCATGGCGCTTTACATATGAAAAGGGAAAAATATAGACAGGTACAATAAACATGTGCTAGACAAGGGACACACAAGTACAGAAGGAGAGAGGACCCTGCCAGCGAGGGCTCACAGTCTACAGGGATGGGTGAGGATACACTAGGAGAGGGTAGAGCTGGTCGTGCGATGGTTCAGTACACTGAGGATCATTGCAGGTTGTAGGCTTGTCGGAACAGGTGGGTCTTCAGGTTTTTCTTGAAAGTCTCTGTTGTTGGTGAAAGTCTGATGTTTTGCAGCAGGGAGTTCCAGAGTATGGGGGAAGCCCGGGAGAAGTCTTGTATGCGGTTGTGGGAAGAAGAGATGAGGGGGCAGTCGAGAAGGAGATCTTGAGAGGATCGAAGGCTGCGTGTAGGTAGGTAGCGGGAGACCATGTCACAGATGTATGGAGGAGAAAGGTTGTGGATGGCTTTGTATGTCATGGTTAAGGTTTTGAACTGGAGCCTCTGGGCAATAGGAAGCCAGTGAAGGGCCTGGCATAGTGGAGAGGCTGGGGAATAGCGGGGAGACAGGTGGATTAGTCGTGCAGCAGAGTGTAGGATGGACTGGAGTGGTGCCAGAGTGCTAGAGGGGAGGCCAGACAGTAGGAGGTTGCAGTAGTCGAGGCGGGAGATGATAAGGGCGTGCACTAGTGTTTTTGTGGTTTCATGGTTGAGGAATGAGCGGATCCGGGAAATATTTTTGAGTTTGAGGCGGCAGGAGGTGGCGAGGGCTTGGATATGTGGTTTGAAAGAGAGGGCAGAGTCGATGATCACCCCAAGGCACCGAGCATGTGGGACTGGGGAAAGCGAGCAGCCATTGACATTGATGGATAGGCCTGGTGGAGGGGTAGAATGAGGTGGGGGAAAGATGATGAATTCTGTTTTGTCCATGTTCAGTTTGAGAAAGCGAGCAGAAAAGAAGGCTGAGATAGCAGACAGACACTGTGAGATTTTGGTCAGTAGGGAGGTGAGGTCAGGTCCAGATAGGTAGATCTGCGTGTCATCGGCGTAGAGGTGATACTGCAAGCCGTGGGATTCTATGAGCTGTCCCAGGCCGAAGATGTAGATGGAGAAGAGTAGGGGTCCTAGGACTGAGCCTTGGGGAACACCGACAGACAGGGGGCGAGGTGAGGAGGTGGTGTGTGAGAGGGAGACACTAAATGTTCGGTCTGTTAGGTATGATGAGATCCAGGATAGGGCCAAGTCTGTGATGCCAAGAGATGAGAGAATCTGTAGGAGGAGGGAATGGTCTACGGTGTCAAAGGCAGAAGACAGGTCCAGGAGAAGGAGTACAGAGTAGTGTCGCTTGCTCTTGGCGGTTAGCAGGTCGTTAGTGACTTTAGTTAGGGCAGTTTCAGTTGAATGATGCGGTCGAAAGCCTGATTGTAACCGGTCAAAGAGGGAACAGGAGGAAAGGTGGGAGGACAGTTCAAGATATACATGCTGTTCCAAATAAAAAAAAAATTACTTATTTTGTCCTTATATTATTTCCTTCTTATTTTTTACCTTTCGTTAGATATTTATTTATACCAAGGCCTACGTCATCAGGCAGCGAACTGGAGCAAGTGCCAGTGTTCACTGTCCTGGCAAAGTCCCACTTGGCCCAGACCTCCATTTGCTATCTCCGTCATACATGTATGGAGGATGTTCGCACTGCATTTATGGAGCATGCTCAGGTGCTGTGCAAGCTCCAGACAGTGTGGCTGCCAACTCTATTATTCAGCTGGCACCCGGGTCTAACTGCTTTGGCTGGAACAACATAATCTCTACTTTTGTTGTCACTTCACCTCCCCAAAAAATGGAATAAAAATAGATCAGAAAGTTGACCGGATCTCAATAGGGCACAAAAAAACTTCAAAAACTACTAAAAACTGCATAGATTTGTATTATAACTGTAGTGACCTGTAGGACAAAGTTTATGTAATTTTTACTGTAAAGTGAAATCCATGAAAACAAAACCCAAAAAATAAGAGTGGAATTTTTTGCTTTTTCCTGCAACGCGGTCTTCAGAAACAGCCATCACATAGATGTGTTACATACTTACATAGTTCAACCTTTCTCCAATTGTATATTTTGTCAATAAATTAACTATAACCCACAATGTTATGTGTATTGAGGAAATCATCCAGCCCTTTTTTAAAGGCTGTTATTGTGTCTGCCATTACTACCTCTTGTGGTCAGGCATTTTAAATTCTGACTGCTCTAACTGTAAAGAAGCCTTCCCAAATTAGCTGCCAGAATTGTCTTTCTTCCTCCCTTAATAAATGCCCCCTAATCCTTGGTATGGTCTTTGGAAGGAATAAGTCACGCGCCAGTCCACTGTAGTGAACACACATATATTTATACATGTAAATGTGATCTCCTCTGAAGTGTCTTTTTTCTAAGCTAAACAAGCCCAAGGGTAACAATACGTTGGGATCACGGGATGTTATCTCTCTTTTTATACACTCTACAATCCTGTTTGCTTTTGCAGCTGCTGCTTGACATTGAGTGCTGCTGCTCAGCTTATTTGTAACCAGAATACCCAAGTCCTTCTCCTGTTATGTAGTCTCATTTAATATAAAAATGGGTTCATTACTGTACATTTATCAACATTAAATGTCATTTTCCAAGTGTTTGCCCATTCAGTCATATTATCCAGGTCATGTTGATGGAAAATGAAAAAAGTTATAGGTCTTAAAAGGCGAGGAGAAAAAGACAAAAGCGAAGAGATGCTCATTGGGACTCTGTCACCAAAGAGCCTGTATAAACCTTGTGTCGGCCAGTGAGGTTATTAATGGTTGACTGAAGAATGTTCTGCCACTCTGAATGCACTTGGGCACAGAAATCATCAATATCCTGTCATGGTCTGCTGAGTTTCTGGGATTAGGCGGTTTTAGTGCTAACCTGGATGGCCTCACTCTGGGATTCTGGGAGGCTTCTTATAGCCTCATTGTGGGGCCATTCCCTGTCGCTTATACTCTGACCCTTGGCCGAGTGTGTTTGACCCTGTTGTGCCTGTGCCGGTGCTTTGTGCCTGTGTTACGTTACATCTGTCTGGTTCTAATTGGGCTGTGTCCCTGTTACAAGTTTTGCCTGCCCCTTTTGTACTGCGCTTCCCTATCTGTGTATGACCCCTTGGCTACGTCCTGACCAGGGCGGACATATCATTGGTGCAACCTGTGCAGCCGCACAGGGGCCCAAGAGGTGAGAGGGCCCATTTATACCTCCAAAGCAGGTAAAATTTTGCATTTTTAGGAGATTTTGAGCTGCAAAGGGCCCATGTATTGTTCTTGCACAGGGGCCCTTTTCTGACTGTGTCCGCCAGTGGTCCTGACTATCCATTCTGTCTATGCCCCTTGGTATCTTTGTCTTGGTTACCCTTCTAGGAGTTTTCCTTCAGTTACTAGCTCTCCGGAGCTTAGGTCATGCCCCCAGCAGTCAGGTGCTTCAGGTCCTATCTGGCCTGAAGCAATCTCTCTATGCTCCTGCTTCCTCTGAGAGCCCTGTGGCCGGTTCCGCTCCTTGGCAGTCACGTGCTTCAGATCCTGTTGGTCTGAAGCATGCATCTTCACCGCTGCTGCCCCGCTCCACAGGTATCTTTGGGCACAGTTTATTTTACTCAGGACACGTGCACTGACTCAGTGAGCAAGTGCAGTGCGGTGTTCCTGACATATCCACTGTAGAGCAATGACATTACAGATGTACTTTATGGAGACAAGTCTGAAAACGCTGCAGGATGTAGAACATGTACTGTAGCATTGAACAATGCTGACATCTCAGCTTAAATGCGTTGCGATCTGCAAGAGTGACAAACTAACATTTCTCAGTTCTAGGATTCAGTCCATCTCAGTTTGCGACAAGTAGCAATAACTTTCATGTCGACAAACAGAAGGCATCATACAATCATCCCACTTGATGTGATCAGAGTTTTGTGGTTTGATGTGGCTAAAAAAATTTGCTTTTAATCTGGTTTTTATGCCCCTCCCGATGCCACAGATTGGAGCTAGGTGCTCAAAAATGTGATAATTTGCGGATCTCATTAACCCCTTTCTGTCATCTGATGTACTATCCCATCCATGTGCCCTGGGACTTAATTCCCAAGGACAGGATAGTACGTCATAGTCGATTGGCCATGCTCCCAGGGGGAGCGCGGCCGATCGTGGCCAGTTGTCAGCTGATTCTCACAGCTGACACCCGGCAATAAGTGCCAGGAATGATCATGGACAGCTCCCGGCACTTTAACCCCTGGAACACTGCGATCAAACATGATTGCAGTGTTCTGGTGGCATAGGGAAGCGTGCTTCCCTAAGACCCTCAGAACAACGCAATGTGATCACGTTGTTCCGAGGGCCTCCTCCCTGCAGGCCCCCAGATCCAAGATGGCAGCGGGGTCCTTCCGTGTCCTGCAGGGAGGTGGCTTGTCAGTGCCTGCTAAGAGCAGGCGCCGACAAGCCTCCTGCGCTGCCTGTCAGATCGCTGATCTGACAGAGTGCTCTGCAAACTGTCAGATCAGCGATCTGACACTATATAGTGATGTCCCACCCTGGGACAATGTAAAAATATAAAAAAAATAAAATAAACTTGCGTAAAAATATTTTAAAAAAATCCCCAAATAAATAAAAAAATATATATATATTTCCCCAATAAACACATTATTATTATGTAAATAATAAAAACAATAAAAGTACACATATTTAGTATTGCCGCGTCTGTAGCGACCAGCCCTATAAAACTGTCCCACTAGTTAACCCCTTTAGTGAACCCCTTAAAAAAAAAGGCAAAAAAACAATGCTTTATCTTCATACCGCCGAACAAAAAGTGGAATAACACACGATCAAAAGACGGATATAAATAAACATGTTACCGATGAAAACGTCATCTTGTCCCGCAAAAAACGAGCCACAATACAGTATAATCAGCGAAAAAATAAAAAAGTTATAGCTCGCAGTATAAAGCGATACAAAAATAATTATTTTTTATATAAAATATTTTTTATTGTATAAAAGCACCAAAACATAAAAAAGATACAAATGAGGTATCGCTGTAATCGTACTAACCCGAAGAATAAAACTACTTTATCTACTTTATGCTACTATTATTTTTATATTATATATTATATATATATATTGTAAGCTTTTCAGGGGATATAGCTCTGGGATCGCCGTCCGGGTAGACGGAGTGGCACGGAAACAGTTCATTCACAGACAGCAGTTCTGGTAAAAACTGGCCGCAACCAGTTTTATTAAAGTCTACAGCAAACAGAACATAATCAAAACCAAATCATAAACATAAGACCTGGGCTTGTCCAGCCACTTACTACACTTAGATAGATTTCCCTATCTACCTGGGACCAGACTCTAACAGCCTGGGCCAAAACAACACATATGTTCAGCATTTACCAGCATGGAGTTTCACAGAGTCTCCTCCTTGTGTCTGAAGGCACCTTCAACGTCCAGACTTGAGAGAGCTCCCCTCCTATTCAGCAGCTATCCGCATGGATTCTCACAGAGACTACTCCTGTGTCCGGGGTACATCGAGCACCCAGACTGAGATAGCTCATACTCCTGGAGTCTCCTTCTTGTGCCTGGACTCCTTGTCCAGACTAAGCGAGCTCTCTGACTGTGTTCCCAGAAACCTACTTCTGGCTTCCTAATTATCACTTGAGTGATTTCAGGTTTGAGCTGCAAGTGTGTACTGAATGTAAGGTGTAGTGACCTTTCTCCACCACTAGTTTTACAAAGCCACACATTTCCCTTATACCATACAGCACAGTACCTAGGTGAAATGTACACCCCATTCAACACATATGCTTTCACTGTCTCACAATATATATATATATATATATATATATATATTATTTTATATTATTACTTTATACTACTTTATACTTTATACTACTTTATGAGGGGATGGTGAACTGGATAAGTGACTATCTGACAGACAGGCTGCAGTTTGTAAGGATGGGGGAGGTGGTATCTGGCAGTGTACGGAGCAGTGTTGGAGCCCCTCAGGGTACAGTGCTGTCACCCTTCCTCTTCTCATTGTACTGTATACAGCTGACTTTCAGTATAAATCTGATTTTTGTCACCTCCAAAAATTCTCAGATGACTCCGTGATTGTAGGGGGCATTGTGGGGGGCCGCGGGGAGGAGGAATATAGAAGGGTGGTTTCTGACTTTGTGGATTGATGTCAGACTAACTGTCTAGAACTAAATGTAAAGAAAACCAAGGAGATGGTGGTGAGTTATAGAAGGAAAAAGGAGGATTACTTACCGATCACCATTGCTGGCCAGGAGGTTGAGATTGTTGAGAGCTACAAATATTTGGGGGTTCACCTTGACAGTAAACTCGATTGGAGGTGTCATACAGAAAAGGTTTACAAGAAGGGAATGAGCAGACTGTACTTTCTGCGGAAGCTCAGGTCGTTCAATGTGTGCAGTAAAATGCTGGAGATGTTCTACCAGTCCGTTGTAGCAAGCGCCATCTTTTTTGCTATCATTTGCTGGGGCAGTAGTGTGTGAGTAGCTGACGCTAATAAGCTCAACAAACTTATCAAGAAGGCAAGTGCAGCTGTTAGCCTCCATCTGGACTCTTTTGAAGAGGTATTGGAGGATAGAATTCCGAAGAAGTGTAGGGTTATAATGAACAATAATACACACCCCCTATACGAGCTGTTCTTGAAGCAGAAGAACACATTCAGCAGCCGTCTAATCCTATTAAGGTGCAAGAAGGAGAAATTCAGGAAATCGTTTGTACCTACTGCTATGGGGATGTATAATAATTTCCTAAGGGTGGTAGAAAATAATGACTGATGGCTGGTGTACTAATGTCAATTAACATTCTTATATACACCTGAACTACCCACTTTTATTTATTATGTAATGTTGGTATACCTGTGCAAGATTTGTGTCCTAATATTTTATGTACTGCTGTTTGTATTGCTGCTGTAATACTGTAATTTCCCCTGGGATCAATAAAGTGTATCGTATCGTATCGTATAAATTTTACCACACAAGGAACGGTATAAACGCCCTGCCCAAAATAAATTCATGAATTGCTGGTTTTTGTTCATTCTGCCTCCCAAAACTCGTAATAAAAAGTGATCAAAAAATATCATGTGCCCAAAAATGGTACCAATAAAAATGTCAACTCGTCCCGCAAAAATAAGACCTCACATGACTCTGTGGGCCAAAATATGGAAAAATTATAGCTCTCAAAATGTGGTGATGCAAAAACTATTTTTTGCAATAAAAAGCGTCTTTTAGCGTGTGACAGCTGCCAATCAAAAACCCCAATATAAATAGTAAATCGAAACCCCTTTATCACCCCCTTAGTTTTGGAAAAACAATAAAATTAAAAAAATGTATTTATTTCCATTTTCCGTTAGGGTTAGGGTTAGGATTAGGGTTATGGTTAGGATTAGGGTTAGGGATGTGTTAGGGTTAGGTTTGTGGTTAGGGTTATTGTTAGGGTTGGGATTAGGGTTGGGGTGTGTTCAGGTTTTGGTTGGAGTTAGAATTGGGGGATTTCCAGGAACATCAGGGGCTCTCCAAATGTGACATGACGTCTGATCTCAATTCCAGCCAATTCTGCGTTGAAAAAGTCAAACGGTGCTCCTTCCCTTCCAAGCTCTGCCATGCGCCCAAGTAATGGTTTACCCACACATATAGGGTATCGGCATACTCAGGACAAATTTCACAATAACACTTGGGGTCCAATTTCTCCTGTTACCCTTGGTAAAATAGAAAATTGGGGTCTAAAAGATCATATTTGTGGAAAAAATATGATTTTTTTTATTTTCACGTCGGGGCGTTATAAATGTCTGTGAAGCACTTGGGGGTTCAAAGTGCTCACCACACATCTAGATAAGTTCCTTGGGGGGTGTAGTTTCCAAAATGGGGTCACTTGTGGGGGTTTTCACTGTTTAGGCACATCAGGGGCTCTCCAAACGCGACTTGACGCCCGCAGACCATTCCATCAAAGTCTGCATTCCAAAACGTCACTACTTCCCTTCCGAGCCCCGACTTGTGCCCATACAGTAGTTTTCTCCTACATATGGGGTATCAGCATACTCAGGACAAATTGGAAAATAACTTTTGGGTTCCAATTTATTCTGTTACCCTTGGGAAAATAAAAATTGGGGTCTAAAAGATCATGTTTGTGGAAAAAATATGATTTTTTATTTTCACTCCTGGGTGTTATAAACTTCTGTGAGGCACTTGGGGTTCAAAGTGCTCACCACACATCTACATAAGTTGCTTGAGGGGTCTAGTTTCCAAAATGGTGTCATTTGTGGGGGGTTTCCACTGTTTAGGCACATCAGGGGCTCTCCAAATCTGCCGCGCCTTCCTATATGCCAGCTGTGCCTGCCAGCACTTGCCGTGTCTTCCTGTATATCAGCCATGCCTGCCTGTACCTGCTGTGCCCAACCATTCCTGGCCATTTCAGCTTCTTACTCCTTTAGGGGTCAGCTGCTGTGTGTCCGAGGTCTGTACTGGAGTAACACCTGGCGACCATCTGGAACCAAGTCTAACCACACCATCAGGGACTCTAGTGAAGAGTCAGGTGTTCACTTAGTCATGCCCATCCAAGCTCTCCTCAGTCTATGGCACAATGGTTCCACTGCCATATGCATTATAAATTGCTCAAGCCATAGGACCCGCTGGCTCTCAATTCCCTCCAGTCTCTGAGCTGTACCAGGAGGTCTCCTACCAGAAAGACCAGCAAAACAAAATGTCCTATCTGCAGACAGTGAGAACCCACTTGGACATGCTGACATCTGCGGGCGCATCTGCTCCTGTCCAAGTTGCGGCGATCTCTGCTTTAACTCTCCAGTCTAGTAGTTATGTTCCTGGTTCCGGACCCTGTATTTCTGCCCCTCCACGATTTTATGGCGATCCTACACAATGCCACGGTTTTCTCAAACTGTGCACACTGTAGTTTGAGCTAATGGCACATCAGTTCTCATCTTACTGGGACAAAGTGGCATTTATCATGTCCCACCTAGGTAGCGAGGCTCTCGCATTACTCAGCCACTTATGGGAAAGAGGAGATCCCCTAAACTCCAACCTCCCGACTTTCCTAGAAGCCTACCGCAAAGACTTTGATGAGGCGGCCCGTATTTCTTTGGCAGCATCCTCTGTCCTTAGACTATAGCAGGGAAATCTCACTGTGGGCCAGTATACTGTCTGTTTTCGTACCCTGTCCTCCAAGCTCACTTGGAATAATGAGGTGCTGGTAGCCGCCTTCTGGGATGGCCTGACTGGGAGAATTAAGGATGAACTTGCCAGTCAAGATGTTTCCACGTCTTTAGATGACCTTGTATCACTGGCTACTTGGATCGACCTCAAATTTCACGAGTGCTCCAGGGTGGTTATCAAGAGAAAAAATCTATGTGCTTGGCTCCTACCTTCCAAATTCCTATCAAGCTGCAGACTTCAGCTTTACACCCTCCCTTCGATTCTATGCAAGTCGACCATGTCAAACTGGCTAAACTTCAAAGCATATGGTAAGTGGGAGAGGCTACCGTGGATGAGAACTACTCCTTCTCCCGCTGGCTCAGGGTTTGTTTCCTGTGGCAACAAGTCAATGTAATGAATTGGCATGTCTGCACTTTGGTTTTGCAGGAAATTTCAAACAACAGGCCATGGTGGACCAGCTATCAGATCCCCATCCAACGTCTATGTGACTACCACTTATTGAATCGATTCATGACAGTATTTTATGTTCACACTGTCACCATTCTCCTGTATTACCCATGGGGTGAGCTGTCATGTGACTGGATGTGTACGATTTGCTTACTTGCGGTCACATGTCAACTAGACTGCTTCACCCCTCTCTGTTGTCTTCTACTGAGTGAAGCCAGGTGAGGCTATTTGGCTAATTACCGCAAGTATGCAATTTGCACACAACCACTAACGTTACTGACCACTCACATGGTGAATACTTGTGTGTGCACATTGCACATTGTCACAAATACGGCACTCTGCATAGAGTGACTGCTGACTTTTCTGCTGAGACTGGACAACATCTCTATAGGATAAGCATACTTTCAAGTAACTTTTCAGCAGAATTGAGAACACTGAATTTACGTGAAGGTAGATATGTAAAATAAAAAATGAAATCAATAATGTACATAAGCAGTAAGTAATGTAATGGGTGCAAACATAGTACTGTATATAAAAATACATATATATATATATGTATATATATATATATATACATATATATATATGTATATATATATGTATATATATATATACACATATATATATATATATATATATAGAATACATGTGCACCAAAGTTAAAATGTATTATCCACATGCCCATACCTTCTGAATACTATTTACATTAGAATACTACCATCATTACAGTTTTGCATGATTCATTTACTGTTGCTCCTCCACTGGTCCCTGCTGATGTCGTCTTCCTTATCCACACTGTCCCTGTTTAATGAACTACAGTATATTATCATGTAATTCCTAATAAAGATCAATGAATTTTTACTTTGGTATGCATGAACTAAATGTATCAGTTTCAAGTAACTTTTCAGAAGAAGCTGTCCTGTACATGATGAATAATAACACTATATCTGGTCATAATGCGACTTGTAGCCTTAGGCCACGTACACACTTTGAGTATTTGGTGAGTTTTTTTATCTCAGTATTTGTAAGACAAATCCAGGAGTTGGTAAAAAGTTCAAAAGTGGTGACGTGTTTCTAATATACTTTTCCTCTGATTGTTCCACTCCTGGTTTTGGCTTACAGATACTGATGTAAAATACTGACCAAATACTGAACGTATGCCTAATCAGAACACCACATTGGAGACCCCCCCACGGGCCGCCCCGGAGCACGAACATATCATTAACTCAAAACTGAAAATAAATATTAAACAACAACCTCAAGACGGATTTCATCAGCCAAGGTATCATTGTATCAGTATAACGGCACCGACCTGACACTGTCTGTAGGTTACTCAGCACAATCTTGCTGACAAGTTCTTTTATTAAATACATGTATTTGGAACTAAAAATCATATTTGAAATTGGGTTTCATTAAAATGGCTAAGATACAAAAGAAAGCAGAGGTGTCCCATTGATTATTTTGGAGTTTGCCTGGGTTCTTTTTTGTGTCAGTTTTTAGAACAGGAAAAAAGTCTTACATGCAGAAATTTTAATTCTGTTCTAAAAACTGGCCCAAAACAACAAAACTCAAATGGATTCCATAATAATAAATGCGGCACCCTACATCCCTTTTGATAACTGATGCAAATGGAAACTGAATGTAATAGACAAATGAAATGTTATGTGAACTCAGCCTTACTTTAATTACAACAGTACTTTCTGAAAATGCAATACATGTGCTTGGGGAGTAAAGGGTTCAGTGCTGGACAGGTGGAAGGGTCCCAGAGAGTAGAGACAGATGACAGTAGAGATGAGCAAATAAATTTGAGAGGAATTGTACCCAAACTTTACAAAATTCTGCATTTTCCAAAATGCGATATATTTTTTTTTGTAATTCGCTTCTGTGCTGGCCCTCATTTTTCTTTACCGTAAAAAGTCAGCAAAATATAAAAAATAAAAATTCTTTTATTTACGTCACCCTTCACCTCTCAATCCCCATTACTCCTGAACATCAACCATCCGGTCCTCATCACTTCTTTGGATTCTCGTTAGCCACACTGAAATCAGCGGACCTCTCACGCTAGGCCTAGCTTCCAGGTTTGATATGCCAGTGAGGGTTATGTGCATGTGCACCCAATGGCCACAGCCCAGGCCGAGACATCATGACACAGCCTGCACCCTGACCTTTTCGGGCACATGTGCAGAACCCTCATGGTCATATCAAACCCAGAAGCTCTAGTCTAGCATGACAGACCCAAGAATTTCACTGTGGCCGACAGCGATCCAAAGATGCGAGGAGAACTTGAAGAGTGGCGATGAAGAGTGGAGGAGCCGGAAAGGTGAGCGGTAAGGTGAGTGGAATGATTTTTTATTTTTTTTTTACATCCCCAGGATATAATAGGGACATTAAATTTTTGGAGAACAACTTTTCTGCAAATCAAATTTCCTGAGAAAATTTGCAGAGGTAATTCAAATTTTGCCTAATCTGCTCATCTCTAGTTATACAGTACACCAAAGAGAGGTGCAAAATGCTTTTCTTGACCCAGGCATTGGCAACACCCATACCACTGGTTCTCACCATCTATTAGTTAGCTTAGCTTGGTGCAAATGATTTTGGCACAAGGCATCACAATTTAGGCCATGGAACCTCGACGAACATCTAAAAACACATTTCTAATGTGAAAAGCATAAAAGACATATTTTTGGCACAAATTAAGTAAAAATTCTGGATCATGTAACTTATGTAGCATCATCATTCCCATTTTGGTACAATGTTAAATAAATAATTATAATAGCAATAAAAAAAAACAGCTTTTGGGTGTATATGCAAGTATTCTGTTTATGTGACTATTATTATCTTATGCAATAATGCGCTTGCAGACGACATTTCAAAATTTCCACAGTATTACTCAACCACTGAGGACTCTCAATTCTAAATATTTTTCACAATATTACTGTAAGTGATTTTTTTAAAACCACAAAAATGTACAGTGTCAACCTCAGCCCTCAAATTCTCCGGGGATTTCATAGATTTCTGCCTTATAGAGAATGGGAATAGCCTGTACTTACGTGTGAGACATGACTTCTGCAGCACTGTGTGATCGCTTCCAGGGAAAGATCCAGCATCTGATATTGCTTAGAAATAAGGGCTGTGAGGATATTCCCTAATCCCAGGTGAAGATCGATCACGTCTATTAGATTTTTCAGAAAATGCTTATAGTGCATGTATATAATCAGGGAAGCAATGCTGCCATGATTGTCTGCTCTTTCTTCTGTTTATTAGGTTACTAGGGAGACATGGGGAGAGGCGTTAAAAGGCATCGGCCATTGAAAAAGATGTTGCTTAGCAATGCTGAGGCTTCCTGTGTCAGACACTAGACAGCTCTGCTTTACTTTACCAGCACAGTATTAATTAGTAATTACTAGGGACACACAATGGTGCATAGACTAAGGAACAATCACCCCAGCATAACGACTGAAGCAACAATTATGATCATTGATATCCTTGATTGATATCTATGAATGTGCGCGATACGGCCATAGAATTGCAAGGATATAACAATGTTGCCAACATTCTAGAACGTTTCCCGGGACCAGTGTTACCCTGTAATACATTCTGACAAGCAGAACTGGTAACATTGTTGTTATAACTTTGTTACAAATTATTTTCCTTTTGCTCCTTAGTGTATATTTTTAATTTTTACTTTTTTTTCAGCTTGTCATTTCATTTTGCTTTTTTATATTACTCAAAAGGATCGGAGAAATTAAACTCAATAAGAGGAGCAAAAGAATTCGGGAGAAATGTTTGGACAATCCGGGTTATGAATCATATGACATAAAGAAAATAAATTCAGTAAGACGAGCAAGAGATCTTGGGAAACTTTTTGGATGATACAGGTTATGAAACACATGACATAAACAGGAGAGATGAAAACATGCAGGGGGAGCAGAAAGGTTATATGGAGAATGAGAGCAGCATAGTAAATGGGGAGAATAAGGAAAAAGAAGGGTAAATAGGGAGGACGGCAATGTACATGGAGGCAGAGTGGGGACCAGAACACAAATAAGGGTGTATAACACATGAATTGGGAAGAAAAGCACATGAACAGGGACAGACAATTGGAATAAACGTGAATGGGGATTAAAGCTTGCAAAAAAGGAGCCGGCTGTCAATCAGACCAGCAGTCACACCGCGTCAACAGAGCAGAATGGAAGAGAAGTCGTCAGCGGAAGTCAGTGAATCGCCGGTAGGAGCAAATGAAAAAAGCTAACAACACTATCAGACCTCAAGATGCACGTTCAGGTACCATCTGACCCAAATGGACAAGTACATACCACATGAAAAAGGAGAACAGCATCAACTCCAGGTGAAAAAAGTAGAAATTCTTTATTTGCCAGATGCAACGTTTCAACCAATACAAGTCTTTATCAAGCATGTGACCGCTCTGTGCTGGCAGAGATCAGCGATAGGCACAACAGCCAGGTAGGTAGCAACTACATGTCTGTTAGTTCTTGAGCCTATAGTAAAAAAAAAACAAAAACAAATAGTAATGGATATCAGTATCACCTTTTAACACTGATGAGTTATGATGGTGATTTCTTTCTTCTGAAAAGTAGCTCTGACCAACTCATTTCGGCTTGACTGACGTCTCTTTGTCCAGGCTATGTCTCTACAAGGCAGCTCCATTGGTATCTGATCCATGGATTTATGTGCGCACACCATCCAGGCTGGCTTGTGTTTATGTCAATCAAGGGGCATTAGGGTCCCGTTTCACTTAGCGACGCACCAGCGATCCCGACAACGATACAACCTGGTAAGGATCGCTGGTGCGTCGCTAAATGGTCGCTAGAAAGCTGCCAAACAGGCAGATCTCTTTAGCAATGCAGCAACGATCTAGCGATCCATATAACGACCTCGGCGGTCGTTGGTACCTTCTTACACGGCAGCTTTTCTGACGATTCCCGCCTGCGTCACTGAGTTCTGCGTCGCCAACGAGGTCGCTCGTCGGGGTCAAACACAGCGATGCGCGCTGGCCAGCGGGACACCAACGATGAAAAAATGGTCCAGGACATTCGAGGACAATTAGCGATATGCAGCATGGGGGCCGTTCGCCGCTATGTGTCACATGTAGCGAGATCACTGGCTAGGTCGCTGTTGCGTCACAAAATCGGTGACGCTTCAGTGATCTCGCTAGAAATCTCGCTATGTAAGATGGGGGCTTTAATCAAGTCAGAAATGGGAATACTTAGTTTGACTGAAGAATCACCTATGTGACTTGGCAATTACTAATTTGCATTCAATAGATTTCATGCTTTAAACTTTTTAAGAACATGGAGGAGCACTAAATGCGTGTACAAACATTTTTCCTACACTAGACTCTACTTTGAAGATAGAATATTAGTGTATTTTGCCACTTGTCTTTTTGTTGGTTAATCATTGTGATTTGCTGTGATTCAGTCTGAGTCTTTGAGCACTGCTGGGATCGCAAAAAATCACGGACATGTGAGAAGCGCCATAGACTATAATGGGTACAGGTTCAATACGTGAAAAACTTGTATAGAACACATACATGACTTATGGATGTCAGGAGTCCTTAGGTCTCATTCAAACATCCGTATTGCATGTATGTGTTGGATCAGTTTTTTTCAATGATACAACACATGTGCATTATTATCTATGAACAGCACATATGTACACGTTTTTCATTGAACATGTGTCCATACAAAACTCATAGACAAGTCTATGATTCCGTGAAAAACACATACAGCGCACAGATGACATCAGTTTGTATGTATATGACTTAGTTTGGAGAACTATATATAAACTGTACCATATATATATACTGGTCTATATGTACATTATACCATACATGTTTAATAATGGTGGAGGGAACAGATGGTGGGAATAATGCCCACAAGCATGAAATAATCCTTTGGATTTTTAATTACATGAAGGAAATATTATTACTTTCATTCCATTGGGAAACAGCCCAGATACAGTATAAGCACTATACCTCTATGAAAGGTCTGAGAAAATGTAATCAAGCCTTATGAAATGTGATTTTTGCAGCTAAATTAGAACAATTTGAAGGTGATGTCCATTATTAATCTACTTTTGCCCTCTGGAAAGCACAGCATGTTTGTACACAGGTTACCTCTTGTTCTGCAGCACAGCCTTATTCAAGTAAGTGGCGCTGAGCTGCAATAACAGGCAGTCTATATACTGGAAAAAAAGCAGATCCTATATTTATTTCCAGACTAACCCTTAAACCAAGTTCTGTAAATTATTGTTTCCATGTCAATATGTCTATAACCAACTGTAACATCTATTCTTATTCATTCTCCCTGTTATTATAATCTGGAAATTTCAGCTACTTACAGTAACAAATAGCGTTGACCTGACATAAAGTGAATCACACTTGGTGTGACAAGAAAAGAAAACAAACTGTGTCAGTTGGAAGTATGAACCAATTAGAAGTAATTTAATGGAAAGTACATCAAATCCAAGATGAGTTACTGAAAAAAAAGATATGATGCTGTGACCAGCACCGTAAAAAGGTCTTATACTGTATGTGCACATTTAAAATTATAAGCCCTCCATCTCTTCATGGATGATTGGCGTGAGAGTCAGTGTTCATCAGTATTTTGTACATGTGCTACCTACATCCTATACCACTAGGGCCTGCAATGAATTAGTATCTTAGCCATGTATTAGTTGTCAAAAGAAACTGCATTAAAAAATAGAGTTAAGCTACACAAAGGGGTTGGCCAATCCTCAGACAACCCCTTCTGAATCCCTATGATCTACCCCCCCATAAAATAACCCCTTTCCGACGTTGGGTGTAATAGTACGTCCACGTCGGACTCCCCCTGTTTGGCGCTGAGCCCGCCCCTTTCCGGGCACATGACACTGATCTATACAGCTGACATGTGCCTGCAACAGCCGCGTGTGGAATCACGATCCACCAGCGGCTGTTAACTAGTTAAATGCCACTGTCAATCTCCGACAGCGGCATTTAACTCACCCAAACCGGAAGTGCGTCCTTTTTCCCGCCCATCAGTGACCCCGTCACATGATCGCGGGTCACCAATGGGTTGGCATGACAACCAGAGATCTGCAGCAGACCTCTATGGTTGTCATTACCAGATTGATGTGAGCGCTGCCCCGTGGTCGGCGCTTATAGCAAGTGAGCATTTCTGCTACATACAGGCAATCTGATCATCGCCTGTGTGTAGCAGAAGTGATCAAAGTACTGCACCTTCTAGTCTCCCATGGAGACTATTGAAGCATGCAAAAAGTAAAAATGTTTTTTAAAAAATGTAAAAAATATAAAAGCTCAAATCCCCCTTGTGGTATGGCGACTGCCCATGTTGTTAATGGGAGGTATGTACCACAGAGGTGCATGGCCCTGTGATGGAAGCTTGGGCTTGTTTTGGCTCAGCAGATTTACTGCTGAGGTTTACTATACATTGGGAAGGCTTCCAGACTTGGAGAGATGGGTGGGTCCAGTCACCTACATACCCCACCCCAGGGGGTGTGTCTTAACACCCAAGATGGAGCCTGTGTGTTGGTGCAGGTGCGGCAGTGCTGGCTGGAGTGAGCCAGGGTGAGGAGGCCTGTGAACTACCTCCAGGGAGGGCACCTCTGAGGATAAGAGGTATACGGGAACTGGTGAGGTGATCAAGGACAGTTAATGGACACTCACCCGTATTAGGCACACCAGGGCTCAGCGAGGACCATGGGTACTGTAGAGCCGAATGGTTGCCGGTTGGTGCACGGGGTGCTGCATGTTACTAAGTAACTGAGATTCGGTTTATGCTGTGTCTTAATAAACCGAAAGGACTGTGTTAATCCTGAGTGTTCCAGTGTATTCCTCAACGACCAGCCAAGTGAGTACTCCCCGTCCACAGAAAGTGGAGATACGTTACACCCCCCTTTAGCCCCATTCAAAATAAAACAATTAAAAAAATCAAATATGCACATAATTCGTATCGCCGCATTCAGTATCGCCCGATCAATGAATATAAAAAAAAATAATTAACCCAATCGCTTAATGGCATAACAAGAAAAAAATTTAAAACACCAGAATTTTTTGGTTGCTGCTACATTGTAATACAATGCAATAACGGACGACCAAGAGATCGTATCCACACCAAAATGGTATCAATAAAAATGTCAGCTCTGTGCGCGAAAAGTAAACCCTCACGCATTCCCAGATCATGAAAAATGGAGACGCAACAGGTCTCGGAAAATGACAAATAAATCAAACCATAGATGTCCATAAATTAACCTGTCCCTGCAGCTGAAAAACACCCCATAGCATGATGCTGCCACCACCTTGTTTCACTGTTGGGATCGTATTGGGCAGGTGATGAGCAGTGCCTGGTTTTCTCCACACATACCGCTTAGAATTATCACCAAAAGTTCTATCTTCATCTCATCAGACCATAGAATCTTATTTCTCATAGTCTGGGAGTCCTTCATGCGTTTTTTTTAGCAAACTCTATTTGAGCTTTCATATGTCTGGCACTGAGGAGAGGCTTCCGTCGGACCACTCTGCCATAAAGGCTCTACTGGTGGAGGGCTACAGTGATAGTTGACTTTGTGGAACTTTCTCCCATCTCCCTACTGCATCTGCCACAGTGATCTTAGGGTTCTTCTTTACCTCTCTCACCAAGGCTCTTCTCCCATGATTGCTCACTTTGGCTGGATGGCCAGGTCTAAGAATACTCCTGGTGGTCCCAAACTTCTTCCTTCTTCCATTTAAGGATTATTGAGAACACTGTGGTCTTACCAACCTTGAGTACTGCAGAAATTCTTTTGTAACCTTGGCCAGATCTGTGTCTTGCCACCATTCTGTCTCTGAGCTCCTTGACCAGTTCCTTTGACCTCATGATTCTCATTTGGTCTGACAAGCACTGTGAGCTTATATAGACAGATGTGTGCCTTTACAAATCAAGTCCTATCAGTTTAATTAAACACAGCTGGACACCAATGAAGGAGTAGAACATCTCAAGGAGGATCACAAGGAAATGGACAGCATGTAACTTAAGTATGAGTGTCTGAGCAAAGGGTCTGAATACTTATGACATGTGATATTTCAGTTTTTCTTTTTAATAAATTTGCAAAAATTTCTACATATCTGTTTTTTTTAGTCAAGATGGGGTGCAGAGTGTACATTAATGAGAAAAAAATGAACTTTTTTGAATTTACCAAATGTTTGCAATAAAACAAAGAGTGAAAAATTTAAAGGGGTCTTAATACTTTCCGTACCCACTGTATGCTGATAGACAGTTATTATATTGTGTTCTGCAATATGTTTTTGGTGGTCATTTCTTCTAATTAGAGATCAGTAGATCAGAAAAAATTAGAATTCTGCTCTGCAGTGTTTTATCCTGTTGAAAATTGATAAGTTATTCTCCATGAATTTAATGTCCTATATTATACTTTGAGGTATGGACATGTAAGAAAAAATCCTTAAACTCACCTTACTGCTCATCTCTCCAACTTCTCACCATCAACAGTTCGGTCTTCCTTGCATCTTCTGATCCCTATCGCTTGCTCTGAAATCCCCAGGGCTCTCACGTTGAGCCAGGAATTCCTGCTCTGATGAGACTCAAGAGGGTTAGTCGTAAGTGCATGGAAGGTCGTGGCATCATGACGTCACAACGTGAGCCGTGACCTTGCGTATGTACTTGCAGAACCGCCCCTGGCCTCATAAGTCCCAGATCAGTGTGAGAGGACTTGGGATTTCAGTGCGAGCAACTGAGATGACAGGCTGCGACAAGGACCGGACTGGTGACAGTGAGGAGTCTGACAAATAGGAAAAAGTTTAGATACTCTTTAAGCGGATGTATAAGGGCTCATTTAAACATCAGTGATTTTTCATTAGTGTTTGTATGCCAAAACCAAGAGGTTCCTACGTCATGTGGCAAGGCTTGTTAAAGGGTTGATATTGACTTTTAGGACTGTTACTTCCAATAGGTGGCACTAGAGTTCTAATCCTCTTCCTCTCTGAAGTAGCAATTTCCATATTTAGTTTCCTAGTTTTCTAGGCTTGGCATGTCACTCTCTCCATGAGGAGAAACATTGCCCCTTGGTCCCGGTTCAAACGTCTCTCACCCAGCCAAACCCGATCTCATACTTTGCACTGATGAGGGGCAGTACCCGAAAAAACAGTATCTGCAAATTGAAATTCTGGTTTGGCTTTTACTCTAAGTAATGGGGCAAGGCTTGTTCAAGGGTCGATATTGACTTTTAGGATCGCTACGTCCAATAAGTGGCACTAGAGTTCTAATCCTCTTCCTCTCTGAAGAGACAATTTTCATATTTAAAACCACGAGTGGAACATACAGAAAAAAAACTACAATTGAAATATTGTCACCTGTTCTGTGTTTTGGAGACTCTCCTGGCTTTGGCATACAAATACTGATGAAAAATCACTGAAGTCTTAAAGAGTCCTAAATATTTTGAAAAACTAGAATGTGAAAATGGTCACGTTCAGATGAGATTAAGGCAAGAATTAAATTATTTGAAAGAGATAGAAATTCCTGGTAGAGATTTATTAATATTGATGCATCATCTGTGTGGTCCTGTAGTAATTCTCCCCCATTCAGAGCAAGTCAGATTGATTCATCCTGACAAAAAACAATATCAGAGCATAAAATATTCAAAAATGAGCAGTGCTCCATTCTACTATTAATGCACATAGGGCTCGATCCATCATTTGTGTTTTTTTTCTTAAGTTACTTTACGTTTTAGTTTTTTTTGTCTTATATTTGCTGATTTTTTTCCCCCAAATTCTTTAAAATAGCACACACGGTTCATCAATTTTTTTTGTACAAAATAAAAAATCCTCTTTATTTTTGCCTTTAACATTTTTGTATCTTTTTTTCTAGCAAAATGTCACATAATCTGCTAAAAAGTTTGTTGGAAAATTTTAGGCGTACAAATAAAATCACTACATTGGGGGGGCTCGAGTATATTTGTGCAAAACTTTAGTAACTTTTTAAAAAGTCACAATTTATGAATAAGCCACAAACATCTGGTAAAAAAACCCTCCCCAACCTTGACGAAGATACAAAAACCAGAGAACACATGAAATACACTCCAAAAAGGGCGCAAATTAAGAAAAAAATTTTTTGCAAAGCAAAATCACTTTCGTTTAGTTATATTAAGAAGTTTGGTAAGTGAGACGGCAGGTAAATTTTTGCAGCAGCAATATTATTCTTTTGAAAACTGGAAATTGGTGAACTTGGGGAAGAAAATAAGTTCTCATGCCAAACTGTATCGTTTGTAAAGCAGTCTTACCACTTTAGCTTTTATGCTCCCCTGAATCATTTAAAAATGTCATCACTTTATAAGATGTTCATAATAGCTTGTAATATAAGATATTTAATAGCTTGTAAAATGCGACACTGGAAATGTGGAGATTAAGTAAATTGATGAGCATAAAGTAAAAGTGTGCTGCTTGTATAAAGGTAACATGGTAACGAAACCCAGAATGTAAATGGGAATTTTATGAGTACTACAGACAAATTACTACAGTTTTACAGTAGTAACAGCAACAGTTTATGAGTACGTTGAAAGCTTTTTCACTTCCAGCTACAGAAAAACAGAGGCATAACTTGAAATTGATGTGTAAAGTCTATTACAAGCCCCCCAACCTATAATGTGCATTTACTATCACTGGTTTCTACAACTCGGGCTGAGGGACCGAGTGAGCTCCCCCAGGCTCTATAGTTGAGTGCAGATGCAACTTCAGAGCATACATGTAGCTTAAAAGGGTTCTCCTGTCTTAAGTTACAAGTCTGCAATCACTCTATGTGACTGGAGACTTGTGAATCCTCACATCCTCTCCAGTTCTGGCACCAGGAGTGGGGGTGCGTGACCACAAATATGCAATTTGCATACATGCGGTCACATGCCGACTAGAAGAGCACGGCCTCGCTCAATGCAAGTCGATTGAGTGAAGCTGGATACGTCTAGTTGGAATGTGGCCGGAAGTATGCAAATCGCATACTTGTGGTCACATGGCCTACCATTCCCAGTACTGGAGAATCCTCACAGAGTGCAGGAATCACAAGTCATTGTACCCTAAGGCCGGACATCCCCTTTAAAGGGATTATCAAAAAAAGACATACCGGTATGTCACCTATAACTGAATTGCCCATTTAAAGCCCATCTCATTTGAAACATGATTCAGTTTCGTTTGAAGTTTTTTGCCTATTTTTACTGAGACATGGCCAAAGACGTGAACTATTGGTCTGAACCAGCCATTTGCCTATGAACTTTATTTTTATTATTTATTTATCATGCTTTACTTATATAGCACCATCATATTCCGCAGCACTTTACAGACATTATCATCACTGTCTCCATTGGGGCTCACAGTCTACATTCACTATATGTATGTTTTTTGACTGTTGGAGGAAACAGGAGAACTGGAGGAAACCCAAGCAAATAATATAAACTCCTTGCTGATACTGTCCTTGGTGGGATTTGAACCCAGGACCCCAACGCTGAAACGCAACAATGCTAACCACTGAGCCACCATTCTGCCCTTACATAGGTGATGGGTGATGCTTTTCATTTTCAAGGTACACGGGCCCAGATTCATCAATACCACTGATGTTATCGATGATCTTGATGGTGGGGCATGATGGAGTCAGAGGTACCTAAGTCATTAAGAATCATGCGCCACATCTTAAATCTTGTCTCCCTGCGCCTCGCCACAAATTTTATTCCAGTCCCTGAGTGTAGTAGAATGCCACAGTTCATCATGAAATAGACGAGTGGACGTCACCATGCCACGTCTCACCCGCGTCCTGCTCCAGCTCTGCCAATTTTGCTGGTTGCAACTGGTTTGACAATGCCAAGAAACCTTGTGTTGCACAAAGATTTTGAAACTATTCAAAGTGTTTTATTCCAGATTTATGATGTAAACAGTTTGATGAATCAGGGTCATGGGCTCTATTAATTTGTAGTTCTATTTATTATTTTTAAAGATTATGAATAAGAAGAAAGGTTCAATAGAGTGGGGATTGATGACCAAATAATTGTTATGATGTATAGTGTATCCTGTTCAGGAACAAAGCTTAATGATGGTGCAGAGGTAAAAGTCCCTCCTATGCATAAGGAAACACAAAGGTCTCTGCCACAAACATACTTTTTTTGTATATTGCACATGATAGACTTGGATGCATGGGGGTTGCTATAGGAAAGATGTGTATCTTCGTACCGTGTTAGCCGTAGATAGAAAAATATTTAGATTTGAGAGTCCTCAGTGGTTGATACCTTTTAATGGCTAACTGAAAAGATGGTAACAAATTGCAAGCTTTCGAGACTACTCAGGTCTCTTCATCAGGCAAAGACTAATACAAAATCTGAAGAATCACATATTTATATACACAAAAGGACACAGTAATAATGCAATAGATAAGACAAGTGACGTGAAGCAGAACTGTCATTATGGCAGAGGGATGAACATAAATATTGGAACAGTTCATAGATAAGGAGGGAAAGTTTTATTGCCCTCTGATTGGGGTCTGGTATTGTGTTTTGATGACCATGGGGGTTGCTAGAAATTTTGCTTGAGACCCAAGATACCCATGTGCTTCTGATACCATGGCACCATAAATTGTGTTAATAAAAAACATATTAAACCAAACTTGTTTTCTGTTTTTCTACCTTAGAAGTTACACCTACACTTATCTGAAGCTTGAGTGAGGAAGGGCTTTCTTTACGACACTATTACTACTTGAACTTAGGGCCCCATCTCACATAGCGAGATCGCTACCGAGATCGCTGCTAAACAGCGATCTCAGCAGCGATCTCGCTATGTCTGACACATACCAGCGATCAGGCCCCTGCTGTGAATCGCTGGTCGTGTCAGAAATGCCAGGACTTTTTTTTAATCGCTGGTCTCCCGCTGTCCAGCATGCATCGCTGCGTGTGACAGACAGGAGACCAGCGATCTCCTGGTAACCAAGGTACACATCGGGTTTCCAGGTGCGGGGCTGTGCCTGGAAACCCGACGTGTACGTTGGATACCAGCATGTTGCTTCAGGGGAGCTGGTAACCAAGGTACACATCGGGTTTCCAGGCACCGCGCAGCGCCTGGAAACCCAACGTGTACCTTGGTTACCAGCTCCCTGCATCAGTGCGCTGGTATCCAACGTACACTGCGGGTAACTAAGCGATGTTACCCGCAGTGTCGCTGTCCTGATCGCTGCCTGAGCTGCCTGTTTGGCAGCTCAGCAGCGATCATGTAGCGACACACCAGCGATCCTGATCGTTGTCGGGATCGCTGGTGTGTCGCTATGTGAGACGGGGCCCTTACCAACATCTCAGCTGTTAAAATATGGATGTTTACACCCCATTTCCAGGACGGCACCAGAAATAAACTAACTGACCAGGAACACCTAATTTTGTGCAAAGTTTAAGTAAACTTCAACCCTGTGAAATGAGAATTTTGAAAATGATTGATAATTCGAGTAAGATAAAGAAGTGGATTTCTCTTATAAAATATATTACAAAGTTTCTCTATTTTTATGTTTTACTTAAGCATTTTTTTTTATTTCAGCGCTGGAGTGGAGCTGCTAATCTAAATTCCCTGCCCCTAGCCCTAAATTTGCTGCCTAGTATTATACTTACCAGCAGCTGTCTTCAACTATTCCCGGTGCCACTCCAGTCCTTTTCCTCCATCTTGTGACCACAACTTCTGACTGACCGGAAGCCAGAGCTCACACAAGCTCTTAATGCAAATCTATGGGTGTCTTGTTCTGGCTCTGTTATTTACATTGAGTTGTGACTTACAGATCCCAGCAAACACTGGAGGTCAGAAATTTCTGGAGACCGACCAGAATGGAGCCAGGAACAGAAGAGCACAGCATCAGGTAAGTAATGTATGAGACTAAAGGGTATGCCACACTAAACAGCGTCGCTAACGAGATCGCTAAAAAACGTCACTATTTAGCGATCTCGTTAGTGACGCCAGTATGTGTGGCATGTACTAGCGACGTGGCCCCTGCTGTGCCCCTGCTGTGATCTCGTTCATCGTTCACATCGTTCTGGACCGTATTTTTATCGTCGGCGCCCGCTGGTGAGCATATATCGCTGAGTGTGGCACCTTTTTGTTAGCGATGTGCGGTGTTTTTGTACCGCCAAAGTCGTTAAGGAGATCGCTAACCGCGATAGCGTCCTTAACGACATCGCTAAATTAGGCAGCTACTAGCGATATTATAACAATCACGCTAGCGATCTCATTAGTATGCGACGTTAACGAGATCGCTAGCGGGATTGTTTAGTGTGGCAGTACCTTTAGTGCAGGGAATTTAGATAAGTGGCGCCACTCCAGCTGTAAAGTAGATAAAAGCGCTGGAGTGGTGCTTTAATTTATAAATTTAACACAACGGTTACTCTTTAGCTTTATTTGAATACAAAATGAAAATCAGCAAAAAAAAGGGCATATAATAATATTTTGAGTAGAAATAAAAATATTATAGGAATAATTAGTGGGCTCCAGAAAAATCTAGGGCTTTCACTAAAGTTAGAGGGGTATTTCGATATTTTTTTTAAATAAAATTTACAATGAGTTTAAATAGTGTCCACATGAATAGTCTGATAAAAAAGAGCAGCTCAATTCACAGTCAGGATCCGCAGTCATGGTTAAGTTCATGATTAGGGTCAGAGGAAACTGACCCCATAGTCGGTTGTGGATTTCCAGCCACATTCATGAGTATGAAAGAGTAGGTGTTTGTGTTTATGCACGAATCAAGAGTTTGCTTTGTTGTCTTATTATTACCTATAAATAACACAAATCAACTGTGAGAAAAAAAAGGAACAAATCTAGTGTCAGGTGCCGGCAGCAGGATGTTTTTTAGGGGGATTTTTTCCTGTTTCTGGTAAACATAAGGGAAGCTTTTGTGTGGCAGATGTAGGAAGAGGAGGGGGATTTTCTGCTTTTATTGTTTGAACACCTGCTCCGCTTCTGTCTCAAGAAAGGCAAAGTCCCATTGATAGGATTCAGACCTGAACAGGGAGGGAACCACGTTACTGGATGAAAGCGCCAAATCTTAATTATTGTGTGATAACACAAGAGAAAAAAAAAGACAATTCCTCCCTTCTTAGACAGTTTCCTGTAGGGTTCCTGTACGCACAATATCCACGCACAATACTTTGCTCACATCCCCAGGCAAGGAATCAAGCGTTATTATTTACGAGATTTATAAAAAATGGATGTTATTGGAAAAATAGAAATCTTGGCAAACAAGGACTATGAAGCACACATGGTATAAATCCTCAAATAAATGTTTCCTGAGATACACAATATGTACATTAAAGATACAGCATTTCATAACAAGGTTATAAGATGAGGAAGACCAGCTAGAGTTAAGCATCCAAGTTTTATCCTTGGATGCATACATTCATTCATTCATTATTTCATTGGACTATTTTTTTTTTAATCTTCATCCTTCTAAAGAATTTTAAGTAGTATTGATGCGAAAAAGATATTAAACACCATTTCAGTTTTATTGCCAGAAGGGATCAGATATGAAGATTTAATTTCCGAAACTCTGAAATTACGCACTTGTAAAACTGGTTTTATTACAAATTTCACCTCCATAGTGTTGCCAAGAATGTCTGTTTATTAAAAATCTGATTGAGGAATCAGCCCCAGGTTCCTGAATTAAGGCTGTTGCCAATATCAAGCCGTTACTTTCTAGTTGAAGGATGCACGTCTCATACTAATACATATCGCAGACATTTTCTGCATTCCAGATTGTATTCTCCCACACTAATTTTTCTATATTTTGTTTTGACTGCATTGATGAATCTGAAATTAAGTAGAAGACATCTGAAGGCGCCATGTGGATTAGATTTGTGGAATGGAAATTAGTTGTACTAAATGCATGGAAAGTTTTGTAGACTAATAGAGTTTTAAACGGGTATGTATATCATTAGGCAACATTTTGTAGCTCATATAGAGATTAAATCTACATACACGTTAAATGAATTTGTAAATCATTATTTTGCATTAATACTAAAGTGCAATTTATACCATTGTCTAGAGCTATATTCACAGTCATTGGTCATTAAACAAAAAAAATACACCAAGAAGAAAGAGCTTTGAACTGACTATATATAAAAATATTTTTTCTTTAGCATACAAAGTGTTAAAAACATATATGAATACATTAAAAAAAATTAATGTTTTCTTCTGTTGGCGTTTTGAATGTTATTCTGGACTGACCTTTTTTTAGTCACTGGTTTTAATTTATGTTTTAATCTCATTTCCTTCTTTTATCTATATAGGTTGCCCCTGTAGTCACGCCTTTACTTATTTGCCCCTGCTGCTAACAACCGCCGTAGAATGAGCATTGTCACACTAGGAGTCCCTTCTATTATTGACTATATGGCAATTAATTTGTCTTTTGCACATGTTTAATATACAACTATTTTTTCCTGCACACACTCGATATAGCCTTTGATTGTCTGTTTTACAAGTTAACCAATGATAGATATTTGATGCCTATGGATTTTGTTCACTTATATTTATTCATACATATATTCATGCACAATCACTTACACTTTATTAAGATCTGGATGATAGTCATATACAATAGCGTTCAAAATAATAGCAGTCCAATATGACTAACCAGATTAATCACTGCTTTTGGTATAAATTATATTACCACATGTCAAACAATTTGCCAGTTGGTGCAGTAGATTTTAAGAAAACCAACAGACTCGGCATTCATGATCTGAATGTTTTTTTAGTCTGTGTATTAGAATAATTAATTGAAAGGGGGAGTGTTCAAAATAATAGCAGTGTGGAGGTCAGTTAGTGAGGTCAATCATTCTGTGAAGAAACCGGTGTGAATCATGTTGTGTCCCTTATTTAAGGGTGAAGCCAGGACATGTTGTACATACATTTCTCCTTGAAAGCCTGAGAAATATGGGTCGTTAGTAGTGTTGAGCATTCCGATACCGCAAGTATCGGGTATCGGCCGATATTCGCTGTATCGGAATTCCGATACTTAGTTCCGATATTTTTTCAATATCGTATACCGGAATCGGAAGTTCCCATAATTCTTTGAGAGGCAATGTGATTTTAGTCAGCCAATGAGGAATCTTAGGAAGTGTGGGCACATCCTGTAATGCTGCGGTCATCTTAACTAATGGCATGGCTGTGATTGGCTGCTGAAATTATGTCAGAATGCACTATAAAAGGCGCCGCCGCCATTTTAGCGTCACTGTGCTGTGAACTCAGTTAGGGACAGAACGCTGCTCTGCTGACTCTGAGGGACAGTTAGAGATTGCGGTTTTGTGTACTTTGCTTTAGGCAGGCTAGTTTACCAACCGCTGTGTAAAGCTTCCTTTTGCCTGCAGTGTTGTTTTAACAGCTCTGTGTAAGGTGTGTGTGTGAGAGTGCAGGTGACGCTGCAGTTTGCTCTGCATCCAACGCTGTCTGTAGGCATCTGCACGTGTCACTCACAGACTCTTTTTTTTTTTCTTTAGTGTAATTCTAGCTGCTCCATTCAATAGAAATTATAGTGTGACGCGCTTCCATCCGTATACAATACATTGGTTGCAAACACTATAGAAGTACAGAAAGGAGCTTTTCACAGATAGTGAATAGTTGTGTTTCAGTGTTCATGCAGTCTGTGAGGTTTTGATTTTTTGAGTGCAGATCACGCTCCAGTTAGTTCTTCAACCACTGCTGGTTGTAGTCTGCTGAGCATGTGTCACTGCCTCATCCTTCACATTTTTCTCTAATTGGTGCTGCTCCATTATATTTGAAAAAAATCTAATCTATTAGTGTGACGCGCTTCCATCCGTATACAATACATTGGTTGCAAACACTATAGAAGTACAGAAAGGAGCTTTTCACAGATAGTGAATAGTTGTGTTTCAGTGTTCACTGCAGTCTGTGAGGTTTTGATTTTTTGAGTGCAGATCACGCTCCAGTTAGTTCTTCAACCATTGCTGGTTGTAGTCTGCTGAGCGTGTGTCACTGCCTCATCCTTCACATTTTTCTCTAATTGGTGCTGCTCCATTATATTTGAAAAAAATCTAATCTATTAGTGTGACGCGCTTCCATCCGTATACAATACATTGGTTGCAAACACTATAGAAGTACAGAAAGGAGCCTTTCACAGATAGTGAACAGTTGTGTTTCAGTGTTCACTGCAGTCTGTGAGGTTTTGATTTTTTGAGTGCAGATCACGCTCCAGTTAGTTCTTCAACTACTGCTGGTTGTAGTCTGCTGAGCGTGTGTCACTGCCTCATCCTTCACATTTTTCTCTAATTGGTGCTGCTCCATTATATTTGAAAAAAATCTAATCTATTAGTGTGACGCGCTTCCATCCGTATACAATACATTGGTTGCAAACACTATAGAAGTACAGAAAGGAGCTTTTCACAGATAGTGAATAGTTGTGTTTCAGTGTTCACTGCAGTCTGTGAGGTTTTGATTTTTTGAGTGCAGATCACGCTCCAGTTAGTTCTTCAACCACTGCTGGTTGTAGTCTGCTGAGCATGTGTCACTGCCTCATCCTTCACATTTTTCTCTAATTGGTGCTGCTCCATTATATTTGAAAAAAATCTAATCTATTAGTGTGACGCGCTTCCATCCGTATACAATACATTGGTTGCAAACACTATAGAAGTACAGAAAGGAGCTTTTCACAGATAGTGAATAGTTGTGTTTCAGTGTTCACTGCAGTCTGTGAGGTTTTGATTTTTTGAGTGCAGATCACGCTCCAGTTAGTTCTTCAACCACTGCTGGTTGTAGTCTGCTGAGCGTGTGTCACTGCCTCATCCTTCACATTTTTCTCTAATTGGTGCTGCTCCATTATATTTGAAAAAAATCTAATCTATTAGTGTGACGCGCTTTTCCCTCCGTATACAATACATTTGGTTGCAAACACTATAGAAGTACAGAAAGGAGCCTTTCACCAGATAGTGAACAGTTGTGTTTCAGTGTTCACTGCAGTCTGTGAGGTTTGATTTTTTTAGTGCGATCACGCTCCAGTTAGTTCTTCAACTACTGCTGGTTGTAGTCTGCTGAGCGTGTGTCACTGGGCCCCATCCTTCACATTTTTCTCTAATTGGTGCTGCTCCATTATATTTGAAAAAATCTAATCTATTAGTGTGACGCGCTTCCATCCGTTATACAATACATTGGTTGCAAACACTATAGAAGTACAGAAAGGAGCTTTTCACAGATAGTGAATAGTTGTGTTTCAGTGTTCACTGCAGTCTGTGAGGTTTTGATTTTTTGAGTGCAGATCACGCTCCCGTTAGTTCTTCAACCCCCTGTGGTTGTAGTCTGCTGAGCGTGTGTCACTGCCTCATCCTTCACATTTTTTCTAATTGGTGCTGCTCATTATATTTGAAAAAAATCTAATCTATTAGGTGTGACGCGCTTCCATCCGTATACAATACATTGGTTGCAAACACTATAGAAGTACAGAAAGGAGCCTTTCACAGATAGTGAACAGTTGTGTTTCAGTGTTCACTGCAGTCTGTGAGGTTTTGATTTTTTGAGTGCAGATCACGCTCCAGTTAGTTCTTCAACCACTGCTGGGTTTTAGTCTGCTGAGCGTGTGTCACTGCCTCATCCTTCACTTTTTCTTAATTGGTGCTGTCCTTTTTATTTGAAAAAAATTTAAACATTAGGTTACGGCCTTTCCCTCCCTATACAATACTTGGTTGCA
>JARQOD010000007.1:51444953-51643006 GCA_033576555.1 Oophaga sylvatica | reverse complement strand
GTAAGTTTTGAAAGGTCCAACCAATCGATCTGCTTAGCATCAACGCGGGCCCAGTCCTCTCCTCAGGGCCATACCCCCTCCAATGAACTAAGTACTGAGGGGATCGGCGACTGGCGTGGTCAATGTTTTCGACCCATGAAACCACGTTATCATTGACTACCACTGAAGAGGAGGTAGAGGTGACGGTATTGACTGGTGCCACATACTTTTTTAAGTAATGACTGTGAAACACATTATGAATTTAAAACGTAGGAGGGAGGTCCAGACGAATGCCACAGGATTAATTTATGGAACTGATCTGTACGGCCCGATGAATCTGGGAACCCAACCTCCAGGAGGAAACTTTAAGTTTTATATTCCTGGTAGACAACCAAACCAATCGTTCACCTTCAGATCTGACAAAAACTCTCCTCCTATTCAGCATCCGTTTGTAACGTTCCCGTACCTTCAGTCTAAGCGATCTGGAAACTATCAGTTCTCCCTGGGAAGTCCCACAGGGGCGTCCCCCTGAGCCCCAATACCTCCCCCTCAAGCTCAGAGCATACACGAACACTACAACTCCCTCCTGGGGAATAGGAACCGGATCATCCGTCTTTCCCGGCCCTGGGAAAGTACGAGATAAGGCATTCAGGAAGCAACTTTATTGAGCAGTCATATGCGCGATGAGGAGGTAACTCTTTACACCCCTCCTCTGAGAATCTCCCCAAAGTCCTCCAGAAAAGGAGGCAAAGTCCTAGCACAACGCACCGATGACCGTGCTCATGCAGTTATTCCTGCAAAATTCACCCCACTGGCTTATCTTTCTGGATTGCCAATCAATCACGGGGTATGTTTACCAACCAAGGAAGTCCCAACACAATAGGAGTAGGTAGACCCTCCAACACATAACAAGACAATTGCTCTTTATGTATTGCCCTACTCGAAGATCTATGTTATGAACAGCTTGTACCAAGCTACCTTGACCGAGAGGTCTAGAATCAATAGAGACTATAGGACTGGTTTGGCCAATACACTCAGTTGCATACCATGCACCTGGGCAAACCGAGCGTCCACCAGATTAGCCCCGGACCCACTATCAAGAAAAACAGAAATCCTCTCAGTTCTAGTACCAATCACCACCTCCGCAGGCACGAGAAACTGAGGGGGATTTGGGACGAAATACACACTCCCGGGTTAACTCCTTTGCTCAAAGAGGCCCGGGATGGACACCCCCCAACAAAATGTCCCTCTCTCCCGCAAAAGAAACACCTTCTAGTCTTGCGGTGCACCGCCGATTCCCTCCTACAAAATGATGTCCCTCCCAACTGCATGGGCTCCTCAGAACAGACCAGGGAACCTCAGTATAAGGGACTTTAGTAGTAGGTGGATCATCACGGAGGCGGAGTTACCTCGCGTCTTCCCCGAATTCGTCTATCCATGCGAATAGCGAGGGCCATAGCAGCCTCCAGTGATGGAGGAGAATCATACTGAGCCAACACATCTTTTAATTTGTCAGGCAACCCTTGACAAAACTGGCTCCTAAGAGCTGGGTCATTCCACTGAGTATCTGTTGCCCATCTACGGAACTCAGAAGAATATTCCTCGCTGGACGATTCCTTCCCGTATTTTACGTAACTTTGTTTCAGCAAGGGAGACTCGATCCGGATCATCATATACCAGACCCAGGGCAGTAAAAAATCGATCCACTGACTGGAGATCTGGGGAGCCTGGAGGAATAGAGAACGCCCAAGATTGAGGGTCCCTTGTAAGAGCGAGATAACAATTCCCACCCTCTGCTCTTCACTCCCAGATGACCGAGGCCGCAGCCGAAAGTACAATTTACATGCTCCCGGAAAGTAAAAAATTTGTCCCGCCCACCAGTGAACCTGTCGGGAGAGCAACCTTAGGTTCAGATCTGGTTTGCTCGGGGGGACAAAACCTTGGACTTAATGTCTGCCAACTCCAGGGATAATCCCTGCAACTGCCGGGCCAGCTGGGCTACTGGATCCATGACAGCTGGGGAGAATCTTTAGTATTGGCCGGTGAAAATGTCACGCTGTATAGCAGATATATATATGTGATGTCAGTAATCTATATCAAAAGGGCAACATACTATATAACATGCGCATAGATATATGATAACATAGAATTACCTGACAGTGTCCCGTGGGTCAATACGGAATCCGTTATACACTGTCTCCGGCTAGAGGGTACCGGGGTCTATGCTAACCCTAAACTGGGGTCCTAACTAATCCCTCTACCTGGAGGTACTGTTAAAGGTACAGAGGTCCAGCCACCAGCGTAAACCCTTCTCCTATCAATCCCTGCAACTGTAATCTAGTCCTAAGAAGGACCCTGATTACCACCAAAGGGAATGAACAGGTAACGGTTAATGAACAGAAAGACATACAAGAAAGACAAGAAATAAAGTAAATAAAGTCTTACATAACAGCACTCACACACAGTAGGAAAAACCTTAAGCTCTCAGAGATTAAACTATAAGCTATAAGAGTAAAAACAACTAAGGAGCTCTTAGCTTAAGTATTCTCAGAACCGCTCCAGTCTGCTAGACTACATGAATGCTTTCACCGGCGTCTAACACCCAGACTGGCAGAATATAAAGGAAACTAATTAGAACATAATCAAAAGCAGCCGGGCGAGGCTGGACCTAGTCTTAGCAAAGAGCTAGGTAAAATTAACTCTCTCATTACCAAACACAAAGAAACAGCAGCTCAGCTGTGAGAAGTCAGAATGTGCAATCGCGACGATCTTCGTGGCGATGCACCCATGACATTATCACAGCTGGATGAACATAAATATTGTAACAGTTCCTACATAAGGATAGAAAGTTTTATTGCCCTCTGATTGGGGTTGTTTTGTGTTTTCATGCCCCTGGAAGGCAGAGACGCTGATTCCTTAATTGATATAGAATGACATAAATCCGTGTGATCTATTCATTCCATCACTAACAGTGTCAAAGGTCATGATGACTTATATTCTGAAACCTTTGTATCTTTCTCATATTTGAAGTTATATTTATAATACCAGTAATTCCATATCCATCATGCTATGACCGGGCATACAAAATTGTTTTGCACAGATAAATCCATTATTTTTTCTCTTATTGTGTGGCACTGATAATTCATCCTTGTTCTCATTTTTTGGCCGGTCTCCCCCTCACTTGTCCCTCCCTCACTTGTCTTACCTATTCCTGTTCCTGTTGTGTGTAGAAATATGTGATTCTTCATTTTTTGTTTTAGATCCTAGCCTGATGAAGAGACCGAGTAGTCTCGAAAGCTTGGAATTTGTTACCATATTTTCAGTTAGCCATTAGCCATTAGCCAACGGTATCAACCACAGAGGACTCTCAAGTATAAATATTTTTCTATTCTTGGAATTGAAATTCATATTTATTGTCCTAGTAAAACTTCATTTATTCTTGTTTGAAGTACATACATTTGCAATGGCCACGTAACAAGGCAATAACTCAATATTTTTATGCCTACACCCTCCTTGACCCTGGGCTTCAACACCGCCAGTTTTCTGCTCAGAAGTGTTAGATGCACAGATGAAAACAATCGCTGATGTGTTTGTGGGGTTCAGTAATGCCTGCTGTTCCCCTGCTGTGTGTCTGGCAAAAATTACTGCTGCTAACTACAACTTCAACTTCAAACATCTCATACTAGGCCTCTGCCTACACCCTCCTTGACCCTGGGCTTCAACACCGCCAGTTGCTGCTCAGAAGTGTTAGAAGCACAGATGAAAACAATCGCTGATGTGTTTGTGGGGTTCAGTAACGCCTGCTGTTCCCCTGCTGTGTGTCTGGCAAAAATTACTGCTGCTAACTACAACTTCAACTTCAAACATCTCATACTAGGCCTCTGCCTACACCCTCCTTGACCCTGGGCTTCAACACCGCCAGTTGCTGCTCAGAAGTGTTAGATGCACAGATGAAAACAATCGCTGATGTGTTTGTGGGGTTCAGTAACGCCTGCTGTTCCCCTGCTGTGTGTCTGGCAAAAATTACTGCTGCTAACTACAACTTCAACTTCAAACATCTCATACTAGGCCTCTGCCTACACCCTCCTTGACCCTGGGCTTCAACACCGCCAGTTGCTGCTCAGAAGTGTTAGATGCACAGATGAAAACAATCGCTGATGTGTTTGTGGGGTTCAGTAACGCCTGCTGTTCCCCTGCTGTGTGTCTGGCAAAAATTACTGCTGCTAACTACAACTTCAACTTCAACATCTCATACTAGGCCTCTGCCTACACCCTCCTTGACCCTGGGCTACAACACCGCCAGTTGTTTCTCGGAAGTGCTGTTAGCACAGTCTACACTTGCTCCTGTGTTACTGGGGTTCAGTAATGTCAGCTGTTCCCCTGCTGTGTGAACGGCAAAAAGTCCTGCTGCCTCCACCATGTTCTCTTCTCATCCCTGGGCTACAACACCGCCAGTTGTTTCTCGGAAGTGCTGTTAGCACAGTGAACACTTGCTCCTGTGTTACTGGGGTTCAGTAATGTCAGCTGTTCCCCTGCTGTGTGTACGGCAAAAAGTCCTGCTGCCTCCACCATGTTCTCTTCTCATCCCTGGGCTACAACACCGCCAGTTGTTGCTCGGAAGTGCTGTTAGCACAGTGAACACTTGCTCCTGTGTTACTGGGGTTCAGTAATGTCAGCTGTTCCCCTGCTGTGTGTACGGCAAAAAGTCCTGCTGCCTCCACCATGTTCTCTTCTCATCCCTGGGCTACAACACCGCCAGTTGTTTCTCGGAAGTGCTGTTAGCACAGTCTACACTTGCTCCTGTGTTACTGGGGTTCAGTAATGTCAGCTGTTCCCCTGCTGTGTGTACGGCAAAAAGTCCTGCTGCCTCCACCATGTTCTCTTCTCATCCCTGGGCTACAACACCACCAGTTGTTTCTCGGAAGTGCTGTTAGCACAGTGAACACTTGCTCCTGTGTTACTGGGGTTCAGTAATGTCAGCTGTTCCCCTGCTGTGTGTACGGCAAAAAGTCCTGCTGCCTCCACCATGTTCTCTTCTCATCCCTGGGCTACAACACCGCCAGTTGTTTCTCGGAAGTGCTGTTAGCACAGTGAACACTTGCTCCTGTGTTACTGGGGTTCAGTAATGTCAGCTGTTCCCTGCTGTGTGTACGGCAAAAAGTCCTGCTGCCTCCACCATGTTCTCTTCTCATCCCTGGGCTACAACACCGCCAGTTGTTTCTCGGAAGTGCTGTTAGCAAAGTCTACACTTGCTCCTGTGTTACTGGGGTTCAGTAATGTCAGCTGTTCCCCTGCTGTGTGTACGGCAAAAAGTGCTGCTGCCTCCACCATGTTCTCTTCTCATCCCTGGGCTACAACACCGCCAGTTGTTTCTCGGAAGTGCTGTTAGCACAGTGAACACTTGCTCCTGTGTTACTGGGGTTCAGTAATGTCAGCTGTTCCCCTGCTGTGTGTACGGCAAAAAGTCCTGCTGCCTCCACCATGTTCTCTTCTCATCCCTGGGCTACAACACCGCCAGTTTTTCTCGGAAGTGCTGTTAGCAAAGTCTACACTTGCTCCTGTGTTACTGGGGTTCAGTAATGTCAGCTGTTCCCCTGCTGTGTGTACGGCAAAAAGTCCTGCTGCCTCCACCATGTTCTCTTCTCATCCCTGGGCTACAACACCGCCAGTTGTTTCTCGGAAGTGCTGTTAGCACAGTGAACACTTGCTCCTGTGTTACTGGGGTTCAGTAATGTCAGCTGTTCCCCTGCTGTGTGTACAGCAAAAAGTCCTGCTGCCTCCACCATGTTCTCTTCTCATCCCTGGGCTCCAACACCGCCAGTTGTTGCTCGGAAGTGTAATTGGCACGGGTACTCACTCCTGCCAAGACTGGTTACAGCACGCCATCTGTTTCCTGTCAGTGTAAACGTCACTTAGCCTCCAATAAGTTGTCCTGTCGTGTTGCGGTCGGGTTAGCCGACTCTATGGTGCTTGGAGTTTAGGTGCTTCCTATGTGTGCTGCGGGATATGCAAATAAGGCTGTTTCCGTTGTGACAATAGGACAATCACCCACTGTAGTACTGTGGGATTCGGTAACTGCGGCCGGCTCGCGGCCTGTCAACTTAAATTTCCATGGGTACCTTCTGCTACCCGTCCGGGTTCCAGTACCGTCAGCTGGTTCTCCGCAGTGCCTTTGGCCTAGGTGCCTCCATCTCGGTATCCGAGTTCCAGCAACGTCTGCTGGTCCTTGGTAGTGCTTTGGAGCACAGGTACCTCCTGCTTAGTAACCGTGTCCCAGTAACGTCAGCTGGTCCTCGGTTGTGCCATTGGCTCTTTTCCTTCTGCTGCCCCTCCGGGTTCCAGCACAGTCAGCTGGTCCTCGTTACTTGCATTGGCTCTTGTACCTTCTGCTACCCGTCCGGGTTCCAGTACCGTCAGCTGGTTCTCCGCAGTGCCTTTGGCCTAGGTGCCTCCATCTCGGTATCCGAGTTCCAGCAATGTCTGCTGGTCCTTGGTAGTGCTTTGGAGCACAGGTACCTCCTGCTTAGTAACCGTGTCCCAGTAACGTCAGCTGGTCCTCGGTTGTGCCATTGGCTCTTTTCCTTCTGCTGCCCCTCCGGGTTCCAGCACAGTCAGCTGGTCCTCGTTACTTGCATTGGCTCTTGTACCTTCTGCTACCCGTCCGGGTTCCAGTACCGTCAACTGGTTCTCCGCAGTGCCTTTGGCCTAGGTGCCTCCATCTCGGTATCCGAGTTCCTGCAACGTCTGCTGGTCCTTGGTAGTGCTTTGGAGCACAGGTACCTCCTGCTTAGTAACCGTGTCCCAGTAACATCAGCTGGTACAAGGTTGTGCTACAAATACAAGATACAGAACAAGAGACACAAGAACAATAAGCAGAAGATCTAAAAAGAGAAGAACATGAAGTATAAGACCAAAATGAAGAGCAAAATATATGCTCTAAATTCTAAGCAGAAGAAGACTAAGCAGTGTATGGGGGTGAGTCCGTTCCTCCTCGTGGTGCCCCTGGAAAATGCCTGCTGCTGCTGCAGGCTAAACTGAACACGGACAAATACTGTTGTAATTTAAATCTTTTGTGACAGCAAGAACGGAAGAATGAAAAATTCATACTTTGACAGATTACAAGTACAGGATTCTCTGTCACAAATAAGAATATGATGAAGAGATGAAGTACAATATGAATTAGAATAATAGTTTAATAAGAAGAATATGAGTAATGTTAAGAAAAAGATGAATAGCAAGAAGTTTAAGAAGATAAAGAAGGTGAAGATGAAGAATAATTTGATGAAAAAGATGATGCTGCTGAAGATTATGAAGGAGAAAGTGTGTCAAAAGTTAAAAAGGTGAAGAGCATGGAAGTTGTGAAATATACATATTTGCCAAAATAGAAAAAACGTGAACAACATTGTCAATTTCTTCGTCAATCCGAACATCTTTAAAAAAAAAAATATTTATGCTATTCCATTTGATTGGGTTAAACATCTATGCCTTTAATGTCTCCTCAACCTTCCCCAATACATTCTACATTACTCTTTGTTGTTTTCCTTCATGTACAATTAACCAACAAGGCAAGAATGGGTTTTTTTTAATTCCGATATTTTGTTCCCATAGACTTACATTGGACTTCCGGTATCGGTATCGGGTATCGCCGATATTTTTGGGTATCGGCGATACCATTCCGATTCCGATACTTTTGGATATCGGAAAGTATCGCTCAACTCTAGTCGTTAGAGACCTTGTTCAGAAGAACAGCGTACTTTGATTAAAAAGTCGATTGAAGAGGGTAAAACTTGTAAAGAAGTGAAGACAATGATCGGCTGCTCAGCTAAAATGATCTTCAATGCTTTAAAATGGAAATCTAAACCAGAGAGATGTGGAAGAAAACTGAAGACTTCCATTTGAATGGATGGAATAGTATCCCAAACGTTTGACCCAAGAGTGATGAAGGAACAGCCGCCATCTTGGATATGTGGCATGATGCTCGCCTCATGTCTGAGCTTGGCCTCTCCCAGGTGCCATTTTGTCTGAGTTCACAGAGTCACAGGCAGCTAACTGCTCCTACCCCCCATACTAAGAACTGAGAGCACATGGCAGAGACATTCACTCTCACAGAAGAACAATACGATGATGATCTAAGAAGGAACAGGGGACAGATTTGCCAAGGGAGCAGCTCTTTGGGGACTGTCCGGCAACTAAGATTCTTATACCTGTGGACTGCAGAGTTCCCGGCATCCACATGCAACCTACAACCTGGTAAAGTCGACCTCTAGCTTAACATCTCCAAGCCTTGTACCATTATTGTTATATTTTACTCTGACTGCAAATCCACTGTAATTCCGTTGTATAGCTTACTGTATATTTCTGTAATTATCTAGTGCGCCCTTAAGGCAATTAAACCATAAAATTAATTTTGGGCTGATGCTTTTACTCTGATTACGAATCTTAGAATACCCAGTGGGTCACAGGACATCCTCCCCGGCGGCCATTTGCTCTAGATGCAGTTACCTTACTGACCTGAGAGACAAAGGGGGCGCCAGAGAGCTGTGACTGTGTAGTTACATCACATTGGTGACGTGGGAGGAACTGGTTTCTTTCACATTGGTGGCAGCGGTGGGATCAGAGTAATAGTGTGCGTGGGACCCCTACTCCCAGACACTAAAGACTACCAACGGTAACTTTCACTGCTGGGGTCTTAAGGTCAGCCCAGCAATAGACGGTCAGAGTGTAAATATAATAAGTTGTGTGCAAGGTCAGGGTTGCAGCTGTGTCAGTAACCAGAGGTTCCCACGATGGCGGAAGGCATCAGGAGTAAGACAAAGGGGGAGCCAATGCTATGATCTATGAGGAGGTCGATACCGATGAAGGCGAGGGGGAGCTCAGCCAGGGCCCCCCAAGGAGCCAGACCCCTGTGCTCAGTCCCGCAGTGGACTGTCCACCACTTGCCCGCCGCAGCCTGTCCAGATTGGGGCCCTTTTCCAAGCGGCTATGGCACAGCTCGAGGCTGGTAACGACGCCGCCCATGACAGACTCCTGGTGGCGGCAGAGAAAGCAGCAGAACGTGAGCATACAGAACGTGTGCTGCAGGCTGCAAAACGCCATAAAGCTGGGGAGCGCCGGCACTGACGGGAGATGGCTCAGCACGGGCTCCCGCTGGACGCTCCAGCCCCACCGGAGACCAAGGCTTCCAAGGTCCGGGCGGAGGACTTTCCCTTGCTTGAAAAGGATGGAGACCTAGATTCCTTTCTGCTGGCCTTTGAGAGAACCTGCCTCCAACACCATCTGGCCCTGGATCAGTGGGCAAGGTACCTGACCCCCTGTTTAAGGGGTAAGTCCCTGGAAGTTTTGGGGGACTTACCTTCAGGGGAGGAGCAGGACTACAACAGCATCCAGCGAGCCCTGATCCAGCACTACAACCTCACCACGGAGTCATACCGCAGGAAGTTCCGGAGCCTGCAACGGGGCTCAAAGGACACCTGGACCGACCACATGCGGGCCCTGCTGAGAGCTGCGGAGCACTGGACCTCGGGTCTAGAGCTCTCCACCCGCCAGGAGGTCCAGGAACTGTTCGTCACGGAGCAGTTCTTGTGGAACTGCCCAGAGGACCTCCAGCAGTTCCTCCGTGACCGGAGACCAAAGGGGGCTTCTGCTACAGCCACCCTGGCAGACGAGAATGCCAACAGGGCACCTGACCTAAAGAAGTCTGCCAGCAGCACCTGGAGAGGGGGTAAGCCCAATCCTGCCCCGGTCCCCCCAGCCCCCAGAGTGCAAGGGGTGTACCCCCCTGCTGCCCTCTCCAGGCCAGGAACAGAACCTAGGCATTGTCATCATTGCAACCAGCTGGGACACTTTAAGGCTGCGTGTCCACAGCGCCATAAGGCCCCATCCCTGTGCCAGAAACCGTCCACTGTTTTGTGTGTGGGAGAGGGTGGTGGGAGGTCCCTGGACAATTACCAACCCGTCACCATTGGCCGCTCAGCAGTCATGGGACTGCGGGACACTGGCGCTGAACGAACCCTGGTACGTCCTGAGGTGGTGTCCCCTCAAGACTTGGTACCTGGGAAAACCCTTTACGTCTCCGGAATTGGAGGCATTGAACCGGCACTGCCCGTCGCCAAGGTATTTTTGGACTGGGGCGCCGGGAGGGGAATGCGGGAGGTGGGAGTAACGCCAAATATTCCTGCCAATGTGTTGCTTGGGACCGATTTGAGGCGGCTAGTGTCTCAGTATGTGGCCACCGAACCCCCAAGTTCGGCTCCCCAAGAATGTTATGACTCTACTGTGAATGCTAATGTTAATGTGTTGAATGTGCCTCCAACAGTGGAGGAGGGAGTGAAACCTGATGGTAAGCCATGCACTGACCCTACACACACAGGGCTCACAGTGAGCACAGGTGAGGAGACTGCGGGGGAGAGCTCAGAGGTGGAGGGAGGGGCTGCTATGAGCAATGTAGGGCCCCTAAGGGAATCCAGCCTGCTGAGTCTAGGGCCTCTGCAGAAAGAGGAACAGGCAATGGGGGGAGGGGGCGTCCCGGGAGAGGAGCCACCAGGTAAGACCCGAGGGCAGGAGTTCCCACATCCGGGATGTCAGGAGGCCAGGGAAGTCTGCCTGACCCAGCGACTAGGTCAGGGGCCAAGGGGAAGCAGGTGCTACCTGTGGTCTCAGCGGTCATGGCCGCTGTTACCAGGAGTGGGAGCGCCGGAGCCCAATGAACCTCGCGGAGGTCCGACGGTTTCCCCCTCTCCGACCAAGTGGCTGCCGAGTCAGACAGCGGCCAGGAGACAGATCCCAGGGAGCTGACAAAGGATGTGGCAGTTTCGTCAGTCCTTGCCACATCGAGTCAGGGATTTCAGGCAGCGTTGGAATCTGACGCTAGCCTGAAAGCTCTCAAGGAGCAGGCGGCACAGCCTCCCCTGGAGTCCCACCGTGAGCGAGTGGTCTGGGACCAGGGACGGCTGTACCGGGTAACGGTCCTGCAGGGTTCACCGGAGGCGTGGGCCAGGGACTGACAGTTAGTGGTACCCTATCCGTTCAGGGCGGAATTGTTGCGGATCGCACACGAGATTCCCATAGCCAGATACCTAGAGATCGCTAAAACCAGGGCCAGGCTAGCTCAGCATTTCTACTGGCCTGGAATGAGGACCGAGGTGACTGCCTACTGACGTTCGTGTGACACCTGTCAGAGGGTGGGGAAGGCGGGGCGGCGCCCCAAAGTCCCACTAATAACTCTGCCCATCATCAAAGAGCCTTTCTCAAGGGTGGCTGTGGATCTCATTGGACCTCTGTCCACTCCCAGCCGCTCCGGGAAATGCTTCATACTAATGGTAGTGGACTATGCCACCCGGTACCCGGAGGCGGTAGCTTTGTCGTCCATTCGGGCCAACAAAGTGGCCACTGCCTTACTGGAGATTTTCTCCAGAGTGGGGTTTCCCCAGGAAATGCTCACCGACCGAGGGACCCAGTTCATGTCGCAGCTGATGGAGTCTCTCTGTAAGCAGATACAGGTGCAACATCTGGTAGCCAGCCCGTATCACCCACAGACCAATGACCTGTGTGAGCGGTTCAATGGCACCTTAAAGCAGATGCTGAAGATGTTGATCGACTCCCACGGGAGAGACTGGGAGCGGTATCTCCCACACCTGCTGTTTGCCTACCGGGAGGTCCCACAGGCCTCAACGGGGCTCTCCCCCTTTGAGCTCCTGTACGGGTGACATGTACGGGGGCCCCTTGCTCTGGTGAAGTAAGCATGGGAAGGAGATTTGGCCACCCCTGGAGTGTCGGTCATTGAGTATGTCGTGCACTTCCGGGACCGAATGATGACCTTGACACGGCTGGTGCATGACAATATAGCCCAAGCACAGGCTGACCAGAAGCGGTGGTACGACCAGAATGCTTGTGAGCGGACCTACCAGGTGGATCAAAAGGTGTGGGATCTGGTCCCCATACCTCAAAATAAGCTTCAGGCGGCCTGGGAGGTTCCCTACCGCTTGCACCAGCAGCTCAACGCCGTCACCTATCTGGTCACCCTGGACCCCGCCCATGGAAGGAGGAAGGCCTTCCACGTGAACATGATGAAGGCCCATCATGAGCGGGAGGCTTGTGCACACCCAGTGTGCAACCTTCCCGAGGAAGGAGAGGCAGAAACTCTCCTGGATCTGCTCACCCAAGCCAAGGCGGGTGGATCCATCGAGGATGTGGGGGTTGGCCACCAGCTGTCCGAAGACCAACGTTCCCAGCTGGGGGTCACCCTACACCCTTTTCAGGAGCTGTTCAGCAGCCTGCCCGGAAGGACTGAGACAGCCGTCTATAACGTGGACACCGGCAATCACCCCCCCATCCGGCGTTCAGCATATCGGGTCTCTCTTGAGGTGCAGCAGCAAATGCGCCAAGAAATAGATGAGATGCTGAAGCTGGGGGTGATCCAAGCGTCCAACAGCGCCTGGGCTTCGCCTGTAGTCCTCGTCCCTAAAAAGGACCAAACTACGTGGACTACGGGGGCTCAATGGTGTGACGGTCACCGATGCGTACCCAATGCCGCGCATCGATGACCTGCTCGATCAGCAGGCCGGGGCCAAGTACCTGACCATCATGGATCTGAGCAGGGGGTATTGGCAGATTCCCCTGACCGATGGGGCACGGGAACGCTCTGCCTTTATCACCCCATTCGGACTGTACGAGTCCACGGTGATGCCCTTCGGCATGAAAAATGCCCCTGCCACTTTTCAGCGGATGGTCAACACGCTGCTCGAGGGACTAGAAGGGTATGCGACCGCGTACCTGGATGACATTGCCATCTTCAGTCCCACCTGGGAGAATCACCTAGAGCATCTGGCGCAGGTGCTCGGGTGGATCCAGCGAGCAGGCTTGACCATTAAGCAGGAAAAATGCCAGCTGGGTATGAGTGTGGTCCACTACCTGGGACTCCGGGTAGGTGGGGAAGCTCTGAAGCCAGAGCCCGGGAAGATGGATGCCATCGCATCCTGGCCCACCCCAGGACCAAGAAGCAGGTGATGTCCTTCTTGGTGACTGCCGGGTACTATAGGAGGTTTGTTCCACACTATAGTGCCCTGGCCAAGCCCGACAGACCTCACCAAGAAAAAGCTGCCCGTCACAGTCGACTGGACAGTCGCCTGCGAGACAGCTTTCCAGGCGCTCAAGATCTCCCTTTCTAGCTCTCCTGTACTACAGGCTGCCTCATGAGGCCGTTCGTAGTGCAGACCGACGCCAGCGACTTCGGCCTCGGTGCTGTGCTCAGCCAGGTCGACACTACGGGACATGAACATCCCGTTTTGTACCTGAGCCGGAAGCTCCTTCTGAGGGAAGTGGCCTATTCCACGATGGAGAAGGAATCTCTGGCAATTGTGTGGGCCCTGCAGCGTCAGCAGCCATACTTGTACGGACGCCAATTCACCGTGGAAACAGACCACAACCCCCTCAGCTGGTTACACACGGTCTCTGGGACGAATGGGAGGTTGCTACTCTGGAACCTCGCTCTCCAGCAGTATCACTTTACCATTTGCCACAAAAGAGGCAGATACCATGGTTAACGCTGATGGGTTGTCCCGGCAAAGAGAGGGTGCGGAAGGGCGCATGGGGAACACAGGAATGTGATACCCCCTAGCGCCCTCTAAAGCAGGGAGGTGTGATGAAGGAACAGGCACCCTCTTGGATATGGGGCATAATGCTCGCCTCATGTCTGAGCTTGGCCTGTCCCAGGTGCCATTTTGTCTGAGTTCACAGAGTCACAGACAGCTAACTGCATCCTACCCCCCATCCCTGTAAGCATATTGAAGATAACAGGTGTAACCAGTTCAGGGGGTATATAGCTCTGGGATCGCCGTCTCGGGTAGACGGAGTGGCATAAAGAGTCGAGACAGCAGTACTGGTGCAAACTGGCCGCAACCAGTTTTATTAAAGGTCCACAGCAACAAAACATAAACCAAATCATAAACAAAAGTCCTAAGCCTGGCAGGCTGCTAACTAAAAACAGTTAGTTCCCTCACTACTGTGAACTAGGCTCTAGCAGCCTAGCCACAACAACACATATATTGTAATTACCAGAGATTGGCTTGCAGGAGATTCCAACAGCGTCTGAAGACAGATCCAGACTGAGAGCTCTCTGGCTGTGTTCTCAACCACCTACTTCTGGCTGCCTAATTAAAACCTGAGTGGCCTCAGGTTTGAGCTGCAAGCCTGTACTGAATGGAGGGTGTAGTGTACTTGCTCCACCACTAGGTTTACAAAGCCATACATTTCCCTTATGCCAGTCAGCTAAGTACCTGGGCGAGATGCACACCCCATCCAGTACATACCCCTTCACTGTCTCACATATCCCCCCCCCTCTTCTCCAGACCGGAGGGCTGGTCATCAATCCTAAATAGACAGTGAACTCCGGACAAGGCATCGGCACTACCCTGTAACCTCCCAGGCCTATGCTCTCTGCGGGCTTCGGGTATCCTGCACGGTTTCAGCTTGACCTTAGTGCCGGGCTCAGTCTCGATATAGTGCCTCACCAGAGAAGTACGACCAGGCAAGTCAGAAAACCTCTGCTGATTTTTCTGCAGAAACTCTCGTACTTCCTGTTTTTGGTGTACTGACAATGTGTCACCAACTATCACAGGAGGTATAGGGGGTTGTACACCTTTCTCTAATTCCCCGCGGCCACCAATGACTCTCTGTCAGGTTGATATGACAGACCTGGTAGGGCTTCCGTCTCCCTGGTTGGTGTACTTTGTAGGTGACCTCGCTCACTTTTTGTACTATCTCATAGGGACTGTGCCACTTGGCCCAGAACTTACTTTCCACTGTGTGGACCAGGATCAGAACCCAATCTCTGGGACTGAAAGTCCTAATTTTTCCTGACCGATTAAATATTTTGCTTTGAGCTTCTTGGGCTCTCTGCAGGTGATCCTTAACCAATGGCATACCCTGAACAATTCTATCCTGGGTCTTGTCCATCCCCGGTGCCCACCAAGCACGTGGCTATGTGACAACCCCAGCACCATGCTTCTATATGGCTTAGGTACCAGGAGCTGACTCACGACCTCTCCCTGGACTTTAGTGACTCTATACAGCAGGTTATTGTTCATGGCAATATGAGGAAACCTCTCCTCAGAGCCAGGCTCTTGGGGAACCTCATTTAGAACAGTTATATTTTCCTGGGCCGTTTTAAGAGTGGGGTCTCGCAACTGCTCACTCCCAACATTGTCACGGGACACAGGTAGGTCAGGGACATTCGGTTCCTGAGAACCACTATCCTCGTCTCCCAACATCACCTGAAAAGGAAATTCATCATTATCATGGTCATCATCATTATCATTATCATGGTCATCATCATTATCATTATCAGTATCATCACATAAGTTTAACGGCCCACTAGCATTGTGGTCCGCCCCTGGGGACCGCGCAACCTCAGTAGGAGCTTCATCACACTGTTCAGTAGAATCATTTTTCCCCCAGAGATCCCTAAACAGGGGAAAGTCACTACCCAATATGACGGGGTGCATCAGGTTCTTCACTACCCCTACTTCATATGAGACCTCCCCGAGTTTGGGGACCAAGTCCACGGCAGTCTCTGGGTAGACTTTGGTGTCTCCATGGATGCACACCACACTCAAGTGTTTATCGGGGATGAAGTCCCTATCAATCAGGCTGTCATGTACGAGAGTCACTCGACTCCCTGAGTCTAGGAGGGCTTGTGTTGGGCAGCCATTTAAACCACCGGGGACACCTGTGGTCCAGTCTCTTCGGCTGGGGTGGCCACGCACACTGGTTCCGCGAAGAGAGAGAGGGACCTGCCAGCATCACAGTCCATAGGTTCCCCCACTAGTGGACAGTTGGCTGAAATATGACCCCTTTCACGGCATCTCCAACACTGTCTCTGGTCTGGGAGTTCAGACGGGGAGACCTTTCTAGGCCTGGGGACCCCCAATCGGGAAGCATTGACCCTTGCCTCACACATGTCCCCTCGGGCCTGAACCCGTCTATCAGCATACCCCCTGTCCCCAACAGCTGGAACGCTCTTACCGGGAGAGTTCAGCGGCCGGGAACTCTGAAGTGACGACCGCTCAGACGGCTGGTCACGGAGGTAGTCTTTGGTGGCGAAGTACCTCTCTATCAGGCTGACCAGATGATTGGCGTTTTGGTGGTCTACTTGTCCGACCCCGTGCTGTACCTCAGGAGGAAGTGCTCGGGTGTAGCAGTCCACTATCACCTTTTCGACCATTTGGGCTGGGTTGCTGACGTCAGGCTCCAGCCACTTCTTTACTGCAGACAACGCAGGTGACCTTGCGACATCACTCTGGGATGAGGCGCTGAGATCCTGGCGTAGTGATGCAACCTGCTCCCTTAACAATCGGTTAGTCTCCTGATGTTGCACACTAGCTCTCGCCAAATGTTTGAGCAGCTCCTCCATACTGACAGACTTGTCTGTCCCGGCAACTGCAGCCTTTACCCAGGACATACACACTCCACAGTCTTTACCACAGCCAGTTCAGCTTTGCTGTGCAGACACTATTAGGGCTACTGTCTCTTTAAGGCTGCTTTGGACAAACGTTTCTTTGCTGCTGTCTTTAGCCACTGTGCTGCCCGCATTCTCCACCAATTGTAACCAGTTCAGGGGGTATATAGCTCTGGGATCGCCGTCTCGGGTAGACGGAGTGGCATAAAGAGTCGAGACAGCAGTACTGGTGCAAACTGGCCGCAACCAGTTTTATTAAAGTCCACAGCAACAAAACATAAACCAAATCATAAACAAAAGTCCTAAGCCTGGCAGGCTGCTAACTAAACACAGTTAGTTCCCTCACTACTGTGAACTAGGCTCTAGCAGCCTGGCCACAACAACACATATATTGTAATTACCAGAGATTGGCTTGCAGGAGACTCCAACAGCGTCTGAAGACAGATCCAGACTGAGAGCTCTCTGTCTGTGTTCTCAACCACCTACTTCTGGCTGCCTAATTAAAACCTGAGTGGCCTCAGGTTTGAGCTGCAAGCCTGTACTGAATGGAGGGTGTAGTGAACTTGCTCCACCACTAGGTTTACAAAGCCATACATTTCCCTTATGCCAGTCAGCTAAGTACCTGGGCGAGATGTACACCCCATCCAGTACATACCCCTTCACTGTCTCACACAGGATTTAGTGCTCCAAATGTTGAATAGCAAGCTCTTTTAGTATGATAAAGAGATAAGGCCAAAAGGGACTTCAAAGCTTGAGTAAGGAGCCACGCCAGCATGGGGCCTGAAGGTGCCTGGGGGCTTCAATTAGATTATACCTGTCAGCTAGACACAGAAATACACATCCATTGTCTCTCCCAGCCACTCCGAATCCATCCTAGGATTATGGATTATGAGCACACCTTTCGAGGTACAGACTCATAAAAAATATCCGCATGACCCTGCGGAAATCGCGCATCTTACAGTGCGACTCCCGAGTCGGTGAAGGCTCTGGGACCTGAGATATAGAGATTGGCCCTCCACAGCAACCCAATCGGGCCATGTTTGCTCTCCACACGACAGGCAAAACAAACCGCATTCACTGGTACCTCTCATGTCCTGATCCAATCATCCTGGAGAAAGTTACCCTCTTTCTTAGATATTAGGAATAAATTCTGCAGGGAGCTGGAGATTATTAGCCCACCCTCTGACACCGGTGGGAGGAACCCAGCATGTTTAAGAACTGTGAGAGCTGTGACTGTGGAGTTGCGTCACATTGGTGACGTGGGAGGAAACGGTTTCCTTCACACCAAGTCATTCAGTTTAAGAGAAATGGTACGAAATACTAATGAAATGTATGTAATCTTTTGACTTTGCAATAAGTAATAAAATGGCTTAAAAAGTCTCTCTATTAATATTCTGGCATTTGGAAAATATTAATAATTATGGTGATGCTAATTGACCTAAAACAGGAAATGTTTATTCTGATTTCATGTCGGATATTGAGAAAAACATGCAGATGTGTCTTTTATATAGTGTATGTAAACTTCTGGTTTCAACTGTATATATATTATTTTTCTCACATTTGTACACATATTTCTATTCTTATATACAGGTGCTTCTCACAAAATTAGAATATCCTCAAAAAGTTAATTTATTTCAGTTCTTCGATACAAAAAGTGAAACTCATATATTATATAATGAACACTTGAAATAGATCACTGCTTGTAATGACTCTATATAATATATGAGTTTCACTTTTTGTATTGAAGAACTGAAATAAATTAAACTTTTTGATGATATTCTAATTTTGTGAAAACCACCTATATCTGTTTCTTTCCTCTACATATATTATTTTTTGTATATATTAGTTAATATCAGCACTAATTTGTATCTATGTTATTATATCTACTACTTAGGTTTTTTATTAAAAGATGGCACCAGTGAAACATTCTGGACTGCAATCTATTTATTCCCATGTGACATGAGCAATCACATCTGGCTTGCCTACATTCCATGCCACAGTGTGTATTCTTGCTTTCTTCTGGATGGATCACATGACTCGCTCTGATCACGTGACCTAGTAGGACCAAGTGATCGGTAGCTTAGGTTTCTTTCATTCATGTGCGCCTTGCTTATGACACTGATAATGTCATTAACCCCTTTACCCCTGAAGGTGGTTTGCACGACAATAACCAGGCCAATTTTTACAATTCCGACCACTGTCAATATATGTAGTTAGAACTCTGGAACGCTTCAATAGATCCCGGTGATTCTGAGAGTGTTTTGTCGTGACATATTGTACTTCATGATAGTGCTAAAACTTCATTGATATGACTTGCGCTTTTTTTGTAAAAAAAACAGATTTGTCGAAAATTTTGCAATGTTTCCATTCTCTTGGATTATTTTAAGGTAAGTATGTGCGCTAGTTACTAAAACGCTCTATTTTCTGCTTTGTAATATGCATATTGAATAGACTGTGCTTGATTTGTACTTTGCACTAAGCATATACACTGCTCAAAAAAATAATGGGAACACTTAAACAACAGAATATAACTCCAAGTAAATCAAACTGTGAACTCAAACTGTCCACTTAGGAAGCAACACTGATTGACAATCAATTTCGCGAGTCCTGTTTACACCCAATGATGCCCCTCCAAGAACAATGATCATTTGACCCATTTGATGAATGTTTTGATTGTTCATCAGGTAGTCAGCAGCCTGTTTACACGGCACGATAATCGTGAAATGAGCTTTTCAACAACACTCGTTCATGATTATTTTGCAGTGTAAATGTCCCCTGACCTCAAATCTGCTCCTTACAATATACTAGACTTTTCATCATAAACAGAGCACACGGGTTTCAGCAGGATTCAGTCACAGATTCTAATATCTTTGACGTGGAAAACTACACTGTAAAATAATGAACTCCTCATATAAACTCCATGTGGGTCATCAATCCCCAACGCTGTGCGTCATGAGATGCATCCAGAACTCACAGTCCCACAGAAAAGTAGCACTGTCTAAACAACTAATAGCACAATGAGTCACCTAATTCCTGCTTGAGAAATAGTCAGTGAGACGAAAAAACAAAAAAAGGAAATATAAAGATAAAATAGTATCAGTCGGTGTTGGTTCGGCCAAAGGCTGAAGCAGTAATCGCTAGAATCACCTTAGTGTACATCTATCATATCACAGACACAGATTTGCCAAACACATTTGTTACAGTATCTCCAGGACAATGTGGTTCACATTAGGAATAAAGTGAAGTCTTCTAAAAGCAACAGCAAATTTATTTCGGCCTGTGATACAAACAAAGCAACAAATAATCTCAAAACATATTTTGTTCATTGGCAATGCTTCACCAAAAATATTTCATGCAAATATGCAAACAATGACTTGCTAAAATATGTTAAGAGGCTGTTTGCTGCTTAAATTAAACCCGTGTTTGTGCACAGTCATTAACCCCTTAATGACCAAGCCATTTTGTAGGTTAAAGACCAGGCCAATTTTTACAATTCTGACCACTGTCTCTTTATGAGGTTATAACTCTGGAACGCTTCTATGGATCTTGGCGATTCTGAGATTGTTTTCTCGTGACATATTGTACTTCATGATAGTGGTAAAATTTCTTCAATATAACTTGCGTTTATTTATGAAAAAAACGGAAATATGGCAAAAATTTTGAAAATTTTGCAATTTTCAAACTTTTAATTTTTATGCCATTAAATCAGAGAGATATGTCACAAAAATGAGTTAATAATAACATTTCCCACATGTCTACTTTACATCAGCACAATTTTGGAACCAACATTTTTTTTTGTTAGGAAGTTATAAGTGTTAAAAGTTGACCAGCGATTTCTCATTTTTCCAACAAAATTTACAAAACCATTTTTTTTAGGGACCACCTCACATTTGAAGTGAATTTGAGGGGTCAATATGACAGAAAATACCCAAAAGTGACACCATTCTAAAAACTGCACCCCTCAACGTGTTCAAAGCCACATTCAAGAAGTTTATTAACCCTTTAGGTACTTCACAAGAATTGAAGCAATGTGGAAAGAAAAAATGAACATTTAACTTTTTTTCCCAAAATTTTTCTTTCGACACAATTTTTTTAAATTTTGTCAAGGGTATCAGGAGAAAATGAACCACAATATTTGTTGTACAATTTCTCCAGAGTACACCGATACCCCATGTGTGGGGGTAAACCACTATTTGGGCGCATGGCAGAGCTCGGAAGGGAAGCAGCGCCATTTGACTTTTTTGGCTGGAATTGAGATTGGACGCCATGTCGCATTTGCAGAGTCCCTGTGTGCCTAAACAGTGGAAACCCCCCACAAGTGACCCCATTTTGGAAACTAGACCCCCAAAGGAACTTATCTAAATGTGTTGTGAGAGCTTTCAACCCCCAAGCGCTTCACAGAAGGTTATAACGTAGAGCCGTAAATTAAAAAATCATATTTTTTCCACAAAAATGATCTTTTCATCCCAATTTTTATTTTCCAAAGGATAAAAGGACCCCAAAATTTATTGTGCAATTAGTCCTGAGTACGCTGATACCCCATATGTGGGGGTAAACCACTATTTGGGCGCATGGCAGAGCTCGGAAGGGAAGCAGCGCCATTTGACTTTTTTGGCTGGAATTGAGATTGGACGCCATGTCGTATTTGGAGAGCCCCTGTGTGCCTAAACAGTGGAAACCCCCCACAAGTGACCCCATTTTGGAAACTAGACCCCCAAGGAACTTATCTAGATGTGTGGTGAGAGCTTTGAACCCCCAAGGGCTTCACAGAAGGTTATAACGTAGAGCAGTAAAATTAAAAAATCATATCTTTTCCACAAAAATGATCTTTCCACCCCCAATTGTTATTTTCCAAAGGGTAACAGGACCCCAAAAGTTATTGTGCAATTTGTCCTGAGTACGCTGATACCCCATATGTGGGGGTAAACCACTATTTTGATGCATAGCAGAGCTCGAAAGGGAAGGAGCGCCTTTTACAAATGCAGACTTTGATGGAATGGTCTGCGGGTGTCATGTCACGTTTGGAGAGCCCCTGATGTGCCTAAACAGTAGAAACCCCAAGTGACTCCATTTTGGAAACTAGACCAACCAAGGAACTTACCTAGATGTGTGGTGAGCACTTTGAACCCCCAAGTGCTTCACAGAAGTTTATAACGTAGAGCCGTGAAAATAAAAAAATCATATTTTTTTCCACAAAAATAATCTTTTTGCCCCCAAATTTTTATTTTTATAAGGGTAACAGGAGAAATAGGACCCCATAAGCTATTGTGCAATTTGTCCTGAGTACGCTGATATCCCATATGTGGGGGGGAACCACTATTTTGACGCATGGCAGAGATCGGAAGGGAAGGAGCACCGTTTTTAAATGCAGACTTTGATGGAATGGTCTGCGGGTGTCATGTCGCGCTTGGAGAGCCCCTGATGTGCCTAAACAGTAGAAACCCCCCACAAATGACCCCATTTTGCTAACTAGACCCCCCCAAGGAACTTATCTAGATGTGTGGTCAGCACTTTGAACCCCCAAGGGCTTCACAGAAGTTTATAACGTAGAGCCGTGAAAAATAAAAAAATCATATTTTTTTCCACAAAAATGACCTTTTTGCCCCCAAATTTTTATTTTTCTAAGGGTAACAGGAGAAATAGGACCCCAAAAGCTATTGTGCATTTTGTCCTGAGTACGCTGATACCCCATATGTGGGGGGGAACCACTGTGATCGCCTTACTGCGATCTTTGGGAGGCACAATGAACAAATCTACAAAAGGTGAAGAATTGGTTTTCTTTTTTACGCTGTTCCTTGTGCGGTATTAGTGATTAGGCGACTTTATTCCTCGGATCGGTGCGATTACAGCGATACCAGATTTATACCCTTTTTTCATGTTTAGCTTCTGTCACACTCTAAAAGATGCTTTTTTTTGGAATAATTTTTTGTAAGAAATTTTTGCATCGCCGTATTTTGAGAGCTATAATTTTTCCATATTTCGGCCGACAGAGTTATCTGTGGGCTTATTTTTTGCGGGACGAGCTGACGTATTTATTGGTATTCTGGCACATAACGTTTTTTGATCGCTTCCTATTCCGATTTTTGTGGAAGCAGAATGAACAAAAACCAGCAATTCAGGAATTGTTTTTTTTTTTTTTTCCTCCGTTCCGCGTGTGGTAAAATTGATAAAGGAGCTTTATTCTTTGGATCACTACGATTACAGCGATACCTCATTTATATATTTTTTTTATGTTTTGGCGTTTTTTACACAATAAAAAATTTTATAGAAAAAATAATTATTTTTGCATCAGTTTATTCCGCGAGCTATAACTTTTTTATTTTTTCGCTGATGATGCTGTATAGCGGCTTGTTTTTTGCGGGACAAGATGACGTTTTCAGCGGTACCATGATTATTTATATCTGACTGTTTGATTGCGTGTTATTGCACTTTTTCCAAGCGGTATGATGATACCGCTTGGAAAAAGTATAATTTACTACTTTTTTGTGTTTTTTTTTACGGCTTTCACTGAAGGGGTTAACTAGGGTTACGCTTTTATAGATGGGATTTTTACGGACGTGGCGATACCTAACATGTGTATATTTTTTGTTTTTTATTTTTTTTATTACATAAAAATGTGTATTTTTTAGGTTTTTTTTTTTAATTATTTTTTAATATTTTTTTTACAATTTTTTTTAAAAAATGATTTTTTTTAACTTGTCCCTTTATGGGACTTTCACTTTTTTTATTTTTATTGCAGTTACAATGCATTGCAATGCTCCAGCATTGCAATGCATTGTACCTATGGGGAAAGCTGCTGTGAACTTGATCACAGCAGTTTTCCGTAGCTAAATGACCCGGAGGTTGTCATGACAACCCCCGGGTCATCAAGGCAGAGATCGGGCCCTGCAAATACATTTCAGGGTGCCGATCTGAGGCAGAGGGAGCTCCCGACCCTCTGCCTCCCCCCCTGAGCTCTGCGATCGCTGGATCGCAGCAGTCAGGGGGTTAACAGCCAGGGGCGGTGGGGGCTCCGCTCCTGGCTGTCAGTGCAGGAAGCCTGGCCACTGCAGCGCCGGCTCCTGCACTGATCGCGCTGGAGAAGCTGAAATTTCAGCTTCTCCTGCGCGATCGCTGCTGTGTTTGATCAGTCAGATTGACTGACCAATCACAGCGCTGTGGGTGCGGGGACCGATGGCAAAGGTCCCCGCACCGCTTGCCGTGCCTGTCAGCTGTCTGTGACAGCTGTCGGCACTGATCTACCACTGCGTGTTTACACGCAGTGGTAGATCAAAGGCATGACGTGCACAGTCCGTCCTGGTGCCGGAACTGGCACCTTGCCAGGACGGACTGTGCACGTCCATGGACATTAAGGGGTTAATAATAATAATCTTTATTTATATAGCGCCAACATATTCCGCAGCGCTTTACATTTTAACAGTTTCAAAACACAAGTCATAAGTAACAACGTTAACAAGACAATAATTAAAGCAAAATAAGCCGCCCCTGCTCGTGAGAGCTTACAATCTACAATGAGGTGGGAGAGATGCAAAGTACTGGTGTGTATATACAATGGTGCATTTACAATGATGGTCCAGCCATCTTGAGGGAGTGAGGGATGGAGATAGTTAATGGGCTACACTCACACTTACACCTAGAATGACTTTGATTAGTGAACGTGATAGGCCGCTCTGAACAAATGTGTTTTTGAGGGAGCGCCTGAAGCTATGCAAATTGTGGATGGTCCTAATTTGTTGGGGTAGAGCATTCCAGAAGATTGGCGCAGCGCAGGAGAAGTCTTGGAGTCGGGAGTGGGAGGTACGGATTAGTGCAGAGGTTAATCGAAAGTCGTTTGCAGAGCGCAGCAGTCGGTTAGGCCGATAGATAGAAATGAGGGAGGAGATGTAGGGGGGTGCTTCTATTACTTCTATGTTTGCTTTTTTAAGTGTCCTGTAAATACTACAAGCTCAATTTTTTTTGTTTTTTACAAAGGTTATAAGCAGAGGGCTATAAGGACAGAATTATGACCCCTCCACAGCTACCGGGACTGCCTCTGAACAGGAAACAGTTGTGTTTATTGGGTTTTTAGTGGCATATAATGGGTTGCCATTGCCAGCATCTGGAGTAAAGAAAGTAATGCATCCCGAAAGCAGTAATAGTTCTCCCTGAGTGCCCCATTAAAATAAATTATTCCCCCCAGACTGTTCCCTTTAAACCAATAATGTCCTCCTATTGCCTCTTTAGAAAGTATTGATGCCCCTGACTTCCCGCTACAAAAATAATAATCTCAGCTTTGTGCCATCCCCTGCAGAAAAAAAATAAAGTTTATAATCACCTAATCTGAGCAAATGAGTCCTCTTCACCAACACATGCAGATTATGGTAGCACAATACAGTGACATCAATACGCAGCCTGCACCAAGGGAATGATGTCCTACAGCAGCCTGCACCTTAGAGGGCAGAGAGTGAGGGGCGGGGGACAGAACGCCTATGGCCCATCTCTCTACAGGATGATGATGCCAGTTCAGTTATAAGTGGTGCTCTCTCGGTGATATGGGACACTCGACAGGAAATTGTGGCTACGAGCACTGCTCTGGATATTTGATGCTATTGCTAATGTTTTGTTCCATTAAAATTGTGCATTACTAAGGATCTTGCACTCAGGACAATCGCCACTGGGGTTTATTTAAAAAAAAATGTATATATATATACATATATATATATATTGCATGACACTTATACTGTATTTACATACAATATATAGAGATAAGTGAGGCTAGCACTTCAGTGTCAGCACTGGAACACTGTAATAGCTGAATCAAAGACAGAATAGCAATTTAGCAATATTCCCAGTGAGTAGAAGGACTAAGGAAGTCACAGGATCTAAGGCAATCAAGAAAACATCAGAACGATGAGGATGCCAACTACTTGAGCACTCAGGCGGCATGCGGAAAAATGAGACAGGCCTATAAAACCTGAACACAACACCAGGTCTGTACAGCAGGAGGCAGTTGGACAGGCCAGCACTGAACCCTGGACAGGTAACACTTCCTCTTATTTTCTTCATAGATTTTAATAGGCAGCATACCTCAGAGTGCTGGCAATTCGATCTGTCTTAAGACAGCCCTCCCATCAAAGTTTATATCCTTATAATATATTGCAGTCATCATATTATATAACACTGTGCATAAACAATTGCTCATTTTGCTTTTCTACCCAGCTAATTCTTCTCTTTTCCATTAGGTCTATGACATCACATGATTAAAACCTGACTAGCTGAATCCATCTAAGCTCTATGTAGAAACAAGAGGTCAATTTTCCCTGTATGAGGCACCACAGGAAAGTCTATGGTGTGAGGAGAAGTAGAGCAACTGGGTCAGGAGTTGAAGAGGGGAATGACTCATGCAGGGAAAAGAGACTTCCTGTTTATACATAGAGTGGAGACAAGAGAAAAAATAGCTGGCTAGAAAGGCAAAATGAGCAATTGTAAGAACACAGTGCTGTATAATATGATGACTGCAATATATAAAGAGGATACAAATTTGATGGGAGTTCTTCTTTAAGATGGATTTTAGCTGTTCTTTACAGTGGATGATGAGTTCAGGAAGCAGAGCAAGGAGAAAAAGTTATTCATAAGTGGGAAAATGCTGGAGTAAGTGGAAAAAACATATATTACAAATGTGATTTTATTAGCTTCTACTGTAAATTTAGTCAAAGTATGTCACAGTGTAGGACACAGTACCTTGAAAGTTAAGAAATCTCACTGGGTTACCTATGTCCAGTGCATAGTTACTGTATAACAACGTGTGCCAAGTGACAAGCTTGGCTCCGCTACAACTTTATCCCTAGGTATGCCATATATTGTAAATGAATCTTAATTAATGTTGGGTGTACGGATGATGTAGTGTTATTCTATACTTAGGGTGAGGCTTTCTTGAAAGTTCTAAAACTAAAAAATATACAGAACTAGTGAAGGAGATCTACTCCATATGTTCTTAATATAGGTTTAGACAGCAATGGTTTGGTAATTATACATTCTTCATTTTCCATTTCGAACATCTACGATGAAGGGTTTGATGATCGCCATGGGATTACTTCCTAAATACACATTTATCTCTTTATCTGTCCATGACCAGGACATATTTTCTTTAAGGGATTATCCTCCTTGCTTTGCTTCCCTGCTTGCTATATTTCATCTTTTCCCCTCACACTTTTTCATTGTGCTTCTCTTGATCTGCGGTGGTTATTATTCTTCAGCCACCAAACGTGACTTGCCTGTGATTTTTTAGCAAGGTGAGCAAGGGTCAGCAATGACAGCAAACACTCCTTAGTATTAAGGCACATGGTATGTTTTAGCCAAACATGAAATGTGGGTTTTCAGGGTTCGGGTGAGACCTCTTCTGTTAACCCCTCAATGGTTCACCATGAGATAGATCACAATCTCTCTGAAAGTTCTTTTCCTGTTCAGTTAACATGACAGCTGTAAATCAAGAAAATAATTTGGAGTTTGAAGAGAGGTTTACAGATTGAATCCATGTTACTCTAAATAAAAAAATGGTATTTTGTTTTTATTACCTTTGAAAAGTTCATCCCTCTACATTCTTAGCAGGCACCCCCTCCACTTTAAACTTTCTTGACCTTTTAAATGGCACGAAGTCCCTCTTGAAAGACCTAAGAATCTCACAGAAAAACACAACAGATAAAATCATTTTAAGCCAGGTTAAAAATTTCATGATATGATGGATTGTTGGTATATGATCTTTAGATGAATTTAATAATGGGAAAGTTAAAAAAACAACAACATTATAAAGCATGAATATAACAGACCATGTGTGGCGACTGATTTCATGAAGACCTATTGTACACAACAGTATGGATATTTGACGTACAGATCTGTTAATTCAGCACCTGTAGAAATCCAGGGACACATGATATTCATCCATGTGCCTCTCATTTCATATATAGATATATAGAGGTTTTTACGCTACATGTAAAAACTTTTGGGCCAACAAATTATTCTAGGAGTGATACCTTCATTGCGTTGGTGCTACGCTATTGAAATAAATTAGTGGCTATCCAGAAAAATTATATTTGCAAGCCTTTGGAGCACAGAGGCCCTTTCATCAGATTTACAAATGAATGACTGAGAAAAGAGTACAACATTTCAAAAGATGTTATAAAACATTTGCACATGGGGTGAATGGGGTGATGCATCCTAAAGATAAGCCAAAGTAATAAAACTGAGGTTTTTGTTACAAATGGAAAGGAGAGGTGATGACTTGGAGTCTTGAAATCTGGAGTCAGTCTGCTGGAGGTGTGAAGTGTGTCCATGTAGTGGGTCATAAATAAGGTGTTAGATTAAGTCCTTTTGTCAAACACTTGAAAGTTCTTATCAGCTTGAACTCCCAGATTTTTCTGTGGTTCCAAAAATGACCTTTCAGTATTAAAACTTAAATCTGTGATACTGTGTCCTAATTAAGAGAAGGTTTTTTTTTCCCACAGGTGTGCCCAGTAGAAAGGAGCTAATCGATTTCAAGTGAATCGAATTAGTGTTGAATTTTTTTTAAAGTTACTAGATCAGGCAAATTTGAACAGTTTGTGATTTGCGTTGCCAAAAATGCCTGTAACCATTTGACACAATGCAGAAGAGTGTATCAGCCAAAGAAGGCTTACATGACCTTGAGCATAGCCAGGCAAGCATCCCCAGAATGCTTTGCAGCTATCCTATCACATGGCATTGCACAGCCAATCAGGAAGGACTATAATAGTCTGCAGAGGCAGGAAGTGCAGCTGCCATTTTGTAGTGAATCTGAATAGGAAAGGATGTCACAGCTGTCAACCTAGCAATAGAAATATGGAGAGGAAAACATAAAATGTTGGACAAATTCTACAGATAATGTAAGTTGTACCACAACAGCAGGGAATATTAGTCTTGTTTGTAAAGTACAGAATGTAAAACAGATTCAATTGATAGAAGGATAATTGTTGGACCACCGCTTGTCAAAAAACCATGGCATCTTCTGTGTATACTACCTGTGTATAAACACTGACCCTGACTGCACATGGATGTGGCAAAGCGCATGCTACTTGTCAGTTGTGCTTGATTCATTATGAGGCTTGAGGCCTGAATCAGGAGTGCCTGACTCCTCCACACCTTCTCGTCAAGACTGGTGTGAAAATCAGAGTGCCTACAACTCCATAACATAAAACTGTAGGGTTTCCATGTACCATCAAACATTCTGTGCACGCATCATTGTCTTTTTGCTTTTTTTTTCTGGAGTAAAAATGGTTATAATAGTGATTTTTTTGTTTGAGCTTCACTTATTATTTAATTTTTGTCTTTTTTTTAAAGTTAACTATACTTGTTTGTGTCTTTTTTTTAAACAATTTGGGCAATTGTACCCTACTGGAAAATAAAATCTGTGTGTTCAGTTTTATTTTTGTGCTGTTGAAGCGTAGTATGTGATATAAAAAGTAAAAGATTAAAAAAACAGAGCATCTTTGATGTGTAAAATCCATCAACCTGCGTGCACCATTTTGGAGAATGTGAGACAAAAAACAGCAAGGAGGCCCACTAGACAAAAGAGAAAATTATCTTAAAAAACGCAAATGAAGAAAAAGTGCCAAAGTGTTCTATAACAAGTTTATATCAAGTGTTCTATAATGCTGGTTCCACAACAGTTCATAATTAGTGATGAGCGAGCACTTAAATGCTCGGTGCTCACCGAGTACCGTGAGAACAGCGATGCTCGGGTGAGTAACGAGTATTACCGAGCACATTCGCTCATCACTATTCATAATGCATTCTGCAGTTTCTTAATTGCTAGAGAGTAGTGTTGAGCGATACGATAATGCAAATATCGGCTATCGGCCGATATTAGCTGTATCGGCCTTTCGATAATTCGTTTCGATATTTTCGTCTTATCGAATACCGGAATCGGATTTGTCACTGTCACTGTGAGTGTCCGTCGGTCGGGTCTGTCAGGAGTCAGCGGCACTTACCTGGCAGAAGATCTCCGGCGGTCACGTCCTGGACTGCTTGATGGCCGCCATTATCTTCTCCCTGGCGGTCACATGCAGTTTTTCGCGATAACTGCAGTGACTGCAGGGTAATCCCGGCCGTAAAGCAGTCAGTCCGATGACGTCACCGCCGGGGAAGCAGGTAATCAGCTGTGCTGCGCCGGGATGACAGGCTCTGCCTGTCATTCTGATGTAGCAGAGCTGGATCGTCGTGGGACACTCGTTACTATGGACTGCGTCGGTCAGGTGGTATACTTTTTTTTTTTTTTTTTTCATTTTTTTACAGGAGATCGATGGCGTCGCAGCAGGATGAGACAGTAATAAAAGAAATGAAAACTGTGTTTTTTTTTTTTTTATTAAATTAAAAAATTTTTTTTGGGACATTCACCCGTCCGGTACATAAACAAGTTAACTATTTACATACAGGGACCCTGTCCGGGTTATTTAGACTTCTTTGGCTGGCCTCTTCCAGGTACCACCTGGTACTCTTCTTGAGATTGCCAAACATCCGAGGCACCAAGGACCACCAGGACCTGATGACGTCGTGTGGCCTGTACAGTGACGTCGTGACCCGCTATCTGGGTCTGTGTGGCCACCTCTTTCATCTCCCTCCGGGTCTGGAGCCCTATGTCCCGGACTGTACGAACCCCAGGGTGCCTAACAGGCGCCGGGTACGGGCCAGCTATACTTATCATGTCCATAGCTGGGGCTGCTGAGGAGACCACTGAGGGAGGCTGGGGAGATTTACGGCGTGGGGTGGGCACTTTTGCAGAGGCCTGGATGTGGGAGGCTGAAGGCTTCGAGGGTCTCACAGGTTCCTGACACACTGGGGAGTAGGGGTCGCACCTGGTAACATTTAGGGCGTACCACCCATTGTAACCCCAGTGTCGGGTGTAAGTCACCAAGTCTCCTGGCAACAGGTCCCTCCCCGGGTGTCCTTCTGGGAGGTGAGCCTCCACGTCCCGCCGGGTCACAAAGACTTCTAAATAAAGTCCAGGCTCCTTGATGAAGCCCCAACCACCTTTCAATTTAAAGCTCCGTACTGCACCCTTACGCCGCGGCTCACTCAGGGTTCCTTTATCCTTTCTCATCCGGTCCTTATCTGCCCGGTCCTTCTCCAGGTGCGTTGGCGAAGTTTTAGGGATTCTCGCTGCTCCCTTTGTCGCTCTGCTTCCCGCTCCCAACGTCTCCACTCTTCCTCCTGACGCCGGTTGAAATTCTCCTCCACCAGCTGCTCCATGTCTCCACCACTCCACTGCAGCTTACAGTGTCCGGTTTGCGGCAGCTCTCCTGTCGCCCCCCAGTCCTGGCGGCGCTCCCCTGCGGAGGAAGCAGACGGCTCTAAATCAGATGACAGTCGGGGCTCCGGTACAGGCAGGTAGTGCTCTGGTGCCTGCGCGGCCTCCTCCATGAGGACGGGTGTCGCTTCTTCTGTCTCAGCGACGGGGGCAGACAGCGGGATCTGGGGTGCTGCTGACGGTGCTGCGGTTTTTGCAGGAACGGGTGCCTCCACTGCGACAACGTCAACCGGATCACATTGCAAGGACTCCTCTACTAGAACGGGTGCCTCACCTTCCGGTACAGACACTTCAGGTAAGAGGGATTGGCGCCGCTCCAAGTTTATTTTAGGGCACGCCAGCTGGCTTCCATCCTGGCGACCTCCTCCCGGTGCCGGGCCAGGCCTCTTAGGGTATCCGCCGCTTCTTGCAGCGTAGGAGGGTTTACAGGCCGGGTGCCCAACGGTGATTCTGTGGCGATCGGGTCGCTTCCGTGGGGGGAGAGCTCTGACTGCTCCATCCCTTCCCACTTCTGCTCGTCGTGTCCATTAGCCATCTCTGCCAAGTCACATGTGTCATATCTGGAGAGGGCCCCTCTTTTGTAGGGAGGCGGGACCTTCGTGTTAGTTTCCGCACACTGAGGAGGATGAGGAGGCGGAACTCCAGAGCTGTGGGGCACGATGTTACATTGCAGTACCATTTACAGTGGGCGCCATCGTTTTCACGCCACTGAGTGAGTGACACCCACGAAGAGCACGCCCTTCTTCTTCACCAGTGCCTCGTCGTGACGCAGATATGGCGGAAAAATGGCAAATACATTCTCTGATGATTTTAGCAATTCTCAAGCACAAAACCAGTGCAATTCAGGCACACAGGACTCGCTTATAGCGAGCTACAGAATCCTGTTCGTGACGCCCAAGTTGAGTCGCACAGAGCCAGAGGTTTTCGGGGACTCGGCACCGAGCCCGTCGACTTCTATGGGGTATGTCACGTCTTTACCCGGCAATTGAATTAGAGTCGATTTTACTATGTAGAAGTGTATAAACTATAAATATATGTATATATATATATGTCACAATGACATGTATATATATATATATATGTATTCTATGTGTGTATATTTTGTGTTTACAACGAAAGAAAGGGTTTTTTTTGTTGCGATATTTTGTTCCCATAGACTTACATGGGACTTCCGGTATCGAAATTGGATATCGACGATATTTAGTGCTATCGGCGATACAATTTCGATACGATATTTTTAGATATCGAGCAATATCGCTCAACACTACTAGAGAGACACAGTTTAAGGAACACGGTACTAGGATATTGATTGTCGAGACAATATTTTAATTCACTTTGATCAGAATCTATCTGGGTATTCAAGATATACTAAGGCCTCATCAGTAGGGTATTATTTCAGTTATATTTCACAGTAGAAGTAGAAAGTACAGGGCTTCTTTAAAGTTTGTGGGACCTTTACTCTCAATTTGTATGCTTCAAATTTTATACAGAAAAATACAGTATTTAGGTTTTTTTTTGTTTTATAAAATTCACAGATAAAATCACCTAACAGAGCACTGTGCTTTGGCACATCATTGGGACTCCATGTGCATTTGCCCTGAGCTGCAGGTATGCTAAAGTGGTTGTCCAGGGCTAATATATACCTGAAGCTGGATTTGACAGTGTGGTGGGTGTGCTCTATGCAAAACTACTGAATTCAGTCTCTAAAGGGTATGCCACACTAAACAACATCGCTAACGGGATCGCTAAAAAACGTCACTATTTAGCGATCCCGTTAGCGATGTTGTTGTGTGGGCATCTGCCAGCGACGAGCTTCCTGCTGTGATCTCGCTCGTCGCTGGAATCGTTCCGGACCCTATTTTCGTCGCTGGCGCTCCCGCTGGGTAAGTATATATCGCTAAGTGTGGCACCTTTTTTAGCGATTTAGCGGTACTTTTGTACCTCTAAAGTCGTTAAGGAGATCGCTAACCGCGATAGCGTCCTAACGACATCGCTAAAATAGGTAGCCACTAGCGATATAGAAACAATCCCGCTAGCGATCTCATTAGTATGCGACGCTAACGAGATCGCTAGCGGGATTGTGTAGTGTGGCAGTACCTTAAGCTGTACCTACTGTGAGGGGGCGGGAGCTGAATCTGGTTTGTGACCCTCTCACAGCTGAATGTGGTTTTCAAGGTGACAAAGGTTGGAGACCACAGATATAGGTGTTAGATGAAATGCAACAGCTGGCACCTCTAGCGCTCAGCTGATGCCTAGTGGTGTGGCCTCTAGAAGTTCACCGATGAGTGGATCATTTGAAATTTGAATTTGCCAGCTTCTCTGAATTTCCAAAAGAATTTGGTTTGCAATACTGTAAATCCTCCAATTGCCAAGAAAATAAGGTAGATGAATAACACTTGGAGGTCACCTAGAACTCTACTGTACCCCTTCTGAGCTCCTTAAAGGGAACCTGTCACCAGAAAAAAAAAAAGCTATTAACCTTCAGATATAGAGTTAATCTGCTGGTTAATAGCGTCATTAACCTGGCCAGTAGTGTTGAGCGATACTGCTCGATATCTAAAAATATCGTATCGGAATGGTATCGCCGATATCACTAAATATCGTCGATATCCGATTCCGATTCCGGAAGTCCCATGTAAGTCTATGGAACAAAATATTGCAACAAAAAAAACCCTTTCTTTCGTTGTAAACACAAAATATACACACATAGAATACATATATAATATATATATATATATATATATAACATGTCATTGTGACATATATATATACATATATTTATAGTTTATACACTTCTACATAGTAAAATAGACTCTGATTCAATTGCCGGGTAAAGCCGTGACATACCCCATAGAAGTCGACGGGCTCGGTGCCGAGTACCCCCAAAACCTCTGGCTCTGTGCGACTCAACTTGGGCGTCACGAACAGGATTCTGTAGCTCGCTATAAGCGAGTCCTGTGTGCCTGAATTGAACTGGTTTTGTGCTTGAGAATTGCTAAAATCATCAGAGAATGTATTTGCCATTTTTCCGCCATATCTGCGTCACGACGAGGCACTGGTGAAGAAGAAGGGCGTGCTCTTCGTGGGTGTACACTCACTCAGTGGCGCTAAACGATGGCCGACCACTGTAAATGGTACTGCAATGTAACATCGTGCCCCACAGCTCTTCAGTTCCGCCTCCTCATCCTCCTCAGTGTGCGGAAACTAACACGAAGATCCCGCCTCCCTACAAAAGAGGGGCCCTCTCCAGATGCTAATGACACATGTGACTTGGCAGAGATGGCTAATGGACACGAGCAGAAGTGTGAAGGGATGGAGCAGTCAGAGCTCTCCCCCCACGGAAGCGACCCGATCGCCACGGAACCACCGTTGGGCACCCGGCCTGGAAACCCTCCTACGCTGCAAGAAGCGGAGGATACCCTAAGAGGCCTGGCCCGGCACCGGGAGGAGGTCGCCAGGATGGAAGCCAGCTGGCGTGCCCTAAAACTAAACTTGGAGCGGCGCCAATCCCTCTTACCTGAAGTGTCTGTACCGGAAGGTGAGGCACCCGTTCTAGTAGAGGAGTCCGTGCGGGCATCCCAGCCCTTGCAATGTGATCCGGTTGACGTTGTCGCAGTGGAGGCACCCGTTCCTGCAAAAAACTCTGCACCGGCAGCACCCCAGATCCCGCTGTCTGCCCCCGTCGCTGAGACAGAAGAAGCGACACCCGTCCTCATGGAGGAGGCCGCGCAGGCACCAGAGGTCTACCTGTCTGTACCGGAGCCCCGACTGTCATCTGTTCCAGAGCCGGCTGCTTCCTCCGCAGGTGAGCGCCGCCAGGACTGGGGGGCACCAGGAGAGCTGCCGCAAACCGGACATTGTAAGCTGGCATTTGATGGTGGAGACATGGAGCAGCTGGTGGAGGAGAATTACAACCGGCGTCAGGAGGAAGAGTGGAGACGTTGGGAGCGGGAAGCAGAGCGACAAAGGGAGCAGCGAGAATCCCAAAAACTTCGGCAACGTCACCTGGAGAAGGACCGGGCAGATAAGGACCGGATGAGAAAAGATAAAGGAACCCTGTGGGAGCCGCGGCGTAAGGGTGCAGTAAGGAGCTTTAAATTGAAAGGTGGTTGGGGCTTCATCCAGGAGCCTGGACTTTATTTAGAAGTATTTGTGACCCGGCGGGACGTGGAGACTCACCTCCCAGAAAGACACCCGGGGAGGGACCTGTTGCCAGGAGACTTGGTGACTTACACCCGACACTGGGGTTACAATGGATGGTACGCCCTAAATGTTACCAGGTGCGACCCCTACTCCCCAGAGTGTCAGGAACCTGTGAGACCCTCGGAGCCTTCAGCCTCCCACATCCAGGCCTCTGCACAAATGCCCACCCCACGCCGTAAATCTCCCCAGCCTCCCTCAGTGGTCTCCTCAGCAGCCCCAGCTATGGACATGATAAGTATAGCTGGTCCGTACCCGGCGCCTGTTAGGCCCCCTGGGGTTCGTTCAGTCCGGGACATAGGGCTCCAGACCCGGAGGGAGATGAAAGAGGTGGCCACACAGACACAGATAGCGGGTCACGACTTGACTGTACAGGCCACACGACGTCACAGTCCTGGTGGTCCTTGGTGTCTCGGATGTTTGGCAAGCATCAGAAGAGTACCAGGTGGTACCTGGAACACCCCTGCCAAAGAATTATAAATAACCCGGACAGGGTCCCTGTATGTAAATAGTTAAATTGTTGATGTACCCGGACGGGTGAATGTTCATAAAAAAAATTTTTAATTTAATAAAAAACACAACACAGTTTTCATTACTTTTATTACAGTCTCATCCTGCGACGCCATCGATCTCCTGTAAAAAAATGAAAAAAAAAACCAGCAGTATACCACCTGTCCGACGCAGTCCATAGTAACGAGTGTCCCACGACGATCCAGCTCTGCTACATCAGAATGACAGGCAGAGCCTGTCATCCCGGCGCAGCACAGCTGATTACCTGCTTCCCCGGCGGTGACGTCATCGGACTGGTTTACGGCCGGGATTACCCTGCAGTCACTGCAGTTATCGCGAAAAACTGCATGTGACCGCCAGGGAGAAGATAATGGCGGCCATCAAGCAGTCCAGGACGTGACCGCCGAGATCTTCTGCCAGGTAAGTGCCGCTGACTCCTGACAGACCCGACCGACGGACACTCACAGTGACAGTGACAAATCCGATTCCGGTATCCGATATGACGAAAATATCGGTACTCGGAATCGAAAGCCCGATACAGCTAATATCGGCCGATACCCGATATTTGCAGTATCGTATCGCTCAACACTACTGGCCAGTGCCAGCACTTACCTGAACGCTGCGGGGAGAAAATGAACTTTATTCTCACTGCAGTGTTCCAGTTTCAGTTACATGTGGAGACATAGGCGTTAGTTGAGTCACCACTCTGAGTGTACAGAGCAGCAACTGTAACTGCACCAAAGGCCCTGACTGACAGCTAGCCCAAATGCAGAGCGAGCTGTCAGTCAGCACCAGATTAACCAAATATCTGCAGGTTAATGACGTTTTCTCTAGTGACAGGTTTCCGGTGACTACCTCTTGAAGCTCATCAAGAGAATGCCAAAATGTGCAAAGCAGTCATCAAAGCAAAAGGTGGCTACTTTGAAGAACCTAGAATATAAGACATAGTTTCAGTTGTTACACACTTTTTTGTTAAATATATAATTCCACATGTGTTAATTCATAGTTTTGATGACTTCAGTGTGAATTTACAATTTTCATAGTCATGAAAATACAAAAAAATCATTAAATGAGAAGGTGTGTCCAAACTTTTGGTCTGTACTGTACGTTCCAATTGTACCGAAATATGGGCTGGCATTCATAATTCTGTTCTGCTGGAGCCAAAATAAGAAGACTGGCTGTGGATAGCCCTTGGCTTTGAGCTAACATGCCAGTTCCCCAACTGCATAGGACCAATGGATGGGAAGCGCATCCGTGTTCTGAAGCTGCCAAACTCAGGGTCCCAATATTATAATTATAAGCAATTTTTTACCGTAGTGCTGTTGGCCCTGGTCGACAGCACATACAGTTTTATAATTGTCGATATTGGGGCCTAAGGAAGAACTGGAGATTCCAGAGTCTTCAATACTTCCATAATGGGTCGGCGGACGCGAAATAATGATTTAAACATCCCACCCCCAAGTGTTCTAAAGGGTTCATGTTTGGAAGCGGTTCATTATGTTATGGTTGCTGATGAGGCAAATTTCAATTGAGCCACAACGTAATGAGGCCATATCCACGGAGAGGCCTTGACCACCAGTGCCAAATTTTTAATTATCTATCCCTGCATGAAGATTGGTGGAGTGCGCCTTTGGAATCTTATGTGCAAAATGGAGGGTCCAGATGTCAGCCACACAATTAAGTGAAGCAAATGCCAATGCTGTCATTAAAGCCTGTGTCAGTCTTCACAATTTCACGAGGATCCATGAATGTCTATCAAATGATGCTGATGATGGAGACTATGGAAATAATGGCAGGGCTACAAAGCATGTTGCCAATCCACGTCGTCAGCCCTCTGTCCTTAAATTGCGGGACATATTAACAAATTATTTTCTATCACCAGAGGGATATACTCCATGGCTATATTATTCTGTGTCTATGTTATAATTACCTTTGTTCAATTCTTTTCAGTAAAACACTGTTATGGGTGTATGTTATATATGTGAAGGAGGCCCCCGTCCTCCCACGTCACCAATGTGACGTAGCTCCACAGGCACAGCTCTCTGGCCCCCCTTTGTCTCTCAGGTCAGTAAGGGAACTGCACCTAGAGCAAATGGCCGCCGGGGAGGGTGTCCTGTTACCTACTGGGTATTCTAAGATTCGTGATCAGAGTAAAAGCATCAGCCCAAGATTAATTTTATGGTTTAATTGCCTTAAGGGTGCACTAGATAATTACAGAAATATACAGTAAGCTATACAACGGAATTACAATGGATTTGCAGTCAGAGTAAAATACAACAATAATGTACAAGGCTTAGAGGTATTAGCTAGAGGTCAATATTACCAGGTTGTAGGGACATGTGGAGGCAGGGAGCTCTGCGATCCACAGGTGAAAGTCTTAGTTGCTGGACAGTCCCCTAAAACGTGTGCCGCTGTTCCCTTGGCAGTTCTGTCCCTGGTTGCTTCTTGGCTTCTGTGAGAATGGATCTGGTCTGCCCTTAGCTCACAGTTCTTAAACCTGCTAGGTCCCTCCCCTCGGTGTCCGAGGGTGGGCTGACAATCTCCACCCTTAGCCCCCTGCAGAATTTATTACCAATACCTAATAAAGGGATTAACTTTCTCCAGGACGATCAGATCAGGACACAAAGGTACCAGCGGATGCAGTATGTTTTGCCTGTCGCATGGATATCAAACCTGGCCCGATTGGGTCATTGTGGATGGCCAATCTCTATATCTCAGCCCCCCAAGCCATCACCAATCGGGAGTTGCACCATCAAATGCCCGAGGTCCGCAGGTCACACAGATATTTTTATGAGAATGTACCTACAAAGATGTGCTCATAATTCATAATCCTAGAACGGAGCCTTCGTGTCTGGGATAGAAATAGATGTGTTTTCATGGTCTGGCTGAAAGGTATAGTCTAATTGAAGCCCCCAGGCATCGCATTACCATGCTAACAAACCTTACTATTCACCATGCTGGCTTGGCTCTGTTTTGGGTCTTAACTCATTACCATACTAAAGTCCTTGCCATTCAAACATGGGCCTGAATCACTTAGCATACTAAAGCCCTTTTGATTCACAGTGGACATCAAACCCTGTCGTATTGAATATGCTAACAGGCCCTGTGCAGTTAGCAACCTGTGGCTCTGTGAACAGACAAAATGGAGGCTGGTATAGGCCCTATCCAAGATGGTGGCGCCCCTACCTCACAATATACACCCTGTATATCATAAGCCTCGACTATATATTTGTAAAAAAACAAAATCACACATTCAAATAACAGGTTTATCTTTTACAACTGTATTTAAAAAAAAACATATTCAAATTATATGGCAACTTAGGATAACATGCCATGGAAACATGAAACAAACAAACAAGGACATTACCCATTAAAAGACACTTTTTTACAAATTCTGGTATGAAGGTGGAGGTGATGGCAGCAGCACAGCCTGACTTGTTTGTTGATTTAGGTTTCCTACATGATTTTGCCCCTAAGAGGTGGATAAGGCTTGATTCCGGCCCAAAGGAGGGCCCTGTTGTGGTACATGGTATTGGCCACTTGGGTAATGGTATCCATACGCATGTGGATTTGTGTTTGACATTTGGCTAAAACCTCCAGAATGGCCATGTCAAACTTACCCATGTTGAGACTAGAGATGAGCGAATTTGATCAGGTCCCTGCTTATTCAGCAAACCATAGCACTTGCTGAATAAGCTGCAGAGGAAGCCCAGATACATGGAGCTCTCTGGCTGATCAGCTGTCCAGCGCCACAGCTGCATGTGTCGTGGCTGGGTGACACATGCATCGAGAGCCTGTGTTGGGCTCTCCATGCATGTGCTGTGACACTGACACAGGTGTGACACATGCAGCTGCGGCGCAGGACAGCTAATCAGCCAGCGCGCGCCATGTATCTGGGTTCCCTCTCCAGCTTATTCAGCAAGCGCTATAGCTTGCCGAATGAGCAGGGACCTTATCAAATTCACTCAACTCTAGTTGATACCACTCTCCTACAGAGGGTATGTTCAAGTGGCCATATTGAGCAGGTGCAGCTGGATTTGGAATTGCGCATGTGGTTAGCGGTGTTGGTAGAGATGTTGATGTACCTGAGGTGATGGGATCCGTGGTGGAGGTGGTTCTTGGAGTGCTGTTGGCTGGTCATCATGGTTTCAAGGTACGTGTAGGTGGTTGTCGGTGGACATCTGTCATCTTTCAAGGAAGTTGAAAACCAGACTTGGATTGCTAGGTTAGGTACATGAATCTATCACAATTTGTACAGCACCTATGGCACACAGCCTCACCTCGTGGGGAATTGTGAGCATATACCGTGCAAGACTCCAACCATATGCCTCCTCACCATCATCGTTAACAGTGCGCGATAGTCCAAAACACCAATGTCTACTTGGCGCCTGTTACCGGTGGCGGAAGCTCCCTCCTGCGCCGACCCTGGCGTTGGATGGCCGCAGATTGTGGTGAGGTATCCAGGGGTAGCGTAGGACTACTGCTACGTCCACGTTCGTCATCATTTCGATTGGACTCCTGTCCTGCAGAAGGTCGCGATGGTGGTGGTTGGTTTGTTGCTGATGGTGCAGAAGAAGGTCCAGCCTCATCTTCAACTTCGCCAACAGGGTCCAAGTTGACCTCGGAATCCGATGCTGTTTCTCATTCAGTAATGTTGGATTCAGTTCTGTTATTTGACAAAACTAACAAGACTGTCCTGTATTGATGTGCATATATTAATGTATTGTTATACAAGTGTATATTGTTATATGGTAGGGAAAGCGTAGTACCCCAGTAGGTCCACTAGATGGAGGTAGTGTGATGCTCAGCATGTAAATAGTTCAAGTAGGAGGGGTTAACTGTGCATCCGACATTTTAGTCAGTTGGGCTAGGTAGCCCTGACAGGGCAGTTAGCCCCGTAATGTTTAAGGAAGAGCCCAGCCATCCATAGCATAGGTCAGGACAACAACAGGCCAGGAAAACAGCAAGATAGAGCTACAGTGGGCTACAGCAGTGTGGTACAGAAGCTGAAGGAAAGGCCAGGAGAGTACAAGGACACAGGAGACTCCATGAAGTGGCAGCTTATTGCATGGACTGATGCCCTCAGTACCGGGGCTAAACGGCTGAGGGAGTCCCCAACCGCAGTGAGTGTGAGCAGGGAGGATGCTGCATTACCGTTAAAGGCGGTACGTCCCCGCAATGTACTGGAGGCCATAGAAAGTACCTTGGGAGAAGTTAAGGCAGTACAGAAGGGCAGGTCGCTCTCTATGTGGCAACTGACTTCGGGTACAGATGATCTGATGTCTGGGGTGAAACAGACAGAGGAGTGTCTAACCGTGGCAGAGGCATACAGGGAGGACGCTGATAGACCGACTGGGATGGTCCGACCTGGGTACGTGCTGTGTAGCCATGAGAGAAGTGCAGGGAAAGATCAAGATATATGTATTGTGCAACCTGTGATAAAAACTGTGGAGTACAAGGATGTGCTGTGTAAAGAATCTAGTAAAGTCGTTCAGTTAAAAATTGCAATGGACTGTGCCTCAGTTTGTGTGAAATCATCTGAAGAGAGTCCTCTGCAGCAGAGAGGAGACTCTGAAGGAGTTGGACTTGGAGCTACAGGTATTCTGACAGAGTACTGTCAAGTCTATGTGAGGGGAAGCCAAGACACTGCTGCCCCGGAGTCCTCAGCCACCACTACAGTCCTGGATGACTCTTACAAATGTACTTACGAACGTGGATCCAGAATGGGAGCAAGGAAATTCAAACGATCATAATCTATATAATCGTCTTATCCTGTCTGTCTGTCTGTCCAGGAAATCCCGCGTCGCTGATTGGTCCGGCCGCGGCCAATCAGCGACGCGGGTTAACTCTGCCCATGTGGTTATGTGACTCACCAACTGCCCATGATGTACTGAACATGTTTTGTCAGTCACAGTGTCTGATGTACTTCTGTCACGTTTACTGAACATGGGTAATACACAGTGACATGAGGTAATACACAGGTGACATGAGGTAATATATGGTAACATGAGGTAATACACAGTGATATGAGGTAATACACAGTAATATGAGGTAATACACAGTAACATAAGGTAATACACAGTGACATGAGGTAATACACAGATAACATGAGGTCAAAAAGTATTCACAAAAAATGTAGTGTACAAAAATATTTTGGGTTGATATTGTTAACAAATATATTATAGTGTCGATGTACTTCTTTTGTCCGATGATTTATTTAAATACAGTTAATATTCATGTAATAGTTTATATATTTTGATGACCTGTTTAATAATTTTGTTCAGTTGTATTAAGTTCTATGAGCAATAACATTTAATGATAATGTATATATTTTACCAGAAAATCCTGTGTATTCATTGCATTATTCTTAAATCTTTATAAGTAAACTACATACATATTCTAGAATACCTGATGCGTTAGAATCGGGCCACCATCTAGTATATATAGATTTCCGCTTTTTACTGGATGCTGCATCACTCCAGTCCCGCTGCTGATGCTCACGGCGGTACAGATCACAGCAGCTGCGCCACCATCTTGTGACATCAGCCACTGCAAAGGGACACAATAAATCAATCAAAGTATGATCACCTTGTTTGCGTTAAGAATGATAGGTTACAGTGTAACTTGCCTGCAGTTTGCCAAGTGTGTTTGGACAAACATGTCAGTTATTCCAAAATAACATGTGGAATAATGTATTTAATTGTTTGCTTTTTTTTACTTACTAATATCCTGCTATTCCTCAAGTGTACTTTCATCATAATTAGGGAACATCTGGCAGCATATGTGTCTCCAAGCTGCAACCTTTCTATTGAGGTCCGCATAGTTGGCGTCGTGCGTTGGTCCCAGATTTCAGGCCTCTCCTGCACCAGAACAATCAGCATTTTCACATTGATATGTCTGGCCATGTTGCTGGTATCTGTGGGGCGCGTTCCTGGCTTTTTTATTGATTGCCAGGACAATCTGCATGCTTCCTGTTTTTTCCTGATGAAATTTCCTGCCTTCCGGAAAATGTGTGCGGATTTGTCGCACGATGGTCCTTGTGGCGTCCGAGTTTTTCTCGCACCCATTGACTTGCATTGGCGTGTCTAGTGCCATATATGCAAACAATCGCAGCATGCTGCGATTTTACACGCACGTCAAATACGTCTGAGAAAAAAAACCACTGATTTAAGCTGCCCCATAGATTAACACTGGGCCGAGTGCTATGCGATTTTTTCTAGCATAGTACTCGGCCGTATTCTACGGTAGTGTGACGCCGGCCTTACTCCTCTGCTCCAAGCGCTGTGTCTCTGGCAAATCGGTGACACTGTGTCACATGAGAATTGCAGTTTATCATTGACTGCTGATTAAAAAAAAAAATTGCAAATCTTCTCTTACCCATTCCAATGTTAACAATGGTCAGCACACTGTTCGTATCCGTAGGCTCTCTGCGATTTTTACAGGCCTGTAGACACGTATGGATGACTTTGATGCACAACTTGTTTTACAAACAGATGTCTCATTTTTGGGGATTTTTTTGAGACTCATGGTCCACAAAAAAATACAGACATGTGAACTCTAATGGGTTCTATAATGGGAAAACATGGATAGAACATGTATGTGAAAAATGCACATGTGAATGAGGCCTTCGTGTATTTATTGGTTGGTACTTGTGAGGCTCTTGTCACAGATCTGTTTTTCTCGTACGTTTCCTATCAGTGTTTTTGATGGATAGTACACAAACCCCGTAGAATTTATGGGGCTGGTCATATGTCCGATTTTTTGAGAACCAAATGTACAATTTTGACCCTAGTCATGGGTGGTAATCACCGATGCAATTCTATGGGTCAGTGAAAAATTCCGGCAACACACTGATGACATCCTAGTTGCATCCAAGCGCTGTGAGGTTTTCATTGAGTTTTCATTTTTGCTTTCCACAAAAATTCTGATGGTAAAAACTTACACTTTGGTGAAATAGTGATGAAAATCTGATCCAAAACTGAGATGAAAAATTGGTCAGTTTTCCATATATGCATTAAAAAAAATGGAAAAAAAACCCTGAAGTGTGAAACTGGCATAAGTCTGATTACTAGAGGCGCTAACTTCATCTGCAGACTGGTGGCAGTTGGCAGGGAAGGTGTTAATGAAGGGAACAATAATCTTTCTCCTCACACACAAGGTGCAGGCAGTGTCCCCCATATCTTAAGCAGCTCCAGATGTGAGGCCTGTGGAGCTGTCTAGTGATTTATTCACTATTTCGGAGGAGACTCCCTCACTCTCACACTTTTCTTTCTTCATTCTCTTTTAACCCCATCAAGTTTTGTTTTTCTCTTTTGCCTCCTCTTATTTTCCTTTCTCAGGGCTATCAACATTTTTGTGCTGATTGTTTTATCCACAAAGTGCCCGATGTGATTTAGGGTGACCTTTCAGGGCCCCAGTAATAATAATTTAAAATGCCTCATGAAAACAAATGAGATGGGTCAGCAATTAAGATTCCTGCTGTAATCATAAAAAAGTGGACATCTCTGACTGGTTCATATCATAAAGCCATCTGTTCAGCAAATCCAGAGCCGGGCTGAAGATTGAGTAGCAAAGGAAATGTTTAGTTTGGCCATTAACGTGGCTTTTGGGCCAACTGCGAGGCACTTAAGCTGCCTTTTACTAGATCTGTGTTGTCAGAACGTGACTCTGGCCAGGACTCTCAGCAGTCAGGACTCTCATAATAATGGATGTGTGCTATCATTTTAAACCATGCAAAATGTAATGTAAAGGCCGGAGTCACACTAGCGAGAAATACGGACGAGTGCTATGCGATAAAAAATTGCATTGCACTCGGACCAATGTTAATCTATGGGGCAGCTCCCATCAGCCAAAAATTTTCTCGGCCGCTTTATACGTACGAGAGAAATTGCAGCATGCTGCGATTTTCACCCTCTTACGGCCGAGACACGCCAATGTAAGTCTATGGAGGCGAGAAAAATACGGATTACACACAGACCACACTTGTGACTTGCGAGAAATACGCATCGGTGGTGTCCTTTACAAAAGCCGGCAATTCAGTGCTCTATACTGTAAAATCACACTGACATGTTTAATAAAGAATAGATCTATACACATAGAATACCTACATATACAGTACAGACCAAAAGTTTGGACACACCTCATTCAAAGATTTTTCTGTATTTTCATGACTATGAAAATTGTAGAATCACACTGAAGGCATCAAAACTATGAATTAACACATGTGGATTTCTACATTACACTTTACAAAAAAGTGTGAAACAACTGAAAATATGTCTTATATTCTAGGTTCTTCAAAGTAGCCACCTTTTGCTTTGATTACTGCTTTGCACGCAGAAAAGGTGAACGTATGGATTCTACATGCCTGGTTCCCACCGTGAAGCATGGAGGAGGTGGTGTGATGGTGTGGGGGTGCTTTGCTGGTGACACTGTTGGGGATTTATTCAAAATTGAAGCGGTGAGCGGTCCAGCTCACCTCAATCCTTCTCGATTGGGTTCAGGTCTGGTGACTGTGGAGGCCAGGTCATCTGGCGTAGCACCCCATCACTCCACTTCTTGGTCAAATAGCCCTTACACAGTCTGGAGGTGTGTTTTGGGTCATTGTCCTGTTGAAAAATAAATGATGGTCCAACTAAACGCAAACCGGATGGAATAGCATGCCACTGCAAGATGCTGTGGAAGCAATTCTGGTTCACTATGCCTTCAATTTTGAATAAATCCCCAACAGTGTCACCAGCAAAGCACCCCCACACCATCACACCACCTCCTCCATGCTTCACGGTGGGAACCAGGCATGTAGTGTCCATCAATTCAGTTTTTGTGCGCGCAAAGCAGTTATCAAAGCAAAAGGTTTCTACTTTGAAGAACCTAGAATAAAAGACATATTTTCAGTTGTTTCACACTTTTTTGTAAAGTGTAATGTATAATTCCACGTGTTACTTCATAGTTTTGATGCCTTCAGTGTGATTCTACAATTTTCGTAGTCATGAAAATACAGAAAAATCTTTGAATGAGGTGTGTCCAAACTTTTGGTCTGTACTGTATATATTTATATATCTATATATATATCTATATATAGATATATATATATATATATATACATGTCATTAAGACACATATATATATTTATAGTTCATAGAGTTCTACAAAACATAATAGCCGCTAAATCAATTGCCGGCTTCTGTAAAATCATTACAGAAACCGACATGATATGACACATGGTTTACATATAGTAAACCATGTCATATCAAAACGATCTATATATGTCAGTGTTTAATAAATTCATTAGTTTGTGTTAGGAAAAATTTTGAACTCTAGAGGTTAAATTTAAGGCTATAATCGCGGAAAAAATTGCGTGGGCTCCCGCACAATTTTCTCCGCCAGAGAGGGAAAGCCAGTGCCTGAGAACAGATATTCATAGCTAGAGAGGGACCATTGTTTTTGGGCCCACCCTGGCTACAAACATCTGTCCCGGCTGACCGGAGATGAACTGATTAGCGTTGGAAATTTTCTGAACTTTTTCCCATGCTGTTAGATCACCTCAGGTCGGCCGGGGACTCGCGCAGCCTCAGTGACTACCGCTGACGTCAGTGAGGCTGCGCGGAGACTGGCTAACCTGAAGTGAACTCGATAGCGTGGGAAACTGTTCAGAAACTTTCCACGCTAATCAGTTCATCTCCGGTTAGCCGGGACGCCTGCGCAGACTTGAATTCATTCATTCTGCACTGGTTTACAGCCAGGCCGGTAGCATTAGCATCGGTCCCTGTTGTAAACTAGTTAACCCCTTGTGATGGATTGCAGCGGGGGACCTGACTGAACGGCGGAGAGGTATGGACATTATTGTTTTTTTATTCTTTTTGCTTACAGGAGAACAAGGGATTCAGTTGGATTGGCAGAATAAATGTGGTCAAAAACTTTGTGTAATTATTTCATTAAAATAATTTTTAATTAATGTGTGTGTCTTTTTTAACCCTTTACTACTATAGGATTAATAATGGATAGTTGTCTTATTGACACCTCTACATTATTAACCTGGATTAATGTCACCTTTCAATAGCAAGGTGACATTAACCCTTATTAACCCATGAGCCAGCACTAAAGGCAATGGGAATAAAGAGTCTAAGTGCCAGAAAAGGTGCATCTTATAGATGTGCCTTTTCTGGGGTGGCTGGGGCCAGATGTTTGTAGCCAAGGGGCCCAAAAACAATGGCCCCTCTCTAGGCTATCAATATCTGTCCTCAGTCACTGGCTTCCCTCTCTGGCTGAGAAAATACAGCGGGAGCCCATGCATTTTTTTTCAACGAATTTACCCGTTAATTTAACACCTACATGTCCCAAATTTTTCGCACATACACTAATCTAATTATTAGTCAAAAACATATATAAAACTAAATGAAATGAAATGGTTTACTGTATGTAAACCATGTGTCATTTCATGTCGGATTCTGTAATGATTTTACACAAGCCGCAATTGATTTAGCGGCTATTCTGCTATGTAGAACTCTATGAACTATAAATATATATGTGTCTCAATGACATATATATACATATCTATAGCTACTATGTGTATATATCTATTCTTTCGTTTGTGTTTTAAAGCCTGTCATTGGGATCCATTATATGTCCGTTTTGCAAGCTGGCGAGAAAATCTCGCCATAAGGATGCAAAATGGATACACACGGATGCTTAGATGTGAGAAAATCGCTTCCTCACATTACATATTGGATGACATATGGATCACTATTCAGGGAACATTTCTGCATATTATAACCATAAAATACAGACCGTATTTTTATACGTTGTGTGTGACTCCAGCTTAAAGGTATTTGTCCAGGCTTGGAGTTAAAGTCTGCATTCACTCTATGTGACTGAAAACTTGTGAATGTTCACATTGCACGCACTGCGCGCTGCCAGGATTCTGTGGTGCCAGCACTGGGAGCGTGCAGTCGTATGACCACAAGTGTGTGATGTTCAATCAGGTGGCAATTAGCTGAGCTTGGACTCATGCAGAAGTGAATTGAGCGAGGCCGGACACATCTAGTCAGAAAGTAGTCAGCTTTGCCTCTACAGGACTGAAGAAGTGCAGGGGCACCGAAGTTGGCAAGAACCAGCAATCCAGACAGCATCGGAGCAGCACAAGCAATATTTAAAGCGTAGAACCTGCAAACAGCACTTTTTGCCTAGGTAACCAGCAATTCTGAGATTGCAGTGGTGGTCGGTAACCTAGGCAAGAACAGTTGACAATAAATTTAAAAACCCTCGGTTCTTGTGAATGGAGAGGATTTTTAATATGAGGTAAATTGCAAAGTTGTTTGTTTTGACAAGCGTTTAGCAATTTTAACCATTTAAGGATTTGCGTCAACCCCTTTAACATTATGGCCCGTTTTGGTGTTGTTGAAGTGACTGGGTAGAGTGCAATGCGCTTGGTTCAATTACCGTATTTTTCAGATTATAAGACGCACTTTTTTTCCCCCAAATTTGGGGGTGCGTCTTATAGTGCGCATATACCTTACCGGTACCGTTGCTGCAGGCCACAGGCTGGGATGAGGGAGTGTCCAGTGCTTCTGCAGGTGTCGGCGGTGCTGCTGTAGGTGTCTCCGGTGCTGCGGGTGCCCGGCGGTGCTACGTGGGAGTCCGGCGCTGCTGCCCGGCAGTGCTATGGGTGCTGGGTGCCTCCGGTGCTGCAGGGGGGCTCTGCCGACATTTTGTGAAAGTCCAGAGCCCCCCACAGTTCCATGGTTTCCTCCTGTGCAGTGAACTCCGGGAAAATGGCCGCCAGGCGCGACGCATGTGCAGATGGAGATCTCAGCACCAAGATCTCGGGAGGTGAGATTTCAGCGCTGAGATCTCAACACATGGATTATAAGAAGCACCACCATTTTATTAATAGGTGCATTATAACCCCTTGACCACTTAAGGATGTTCTGTTTTTGCGTTTTTGCTTTTTTCTCCCCTACTTTCCAGACTCATAATTTTTTTTATTTTTCTGTCAATATAGCAATGTGAGGGCTTGTTTTTACACCATTGATTTCGCCACATAGTGTACTGGAAAATGGGAAAAAAATTCCAAGTGCAAAAAAATGCAATTCCACAATTGTTTTTTTTTTTTTTTACCATGTTCACTAAATGCTAAAACTGACCTGCCATTATGATTCCCCAGGTCATAAATGCCAAACATGTATAGGTTCCTTTTTATTTAAGTGGTGAAAAAAAAATCCAAAGTTTGTAAAAAAAAAAATGGCGTCACTAATAGAGTTGAGCGAAACAGGTCGGTCAGATTCAAAAAGCACCGACTTTCGCCAAAGTCGGGTTTCGCCGAGCGAAACCTGACCATAGCGTGAGGTAAGCCATGCGTTCGGCGACCCGAGCACCAAAGTCGGTTTTCCCATAATGCTTGCAGGCGCCTTTACTCAGCCAATGAGCAAGGACGTACACTGTGGGCAACGGGATGACATGGGCAGCGGCCACCACCATCTTAGAGATGGGCATTGCAGTGATTGGCTTGCTTTGTGTGGCGTCACAGTGCCTATAAAAGCCCTCACCGCCAACCGCCATTTTACTTCTGCCGATCTTAGCGTATGGAGAGGTTGCTGCTGCTGTTTCTCAGTAGGGAGAGCATTAGGCAGGAAAAAAAACTTATTCTGTGCTTGTGCTGATAGCGATTAGCTGTACAGTTAGTGTGCAGTGACAGGGGAGGATTTTGTTGTGTGCAGCAGCGCTAGTTATTAGGCTGTCTGCCAGTGACGGGAGGATTTTGTTGGGTGCAGCAGCGCTGGTTATTAGGCTGCCTGCCAGTGACAGGGGAGGAATTTCTTGTGTGCAGCAGCAGAGCTGATTATTAGGCTGCCTGCCAGTGACAGGGGAGGAATTTCTTGTGTGCAGCAGCAGAGCTGATTATTAGGCTGCCTACTAGCTGTATTGCTGTGTGTATACTGCTGTGCACAGTACTTTTTAACACAGCACCTACACAGCACTAATACTTTTATTATTTTTTTCTGCACAGTTACCGAGCGTTCATTTTTTCCCACACCGTAGAGAGCTGTACGCTACTCACACACTACCGTGTACCGGCTGGTATCACGGAAAAATACATGCTGACTATCTGTGTGTGACTCCAAAAATACAGTATATACGGAGATTTCAATTTTCCCCAAAACTGTATACAGCTGTACGCTTCTGATACAGTACCATATATCTGCTGGTATTTTTGGTACATTGTGAAGGACAACCCCCGTCCTTCCACGTCACCAATGTGATGTAACTCCACAGGCACAGCTCTCCGGCGCCCCCTTTGTCTCTCAGGTCAGTAAGGGAACTGCACCTAGAGCACATGGCCGCCGGGGAGGGTGTCCTGTTACCCACTGGGTATTATAAGATTCGTGATCAGAGTAAAAGCATCAGCCCAAGATTCATTTTATGGTTTAATTGCCTTAAGGGCGCACTAGATAATTACAGAAATATACAGTAAGCTATACAACGGAATTACAATGGATTTGCAGTCAGAGTAAAATACAACAATAATGGTACAAGGCTTAGAGTTATTAGCTAGAGGTCAGTATTACCAGGTTGTAGGGGCATGTGGAGGCAGGGAACTCTGCGATCCACAGGTGAAAGTCTTAGTTGCTGGACAGTCCCCCAAAATGTGTGCCGCTGCTCCCTTGGCAGATCTGTCCCTTGGTCCTTAGTTTTTCATTGTCTTGCTGTTGTGAGAATGGATCTAGTCTGCCCATAGCTCACAGTTCTTAAACCTGCTAGGTCCCTCCCCTTGGTGTCCAAGGGTGGGATGATAATCTCCACCCTTAGCCCCCTGCAGAATTTATTCCCAATACCTAATAAAGGGGTTAACTTTCTCCAGGATGATCGGATCAGGACATGAGAGGTACCAGCGGATGCAGTATGTTTCGCCTGTCGCGTGGAGATCAAACCTGGCCCGATTGGGTCTCTTTGGAGTGCCAATCTCTCTATCTCAGACAACCGAGCCATCACCGACTCGGGAGTTGCACCATCAGATGCCCGAGGTCAGCAGGATCACGTAGATATTTTTTATGAGTTTGTACCTAGAAAGATGTGCTCATAATTCATAATCCTAGAACGGAGCCGTCATGGCTGAGAGACTGTCACGCTGTCTAATGATATGTATACAATGTCAGTAAACTATTAATACAGGAACAACACTCTATACAACAACTAGTATAGCAACATCAGCATGTAAGTATAGAATAGATTTACCTGACACGATATCTGCTGAACTCAGGGTTAATCTTGAGGACTTGATGAGCTGAAACAGGAAAGAGGTGGACCGGGATCTAACCTGACCCTAAACTGGGGTCCTAATTAATCCCTCACCTTGGAGGTACTGATAATGGTTCAGAGGTCCAAGTCTCCAACCTAACCCTGTCTCCTATCAGACCCTGAACCCTGTAATCAGTCCTAAGAAGGATCCTGACTACCACCAAAGGGATATGGGCTGATCTCAGCTAAATACACAGATTAGACATATAAGACAGACAGGATAACACTCGCTTGCATACACACTCAAACACCAAAGGAACATAAATGGTCTGGGAAATAAACTCTAACCAAGTTGAGCTTAGAACAACTAAGGAGCTCACAACTAAAGTCTATACAGATTCATTCCTATCTGTGGTCTGCATGAAGGTTTCACTGGCAACTCCCCAAGCAGACAACCAGGAATTTAAAGGAAACCAATCAACAAATAATCAATTGCAGCCGGGAGAAACTGCACCCAGTCCCAGAACCGAGCACAGACAGAATTAACTCCCTAGCTGCCAAACACAAAGAAACAGCAGCTCAGCTGTGAGAAGTCAAAATGTGCAACCGCGACGATCTTCGTGGCAATGCACACATGACAGTACCCCCCCTTCTACGAGGGGCCTCCGGACCCTCAGGGCCAGGCCTGCCCGGGTGAGTTCTGTGGAAGGTCCGAACCAAACGATCTGCGTTAACATCAGACGCAGGGACCCACGTCCTCTCCTCTGGACCATACCCCTTCCAATGCACCAAGTACTGAAGGGACCGGCGATTCAGACGTGAGTCAATGATCTTTGATACTTGAAATTCCAAGTTACCATTGACCAACACAGGAGGAGGAGGTAGAGGTGACGGTATGACTGGTGCCACATACCTTTTAAGTAATGACTTGTGGAACACATTATGAATTTTAAACGTAGGAGGGAGGTCCAGACGAAATGCCACAGGATTAATTATGGAACTGATCCTGTACGGCCCGATGAATCTGGGACCCAGTTTCCAGGAGGGCACTTTAAGTTTTATATTCCTGGTAGACAACCATACCAGATCGTTCACATTCAGATCTGGACCAGAAACTCTCCTCCTATCAGCCATACGTTTGTAACGGTTCCCCATCGCACTCAGATTATTCAATACACCTCTCCACACAGAAGCAAGTGACGACGAGAAACGCTCCTCCTCAGGAACCCCAGAAGGGCCCCCCCCATTGAAAATACAAAACTGGGGATGGAAACCATATGCCCCAAAAAACGGGGACTTACCAGTGGACTCACTCCGCCTGTTGTTAAGAGCGAACTCTGCCAGAGGCAAGAAAGAAGACCAGTCCTCTTGGTTCTCTGAGACAAAACACCGGAGATATGTCTCTAAGCTCTGATTCAGACGCTCTGTCTGACCATTGGTCTGCGGATGAAAAGCCGAGGAAAATGACAATTGCATCCCCCGACGTAAACAAAATGCCCTCCAAAATTTGGACACAAACTGAGACCCCCTATCTGACACCACATCAGAAGGCAACCCATGAAGTCTAACGATCTCCCTAATGAACACCTGCGCCAGAGTTTTAGCATTAGGGAGTGCAGGAAGAGCAACGAAATGTGCCATCTTACTGAACCTGTCAACAACCACCAGTATGACAGTATTCCCTGACGACGGAGGAAGGTCCGTAATGAAGTCCATAGATAAATGAGTCCATGGACGCTCCGGAAGTTTCAAGGGTAAAAGGGTCCCAGACGGACGGGTATGAGGGGTTTTAGAGCGAGCACACACCCCACATGACGCGACAAAAGTTATAACATCTTTATTAGCATTAGGCCACCAAAACCGGCGAGAAAGGAGATCTAAAGTAGCCTTACTCCCTGGATGTCCTGCTAGAGCAGAATTATGATGTGCCTCAATAACCTTTTGTCTCAACAGATTTGGGACAAACAGTCTCCCTGGAGGTCCTGCAGGGGCGTCCCCCTGAGCCTCTAACACCTCCTCCTCAAGCTCAGAAAATACAGCCGACACTACCACCCCCTCCTGAAGGATAGGACTCGGGTCATCCGTTTTCCCGGCCCCTGGGAAACTGCGAGACAAGGCATCAGCCTTTACATTCTTAGACCCCGGGCGATAAGTGACGACAAAATTAAACCTGGTAAAAAAAACAACGACCATCGAGCTTGTCTGGAATTCAGACGCTTAGCGGATTCCAAATACAACAGGTTCTTGTGATCAGTAATAACGGTAACCGGGTGGACTGCCCCCTCCAAAAAGTGACGCCATTCTTCAAAAGCTAACTTAATGGCCAAAAGTTCCCTATTGCCGATATCATAATTCCTTTCGGCGGACGACAATTTCTTAGAAAAGAAAGCGCACGGATGCCATTTACCAGGGGACGGACCCTGGGACAATATAGCACCCACCCCTACGTCAGACGCATCCACCTCCACAATGAACGGCTGAGATGCATCTGGTTGGATGAGAACGGGTGCCGAAGCAAAACATTTCTTCAAAGAGGAAAAGGCTTGGCAAGCTTTGTCCGACCATTCAGAAAAATCCGTCCCTTTTCTTGTCATGTCAGTGAGAGGTTTGACGACAGATGAGAAATTACAAATAAATTTCCGGTAGTAGTTAGCAAACCCCAAAAAACGCTGCAGAGCCTTAAGATCCCCTGGCTGATCCCATTCAAGCACTGCTCTCACCTTTTCAGGGTCCATACGGAAACCGGAGGCTGACACCAAAAAACCCAAAAACTGAAGTTCCTGTACGGCAAATACACACTTCTCCAGTTTGGCGTATAGTTTATTGTCTCGCAAGATCTGCAACACCTGTCTCACATGCTCCTGATGAGACACAAGATCTGGCGAGTAAATTAAAATGTCGTCCAAATATACAACCACAAACAGCCCCACCAGATGACGAAAAATGTCATTAACAAAATGTTGGAATACTGCTGGTGCAGTAGTCAGACCAAAAGGCATGACTAGGTTCTCATAATGTCCCTCCGGCGTGTTAAACGCCGTTTTCCACTCATCCCCCTCTTTTATCCTAATCAGATTATACGCCCCCCTGAGATCCAATTTAGAAAACCATTTGGCGCCAACAATTTGATTGAAGAGATCAGGAATAAGAGGGAGTGGATACGGATCTCGAACAGTAATCCGATTAAGTTCGCAGAAATCCAAGCAAGGGCGTAGGCCTCCATCTTTCTTCTTCACAAAGAAGAACCCCGCGGCTACTGGGGAAGATGAAGGTCTAATATGCCCTTTGGCCAGACTTTCAGAAATATAATCTTTCATAGCCTGCCTCTCAGGACCAGAAAGATTATACAACCTAGCTTTAGGCAACTTAGCATCAGGAAGGAGATTAATAGAGCAGTCATACACGCGATGAGGAGGCAACTCCTGACACCCCTCCTCAGAGAAAACATCCCCAAAATCCTCCAAAAAAGGAGGCAATGTACTAGGCACGACCGCACTGATGACTGTGTTCATGCAGTTGCTTTTGCAAAACTCACCCATTGGCTTATTTCTCTGGACTGCCAATTAATCACAGGGTTATGTTTAACCAACCAAGGAAGTCCCAACACAATGGGAGTAGGTAGACCCTCCAACACATAACAAGATAATTGTTCCCTATGTATTGCCCCTACCCGAAGGTCAATGTTATGAACCTCATGAACAAAGCTACCTTGGCCGAGAGGCCTGGCGTCAATGGAGAATATAGGGATCGGTTTGACCAATACACTCAGATGCATACCTTGAGCCTGAGCAAACTGAGCGTCAACCAGATTAGCCCCGGAACCACTATCAAGAAGAACAGACAATCTCTCCACTCTCGTACCAACTACCACGTCCACTGGTACTAGGAACTGAGAAGAACTGGCGGATGAAATACATACTCCCAGGTTGTCGTCCACCACACAACCTGGGATTAACAGTTTTCCGGCGACTTTTGGCTCAACAAGGCACGGGATGGACATTCTCCAACAGAATGTCCCTCTTTCCCGCAGAAAAAACATCTTCTAGTCCTGCGGTGTACCGCCAATCCCCTCCTACGAAATGATGTCCCTCCCAACTGCATAGGCTCATCCGAACAGACAAGGGGAACCTCAACATAAGGGACTTTAGTGGTAGGTGGAGAAACAACAGGGAGAGGGGTTACCTCACCCCTCTCCCGAAGCCGTCTATCAGTACGGATAGCTAAGGCCATAGCAGCCTCCAGAGAAGGAGGAGACTCATACTGAGCCAAAACGTCTTTTAATTTATCAGAAAGCCCATGACAAAACTGGCTCCTAAGGCTGGGTCATTCCACTGAGTATCTGTGGCCCATCTACGAAACTCAGAAGCAAATTCCTCTGCCGGACGATCTCCCTGCTGTATCTTACGTAATTTAGTCTCAGCAAGAGAGACCCGATCTGGGTCATCATATACCAATCCCAGGGCAGTAAAAAATTGATCTACAGACAGTAGAGCCGGGGATCCCGGAGGAAGGGAAAATGCCCAGGATTGAGGGTCCCCTTGCAGAAGTGAGATAACAATTCCCACTCTCTGCTCCTCACTCCCTGATGATCGAGGCCGAAGCCGAAAATACAATTTACATGCCTCCCGGAAGGTGAAAAATTTGTCTCGCCCACCAGTGAACCTGTCCGGGAGAGCTACTTTAGGTTCAACTCTGGTTTGCTCCAGGGGAGACAAAACTTTGGACTTAATGTCCGTCAGCTCCATGGATAATCCCTGCAACTGCAGAGCCAGCTGGGCTACTGGATCCATGGTAACTGGAGATAATTTTTATGGCCAGTGAAAATGTCATGCTGTCTAATGATATGTATACAATGTCAGTAAACTATTAATACAGGAACAACACTCTATACAACAACTAGTATAGCAACATCAGCATGTAAGTATAGAATAGATTTACCTGACACGATATCTGCTGAACTCAGGGTTAATCTTGAGGACTTGATGAGCTGAAACAGGAAAGAGGTGGACCGGGATCTAACCTGACCCTAAACTGGGGTCCTAATTAATCCCTCACCTTGGAGGTACTGATAATGGTTCAGAGGTCCAAGTCTCCAACCTAACCCTGTCTCCTATCAGACCCTGAACCCTGTAATCAGTCCTAAGAAGGATCCTGACTACCACCAAAGGGATATGGGCTGATCTCAGCTAAATACACAGATTAGACATATAAGACAGACAGGATAACACTCGCTTGCATACACACTCAAACACCAAAGGAACATAAATGGTCTGGGAAATAAACTCTAACCAAGTTGAGCTTAGAACAACTAAGGAGCTCACAACTAAAGTCTATACAGATTCATTCCTATCTGTGGTCTGCATGAAGGTTTCACTGGCAACTCCCCAAGCAGACAACCAGGAATTTAAAGGAAACCAATCAACAAATAATCAATTGCAGCCGGGAGAAACTGCACCCAGTCCCAGAACCGAGCACAGACAGAATTAACTCCCTAGCTGCCAAACACAAAGAAACAGCAGCTCAGCTGTGAGAAGTCAAAATGTGCAACCGCGACGATCTTCGTGGCAATGCACACATGACAGAGACACAATAGATGTGTTTTCTGAGTCTAGCTGGCAGGTATAATCTAATTGAAGCCCCCAGGCTACCATGGCTCAGGCTAAAGCTTTGAGGTCTTGTTTTGGCCTTATCTCATTATCATACTAACAGACCTTGCTATTCAACATTGGGCCTGAATTACTTAGCATACTAAAAGACCTTTTTATTCACAGTGGACACAAAACCCTGTCGTATTGAATATGCCCACAGGCCCTGGGGCCAGGTGCAGTTAGCAGCCTGTGGCTCTGTGAACAGACAAAATGGAGGCTGGTATAGGCCCTATCCAAGATGGTGGCTGTTCCTTCCTCACATACATTTTCACAAACATGAGGAAGTATGGTGGAAGAGGCCGCGGATGTGGATGTGGGGGGCCAGCTGGTACTGATGGTGGTGGTGGTGCATCTGCTGGTAGTGCCAAAAGCACAATAGCACCTAAGGCAGGAGGTGTTGAGCCTGCGTCATCGTCTGGCTCCAGAAGGCCTGGAAGGCTCCCTTTTCTGGGAGTAGGTAAACAGGTTTTAAAGCCGGAGCATCAGGAACAGGTTTTGGCTTACTTTGCCGAAACAGCCTCCAGCTCTATCGCCTCCTCTTCTGAAGTTTCAAAAACTCCAAGCACTGAGTCGTCAGTGCAGGCTTCTGGTCAGGAACAACCCCTTTCCTTGTGTCCTTCACTTCCACCAAAAATCAAGGATGCAGCAGGCCACACTTCAGATTACTCTATGGAGCTCTTTTAACATACCAAAAAGAGTTGCAGGACAGCTTGGCCAGACGGTCAAATTAGCACAGCGTGCAAGCCCTGAAAATTTATACCATAGTAGGAAGAGTGCAGTGTGGCACTTTTTTGACCAAAATCCTATTGATGAGGCAAAGGTTATCTGTAAGAAGTGCGGAAGGACCTTTAGCCGAGGGAAAAATCTCAGAAATTTGAATACCAGTTGCATGCTTAGACAGTTAATGAACATGCACTTGCAAGCGTGGACGGACTACAAAACCTCAGGTAGCACATGTGCACCTGCTCCGACTGAAGTTAGCCAGCAACGCTCCATCGCTTCCCCCTCTGTAAGCCCACCGGTTAGCACACCACCAGCAAGAAATGTTGTGGTGTTGTCGCAAGGCCAAAGCAGTCAGGGAATCACAATGTTTTTGCAACGAAAGACTAAATCTAGGCCATCACCACCACCACCACCATCACCAACCCCTCTCAGTCCGTCATGTCCACCGCTAGTTCCCCATATGCAGCATTCAGAGACCTCCTGGCCTATGCTGTCCCACGCTATGACCTACCCAGTCGGCACTTCTTTGCTAGAAAAGCCATCCCTGCCCTCCACCTTCATGTGAAAGACTGCATTGTCCGTGCACTCAAACAATCAGTGAGTGGAAAGGTGCACCTCACAACAGATGCATGGGCCAGTAGGCATGGCCAGGGCCGTTACATGTCCATCACTGCGCACTGGGTTAATGTGTTGGATGCAGGGTCCACAGGGGACAGCGGCGGTGGGACAGTGCTGCCTAGCCCACGGTATAGGAAACAGTTGGCTGTAGGCGTTCTACCCTCCTCCTCCAGAAGCGAAAGCTCGTCGACAGAGCGCAGTCGCACGAGCACTCCATCCGTAGCTGCCAGTGTTGCACACGAGGTGTCCCACTTTCGAACAGCTAGTGGTAAGCGTCAGCAGGCTGTTTTAAAAATGATGTCTTTGGGCGACAACAGACACACCGCGGAGGTATTGGCCGACTACTTGCAGCGAGAAACTGAGTCATGGCTGGGCAGTCTACATCTTGAGCCAGGCAAGGTAGTCAGTGATAACTAGCCCTGGCAAAACTCAGACACATACCTTGCCTGGCTCACACCTTGAACCTGGTGGTGCAGTGCTTCTTAAATAATTATCCGGAGTTAACAGCCCTGCTCCATAAAGTGCGAAGACTGTGCTCGCACATCCGTCGCTCGCCCGTAGACTCTGGTCGTAATCAGAGGCTGCAGCGATCGCTCCACCTCCCCAAGCACCGCCTAATCATAGACGTTGCAACAAGGTGAAACTCCACCATGCACATGGTTGAGAGGCTGTGCGAACAGAGGCAGGCTGTAATGCATTTATGGGAGGATACACGGGCAGGCAGTTTGAGGGCAGACATGAAGTTGTTGGGTGTGCAGTGGTCAAAGCTGAAAGACCTCTGCAAAGTCCTTAAGTGTTTTGAGGAATGCATACGGCTGGTAAGCGCAGACGACGCCATCATAAGCATGACCATCCCACTTATGCATGTGCTCATGCAAACTTTGATGCACATTAAGGATCAGGCGTCTGTTGCGGAGGAGGAAGAGGAGGAGGGAAGCCTTGTTGACAGTCAAGCATTGTCTGCTCTCAGGGAACTGTCCTGGACGAGGTGGAGGAAGAAGAGGAAGAGGAGGAGGAGGATGAGGAGGATGATTATTTTGGGGAGGAGGATGCTTCTCAGGGGCAAGAGAAAATGTTGGCTTGCCAAGGTCAGGTACAGGGTTTGTGCGTGACTGGAGGGATGTGGATTTGGCAGAAAGTGCTCCTCCACCCACCACTGGCAGTGCATCATTGACACCTGGAACATTGGCCCACATGTGTCTTGCGAATCCTAAAAAGAGAGCCCAGCATTGCCAAAATTAAGAAAGATGACGACTACTGGTTGGCCAGCATCCTCGATCCACGCTATAAAGGCAAATCACAGAACATCATGCCACAGGAGAACCTAGAGCTAATATTGGCGAACAAACAAGCAACTCTGATTCTACCAAGAGCCGTACTGGGCCAAATGGAAGAGGTGTTGTGGACTGATTTGTCGAGAACCGCTCACACGACTGGTAATACTGAATCGATTGCAACAGACAGGAGACAGCAGTTGTCAACTATGGTTCAAAATTACTTCTCCTCCCCTATCGATGTTCTCCCTCACAGGTCATTCCCCTTTGACTACTGGGCCTGTAAACTGGACACCAGGCCTGAATTGGCACATATGCCTTACAGGAGCTCGCTTGCCCTGCTGGTAGTGTGCTATCAGAAAGAGTCTTCAGTGCTGCTGGATCAATCCTGACAGAAAGAAGGACCCGTCTGTCGACCCAAAATGTTGATGATCTAACCTTCATTAAAATGAACCATGCATGGGTTTCAAAGGATTGTGTCCCACCTTCCCCTGATGACACATAGGTTGCCAGCAAAATGGCTCGCTTTGTCCTCCTCTTCCTCCGACTTCTCCAATTCCTCCATTTGCAGCTGTTGAACATCCAGCCTACACCTCAACATATGCCAGTTTTTCCACCTTCCTAACTGGGTTGTCCCCCCCCCCGGGCCGGGGTCACCACCCGGCGCACCCGGGCAAGTGCCGGTGCCCTGAGCAGGTGGGGGGGCCCACTCTTGGGCGACGGCACTAGCACAGGGCCCCTCATAGTACAATAAAGTATCTCTGATGGTGGGGGGGCCACTCGCCGTCAGACACACCGGCGTACTATGAGGAGTCTGGGCAGTTAAATCCTTCACAGGGACGGCCACTACAAATTTGGTGAACTGATCGATGATGGTTAAGACGTAGCTATGGCCTGTCCTGCTGGGCTCTACCTTCAGATGATCAATGGCTACCTTTTCTAATGGACGTCGACTCACAATCGAATGCAGTGGTGCTTTCTGATCAGCTTTCACAGTTTTCCTAGTCACAGATGTGTGACATTCCTGGCACCATTTTTCAATGTCTCCTCTCATGCCAATCCAATAGAATCGCCTACGGCCTGTGGCTTCCGTCTTTTGCACTCCAAAGTGACCAGACTGATCATGATAGGCAGTGAGGACCATGTCTACATCTCTCCTTGGGATCACAATTTGATGGAGACGACTAATGGTGAAGGGATCCACGCTACTGCGATACAGCAACCCTTTTTTCACAAAGAACCATTTTCGCTGTCTCCACAGACAAAGTAATTGAGGGTCAGCATCGCCTCTGCAAATTCTACTGGGAGGCTTTCCCGTGATTAGGAATTACCAAATTTCTGCAATCACTCTACTATCAGTGTGTACTTGTATCCATCTAGTTTCCTGTAGCGGAGAGTCTGGGCTGGCTTACTGACACTGAAATATATACGAAGATTTAAAATTACCCCAACACTGTATACAGCTGTACGCTTCTAAAACATTACCCTTTTTCTACTTTTTATATTCTGGTGTAATCCATACTGAGCCTGTGAGAGTCTGTGTGTGACTCTGGAAATATATACGGAGAATTAAAATTAACCCAACACTGTATACAGCTGTATGCTTCTAATACATTACCCTTTTTCTTCTTTTTATATTCTTGTCTAATCCATAGTGAGCCTGTGAGCGTCTTTGTCTGACTCCTGAAATATATACGGAGATTTACAATATTTTCACTATACTATATATACCTGGTATCTGGTGATACAGTACCCTTTTTCAGCTTTTCATATTCTGGTCTATTCCATACTGAGCCTGTGAGCGTCTGTCTGTTACTCCGGAAATATATACGGAGATTTAAAAATTGCCCCAACACTGTATACAGCTGTACGCTTCTAATACATTACCCTTTTTCTACTTTTTATATTCTGGTCTAATCCATACTGAGCCTGTGAGTGTCTGTCTGTTACTCCGGAAATATATACGGAGATTTACAATTAGTGTTGAGCGATACGATACTGCAAATATCGGGTATCGGCCGATATTGGCTGTATCGGAATTCCGATCCCGAGTTCCGATATTTTCGTCATATCGGATACCGGAATCGGAATTGTCACTGTCACTGTCAGTGTCCGTCGGTCGGGTCTGTCAGGAGTCAGCGGCACTTACCCGGCAGAAGATCTCCGGCGGTCACATCCCGGGCTGCTTAATGGCCGCCATCCTCTCTCTCCCCGGCGGTCACATGCAGTATCTCGCGATAACTGCAGTGACTGCTGGGTAATCGAGGCCGTAAAGCAGTCCGATGACGTCACCGCCGGGGAAGCTGGTAAGCAGCTGTGCTGCGCCGGGATGACAGGCTCTGCCTGTCATTCCGATGTAGCAGAGCTGGATCGTCGTGGGACAATCGTTACTATGGACTGCGTCGGACAGGTGGTATACTGTTGGTTTGTTTTTTTCTTTTTTTACAGGAGATCGATGGCGTCGCAGGAATGAGAGAGTAATAAAAAAAATTAAAACTGTGTTGTCTCTTTTATTTCATTAAAAGACTTTTTTCTTGCTGTGTCTTTTTTTTAAACATTTAATAACTTTGGGATTAATAATGGATCTGTGTCTTATTGACACCTCTCCATTATTAACCGGGCTTATTGTCACCGTGCAATCAATGGTGACAATAACCCCTTATTACCCCGCTTGCCACCGCTACAGGGCAAGTGGGAAGAGCCGGGTAAAGTGCCACAATTGGCACATCTTTTGATGCGCCAAATGTGGGGCTGCTGTAGCCTGGTATTATCAGGCTGTTGAGGGCCAAAATCCATGGGCCTTGACAGTCTTTTAATACCAGGCCGCAGCAGTCTGCATTTTACTTGGCTGGTTAACAAAAATAGGGGGGATCCCCACGCCGTTTTTTTTTCGAGGGGATTCCCTATTTTTGTTAACCAGCCAAGCTAAGCAGACTGCTGTGGCCTGGTATTATCAGGCTTGCAAGGTCCATGGATATTGGATCCTTACCAGCCTGAAAAACCAGGCCTCAGCGGTCTGCTTCATCTGGCTGGTTAACAAAAATAGGGGGGACCCCACGCTAATTTTTTTCGAGGGGATCCCCTATTTTTGTTAATCAGCCAAGATATGCAGACTGCTGTGGCCTGGTATATCATCAGGCTGGCTAGGGTCCATGTGATCTTGTTCCATTAAGACAGCCTTTGAAAAATCCAGGCCTCAGCGGTCTGCTTCATCTGGCTGGTTAACAAAAATAGGGGGGACCCCACGCTAATTTTTTTCGAGGGGATCCCCTATTTTTGTTAATCAGCCAAGATATGCAGACTGCTGTGGCCTGGTATTATCAGGCTGGCAAGGTCCATGGAATCTTGGCTCCTTAACAGCCTGAAAATCCAGGCCTCAGCGGTCTGCTTCATCTGGCTGGTTAACAAAAATAGGGGGGACCCCACGCCATTTTTTTTTCGAAGGGAACCCCTATTTTTGTTAATCAGTTCCCTCTGACGTCACTGATGGTGTCCCTGGCTGACCTGAAGTGAAAGTGGAAAGCAATCAATTAAGCTTTCCACTTCCTCTCCTGTCAGCCAGGAGAGGAACTCATTCATTTGGGGGTTTACTGTGAGGCTGCAGCATTAGCTGCGGTCCCTGCAGTAAACATTAACCCTTTCTGAAGGATTACACCGTGGGACCTGACTGTGCATCGGATTGGTAAGAATAATTTTGCTTTATTATTTTATTTTTATTACAGGAAATGGTTTTAGCAGGTAAATAAAATATGGTCAAAAACTGTGTGATTATTTCATTAAACTTCTTTTTTATTAAAGTGTGTGTGTTTGATTTTTCTTTCATACAATAGGATTAATAATTGATAGTTGTCTAATTGACAGCTCTCAATTATTAACCTGGCTTAAAGTGACCTTTCAATTGCAAGGTCATTTTAACCCCTTATTAACCCATTCGCCACCGCTACAGGGCAATGGGAATAGACGGGCAAAGTGCCAGAAAGGGCAAATCTAATTAGAGATTTGCCCTTTCTGGGGTGTCTGGGGGCAGATGTTAGTAGCCGGGGGGGGCCAAAAATAATGGTCCCTCTCTGGGCTATTATTATCTGCCCCCACTCACTGGCTTTGTCTGTCTGGTTGCGAAAATAGGGCGGGAGCCCACGCATTTTTTTTCAGCAATTTTACACCTCATATATATATATTACATGTCATTGAGTTTGTGACACATATATATATATATATTTATAGTTCATACACTTCTACATAGTATAATAGCCGCTAATTCAATTGCCGGCTTTTGTGAAAATGCAGAACCCGACATGAAATGACATTTGGTGTACATAGGGTTAACCATGTCCTTTGCTATCTGATTTGCACAAACAATTAAATCAGTCTATGTGTGCAAAATTTCACACCTGTAGGGGTTAATTAAAGGTGTAAATTCGTAGCAAAAAAGTCCGTTTTTTTTACAACGAATTTACACCTTTAATTAACCCCTACAGGTGTGAAATTTTGCAAACATAGACTGATTTAATTGTTTGTGCAAATCAGATAGCAAACGACATGAAAAGACATGGTTAACCCTATGTACACCAAGTGTCATTTCATGTCGGGTGCTTCTGTCTTTTCACTGAAGCCGGCTTTACCCGGCAATTGAATCAGAGGATATTTTACTATGTAGAAGTGTATAAACTATACATATATGTATATATATATATATGTCACAATGACATGTATATATATATATGTATTCTATGTGTGTATATTTAGTGTTTACAAGGAAAGAATGGGGTTTTTTTAGTTCCGATATTTTGTTCCCATAGACTTACATGGGACTTCCGGTATCGGTATCGGGTATCGCCGATATTTTAATGGTATCGGCGATACCATTCCGATTCCGATACTTAGGGGTATCGGAAAGTATCGCTCAACTCTATTTACAATATTTTCACTATACCATATATACCTGGTATCTGGTGATACAGTACCCTTTTTCAGCTTTTTATATTCTGGTCTAATCCATACTGAGCCTGTGAGTGTCTGTCTGTTACTCCGGAAATATATACGTAGATTTACAATTACCCTTAAACTGTATACAGCTGTACGCTTGTGATACAGTTCCCTTTTTGGCAGAAAGTCCTCCTCCACCCACCACTCTAAATGCATCATTGACACCTGGAACATTGGCCCACATGGGTGATTATTTCTTGCGGATCTGCTTTTTATATTCTTGTCTAATCCATACTGAGCCTGTGAGTGTCTTTGTCTGACTCCTGAAATATATAGGATATTTACAATATTTTCACTATACTATATATACCTGGTATCTGGTGATACAGTACCCTTTTTCAGCTTTTTATATTCTTGTCTAATCCATACTGAGCCTGAGAGCGTCTGTGTCTGATTCCTGAAATATATACGGAGATTTACAATATTTTCACTATACTATATATACCTGGTATCTGGTGATACAGTACCCTTTTTCAGCTTTTCATATTCTGGTCTATTCCATACTGAGCCTGTGAGCGTCTCTCTGTTACTTCGGAAATATATACGGAGATTTAAAAATTACCCCAACACTGTATACAGCTGTACGCTTCTAATACATTACCCTTTTTCTACTTTTTATATTCTGGTCTAATCCATAGTGAGCCTGTGAGCGTCTGTCTGTTACTCCGGAAATATATACGTAAATTTACAATTACCCCTAAACTGTATACAGCTGTACGCTTGTGATACAGTACCCTTTTTGGCAGAAAGTCCTCCTCCACCCACCACTCTAAATGCATCATTGACACCTGGAACATTGGCCCACATGGGTGATTATGTCTGGCGGATCCTAAAAAGCGACCCCCGCATTGCCAAAATTATGAAGGATGACGACTACTGGTTAGCCAGCATCCTCGATCCACGCTATAAAGGCAAATTACAGAACATCATGCCACAGGAGACCCTAGAGCTAATATTGGCGAACAAACAAGCAACTCTGATAAACCGTTTGTTAGAGGCATTCCCAGCACACAAGCAGCGGTGCAGGTTCTACCACGAGCCGTACTGGGCCAAATGGAAGAGGTGTTCGTGGTGCACACAGCCGAAGTGGCGTTGGAGACAGGGGTTTCATGACCATGTTGTGGACTGATTTCTCGTGTAACGCTCACACGACTGGTAATAACGATTCAATTGCAACAGACAGGAGACAGCAGTTGTCAACTATGGTTCAAAATTACCTCTCCTCCCCATCGATGTTCTCCCTCACAGTTCATCCCCCTTTGACTACTGGGACTGTAAACTGGACACCTGGCCTGAATTGGCACAATATGCCTTACAGGAGCTCGCTTGCCCTGCTGGTAGTGTGCTATCAGAAAGAGTCTTCAGTGCAGCTGCATCAATCCTGACTGAAAGAAGGACCGTCTGTCGACCCAAAATGTTGATGATATAACCTTCATTAAAATGAACCATGCATGGGTTTCAAAGGATTTGGCCCCACCTTCCCCTGATGACACATAGGTTGCCAGCAAAATGGCTCGCTTTGTCCTCCTCTTCCTCCGACTTCTCCAATTCCTCCATTTGCAGCAGCTGAACGTCCAGCCTACACCTCAACATATGCCAGTTTTTCCACCTCCCTAACTGGGCTGTACTCCCCCCAGGGCCGGCATCAGCACCTGGCGCACCCGGGCAAGTGGCGTTTCCCTGAGCAGGTGGGGGGGCCTACTCGTGGGCGACGGCACTGGCACAGGGCCCATCATAGTACGCAAAAGTGTCTCTGACGGTGGGGGGGCCCACTCACCTTCAGACACACCGGCGTACTATGAGGGGCCCTGTGCCAGTGCCATCACCCTCAAGTGGGCCCCCCTGCTTGCTCAGGACCACAGCACTTGCAATACTTACCTCTCCCTGCTTCACCGCTGTGACGTCTTCCGCGTTTCCTGACAGTGACATTCAGGTCAGAGAGCGCGATGATGTCACGTCTGTACGCCCTCTGCCTGAACAGTCCAAGTGCAGAGAGCTGGAAGATGGCGACGCTGAGGAGTCCAGAGTAGAGCAGTGCCCAGCGAGGAGAGGTATTTCATTTTTTTTAATGTTGGGAGCAATATATGGGGAGCATTATACACTGGAGTATGATATATGGGGCACATCATAGACTGGAGCATCATCCATGAGGCCCATCATACACTGGAGCATCATCCATGGGGCCCATCATATACTGGAGCATTCCAAATGGGGGACATCAGACACTGGAGCAGCATTTACGGGGCCCATTATACACTGGAGCATTATAAATGGGGCCAATTATATATGGACCATTATTTTGGCCCATAAGACACTGGAGCATCATCCATGGGGCCCATCATATACTGGAGCATTCTATATGGGGCAGATCAGACACTGGAGCAGCATATACAGGGCCCATTATACACTGGAGCATTAAAAATGGGGCCCATTATATATGGAGCATTATTTTGACCCATAAGACACTGGAGCATCATCCATGAGGCCCATCATATACTGGAGCATTCCAAATGGGGGACATCAGACACTGGAGCAGCATTGACGGGGCCCATTATACACTGGAGCATTATAAATGGGGCCCATTATATATGGAGCATTATTTTGACCCATAAGACACTGGAGCATCATCCATGAGGCCCATCATATACTGGAGCATTCCAAATGGGGGACATCAGACACTGGAGCAGCATTGACGGGGCCCATTATACACTGGAGCATTATAAATGGGGCCCATTATATATGGACCATTATTTTGGCCCATAAGACACTGGAGCATCATCCATGGGGCCCATCATATACTGGAGCATTCTAAATTGGGCAGATCAGAAACTGGAGCAGCATATACGGGGCCCATTATACACTGGAGCATTATAAATGGGGCCCATTATATATGGAGCATTATTTTGGCCCATAAGACACTGGAGCATCATCCATGAGGCCCATCATATACTGGAGCATTGTAAATGGGGCAAATCAGACACTGGAGCAGCATATACGGGGCCCATTATACACTGGAGCATTATAAATGGGGCCCATTATATATGGAGCATTATTTTGGCCCATAAGACACTGGAACATCATCCATGAGGCCCATCATATACTGGAGCATTGTAAATGGGGCAAATCAGACACTGGAGCAGCATATACGGGGCCCATTATACACTGGAGCATTATAAATGGGGCCCATTATATATGGAGCATTATTTTGGCCCATAAGACACTGGAGCATCATCCATGGGGCCCATCATATACTGGAGCATTGTAAATGGGGCAGATCAGACACTGGAACAGCATCTATGAGGCCCATTATACACTGGAGCATTATAAATGGGGCCCATTATATATGAAGCATTATTTTGGCCCATAAGACACTGGAGCATCATCCATGGGGCCCATCATATACTGGAGCATTGTAAATGGGGCAGATCAGACACTGGAGCAGCATCTATGGGGCCCATTATACACTGGAGCATTATAAATGGGACCCGTTATATATGGAGCATTATTTTGGCCCATAAGACACTGGAGCATCATCCATGGGGCCCATCATATACTGGAGCATTGTAAATGGGGCAGATCAGACACTGAGCAGTATCTATGGGGCCCATTAAACACTGGAGCATTATAAATGGGGCCCTTATATATGGAGCATTATTTTGGCCCATAAGACACTGGAGCATCATCCATGGGGCCCATCATATACTGGAGCATCATATGGGAATCATTATTTATGGGGCATCATATGGGGTATGGAGCATCATATGGAGCACATATGGGGCCTATTCTGTATGGAGCATTATATGGAGCCCATTCTGTATGGAGCAATATATGGGGCCCATCATATACTGTGTGGAGCTTTATATGCGACTCATTATACTGTATGGAGCAATATGTGGGGCTCATTCTACTCTATGGGGACCGTCCTATACTGTATGGCACATTATATGGGGACCATCATATACTGGAGCATTATGTGGAGCTCATCATATACTGTATGGAACATTATATGGGACCAATTATGTATGGAGCAATATATGGGGCTCATTATTCTGTATGGTGCACTATGTGGTGGCCATAATACTGTATGGAGGAATATACTGTCCGGTTTTTGAGCTATTGTAGATTTTAAAATAGATATCACTCATGTAATGTAAGAAGTGAAGTTTTTGTCATTGTACTATGCCTATATTTCTGTGCCGTATCAGAGCATCATGAATTGTGGTATGTGTTAAAGGGGCGCACTGACACTCTTTGGTCCAGGGGCACACGAAAACCTGGAGCCATCCCTACCCCCCCACAACTTTAGTCAAATATCCCCCAGTATTCAATGTGTAACTATTATTATAAAGTAAATGAAGGTTGCCAAGCTTAAGTAATAAGAATTGATGCCGTTGGCATTGAATTGGGCACTGTAGGTGTGTTTACTGTCCTCCACTCCCTGCCGACTTTGCTTCCCCATTGACTTGCATTGGGTTTTGTGTTTCAGTCGGACCTCCGACTTTTCCCGATAGTCGTCCGATTTCATTCGACTCGACTTTTGAGAAAGTCAGGTTTCATGAAACCCGACTCGACCCTAAAAAAGGCAAAGTCGCTCATCTCTAGTCACTAATAGATTGGGTGTTTCTGAATGCCTCAATACCAAATATGTGTTTTTTTTCTTGTTTTATTTTGAATGTGGCAAAAGGGGGGTGATTTGAACTTTTATATTTTTTTGAATTGTTTTTATGTAAAAACATAAGAATCGTGCAGGAGCTAAGAATGTCACCACGGACCAGAGACAGACCAACAGTTGAAGGATTTATTTACAGGGGAAAATATATCCTCGCAGGGAGAAGTAATGGGGAACAAACGTAATTTCAACAGTACACTTAAGCTAAACGAGATTAAGCAACAGTTCACTAAACAACAGAAGAAGCAATAAGAGTTTTCGGGGAAACTTATCAGTTCGATATAACCTTGATTGAAGAACCGTCTTCTCCAATGTAGGCACCATCAACAGCGGCACTTGTAGTCTCCAAAGTCTCTCTCCTATTCCTGGCAAACAGCGGGAAAAACTCTGGAGTTGAAGCGGGAGACAGGAACAACACTGGAGAGCGGAGTGTCTCCTGCTCTGAGTCTCTATATATCAAGCTGACAGTCCAGTCACTAAGTAAGAACGATGATGAGAAAACTGGCAAGTCTCTCTCTGGAACACCGGGGGCAAGCCAGGACCGAAGCTACGGGTTTCTGTTTCTGTACTCTCCTGAGGGAAGCCTCTTCCAGACACCGAGGCTTCCGCGCTCACATACTCACAGCTGGATCTCACTATGTCACGTACTGCTAAGTCAGAGCACTGGCCGAGGGTCCCCTTTTTACTGTGGCGCTGGGATGCGGTCTCTCCTCTGCGTGACGCACGCTGCTCTCTGCTCTGCACGCGCTGCTTTTGTGCCTTCCGCCCTTCTGCCTTCCGGTCTACAGCCCTGTCCCGTCCCCCACATCTTCTACCGGTCGCATGGTGCGGTTGGTCCAGGTCAATTAGTCTTCCTCCCTGCAACCCTGCTGCTTCACCAAATGGTTCCAGATACGGAGCAAGGGAGGTAACCTCCTTCTGTCGGCTCTTGTTCTTCACCCCCTTACATTTATATTGTTAAAAACGTTTTTATTCTACTTTTTACCTGCTTCAATAGTCTCCATAGGAGACTTAAAGCTACGATCTTCTGATTGTTTGTGTTATACATAGCAGGGCATAAAACCGATAGCTGCTACTGTGCAGGTGTGGTGGGCACCATTTTCAAGTGGATTTTTTTTTAGATTGAAAAAAGAAACAGCACTCACCATTGCTTCTTAAAAGAGGTTAATGTCCTTTATTCCATGTGGCGGGACAATCATTTAACATGCAGGGGAGAGGGGAAGTGAAGGAGGACAACAGCCGTTTCACGCCTATCCTAGCGCTTCTGCGGGTCCAAACCAAGTACATTTATTATTAACAGTAAACATGTGATTATGCTGCAGCGCAGGTGCCACGGCCGGTGCCTGCCTGCAGAAGGGCTTTTTTTTTTCCAGTATGTACATATATTCATTATGAAAACTACGGGGCAGGTCAATGAGAGATCAGTGACCTGTCAGAGGCCATACAGATGAATACCTAATCAGAGCACCACATGAAGACCCCTCACAGTTCGCCCAGAAGCATGTGCATATCATTAACTCAAAACTGAAAATAAGGATTAAACAACAACCAGAAGACAGATTTCATCACCCAAGATATCATTGTAATCAGTATAACGGCGTTGACCTGACACTGTCTGTAGGTTACTGTGCACAATCCTGCTGACAGGTTCTCTTTAATGGAAGGGACTAAAGGAGATACCTGCCTGGCACACAAGATCCTGGCGCTAAGGGCTCATACTCATCAGCATAAATAAAATCGCTCCGATGTTGTTCCTGAAAAAATAGGAAGAGTGTCATGCGAGTACAATGTGATTTTTCTTACATAGCATCTGTATGCAGTGCGTTTTTTTCTCTGTAACTATTATTCTACAATCATGTATAGGACCATTTACAGTGTTCTATTCTACACAATGGTAATGTATCCGTAAAGATCGGACGGCATACAGATGGTCCGTGTGCCGTCTGTTATTCTTCTTGCCCCCATTGACTTGCATTGGTGAGTCTCCTCCGATATACGCGGCCACTCGCAGCATGCCGCGACTTTTTATTATTTTCCTCATCCAGATTTCAGCTGAGAAAAAAAATCGCAGTTGAGCACTAAATCAGTAAATAACATTAGTCGAAGTGCAATATGATTTTTTTTATCAGATTGCTCTAGTCCAATTCATACACTGACGAGTATGAGCCCTAACACTTTTATTTTTATTATTGGTCTGGAGTTATTTTATAGATCTGATCTGGCATCTGATTAAGGAAATGAGTCTGATTAAATTTACATACTAATCTAGAGTATAATTATACATGATAATGCTATATGCAAACAATTTTGTATAATGCCGGCTGCAGCGTACTCACTGCAGTGCTATGCAAACATTTAATAAAAAGTTTTGAAATTCACATTTTTTTATTTAAAATATTTTAAACTCTAACGTTATTAAATGCAGTTTTTTTGCATATAATTTTGAGATTGCTGATATAATGCCTCCTCACTGGTCTGGATCCAGTTGGACTAGCATAACATTTTGAGCAGGGTTATGTCCATTGTCAACTCTATTTATGTACTCAGTACACAGATATAGCTGATTACAATGGTGGAGTCATACGATCCATACTTGACCATTCTGTCTGGATAGATATTGAAGGACCTGCAGGGACTTCAGTTCATGTGATATATTCAGGTCACATGACTGGGCAGCAACGACCATCTCAATAGTAGAAAAGCTGATGAGACATGACAGGCCAAGTGGCAAGTGGGATGCTGCTTATGTATGCTGCTTAGTCGCTACTAGTCACTCGCTCGAGCATCAGTGTGTCCGCGATGCTCGTTACTCAGCGTGCATTTTTTTATTGTTCGACCAGGAGCTCGATTCCTTGCCCTCACATTCAGGGCTGCCATCAGGGCATTACTGCCCTGACTGGCGTATGGGGCCTGCTGAGCAGAGGGGGCCTGAATCAGACCCAAGCCGGATTGCTAATCTGCCGGGCCGGACAGATGCCTGGTGGGCAAGCGGTTCTGTACTACAAAATGGGCGGCCGGCCTTTTAAAACGCCTTTCTAGAGGCCCTGTGTGCGCGTGCTCTGTCGCTTGCATGCGCTGACAAGGGTCGCGGCGGCACTTGAAAGTATGTGCTCGCCGCCGCGGCCCTTGTCAGCACGTTCGCACTCCTGGCTGCGGCCCCAGTCAGTGAGTGCAAGTATGAGAGTGCGCGCACACAGGGCCTTCAGTAACAAGTTTGAAAGGGCCGCTGCGGCGCGCGCAGGACTCTTCTGTGTGACGCTGACCAGTACCAGCGTCAGAGCATCTTTTTTGATTCCTGCTCTACTCACCACCAGTCCCAGCCAGGGATCCGCTCTTCTGTACGGCCAATGATGGACCCATCTCATCTCTTCATCCTCCCCATCTAAGGGACCTGGGTGAGTTCCAAAATGGAAACTTTGTTATATTTATATACAGCACTTGCAGTACCACCTGTATACTGTATATAGACTGCTGTATATACAATATATAGGTGATATTGCGACTCTGCTGTATACACATATTATATGTGATACTGTGACTGGTGTGCATAGTCGCATATCACCTATGTAACATATATACAGCAGCATCTCCTATATATTGTAGTTATAGCAGTCGCAGTATCCCCTATAACATGTATATAGATACAGCAGTCTATATACATGATATAGGTGATATTGTGACTGCTATAACTACAATATATAGGAGATCCTGCTGTATATATGTTACATAGGTGATACTGCGACTATATGCACCAGTTACATTATCACCAATATAATGTATACACAACTGTCTATATACCAGGTTTGGCTGATACTAGTTACAACCACCACCTTTCAGGGCTTATATACAGCATTCTATAATGCTGTATATCTGCCCCCAACCTGAACCTGAAAGAGAAGAAACCGAGTGGTCCGGTCCGAGGGGTGTCGCTCTGCTTGGTCTGGCGCCTCCCATCTTCTTGTGATGCCGTCCTCCTTGTTCCATGTGGATGACGTGTCCCTGCATCATCCACACAGTCTCGTTGGCATCACACTCCTGCGCAGGTGTACTTCTCTGCCCTGTTAAGGTCAGAGCAAAATACTGCAGTGCGCAGGCGCTGGTCCTCTCTGACCTCTCTCGGAGAGACAGATGGTGCAGGATCATGGGCAGGATGGAAACATGGGGCAGGATGGAGACAGATGGGGCAGGATGGAGAGAGATGGTGCTGGATCATGGGGCAGGATGGAGACAGATGGGACAGGATAGAGACAGATGGTGCTGGATCATGGGACAGGATGGAGACAGATGGGGCAGGAACATGGGGCAGGATGGAGACAGATGGGCAGGATGGAGACAGATGGGGCAGGATCATGGGCAGGATGGAGACAGAAGAAACAGGATAGAGACAGATGGGGCAGGATGAAGACAGATGAGGCAAGATCATGGGGCAGGATGGAGACAGATGGTGCAGAATGGAGACAGATGGGACAGGATGGGGAGATCATATGGGGCATGATGGGACATCACATTGGGAGAATGGATACTCATGAGGGCTGGATGGGAAAACATATGGATGGAGAAAGGAATGAGACACAAGAGGGCCAGGATGGGGGGATATTATTACTCTAGGGGCTAATTAAGGGATGTTATTACTGCAGTCATGCATTTTATTTTTTGAGGATACTGTTTTCAATCGGGGGGTTCTGTTACTGTTCAGAGCGACACTATGTCACCTTTTTTTCTTCATCTGTTGTAGTGTAGAAGTATGCTCTGCAAGTGGTGCTCTAGATAGCTGTGCTATTTCCTGCAGAGACAAGCCCTAGCTGGAAGAAGTGAAGGCGGTCTGCGCTGGATGAAGATGAAAAGCGAAAATGAAGGAATTCACCTAGAGACTTCACTGGGGAGTCAGTGTGTTACCTATACACCATATGCAAATTGCCTCTTCAAAAAAAGAGGACTTGTACTCTATAGAGCCACCTATTGGAAGTAGCGATCCTACAAGTCACAATCAACCCTTTAATGAGTCTTGTAATATGACTTAGGATAAAAGCCAAACCAGTATCTTCATTTGCAGACACGGTGTTTCAGACTATTGGTCCTCGTCAGTGCAAAGTAGGAGAGATCTGATCTGGCTGGATGAGAGGCTCTGGACTAGGGTCTAAGGGGTAAGGTTTCTCCTTGTGGAGAGTGACATACCAGCTCTGGCGTGTCGAGGTAAGGAGGCTTATTCGCCGTGCAATGCTCCTCTGGGAAATTTAATATGCAAATTGCCTCTTCAAAAAAAGAGGACTTGTACTCTATAGCGCCACCTATTGGAAGTAGCGATCCTACAAGTCACAATCAACCCTTTAACGAGTCTTGTAATATGACTTAGGATAAAAGCCAAATCAGTATCTTCCTTTGCAGACATGGTGTTTCGGACTATTGATCCTCGTCAGTGCAAAGTAGGAGAGATCTGATCTGGCTGGAAGAGAGGCTCTGGACTAGGGTCTAAGGGGTAAGGTTTCTCCTTGTGGAGAGTAACATAACAGCTCTGGCGTGTCGAGGTAAGGAGGCTTATTCGCCGTGCAATGCTCCTCTGGGAAATTTAATATGCAAATTGCCTCTTCAAAAAAAGAGGACTTGTACTCTATAGCGCCACCTATTGGAAGTAGCAATTCTTCAAGTCACAATCAACCCTTTAACGAGTCTTGTAATATGACTTAGGATAAAAGCCAAATCAGTATCTCCATTTGCAGACACAGTGTTTCGGACTATTGGTCCTTGTCAGTGCAAAGTAGGAGAGATCTGATCTGGCTGGATGAGAGGCTCTGGACTAGGGTCTAAGGGATAAGGTTTCTCCTTACCCCTTAGACCCTGTCACCGTGTCTGCAAATGGAGATATTGATTTGGCTTTTATCCTAAGTCATATTACAAGACTCGTTAAAGGGTTGATTGTGACTAGGATCGCTACTTCCAATAGGTGGCGCTATAGAGTACAAGTCCTCTTTTTTTGAAGAGGCAATTTGCATATTAAATTTCCCAGAGGAGCATTGCATGGCGAATAAGCCTCCGTACCTCGACACGTCAGAGCTGGTATGTCACTCTCCACAAGGAGAAACCTTACCCCTTAGACCCTTACCTATACACCGACACTATACACTGTATACTTTATACAGAGGTCCTGTGTACAATGTGACCATGATCACTGTATTACCTGTACACTGACACTATATACAGAGCTCCTGTGTATAATGTCACTGATCACTGTATTGCCTGTACACGGGCACTGCATACTAAGTACAGATCTCCTGTGTATAATGGCACTTATGGTGATATTAGAATTGTGTTTTTTTTATTAATAATCAGTATTGTGGTATTCAGTCACTATGTGGACTGGTCATGGTGTGGCAGTATTTATTCCTTATATGTGGTATTATTCGGTCACTGTGGCGGTAATATGTGATTTGGTCATGGTGTGGTGGTATTTGTTCCTTGTATGTAGTATTATTCGGTCACTGTGGTGGTAATATGTGGTCCGGCCATGGTGTGGTGGTATTTATTCCTTTATGTAGTATTATTCGGTCACTGTGATGGTAATATGTGATCTGGTCATGCTGTGGCGGTATATGGTCCTTGTATGTGCTCTTATTTGGTCACTGTGGTGGTGGTATTTGTCCCTTGTATGTGGTATATTGTGGTATTATTGGTCATTTTAAACATTGAAAAATAAATAAAAATATACCTAAATTGTATTGGATATTTTAACAAATAATTAATAGGATAGAGGGGCTCGGCCAAAAGAGTCGACCTTGTCGTTGTGGCCAATTAAAAAGTATTTTTGCCAAAACAAAGATGCTGTCTATGTATGTGATCTGGTGATGAGAACTGTTAATGTGTGATTGGCAAGTGTGATCTCCTGCTACGTGTCAACTCTGTGGTACTCCTGGGACTACCGGTCGTTTCTCCTAATAGGTCGTGGAGATCCTTATAGGCTCGGGACCCGGTGTCCGGTATTTCTTGCTGAGGGGAGCTATTAATGCTCACTGGCCCCTCCAATTCCACTAGCCTTCGGCCTACCTGGGTCCTACTAAGATCACACACGCCGGCAATTGGTAACTGGCCTCTTCGCCGCTCTCTAAGCGTCGGCACGCTTCCTTGTGAGTTACGCTTCAGAATCTGCTCTGACTAGGCTAGAGTGATTTCCCTTTCACTTCGTACTAGCCTCCACTTAAGCTCAAGTTGAACCGATTGAACAGCTCTACACAGAGTGGGAATCTGCACTTTACTCTGCATGTCAACTTCTGCAGACTGGCTACTGAGCAGAACTGAGCTAAACTCCTCTCCTCTGGTGTCCTGAGGAGATCTGAGGTCTAATCTGTTCTGAGGCAAACTGAAACTAAACTAGTTGTTATATGCCTATCACAGCTCCCTCTAATGGTCTTTTAGGGAAGCTGAAATGTGTGTGTGTGTCATGACCTCTAGTGGGATCTTCCTTTAGTGCATCCTTCTGGAAGATATGGATCCAGTCACAGCTGGGCTCCACATTCCCCCCTAGTAGAACTCAGCACTCCGGGGCTGAAATACAAAAACAGGTAACAGAACAATAACATATCAGAAACAATTCTTCCTTTACAGGAGGTAAGGCACTCTTGAACTGTTGCATAAACGGAACTGATCAATTATGTACAATGAAGGATTGATGAACTTTGAGCAACCATAAAAGTCCCAGTCTCTTTTGGAAAGGATGCTCAAAATAGGGGTGGAGAAAACAAGTAGAAATAATGTCCATTTCTCTTGTCCCAAGATGATAAGGGAAATAAATAATAGTATATACAGCATATTATAAGCAAACATATATACATTCATATATAATGACTTTAAACAATTTTTACATTTGCCAAAGGGTAAACTAATCTCTGAACCTAGCAGGGATGTGTCCTTTTGTGCTACGTTCTGATCTGCGTGGTGCAATGACCTGTGAGGTAGCAGTTTCCCTGTTTGTTCTATGTGAGAGTGAATTATAGAATTGTCTCAACCTCCCTACTGGGCTGGCAAGCACACTGTGAGCTGAGTGAACCGGTGCAACTTCTGCAGGGGATCCTCCTTCCTGAGGTTCAATTTCTTGGGATTCTGCCTCTGGTGGTGCTGCTTCGTGTGGTTCCACTGGTTGAGGTTCCGCCGGAACAAGTCCTTCTGGAACTGACTCTACTGGCACAATTGGTGCAGCTGGATGTAGAGGTTCTTCTTGTGGTTGATAGAATTGCAGCACGGGAATGATTACGGCTTCTCCAATCCTGGGCCAATCTGCGGGGAAATCTCCCAAGTCCGTATGTATAACTGCTTCATCATTCTCTTCCTGATTAACAACAGGTTCTTCCTCACGAAACTTTAATGGGTCCGGACACAACTTCAGATGTCTCTAGACACAGTTGCAGTCGTTTTTCCTCCATCCTTGCTTATTATGCACGTTTTCTTGTTATCAAACCTTGAACTCTGTATGATGTAGGGTTCTCTTTCCCACTGATCGTCGAGTTTGTGTAATCTCCTCTTTCTTTTTAGTACGACTTCACCAGGTGCGAAAGGTTCAGCTGGCGCACTTTTATTGTAACGATCTTCTTGTTTAACCCTTCCTCGATTGAGACTTTCCTCAACACAGGCCTGCCTTTTCTGTACTGTTCCTGTCTGTTTGTGTTCCAGTCTCCAGCAGTTACATCCGCTTCCGTTCTACAACTCCAAGCTCTAGATCCATGGGCAGCTTTCCTGGTCTTGCCCGCATGAGATAGGCTGGGGTGCAGTTGGTGGAACTCACCGGTATATGGTTGTACATGTCTACCAGGTCAGGTAGCAAGTCTGGCCACCGATTTCTTTCCTCCAGTGGTACAGTTTTCAGTAAGTCAATAACGATGTGATTCATCTTTTCACAAAGTCCATTGGTTTGGGGGTGGTATGGTGTAGTTCTTATCTTTTTACACCCGTACAGGTGACAGAACTCTTTGAATAATTCGGCCTCAAAGGCTGGGCCTTGATCAGTTAGCACCTGCTCCGGATATCCGTGTGGTCTACAGAAATGAGTCTGGAACGTCTTCGCTGCTGTCTCTGCCATCAGATCTTTGACAGGGGCGACCACCAGGAATCTGGAGTAGTGATCAACCATAGTCAGGGCATAGGAATATCCTGACGGCTGGGTGACAACTTCACATGGTCCAGGGCCACGATTTCCAAAGGGCGAGTCGTCTGGATGGGCTGCAGGGGTGCCTTCTGACTGCTGTAGTCTTTTCGTCTGAGGCCACAGGGTCCACAGTTCCAGCACCACTTCTCGATGGAGCTGCGCATCCCTACCCAGTAGAACCGACACTTCAACAGGGTCTCCAGCTTTTTCCAGCCAAAGTGTCCCGCTTGATCGTGGTAGGCTTCTAACACCATCTGGATGTCTGCTCTGGGAACTACTATCTGCCAAACCATTTCATGGGTCCTCGGGTTGACGTATCTCCTGCACAGCTTTTCACGGTAGATGAACAACCGGCTTCTTCATTCCACAGCTGCCTTGCTGGTAGAGGTGCGTCTTTCTCCAAGGAGGAACCTTCCTGGTTTATCAGCTCCTTGATACGGCTGACCACTGGATCGCTGTCCTGAGTCTCTTTCCAGCTGTGGTGAGGTAAAGGATTCAACGTCTTACCACGCGGTCCCCTGCTGGCTTGTTGCTCGTAGATCACCCCATTCCGGTGAAAGGCAGGTAGTTCAATCTATTCCAGATCATCCACTTCCTCCTCAGTGTCTGATTCATGAGGCATCCTGGACAGGGCATCAGCATTGGCATTCTTGCGGCCGCCCGTACTTAATTGTGAATTGATAATTTGACAGTCGAGCCACCCATCGTTGTTCCATGGCTCCCAGCTTTGCTGTTTCAAGATGCGTTAAGGGGTTGTTGTCAGTGTAGGCAGTAAACTTGCTGGAGGCCAAGTAGTGTTTAAACCTCTCCGTGATGGCCCAGACCAGTGCCAGGAACTCCAACTTGAAGCTGCTATAGTTCTCTGGGTTCCTTTCGGTCGGGCGGAGCTTCCTACTAGCATAGGCGATGACTTTCTCCAGGCCATTTTGCTTCTGACTGAGGACTGCTCCCAATCCTTCGTTGCTGGCATCTGTATACAACAGGAACGGCTGGCTGTAGTCAGGGTAAGCTAGGATCTCATCACCTGTCAGGATCTCCTTCATTTCCTTGAATGCTTCTGCCTGTTCTTTACCCCAGTGGAAGGGAGAATTTCTGCTCTTGAGGGACTGTCCCACCAGGAGGTCTTGCAGAGGCGCTGCTTTCTTGGTGTAGTCCTTCACAAACCTCCGGTAGTACCCTGTCAATCCCAGAAACTGTCGCACCTCCTTAAGATTTTTCGCTCCGCCATTTCTGGATGGCGGTGATCTTTTCAGGGTCTGGCGCTACTCCTTCTGAGCTGACAATATGTCCCAGATACTGTACTTTTTGTTTGAGCAGATGGCACTTAGAAGGCTTCAGTTTCATCCCATACTTGGACAGTGATTCAAATACCTCCGCCAGGTGCTTCAAATGGTCTTCATACGTTTTGGAGTACACTATGACGTCATCCAGGTACAGCAACACAGTTTCGAAGTTGAGATGTCCCAGGCAGCTCTCCATCACCCTCTGGAACGTGCCAGGGGCACTGCTGAGTCCAAACGGCATTCTGTCAAACTCACAGAGTCCCATCGGTGTAGTGAAAGCCGTCTTCTCCCGATCCTCCTCAGCCACAGCTATTTGCCAGTACCCACTAGTGAGGTCAAGGGTGGAGAAGTAGTTAGCAGTTTTTAGTGCAGCTAAAGATTCCTCAATGCGTGGTAATGGGTATGCATCCTTATGTGTAATGCGATTTATTTGTCGGTAATCTACACACATTCGCATGATTCCATCCTTTTTCCTGACTAAGACTAGAGGTGCTGCCCAGGGACTGCAACTATCCCTTATCACCCCTGCTTCCTTCATATCACGCAACATCTCCTTGGCTTTCTGGTAGTGAGCTGGTGGTATAGGCCTGTACCGTTCTTTGATGGGAGGATGATTGCCTGTGGGGATGTGATGTTGAACCCCTTTAATTGTCCCAAAGTCGAGTGGGTGTTTGCTGAACACCTGTGCATACTCCTGAACCACTCGGTATACCCCTTGTTTCTGGTGGGCTTGGAGTGGTGTCTGTCCCGACATGGAGCTGCTGACACCAATCCTCCACCTGGGTGGTCGGACCGTTATCCTCCACTGGTTGTGGGGAGGTTAAGGGCTCCGTTGGGTGAATGGAGTTATTATCCAACGCATGTAACTTAGCAACAGTGGCATAACGCAGTAATTTGACTTCATCTTCTCCCCAATTGAGAAGACGCACTGGCACCCTCCCTTATGTACCTCCACTACCCCTCTGGCAGTCAAGAGTGTAGGTCTGTGTTCTGAACAATGTGGCTCTACTACTGCTTGGTAGTCTTGTCCTCTCAGACCTATTGCTGCTCTACACCAAATAAGCATTTCACTCATCGGGGGTATCACAATGGGATTCGGGTCTGTTACCCGTACATTACCAATCTCACCACCAGTCATTTTCACTTGTTGCTGGCACATCAGGGTTCGGATCTCCCTCCGGATCTCTCCTTTCTGCCTTGGTCTGGCGATTTCGGCAAGCTGTTGGAGTAAAAACACAACCTTCTCCAAACAGTTACTAATAATGTTAGTGCCTAAGACCACATTCAACCCATTTTCTTCATTAACAGTCTTTACTACAAGAAGTCCCTGATTCTTTAGCTCCACTCTCCCCACCTTTACGTCTACATCCTTAGCCCCCCGTAATTCAAGAGGGAGACCATTTGAGGCGTATACGGTAAAGTCAGGGTTTGGGGTTGGAGACTGTCACTGGACCAGTACTTATTGTAGAGAACATCAGGTATAATGGTTACCTGGGATCCAGTGTCCAGCAGGGCAGGGATTGCGATCCTGTCCAGTATGATGGACAGGTATGGTCTTCCTCCCACAAACCTGCGGTTCCAGTCTGAGGGGCCTGAGGAGTCTATTCCTGGGGGTTGCCCTCGGACCCAGGATTTGCTCGTTTAAAGGACACAGACGTGCTGGGTGACCTTCCCTGTGGCAGCGGTAGCAGATGATCTCTCGGCGAGGATGATGCTGGTCGCGGGTCCTTCCTGGGGTGGCGTTGTCCTCCTCCGGTGGGGCGACGTCCTCCCTTTCCTCCGGCGCATCCAAGGGACATCCTCCGGGCAGTCAGCCAGCAGAATCTTTCCTTCTTCTTCCGTCGACAGTTGCAAGGCACTCATTACAGTGGCCAGGTTTTTGGTCAGCTGGCGCACTTCTGAGCGCAGACAGTCCAGCTCAGTAGGGGGCGCTTCCTGCGTTTTGGCTTCCGCAACCAGCGGGGAAAAGGTGGATACTGTTGGCTTTAGGGTGGTTTCACTCGGGTGACACTGGGTTGCCATCTTGGGTGTCTCCAGAGGTCGCAGTCCTTTTATAGCCATATCCTTAAGGCATCAAAGGTAGCATCAGGATGATCCAAGGACCACCAGTGCACAGTCCTGCTTTCAGCTTGGGACCGCAGTCCCCGAACAAATTGTTCCTTTAACATTTTATTTTCATTGGTGACACTTATAGGGTTAACTTGTCTGAGTGCTCGTGTTTGACACCGCACCACAATTGTGGGTTACCAGGGCTATGGGGTACTCGGAGCCGAGCCTGTAGATTTCTATAGGGAATGTCACTGGTAGCGTGGCTCGGTCCGTGTCCCTGGCGGTCAGGCGTTAAAGGGTTTTTTACAGGGATTTGGTAGTTAACAGTTCGTGACGCCACCTGTAGTTTTCTAGTCACTAAGACCAGCGCTGCTGTAGATCTCTGAGGGGATGTTATGGCAGCTAGATGACGGGTCCCCCACAGGTGGGACTGTCCCTCTGAGTCTATGGTTATAATGATGTAGGGTGCAGATAAATGAATCAGTCTCACACCATCCAGTGTCTTTCCATACCTTTTACTTGTCAGATGTTTAGGCAGGTCCCGGGGAGCTGGTCAGGGTGGAGACTGCACGTCCAGGTAACAGCTGAGCAGGTTAGAGGCCTCCTTAACTTCCAGATTGTAGAAGAGCCCAACTTGCATAAAGCTAAGTTAACTCCGAATACTCCAGCTAACTCTATAGCTGTACTGCCCGGCCAATATTGTGGTGGAGCCTTCCATGTGGTGAGAACAGAGTCCTTCTATGCTTGGCCTAGCTAAAAGTCCTTGTTCCTCCTGACTCCGATTACGTATTGACACTTCAAGGGCTGCTTTCTGCGACCTAAGGTCCAGTAAGACTCTGGTTGTTCCGTTACTATGCGTGAAGCGATAGCAACACTTCGGTCCCCAGTGACCGGGTAAATTGTGCAGATAATCCAATATCTAAGGCACTTCTCTAATTTTTCCACTGCGCCCTTCGCCCTGCTTTCCACTGTTAACATAGGCACTGCACACTTCCTAAGGTAGTACAAGTCAATCCTTTCTTACTTCTTCCTTGGAGCTCGCTGACAGATTCTCAGTATTCTCCTAGTTCAGGAACACATCGTCTGAACTTCACTGTCCTTGGGACAGGCGACTGAAGTTTCTGCTGCAAACTTCCCTTTCTCCAAAGCTGTCTCTGTCTTCAGGTTAAGGAACAGCTCTGACTAGGCTAGGATGAACTGGCTCACCCTTACTAGCCTCCACTTTCTGAACTGCTGACAGGAACTAACTGTCTTTCACTTCGCTTCATGGAAGACTCAGCACAACTCAACCACACCACGAGTCCAGACTAGACTGACCTCTCTCTGCTGCATGTCACTAGCTTATATACCCTGAGGGTGTGTCTAAAGTGTGAATGGATGATGTAAGCTTTAACTGTTACCTTTCTGCAGATCAGGATTTTTATGTGTCCTTACATACCAGGGCTACACATCCCCCCTTGGTAAAATACAGCACTCCCGGGCTGTGAAATAGACAAAGAAAGACATTTTGTTTTGCATTTAAACAATTAACATCAAACTCTTCCCAGCAGGGAGGTGAGAAATTCTTAAAACGTTGCATTGTATACAATGGTCATTAGTAAAATACAAAAGTATTAAGACATTTTCATATAAATACACATAGTATTCTTGTGAAGGACCCGCACCAAACCTTCAACTGGGTCCTGGGTGGGCTGCAGGACTTCTGACTGCAGACCTCACTCAGTGCCACACCATACGGGTTTTATGTTCAGAGGTAAGTCAAGGCTTCGTGTGAAACAAGACAAGGCACCGTAGTGCAACTATTTACAGGATACAGTCTTTGGGCTGGCTCAGTCCTCAGCCACGCAGTCCATTATAAGACATTTTCAAGTAATTCACATTCTATCACAATACTTTAAATTCCTTCAAGTGCAATAACTTCTTTATACAACTTTATACAATTGGTCATAAATAATAACCCTTTTCTGAGTCATAATAAACTAGTTTGTTAGGACTACTGTTGATAACGAATAGGTAGCTTCCCTTTCGTTGTCCGTTCCGATCTACGTGGAGTAGCATCAGGTATATTGGTCTCTGATCTATCTGTTCTGCGTAACGACAAACTATAATACTGTCTCAATCTTTCTATGGATCTGGCAAGCGTACTGAGGGCTGGGCGGTGTGAGTCAGCTTCACCAGGGGATCCCATAGCATGGGGCGCTGCTTCTGGTGATTCTACTTCTTGAGATTCTGCAGGCTGGGGTTCTGCTGGAATAGGTACCTCTAGAACTGGTTCTGTTGGCACAATGGGCACGACTGGAGGTAGAGTTTCCTCTTGTGGCTGATAAAACTGCAACACAGGAATGATTACCGCATCTCCCAGTCTGGGCCAATCCGCAGGTAAATCTCCCAGATCAGTGTGTATGACCGCTTCAACACTCTCTTCTTGATTCACAATAGGGTTCTCTTCCCGAAGCTTCAACTGGTCTGGACACAACTTTAAATGATCTCTTGACACAGTGGCAGTCGTTTTTCCTCCATCCTTACTGATGATACAGACTTTTCTGTTATCAAATTTGGAATCTTGTACGACATATGGTTCTTGTTCCCACTGGTTGTCCAACTTGTGCATCTTCCTTTTCCTTTTTAACACCATTTCTCCAGGCATCAAAGGCTTAGCGGGAGCATTCTTGTTGTAAATATTCTCCTGCTTTTCCCGAGCTTTATTAAGACTTTCTTCTACGCAGGCTTGCACTCTTCTGTATTGCTCTTGCCGATTTGTGTCCCAATTTCCAACGGTGTCATCTGCCTCTGTTCCACCACACCAAGTTCCAAGTCCATTGGCAGTCTTCCAGGCCTTGCTCTCATAAGGTAAGCTGGTGTGCAGTTGGTAGAACTCACTGGTATGTGGTTGTACAAGTCAACCAGGTCAGGTAACAATTCTGGCCACCGATTTCTTTCTTCCAGCGGTATGGATTTTAGCAAGTCAACGACAATGTGGTTCATTTTCTCGCAAAGGCCGTTGGTTTGGGGGTGGTATGGCGTCGTTCTAATTTTCTTACACCCATACAAGTGACAAAATTCCTTAAACAGATCCGCTTCAAAAGCAGGGCCTTGATCAGTCAGTACCTGCTCTGGATACCCATGTGGTCTGCAGAAGCTTGCTTGGAAGGTCCTTGCTGCCGTCACTGCTGTCTGATCCTGACGGGGATGACCACCAAAAATCTCGAATAATGATCCACCATGGTCAGGGCATATGAGTATCCAGACCTGCTTGGCGACAATTTGACGTGGTCCAAGGCCACGATCTCCAAGGGAGAGTCGTCCGGATAGGCTGCAGGGGTGCCTTCTGACTACCGTAGTCCTTTCGCCTGAGACCACAGGGTCCACAGTTCCGACACCACCTCTCGATGGAGCTGCGCATTCCTACCCAGTAGAACCGGCACCTCAACAGGGTCTCCAGCTTTCTCCAGCCAAAGTGTCCTGCTTGATCGTGGTACGCTTCCAACACCATTTGGACGTCTGCCTTGGGGACCACTATCTGCCATACCATCTCATGGGTTCTGGGGTTGACGTATCTCCTGCACAACTTCTCACGGTATAGGAACAACCGGCTTCTCTCATTCCACAGGAGCTTTGCTGACATAGGTGCATCTTTTTCCGAGGAGGAACCTTCCTGTCTTAACAACTCCTTGATACGGCTGACCACTGGATCGCTGTCCTGAGTCTCTTTCCAGCTGTGATGGGGTAAGGGATTTAATGTTGCGCCATACTGCTTTCTGTAGACACGCTGCTCATGGATTATCCCATTTCATGGAACGCAGGTAGCTCAATTTCTTCCAGGTCGTCCGATTCTTCTTCCGTGTCAGATTCATGCAGCATTCGGGACAATGCGTCGGCGTTAGCATTCTTACGGCCTGCCCGGTACTTGATGGTAAACTGGTAATTTGACAACCGAGCCATCCAACGCTGCTCCATGGCTCCCAGCTTGGCTGTTTCCAGGTGCGTTAACGGGTTGTTGTCTGTGTACGCCGTGAACTTGTTGGAGGCAAGGTAGTGCTTAAATCTTTCAGTAATGGCCCAGACCAGCGCCAGAAACTCCAGCTTGAAGCTGCTATAATTTTCCGGATTCCTCTCAGTTGGCCTGAGTTTTCTGCTGGCATATGCGATGACTTTTTCTTGGCCATTCTGCTTCTGACTGAGAACTGCTCCCAAACCTTCATTACTGGCATCGGTGTACAGCAGGAACGGTTGGCTGTAATCAGGATAGGTCAAGATTTCATCACCTGTAAGGATCTCTTTCATCTTTTGGAATGCTTCAGCCTGTTCCTTACCCCAATTAAAGGGAGGGTTTCTGCTCTTTAGGGATTGTCCTACTAGGAGGTCCTGTAGAGGCGCTGCCTTCTTCGTGTAATCTTTCACGAACCTCCTGTAGTAACCCGTTAGTCCCAGGAACTGTCGCACTTCCTTGAGGTTCTTCGGCTCCGGCCATTTCTGGATGGCGGTGACTTTCTCTGGGTCCGGCGCTACTCCCTCTGAACTGACGATGTGCCCCAAGTATTGTACCTTCTGTTTGAGTAGATGGCATTTTGAGGGTTTCAACTTCATCCCGTACCTGGACAGGGATTCGAATACTTCTGCCAGGTGCTTCAGATGGTCCTCATATGTCTTGGAGTATACGATGATGTCATCTAGGTATAGCAGCACGGTTTCAAAATTGAGATGTCCCAGGCAGTTCTCCATCACTCTCTGAAATGTTCCCGGGGCACTGCTGAGCCCAAACGGCATTCTGTCGAACTCACAGAGCCCCATTGGGGTGGTGAAAGCCGTTTTCTCACGATCCTCCTCAGCCACAGCCACTTGCCAGTACCCACTAGTCAGATCAAGGGTAGAAAAGTAGTTAGCCGTTTTCAGAGCAGCTAAGGACTCCTCAATTCGTGGTAATGGGTAAGCATCTTTATGTGTTATGCGATTCACTTGCCTGTAATCCACACACATTCTCATACTACCATCTTTCTTTTTAACCAGAACTAGAGGTGCTGCCCAGGGGCTACAACTATCCCTTATCACCCCGGCTTCCTTCATATCATGTAACATTTCCTTAGCTTTCTGATAATGGGCTGGAGGTATAGGCCTGTACCGCTCTTTGATGGGAGGATGACCACCTGTAGGGATATGATGCTGTACTCCCTTAATGGCCCCAAAGTCGAGGGGGTGTTTACTAAACACTTGTGCGTACTCTTGTACCACCCGTAATACCCCTTGTTTCTGGTGGGCGGGAGTGGTGTCTGTCCCGACATGGAGTTGCTGACACCAATCCGCCACCTGAGTTGCCGGGTCATTATCCTCCGCTAGTTGGCGGGAGTCTAAGGACTCAGTCGGGAGAATAGAATTATTATCGACGGCATGTAATTTAGCAACTGTTGCATAACGGGGTAAATTTACTTCATCATCTCCCCAGTTGAGAAGCCGTACCGGTACTCTCCCATTTATCACTTCCACTACCCCCCTCGCTGTCATGAGTGTGGGTCTATGTTCTGAGCAATGGGATTCTACTACTGCTTGGTAGTTTTGTCCTCTCAGACCTATGGCTGCCCTACACCATATTATCATTTCACTCATTGGGGGTATCACAATAGGATTCGAGTCGGTGACCCGTACATTACCAATTTCGCCGTCTGTAAGCTTCGCTTGCTGCTGACACATCAGGGCCCGGATCTCTCTCTGGATCACTCCCTTCTGCCTTGGTCGGGCGATCTCAGCGAGCTGTTGGAGTAGAAACACAACTTCTCCCAGACAGTTACTGATAATGTTAGTACCCAGAATTATGTTTAAACCGTTCTCTTCATTTACAGTCTTTACTACTAGAAGCCCCTGGTCTTTCAACTCCTCTCTGCCCACTTTCACATCCACACTTTTGGTCCCGAGTACTTCCACAGGGAGACCATTAGAAGCATACACGGTAAAGTCAGGGCTCGGGGGTTGAAGACTATCCATAGACCAGAACTTTGTATATAGGACATCAGGTATTATGGTCACCTGAGACCCAGTATCTAGCAACGCCGGAACTGCAATCCCATCCAGAATGATGGACAGGTAGGGTCGTCCACCCACGAACCTGCGGTTCCAATCTAAGGGGCCTGACGAGTCTCCACCTGGGTGTTGGCCCTCGGACCCAGGTTCTGCCCGTTTAAAGGACACTGTGTAGACATATAACCTTTCTGGTTGCAGCGGTAACAGATGATCTCCCGGCGAGGAGGGTGCTGGTCAGGGGTTGCTCCTGGGGGTGGCGTTGTCCTCCTCCGGTGGGGCGATGTCCTCCTTCTCCTCCGGTTCATCCATGGGACATCCTCCGGGCAGTCGGCTAATAAGATCTTTCCTTCTTCCTCTTTCCGCAGCTGCAGGGCACTCATCACAGCAGCCAGATTTTTAGTCAACTGGCGCACTTCCGAGCGCAGACAGTCCAGTTCACTAGGGGGCGTCACCTGCGTTTTGGCTTCTGCCGCTAGCGGGGAAAAGGTGGGTACTGCCGGTTCCAGAGTGATTTCACCCTGGTGATGTTGGGTTGCCACTTCAGGTTTGCCCAGGGGTCGCAGTCCTTTTATTGCCATGTCCTTTAGGGCATCAAAGGTGGCATCTGGATGATCTAAAGACCACCAATTTACAGTTCTGCGTTCCGATTGGGACCTCAGTCCTTGCACAAATTGTTCTTTCAGCATCTTACTTTCATCAATGACACTTATGGTATTAACCTGCTTGAGGGCTCTCAGGGCCCCTTGTAGTCGGCAGGCATAGTCCCTTATACTGTCACTTGGTTGCTGTGAACAGTTGTAGAATGCCATCCGGAGATCTGTTTCGGTGCGATCTTCAAAAATGGCCTGTAACTTTAAGAGGATCGCAGGCACCAACTCCTGGTCCGTGGTAGCCCAAGTCTCCACTTCTCTCTCAGCAGCGCCAGTTAGCTGCCCTATTAATACTGCAGCTTTTTGCCTCTCAGACATAGAGTACATTTCCAGGACACTGCATATCTTCCGTTTGAATCCTGCTAAAGTGCCTGGCTCGCCGCTGTACTGGGGCAGCCATTTTGCCCCAGGCATATATGGGAGCGTTAGTGGCATGAGCGGGACTACCGGGCCGGGTGCTGGGCCTGCGCCCCCATCCGGCGCTACAATGCCACGTGGCGCGGGGTCGGGCCTCGGCTGGGGCCGCACTGTCGGCCGGTTGTTGCGACATATTAGTGCCCCCTTGGTTAATCGGGGCCTACCGTTTCCAGAAGCTGCCGCTCCACAAGCACAGCGATGGGGACAGGACCTTCGTCGCAGGCACTCTGATGTCAGAGCGTTCACTTCCTGTTGCAGGACCTGCGCTGAGTCAGAGCCGGGGGCGTGTCCGAGACTCTGCGCGCCTTTCAGGTACGCCCACCTTCTTCTCCAGCGCCTCAGGGCGCGAATATGGCAGCAAATATGGCGGTATTTGGCGCCAAAAGCACAAACAGTCTTTTTCACCAAAACACTCCACAGGCACACAGGGCTCGCAATGCTGCAAGTTTCGGATCCTGTTCGTGACGCCAAGTTTTTGTTTGACACCGCACCACAATTGTGGGTTACCAGGGCTATGGGGTACTCGGAGCCGAGCCTGTAGATTTCTATAGGGAATGTCACTGGTAGCGTGGCTCGGTCCGTGTCCCTGGCGGTCAGGCGTTAAAGGGTTTATTTACAGGGATTTGGTAGTTAACAGTTCGTGACGCCACCTGTAGTTTTCATAGTCACCAAGACCAGCGCTGCTGTAGATCTCTGAGGGGATGTTATGGCAGCTAGATGACGGGTCCCCCACAGGTGGGACTGTCCCTCTGAGTCTATGGTTATAATGATGTAGGGTGCAGATAAATGAATCAGTCTCACACCATCCAGCGTCTTTCCATACCTTTACTTGTCAGATGTTTAGGCAGGTCCCGGGGAGCTGGTCGGGGTGGAGACTGCACGTCCAGGTAACAGCTGAGCAGGTTAGAGGCCTCCTTAACTTCCAGATTGTAGAAGAGCCCAACTTGCATAAAGCTAAGTTAACTCCGAATACTCCAGCTAACTCTATAGCTGTACTGCCCGGCCAATATTGTGGTGGAGCCTTCCATGTGGTGAGAACAGAGTCCTTCTATGCTTGGCCTAGCTAAAAGTCCTTGTTCCTCCTGACTCCGATTACGTATTGACACTTCAAGGGCTGCTTTCTGCGACCTAAGGTCCAGTAAGACTCTGGTTGTTCCGTTACTATGCGTGAAGCGATAGCAACACTTCGGTCCCCAGTGACCGGGTAAATTGTGCAGATAATCCGATATCTAAGGCACTTCTCTAATTCTTTCCACTGCGCCCTTTGCCCTGCTTTCCACTGTTAACATAGGCACTGCACACTTCCTAAGGTAGTACAAGTCAATCCTTTCTTACTTCTTCCTTGGAGCTCGCTGACAGATTCTCAGTATTCTCCTAGTTCAGGAACACATCGTCTGAACTTCACTGTCCTTGGGACAGGCGACTGAAGTTTCTGCTGCAAACTTCCCTTTCTCCAAAGCTGTCTCTGTCTTCAGGTTAAGGAACAGCTCTGACTAGGCTAGGATGAACTGGCTCACCCTTACTAGCCTCCACTTTCTGAACTGCTGACAGGAACTAACTGTCTTTCACTTCGCTTCATGGAAGACTCAGCACAACTCAACCACACCACGAGTCCAGACTAGACTGACCTCTCTCTGCTGCATGTCACTAGCTTATATACCCTGAGGGTGTGTCTAAAGTGTGAATGGATGATGTAAGCTTTAACTGTTACCTTTCTGTGCAGACTCCAGGATTTTATGTGTGCCTTACATACCAGGGCTACACACTCGCAGGGCCCCTTGTAGTCAGCAGGCATAGTCCCTAATGCTGTCATCTGGTTTCTGGGAGCATTGGTAAAAACTCATCCGGAGATCTGTTTCAGTGCGGTCCTCAAAGATAGTCTGTAGCTTTAAGAAAATCGCAGGCACTGACTCCTGGTCGGCAGCTGTCCAAGTCTCTACCTCTCTCTCGGCAGCACCAGTTAATTGCCCTACTACTACTGCAGCTCTTTGCTTTTCTGTCATAGGGTACATGTCCATTATGCTGCATATTTTCCGCTTGAACCCTGACAGGGTATCGGGCTTGCCGCTGTACTGAGGGAGCCACTTTGCTCCAGGCATGTATGGCAGCGTTAGCGGTACTATTGGGGCTACAGGACCAGGTGAGGGGCCTGGATTTCTATCCTGCGCTGCAGCGCCAAGTGGTAAGTCATTGGGGCCGTCGGCCGGGGCCGCGCTGTCGGCTTGGTGCTGCGACATATCTGCGCCCCCTAGTTAATCGTGGCCTACCTTCTCTGAAGGCTGCAGCTCTGCAGGCACAGCGGTGGAGAAAGGACCTGTGTCGCTGGCGCTCTGACGTCAGAGCGTTCACTGAAGCTCTCCACAGGACCTGCCGCCGCGTCAGCGTTGGGGGCGTGTTCAGGACTCAGCGCGCTTTTGCAGGTACGCCCACTAGTTTTCGCGCCGGGACGCTATAAATGGCGGCAAATGGTGGGAAATCTTCACCACTATACACAACAGTCTTTTTGCAAGGCACACAGTACCCGGTGGCAACGGGCACAAATTACTCCGTTGCTGCGGGCACGAAATCCTGTTTGTGACGCCAAATTTTAGATGATGCGCACGTACCAGGGCTTTGGGGTACTCGGCACCGAGCCCGTTGATGTCTATGGAGGATGTCATGGGTAGCACAGCTCGGTCCGTGCCCTGGGCGCTCACCGTAATGTGGGATATTTACAGGGGATGAGGGAATATTCATATAGTTTATCGTGACGCCACTTGTAGTATCGGTCAGGGGGAACCAGCGCTGCTATGCACATACTCTGGAAGGGATGGTGTTGGGCAGCTAGATGGTAGGTCTTCTACAAGTAAGACAGTGTCCTTCCAGGGCAGATAGAAATATGAGGATGCAGGACAGATAGGAATCCCTCCCTCAGAGACAATAAGGGAGAACACACACAAAAGTCAGTTTGGTACCTTTACTGTAGGAATGGCAGGTACTTCCCGGAGCACAGCAGGGCGAAGGATGCACATCCAGATTCCTCCACTGGTAGGTGTATGGCCTCCTATCCTCTGTCGTCATATAATGAAGTCCTGACCTGCTTGTAGCTAGGTTAACTTAGTCTCCGTCCTGTACCTGGCTGACTTGGTGGTTGGACCTTCTCTCTGGAAGAACAGGGTCTTTTATGGCTGATCAGGCCGACTCCGTTCTCCTGATCCTGCTACGTGTCAACTCTGTGGTACTCCTGGGGCTTGTAGTCCTCCAGGAACTCCGGTGTTCTCCTAATAGGTCATGGAGATCCTTATAGGCTCGGGACCCGGTGTCCGGTATTTCTTGCTGAGGGGAGCTATTATTGCTCACTGGCCCCTCCAATTCCACTAGCCTTCGGCCTACCTGGGTCCTAGTAAGATCACACACGCCGGCAATTGGTAACTGGCCTCTTCGCCGCTCTCTAAGCGTCGGCACGCTTCCTTGTGAGTTACGCTTCAGAATCTGCTCTGACTAGGCTAGAGTGATTTCCCTTTCACTCATACTAGCCTCCACTTAAGCTCAAGTTGAACCGATTGAACAGCTCTACACAGAGTGGGAATCTGCACTTTACTCTGCATGTCAACTTCTGCAGACTGGCTACTGAGCAGAACTGAGCTAAACTCCTCTCCTCTGGTGTCCTGAGGAGATCTGAGGTCTAATCTGTTCTGAGGCAAACTGAAACTAAACTAGTTTTTATATGCCTATCACAGCTCCCTCTAATGGTCTTTTAGGTAAGCTGAAATGTGTGTGTGTGTCATGACCTCTAGTGGGATCTTCCTTTAGTGCATCCTTCTGGAAGATATGGATCCAGTCACAGCTGTGCTCCACACTCCCACCATGCTGAGTGCCCGGAGGCAAGTGATCCCACACTTAGACACTCTGAAGAACTGTTCACATTTCCATTTATAGATTCTGGCCTCTCACCCTGCTCATTTCAAGTAGGACATGAGGAGATCGCATGTAGCGATGCCCAAATATTTGAGCAACCACGCTCATAAGAAGGTGATGGTGGGAAAATGCAATTACTGTTGCAAGAGGTGGATGATTATGAGACACAATTGCCAACAAGTGATGTTGCTACGTCAGCAAGTCAGGAGGAGGACCAGGGTGCAGAAATTGAAGATGAGGTGGTGGACGATTATGTCACTGACCCAGCCTGGGAAGAAGACATGCAGAGCGAGGCAGCACACAGGGGGAAGAATCCCCATTATCGCAACAGGCAGGAAGAGGCAGTGGGATGGCCAGAGACACAATGCGGACAACTGATCCCCAGAGCACCAACGTTGGTGTATTGTAGTGCCTCCTTCTAATTTTTGACATCCCTTGCATATTCTTTTCCAGTGTAGGAGACCTACTCCTTAGTAATGGGGAAAAAATGCTTTTCTGGTGCTTCACCTTCTAGCTGAGGGAACATTCTAAGAAACCAAAAGATCCAGTGGGTTCTATTAGTAGATGATCCAGTGCCTTGTTGTGGGCTGTCAGGTAGTCGTCACATAGGGAGTTCTCACACTGCATACAGGATTTCACAGAAGGGACAGGAGACTTTATACAGAATATCCTGGTCTGCTTCGTATCAGGGTGAGTAGATGCGAAATGCTCCAGTATATTCACCAGCAGGGTTGATGAGATAACAGTCCTACATTAAGCGAATTGCTTTTTTCAGGGCTAATTCAAATACATTCTGTTCTGAGATAATACCGCTCTTATCTGCACTTCATCTACAGTGAAGTGTGGCAGTAGGAATAGCGTACAATAGGCATCTAGTCAGGGAGTATTGCCTTATAAATAATCCTTCTTGCTTCTTTTCCATGGACTCATTGACAGAATCTTTTTTTTTTACGGTAATCTGTACTCAAAAATTCATCAAAGCAGGCCAAATTATCTGATTTTATGTGTTCAATCACAGTTTCTCTTTAGCATCTGTGTATAAGAGGTAGTGATGGAACACTTTACGCTACTGGAGCTGGAATTACCATTTCTGAACTCTCGAGTGCTTTGTTTCCATCTATTTCCGGGTGCTTCTTTAAGTATGCTAGGGGTCCTTGTCCTGCTGGAAGACCAACGACCTAGAATGGAAATCAAGCATTCAGACTCCGAGCACTACACTGCGACCAAAAATCCTTTGAGAATCTTCATATTTCATGATGCCTTGCACAAAGTCAAGGCACCCAGGGCCAGAGGCAGCAAAACAACATCAAAATATCTTTCAACCTTCACTATATTTAACTGTAACTACTGTGTTTTTTTATTTGTAGACCTCATTCCATTTACAGTAAACAGTAGAATGATGTGCTTTACCAAAAACTTCTCCTTCATAAATTAAACAGTATGTGTCTGATCATGTCTCACACACAACACATGGCCAGATAAGGTATTACGTTATAAAATTACATTTCTTGTTGAATGTTTTTTTCACCATTGAATGGAATGCAAAGCAATGCAAACCCAGTTGAAGGCCCACAGGCGTCTTTTTTTATATCAGTTTTTTTGTCTATACAGTTTTTTATAAATTTTTTTATAATTGCTGCAATGTAGCTAATAAAATAATGCCCAATCCATCATCAGAGATACTGCATATGGGTTTTTTGGTTATACACCCCTTTTTGTCAACATTGGGTTAAGGATTATCGAAGGAAGCGCCTGAAATATCTTCTAAATAATAATTACATTTCTGATGAATTTTTTTTCACCATTGAAAGCAATGAAGCATGCAAAACACTGTGTGCAGTGTAAAGGAAATTTGTTTTTATTATTATTTTCCTTATTAATCATTATCTGGAAAGATGTTTTTAACTTTTTTCAGTCAAATCCATTTTACTGCTGTTTTGTATGTTCTATTGTCAGTCATAAAGGGGTATACTGACAATATTGTTCAAGCAGGCTTGGATTAGAGATGCTTCAGGGGTCTTCACATGTGTTCATGCATTTGGGAACAATTTCATTGTTTTCCCTCAGACTTTGGAGGGACACGGAAAAAGCCGAGTTTCTAGTGTGATGCGGGAGCATCATACTGTATGGGGTGGATGGGGGTATTACACATGTGGGGTGGCATGGAGAAATATTGGTGTGGGTGGAGAAGGATTTGGTGGAGACTGTGGGCAACATATTGTCTGTTGGGGGCAGTGTGGGGAAGCATACTAGGTGGGGGTTTGTGAGGACAATCACCCTGTGTATGGGCAATAAACTGTGTGTAGGAGTGCTGTGTGAAGCATCATTCAGGGATTGTGAAGGACAATATACTGTGTGTGGGGAATCATACTGTGTGAGAAACCATCATAATGTGTGTAGCATGTGGGGCATCATACTGTGTATGAGGGCATCATACTGTGTTGGAGGGTAGCGAGGGTGTGTTGGCATTATACTGTGTGGCGGAATATTACAGTGTGGAGGGGATTTTGAGGGCATCATACTGTGTTGGGGGGCATGGGGGAATCATACTTTGTGGAAGAACATTTTTGGGCATCAAACTGTGTGGAGGGTAGTGAGGGAATCATACTGTGTGGAGAGATTAGCCCCCATTACTACTGTATCTCTTATAGTGGGAGGCATACTGATATTCATGGGGATCACACATAATCTAGAATACTTCTTCAAGCTATAATGTTCGGCTTACTATCAAGCCATTATTCAAAGAGGCAAGCGGTCTAATGTTCTGAAGATGATGATGTCAACTGAAGGTCAGATCATTTACACCTATTTGGGTCAGGCAGGGTGCTGAGGCGTAAGCTGAGCAACTATGCAAATATGGATAATAGTTCTGAAGAACACCCAAGATTATCCCTCAGGCCTATGAATGCCTATGAAGAAAAGATTGCTAAATGACTTATATCCAACCTGTATAAACATAGTCAAGAGATAAAATCTGAGTTTCCTGTATCTGGCGTTCCTCAACATGTCTCCTGAAATCTACCCCTGACCTTGAGCTGAGCAGCTTAACCACCTCTCTGCTGGACAAGATGAATAAAAGGAGGTAAATCATACTCTATATCCAGGTGCAAAAACTGATGTCCAGAATTAAGCATATACTGTATGAATTGATCTTGCTAATTCCTCAACCAGAATTCCAATAGATCTTTTTTCATAGATTTTACAGAGCACGTTGTTCCTTACCATCTGAGTTTGTTAGTGTACACATGAGTAGGGTATTGTAGATGACTTAAACAATATCAAAATAAAACGCCATACACGCTGAGTGACATTTTCAAATAAATTATTGACCTTAATAACGACACTGTCAACTGAGGACATCCTGAATGGCCACAACCTGCAGTACCTGGTTCCCAGTCCATCAGGCACAACTTGCTGAATCGGGGCAGAGGGAGTGACAAAAAGAATGATGGTACTGCCTACTATTCCACCATAACCTGCTCCCCAGGAATTGCCTCAGCAGGGATGAAAATTATCTTATATATAATCCCCAGTTGGGTCTTCCGGCTGCTGTCCCCGAATCCCATAAGGCTCTGTGGCAGTGTCACTAGCTCAGACGCAGTAAAGACGAGACTGTTACTGCGCCTGCGTGGGGAATAGCAGTGACATTTTCACTGCACTCCTGATGCGATAGCATCGGGCATATTTCTAGTCTTATATATAATCGCCAGTTGGGACTTCCGGCCACTGTCCCCAATCCCATAAGGCACCGCGGCAGTGTCACTTGCGCAGGTGCAGTTCAAGGCCGCAAGGCCACGAACTGCGCCTGCGCAAGTGACATACACGTCTCCGCTATTCCCACACAGTAACAGCAGCGTCATTACTACGCATGCGCCTGCGCAAGTGACATTCACGTCACCTCTATTCCTGCACATGCGCAGTAAAAGCCAAAACTGCGTGCTCTACTCACGACTGTTACTGCGCCTGCGTGGGGAATAGCAGTGACGTCTAATTTCACCGCACTCCTATTTCTAGTACCTTATAAGTAGGGGTAACCATACCTCCGATGGGACCCTGACCACATTCCTGACCTCCTCACTTCCAGCTTCTGTGACATGGCTTATCTTGCCCCAAACCTCATTTCACTGGCCAGACTCTAAGATTCATAAGGGCAGCCATTCATTAGTCCTGTGATCCAACAAGAATGCTGGGATTCTTCAGCTCTCATCTTCTTAAACAGGTAATCAACCCTTTTTCTATATTATGCTACCCAATTACAGCCACTTTTCAACCCCATGTAAAATAACTGCCTTTCACCCATTTTTTTCTAACCTGCTAATTAACTCCTTCCTTTCCTCCACCACAGCAAACCTTGTCATGCCTGGACCTACACTTATGCTGCCCCATTGTGGTCCTCTCGTTTTGGAAGATAATTACAGTTTATAGCAGAACCACAATCTCATTTGTGCTTGTAGTGAACTCTTTCTTATTCATGATACTGAAAATAGGTTCACCACAGACAATAACTAATAATCCAGGAAGTTCTACAGTGTTTCACACCATTGAAAATTATAGTAGCATCATTGATTTATATTACTGTAATTCATCATAGAAACGATGGGGTACAAAATGGTTAAAGGTACAGAGAGAGAAAAGAAGGGGTCCAAGGCAGATTCTGGAAGGACTCTAAGGCTGCATTCACACTGAGCAGTCATGCCGTGGCAAAAAACTGCAATAGCCCTGTACTGCTTCGTTCTTTCCAGTGTGTCCCTGCACAAGCACTTAGTTTTGCAGGAAAACAGGTGTTTTGTCTTCAACACAGCACAGCCAATCAAAATAGACGGTCTTGCAGGTGCAACAGCTGTTTCCCTTCAAGATTAAAGAGAACCTTTCACCTATTTTTCATGCTGAACTGGACACATGAAGATGAAGTAATAGCTGCAAAGCGGAATAGATCGTTTTTATTTATTTTTTATTTTGCTTCTCCATAGTGGAGATATTAGCTATCAAAGTATTTCACACCTAATGAGTTAACTTTTTTTTAAGTCCAAGTGAGTGTTAAGGGTATGCCACACTAAACAACATCGCTAACGGGATCGCTAAAAAACGTCACTATTTAGCGATCCCGTTAGCGATGTTGTTGTGTGCGGCATCTACCAGCGACGTGGCCCCTGCTGTGATCTCGTCCGTCATCCTGATCGTTCCGGACCCTATTTTCATCGCTGGCGTCCCGCTGGTAAGTATCTAATCGCTGAGTGTGGCACCTTTTTTAGCGATTTAGCGGTACTTTTGTACCGCTAAAGTCGTTAAGGAGATCGCTAACCGCGATAGCGTCCTTAACGATATCGCTAAATTAGGTAGCTACTAGCGATATAGAAACAATCCCGCTAGCGATCTCATTAGTATGCGACGCTAACCAGATCGCTAGCGGGATTGTGTAGTGTGGCAGTCGCCTTAGACAGTTTTTACTGGGGGTGTGTACTTATTCTCCCTGTACTGACGTTGCCCAATCATAAGCAGGCAGCAACATTCAGGAAACAGAAGAACACACCCCTATAGCTTAGAGCAGATTTCTCAGTTTATGAGATACATATAACAGACAGCCCTGATCTCTGGGTCTAAACTCCTGCATGAGTCAGTGAGGGGGGAGTGGCAATGTCTACTGATAACAACCATTTCAGACAACAGTCTAATGTGTTTGAGAGCCATGGACAGATGAAAGGAGATAAGAATCTGACATGTCCAATTTTGGACTCTGCTGACCCTTTTAATCTACCAGAAATATGTCACCTCCAAATAAGTCTGGCTGCTGCTCTCTCAGACAATAAGGCAGTGCTCAGTTGATTGAGCATTCTTGTGTATGGGAGAGGAGGTAAACAACCAAATGATCAGCTGAATGATGGTTAAGCATACCGTCAGCTAATGTATATGGGGTGGAGGGGTTAGAATGGTCCTGCAAATGTTTGTTTGACATACAGTGGTGATTCTAACAGTGATTAGCCTCCATGACTGTGTGTAGCCCTGGTGTGTGAAGGCACACGCAGTACCCTGGAGGATGTGTGGAGAGATAGCAGTTTAATGCTAAATGAACATTCATTCCAACATGCACTTAGACACGCCCACAGGTTTATAAGCTTGTGACATCAGCAGGGAGTGTTCAGTCAGAGAGTGTCCTGTCTTCAGTCAGTTCAGTTTGTCTGAGGAGACAGTCAGTCAGCGAGAAGTCTGTGCAGGAGAGAGGAGTGAGCTGCAGATAATTCAGACGCCTGTCTAGAGGACGGTAGAGGTTCAGAGACGTGCTCCTGCCTAAAAGTATTACTGGTATTCTGCTAGCAAGCTCTGGAAGGAACTAAGAAGGAACTGACTGATATATATATCTGTGAAGTGAGGGATGCTTATGCTACCAGCACGGGCAAGGCGAAAGGCACAGTGGTAGATATTGTGAGTGCTTTAGGATTGGAAGTCCTGCACTGTTAACCGGTTACTGGGACCGAAGCATCACCATAGCTTCATGCATGGTGGTAGAAGAACCAGATTTATTGGAGGGAACTACGCTTCATGCTAGTTGGACTCGTCATATTGGAGTTAAAGGAGGCCCCTAACTTGCCCAGCTGCTATCTCGAAAATCATTCTCCTTGGATCAGCCTCCCTGGGACCTGCTTGAACATCTTACAAGTAAAGGTATGGAAAGACGCTGACCGTGTGAGACTGTGTTCTTTATCTGCACTCGACTTCACCAATCTCATAGACTTTGAGGGACCAGTCCCACCTGTAGGGGACCCGACATCTAGCTGCATCACCATCCCCTCAGAGATCTACAGCAGCGCTGGTACTAATTACCAGAATACTACAGGTGGCGTCACGAACTGTATATAAATCAATCCCCTGTAAATATATCCCCAACAAACGCCAGACCGCCAGGGCCACAGACCGAGCCACAGCTACCTGTGACAAACCCCATAGACTTCCATGGGCTCGGCTCTGAGTACCCCATTGCCCTGGTAACCCACAATTGTGGTGGCGGGTCGACACAAAAACTTGGCGTCACGAACAGGATGCGAAACTCGCGAAATTGCGAGCCCTGTGTGCCTAAGGACTTGTTTTTGTGAGAAAGGACTGTTTGCTATTTTTGGCGCTAAAATCCGCCATTTTGCCGCCATATTCGCGCCCTCAGGCGCTGGAGAAGAAGGTGGGCGTACCTGTAAAAGCGCGCTGTTGCCTGGCTCCGCCCCAGCTCTGACTCAGCGGCAGGTCCTGCGACAGGAAGTGAACGCTCTGACATCAGAGCGCCTGCGACGAAGGTCCTGTCTCCACCGAAAAGGAATGAAGGAGATAGAGAGACGCTGGCGTGCCCTGAAACAGCGGCTGCTGAGGGACGCAGTGTTCTCTCCTACAAGCAAAATGCCGTCTCCTGAATTCCCAAGTTCCCTGCTGAGGAAGGCTGAGGAGAAACTACGAGCTACCCCCAAAAGTACCGATCCTGATCCCACCGATGGAGCGGTGGAGGCAAAGGAGGTTGAGGAGGTACCGCCAGTTCCGGAACGCCCGCCCGGCCAGGAGGCCGCAGCAGATGATCAATCCCTGGTAGGGACACCGGCGGGGACCCAGCCGTCAATGATGGAGAGCGACTGGGAAGAGATGGAGCAGCGACAGCAGCAGGTTAGTGCGTCCTCAATTGAGCCATTGCGCACACCTGCTTCCTGCTCTGCATCACACCAGCATTGTGCGTCCTATTCCGCATCGCCCCCTGCGTACACCTCTGCATCGCAATCGGCGACCCAATCTACATCGCAAACTGCGGTTACAGCTGAATCGCCCCCTGCAACGCAAATTGAGACGCAGTCGGCGTCTCACGAGAAAGAGATACCCGTTGCGCCCCTGATGGTTCATACAAAGACTGTTGCGACCCAGACTCTGATCGCAGCACATGATCTGTTCGTCATGAGATCTAGGGATCATCGCATTGTTCCAGCCCCCGGGATGGAAAGTGTAACAGAAATTAATAAAGAGATGTGAAGAACGGTAGGACCCAGACAGGGTTTACCGCAGCTGAGAAGATGTATATAAGTTTTTATAAAAGTGAAAGTAGTTTGTACCGTTAATATGAAAAATGTCTATTTAATACTTTGTGTATTTTTCTATGTTTAATGCAACGTTCAAGATATTCGTACCTCCCGGATGGGAAGAAGTTAATGTTTGTTGTTATGCATAAACAAAATTTTCTGTCTTCTTGTATTTCACAGCCCGGGAGTGCTGTCTTTTACCATGGGGGAATGTGTAGCCCTGGTGTGTGAAGGCACACGCAGTACCCTGGAGGATGTGTGGAGAGATAGCAGTTTAATGCTAAATGAACATTCATTCCAACATGCACTTAGACACGCCCACAGGTTTATAAGCTTGTGACATCAGCAGGGAGTGTTCAGTCAGAGAGTGTCCTGTCTTCAGTCAGTTCAGTTTGTCTGAGGAGACAGTCAGTCAGCGAGAAGTCTGTGCAGGAGAGAGGAGTGAGCTGCAGATAATTCAGACGCCTGTCTAGAGGACGGTAGAGGTTCAGAGACGTGCTCCTGCCTAAAAGTATTACTGGTATTCTGCTAGCAAGCTCTGGAAGGAACTAAGAAGGAACTGACTGATATATATATCTGTGAAGTGAGGGATGCTTATGCTACCAGCACGGGCAAGGCGAAAGGCACAGTGGTAGATATTGTGAGTGCTTTAGGATTGGAAGTCCTGCACTGTTAACCGGTTACTGGGACCGAAGCATCACCATAGCTTCATGCATGGTGGTAGAAGAACCAGATTTATTGGAGGGAACTACGCTTCATGCTAGTTGGACTCGTCATATTGGAGTTAAAGGAGGCCCCTAACTTGCCCAGCTGCTATCTCGAAATACATTCTCCTTGGATCAGCCTCCCTGGGACCTGCTTGAACATCTTACAAGTAAAGGTATGGAAAGACGCTGACCGTGTGAGACTGTGTTCTTTATCTGCACTCGACTTCACCAATCTCATAGACTTTGAGGGACCAGTCCCACCTGTAGGGGACCCGACATCTAGCTGCATCACCATCCCCTCAGAGATCTACAGCAGCGCTGGTACTAATTACCAGAATACTACAGGTGGCATCACGAACTGTATATAAATCAATCCCCTGTAAATATATCCCCAACAAACGCCAGACCGCCAGGGCCACAGACCGAGCCACAGCTACCTGTGACAAACCCCATAGACTTCCATGGGCTCGGCTCTGAGTACCCCATTGCCCTGGTAACCACAATTGTGGTGGCGGGTCGACACAACTGGAGTTTACTGGCTAGTGCACTCTAATTGATAATCGCACCTCACTGCTTTAACAGCTGGCAATATAGTGACCATTTCGATCCAAGGAGTCAAGTGAAAAGACCAAAATCTTCCATGTACTGTACATATCCATCAGAAAAGATTCAGCTTCTTCTGTTTAGTCTCACCAGGCACTAGAGAGACCTGGATAATAATAAAATACACATATTGAGAGTATTTATCTATTTTTTTCTTATATTGCGCCATCAATTTCCACAGAACTTTACAGACTTTAGAACCACTGACCCAAATCTAAATCTCCTCTCAAAACAGTGCTTTGAAAAAGTATTCATACCTCATGACCTTTTCCACATTTTTTTCTCATTACGAACACAAACTTATACGTATTTTATTGGGATTTTAAGTGACATACCAACACTATGTAGCAAGTATTTGTGAAATGTAAAGGAAATGATGCATGGTTTACTAATTGTTTTAAAAATCTAAATTTGAAAATTGTGACGTGCATTTGTATTCAGCCCCCCCAAGTCAACAGTTTGTAGGACAACCTGTCACTGCTAAGTACTGCTGCAAGTCTTTTTGTTGCATGTATCTCTACCCACTTTGCAGAACTAGAGGCTGAAATTTTTGCCCATTCTCCTTTGCAAATGAGTTCTATCTCTGTAAGATTGGATGGAGAACAGCAATTTGTAAGTCTTGCTACAGATTCTCAAAGGGATTTAGGTCTGGACTGTGACTGGGCTAATCACACACATGTATATGCTTTGATCTAAACCATCCATTGTAGCTCTGGCAATATGTTTTGAGTCTTTGTCTTGCTGGAAGTTGAAACTATGCTCCAGTCTTTAGGGTGAGTTTCCACGGTCAGGATACGCTGCGTGTTTGGCGCTGTGCGCTGGCGCAGCGCCAAACACGCAGCGTCCAGATGTTACAGCATAGTGGAGGGGATTTCAAGAAATCCCGTCTCCACTATGCGTAACAATACGCAGGTGGCAAACCTGCGTAAACGGACATGCGGCGCGTCTTTTTAGACCGCAGCATGTCCTCGCGTATTGCGGCGACGGTGCGTCGCCGCAACAGAATTTCACACAGGGCTATGTAGCCCTGCGCTCTTTCCGGAGGTGTTCCGGAGGTGTCCTGAACACCTCCGGAAAGTGCGCGCGTCAGAAAGGGGGCGGGGCTTAGACGGAGCGGAATTTCCGCTCCGTCCAAAGCGCTATGGTTCCGGACCGTGGAACCATAGCCTAAGTCTTTTGCAGCCTCTGACAAATTTTTCTCCAGGATTGCCCTGTATTTAGCTCCATCAATCTTCCCATCAACTCTGACCAGCTTTCCTTTGAAGAAAAGCATCCCCACCGCATGATTCTACCACCACCATGTTTGACAGTGGGGATGGTGTTTTCAGTGTGATGTGCAGTGTTAAGGTACTGCCACACTAAACAATCCCGCTAGCGATCACGATAACGACGCATACTAATGCGATCGCTAGCGGGATTGTTTCTATATCGCTAAGTGCGGCCACATTTAGCGATATAGTTAACGACGCTATCGCCGTTAGCGATCTTCTTAACGACTTTAGCGGTACAAAAGTACCGCTAAATCGCTAAGAAAAGGTGCTACACTTAGAGATTATACTTACCCAGTGGGAGCGCCGACGAGAAAATAGGGTCCGGAACGATTCCAGCGACGAGCGAGATCACAGCAGGAAGCTCGTCGCTGGCAGATGCCGCACTGAACAACATCGCTAACGGGATCGCTAAATAGTGACGTTTTTTAGCGATCCCGTTAGCGATATTGTTCAGTGTGGCATACCCTTTAGTTTTCCCACACACATAGTGTTTTGCATTTAGCTCAAAAGTGCTACTTTGGTCTCATCTGGCCAGAGCATCTTCTTTTTCATGCTAGCTGTGACCCCTACATGGATTTTTGTAAACTGCAAACTGAATTTCTTATGGCTTGCTTTCAAAAATGTTTTTCCACAATCCTGGCCTTTCTTCCATAAAGGCCAGGATTGTGGAGTATATAACTAATAGTTGTCCTGTGGAGAGATTCTCCCACCTGAGCTGTGTATCTCTGCAGCTTCTCCAGAGTGACCATGGACCTCTTGGCTGATTCTCTAAATTAGTGCTCCTCTTGCTTGGCATGACAGTTTAGGTTGACGGCCATGTCCTGGTAGGTCTGCAGTTGTGGCATACTCTTTCCATTTTAGATGATTGAGTGAACAATGCTCTGCAAGATGTTCAGAGCTTAGGCTATTTTTCTTATAACCTAACCCGGTTTTAGTATTCTATATAACTTTATCCCTAACCTGTCCGTTGTGTTCCTTGGCTTCTATGATGCTATTTGAGACCTAATGTTCTCAAACAAGCCTCTGTGGCCTTTTCAGAACAGCTGTAGATCTACTGAGAAAAAGTTAAACACAGGTGGACTCAATTTATTGATTGTGACTTCTTGAGGAAATTTGTCACTCAGGATATATCAGACTATTGGGGAGTCTGAATACAAATTCACACCACAATTTTCAGACTTATATTTTTTAAATAATTAGGAAACCATGTATCACTTTCTTTACACTTCCCAGATCCTTGCTACTTCGTGCTGGTATATAACATAAAATCCTAATAAAATACATTTAAGTTTTTGGATATAACGTGAAAAGTCACAGGGAATGAAGACTTTTTCAAGGCACACTATGTCTTTGGAGTTAGGGAGGAAACCCTAAAAAACATGGGGAGAACATACAAACTCCTTGCATATGTTGTCCTTGGTGGGATTTGATCCAGGACCCCAGTACTTCAAATCAACAGTGTTAACCACTGAGCCACCGTGCTGCCTCAGTAGGTGATCTTCTAAAGATAACCTGCACCCAACCTCACTATAATTAACCACATAGCATTCATGAAAATGTTTAAATGTTTTTTTAGATTAATTTTCAAATTTGATCAAAAGAGGCATACATATTTTAGGTCATTATTGTTTAAGAAATTTTTGTTGCATGTGGACAAAAAAGATCCACAGTGCGCACTGTCAAGATTATTGACAGTCATGTGACTGTAAGTGTGCGATTTGCATTCTTTTGGTCTCATTCAAACTAGATGTGTTTGGCCTCACTCAATTCACTTGTATTGAATGAGGTCACGCATTTCTAGTTGCCACATATCCACATGTATGCAAATCACATATTAGCAGTTACACAACTGCCGGATTCCAGCACCAAAGAATACTGACAGCGTGCACTATGTGCACTGTGAGGATTCATAAGTGTGCAGTCACACAGAGTGATGGCAGATTTGAGCGTCAAGCCTGGATAACCTATTTAAGACTGGTGTTATACATAGCAACCAAAGAATTCTGACGGCACGCCCACTGTACAGTGAGAATTTGCAAGTCTGCAGTCACATAGAGTGACTGCATATGAGTCACACGTACCAGGGCTTTGGGGTACTCGGCACCAAGCCCGTTCACTTCACTGGGGGATGTCACGGGTAGCGCAGTTCGGTCCGTTGCCCTGGGCACTCACTAAAGGGGATATTTACAGGGGATTTAGAAATGTTCGTGACGCCACCTGTGGTTTCTGATCAGGGTGACCAGCGCTGCAGGGTGAATCCTCTGAGGGGTTGTTACTGGGCAGCAAGGTGTTAAGTCTTCCACAGGTAAGACTGATCCCTCGAGATATATGGCGGTGCAGGGGTGAAGGCAATAAGGCAGACACACACAATGAGTCTCTTTCCATACCTTTACTGGTGATATGTGCAGGCACGTTTGTTTCTCTGCTTCTGTCTCATCTGACAGGAATCTCCGTCTGTCTGAACTCTGCTCTGAGCTCTGCTCTGACAGGAAATCAACTCCAAAAGGCCCCTGCTGCGTCTCTCCACACCCTTATATACTCTAAAGGGCTCCCTCTGGTGGCACTATGGGGAAATGTGAAGTGTGAATGAATATCGGGTGATTGTGAATTACCTTTCTGTGCATCCTCCAGGGTACATGTGGCACCAAGCGCAGCTGGGCTACACATCCCCCCTAGTTATATTCAGCACTCCCGGGCTGAAAAAGAAAACAATTTTTATAACAACAATAAACATAACTCTTCCCTTGCGGGAGGTAAGGACACTTCAAACGTTACAATGTGTACAAATTAGCAATAGAAAAATATCAATATATTTTCACACAATAAATACAGGATTCTTGTGGAGGACCCGTACCAAACCTCCCACGGTGGTCCTGGGTGGGCTGCAGGACTTCTCTGCTGCAGACCTCACTCAAGGCCACACCATACGGGTTTTTCTTCTGAGGTAGAATGGCTTTACGTAAAACCAAGATGGAGCACCGAAGTGCCAACTATTTACATTACAGTTTTGGGCTGGCAAAGTCCTCAGCCACGCAGTCCTTCAAAACAGCATTTCACATATCACTATCACATTACCCAACTGGGGTATACTACTTCAGCATGTAAACATTATCATCATATAACATTCTCAATAAAGTGCAATTTTCTTCATAACTTTGTACAGTTCATTAAACACTGTCTGGGTCCTACTGTTCTTCTTTAAACATAGTGGCACCTTCCACACCTGGGGCTGGAAGTATACGGTGCGCTCTGGAACGCATCACCAGAAGATCGTGTCCTGCTACCTGTGTCTGGGTAGCTACAGTCCTTGTTTCAATTTTTGCTTTGCGACTTCCTGGAGGCCTAATAGGTGCCTCTTCTAAGTATAGGTTTGGCTCAATAGGGTCGCTGTTGCAGTCGCTACGCTCTGCAGCGTTTCCAATGGTGACGCATGTGCATGCAGTGGCTCAGTTGGGGACGCACTAACAATCGCTGCGCTCTGTTGCGTTGCAGAATAGGACGCAGGATAAGATGCAGGTGCGCGGCCAGACGCTAATGTGGCTGGGGCTTGGGACGCTGGGACACGGGGTACGTTTCCGGCTTCAGGGACGGGGTCGCTGACTCGGGAGACATTCAGGGCATACCATCCCTTAAGACCCCAGTGCCGCATGTAGGTGACAACATCCCCTTTTAACAGGTTAGACCCCACATCACAGCGATGAACGAAGATCTTCTGAGAGAACCCGGGCTCGCGTATGTACCCCCAACCTCCCTGGAGCTTAGAGTCACACACCGTCCCCTGGCGCCGCAATTCCCAGAGCGTACCTTTATCTCGCCGGACGATCTCCTTGTCCGCAAGATTCTGCTCCCGGTACCTCTGGCGAAGCTGCTGCGCCTCTCGCTGCTCCCGCTGCTGCCGCTCCTCATGCTCCCGGCGTCGCCACTCGTTCTCCTTCTGGGCGGCGTATTCCACGTCGTCCAGGAGCTCCATCTCCTCCCAGTCGATCTCCATCGCTTGCGGCTGGGTTTCATCCGTCGTCGTCCCTTCCGGGGGACTGCATTCCGCTGCAGCCGCTGGTTCCAGGCCTGGCTGGCATTCTGGTCCGGGCAGGGCCTCCTCAGCCTCCTTCCCTCCCGCCGCGTCCTCGGCGGAGTCAGGATCAGCTCTTTTGGGGCCAGCCTCCGGTTGTTCATCAGCCGCTGGGTCCAGTGGTGGCGCGGGTGGCATTTGCGCATCTTGAGGGGAGAGCAGTGGGTCCCACAGCAGCCGCTGTTTCAGGGCACGCCAGCTCTGCTCCATCGCCTCCATCTCTGTGCGGTGTCGGGCCATGTCCCTCAGCGCCGCATCCACCTCCTCCACTCTCTGCATTCTCTGGTCATCAGCCCGACCTGGGGACGGTTCAGGCACAGGCTGCAGCTCTTCAGGGGAACGGGGTCTGCGCACCGCCATTCCTCCACATAGTGACCCTGTCCTTCCGCCATCTCACTCAAGGCCAGACTGTGTGTTTCATCTGGAACACTCTGGATTTTTCCGTGGAGGCGGGACTTTCGCTTTCTCTTCTTAGCATAGAGGATGAAGAGCAGGCGGATCTCTCTTGCAGTGGGGCAGGCTCGGACATTATAATAGCACTTAGACAGGGCGCCCATCACTTTCGCGCCACGGGGGGGCACGCCCACCAATGCACGCCCACCTTCTTCACCAGCGCCTCAGGGCGTGAATATGGCGGCAAAATGGCGGAAAATGGCGCCAAAAAAATCAAACAACAGCAACACAGTCTTTTTCACAAAAACAGTCCATTTAGGCACACAGGACTCGCATTTTGCGAGCTTCGGATCCTGTTCGTGACGCCAAAGATGAGTCGCACGTACCAGGGCTTTGGGGTACTCGGCACCGAGCCCGTTCTCTTCACTGGGGGATGTCAAGGGTAGCGCAGCTCGGTCCGTTGCCCTGGGCGCTCACTAAAGGGGGATATTTACAGGGGATTTAGAAATGTTCGTGACGCCACCTGTGGTTTCTGATCAGGGTGACCAGCGCTGCAGGGTGAATCCTCTGAGGGGTTGTTACTGGGCAGCAAGGTGTTAATTCTTCCACAGGTAAGACTGATCCCTCGAGATATATGGCGGTGCAGGGGTGAAGGCAATAAGGCAGACACACACAATGAGTCTCTTTCCGTACCTTTACTGGTGATATTTGCAGGCACGTCCCGGGAAGCTGCTCAGGGTGGAGGATGCACGTCCAGTAATCACTGAGTAGGTGTAAGGCCTCCTTACTTCTTTATGTGTGTGAGTTTCTAACTTGCATAAAACAAAGTTTAACTCCGTGTGAAACAGCTACGCCCGGCTGACATTGTGGTAGAGCCTTCTTGCGGACAGAACTAAGTCCTCTTTGGCTGATCAGGCCTGACTCCTGTTCTTCCTGACCCCGGTTACGTATCAGCACTGAAGGGCCCCTCTGCGACCTGAAGTCCAGCAGGGTCTCCGGTTTCTCCCACTAGTCGTGAAGGTACTAGCAAGCTCAGACCCGGGGTCCGGTTGTGCAGAGTGGAGGTAAGCTATCGTTGCTATTTCTCCTCAGTCACTCTCTTTCCCTTTTCCACTTGCCTGTCGTCCTACTCACACCTTTAACATAAGCACAAGCAGCAGTAGGTGTCAGCTTCCTTCTCTTCACCGCTCTCCACCAGTACCTCAGTTGACTCGATGTTACAAATACTGAAGTTCCCTTTCCTTCACTTCTTTTTTAGGCTCTGTACGAAGCAGCTATCAGGACCTTCCGTCAGACTGATCTGTGCACACTCCGAGAGTCACTTTCCACTTTCCTAGGAACTATCAGTCAGCACGTTCTGAGATAACAGTTTGTTTCTCTGCTTCTGTCTCATCTGACAGGAATCTCCGTCTGTCTGAACTCTGCTCTGAGCTCTGCTCTGACAGGAAATCAACTCCAAAAGGCCCCTGCTGCGTCTCTCCACACCCTTATATACTCTAAAGGGCTCCCTCTGGTGGCACTATGGGGAAATGTGAAGTGTGAATGAATATCGGGTGATTGTGAATTACCTTTCTGTGCATCCTCCAGGGTACATGTGGCACCAAGCGCAGCTGGGCTACACAATCCCCCCTAGTTATATTCAGCACTCCCGGGCTGAAAAAGAAAACAATTTTTATAACAACAATAAACATAACTCTTCCCTTGCGGGAGGTAAGGACACTTCAAACGTTACAATGTGTACAAATTAGCAATAGAAAAATATCAATATATTTTCACACAATAAATACAGGATTCTTGTGGAGGACCCGTACCAAACCTCCCACGGTGGTCCTGGGTGGGCTGCAGGACTTCTCTGCTGCAGACCTCACTCAAGGCCACACCATACGGGTTTTTCTTCTGAGGTAGAATGGCTTTACGTAAAACCAAGATGGAGCACCGAAGTGCCAACTATTTACATTACAGTTTTTGGGCTGGCAAAGTCCTCAGCCACGCAGTCCTTCAAAACAGCATTTCACATATCACTATCACATTACCCAACTGGGGTATACTACTTCAGCATGTAAACATTATCATCATATAACATTCTCAATAAAGTGCAATTTTCTTCATAACTTTGTACAGTTCATTAAACACTGTCTGGGTCCTACTGTTCTTCTTTAAACATAGTGGCACCTTCCACACCTGGGGCTGGAAGTATACGGTGCGCTCTGGAACGCATCACCAGAAGATCGTGTCCTGCTACCTGTGTCTGGGTAGCTGCAGTCCTTGTTTCAATTTTTGCTTTGCGACTTCCTGGAGGCCTAATAGGTGCCTCTTCTAAGTATAGGTTTGGCTCAATAGGGGTCGCTGTTGCAGTCGCTACGCTCTGCAGCGTTTCCAATGGTGACGCACGTGCATGCAGTGGCTCAGTTGGGGACGCACTAACAATCGCTGCGCTCTGTTGCGTTGCAGAATAGGACGCAGGATAAGATGCAGGTGCGCGGCCAGACGCTAATGTGGCTGGGGCTTGGGACGCTGGGACACGGGGTACGTTTCCGGCTTCAGGGACGGGGTTGCTGACTCGGGAGACATTCAGGGCATACCATCCTTAAGACCCCAGTGCCACGTGTAGGTGACAACATCCCCTTTTAATAGGTTAGACCCCACATCACAGCGATGAACGAAGATCTTCTGAGAGAACCCGGGCTCGCGTATGTACCCCCAACCTCCCTGGAGCTTAGAGTCACACACCGTCCCCTGGCGCCGTGATTCCCAGAGCGTACCTTTATCTCGCTGGACGATCTCCTTGTCCGCAAGATTCTGCTCCCGGTACCTCTGGCGAAGCTGCTGCGCCTCTCGCTGCTCCCGCTGCTGCCGCTCCTCATGCTCCCGGCGTCGCCACTCGTTCTCCTTCTGGGCGGCATATTCCACGTCGTCCAGGAGCTCCATCTCCTCCCAGTCGATCTCCACCGCTTGCGGCTGGGTTTCATCCGTCGTCGTCCCTTCCGGGGGACTGCATTCCGCTGCAGCCGCTGGTTCCAGGCCTGGCTGGCATTCTGGTCCGGGCAGGGCCTCCTCAGCCTCCTTCCCTCCCGCCGCGTCCTCGGCGGAGTCAGGATCAGCTCTTTTGGGGCCAGCCTCCGGTTGTTCATCAGCCGCTGGGTCCAGTGGTGGCGCGGGTGGCATTTGCGCATCTTGAGGGGAGAGCAGTGGGTCCCACAGCAGCCGCTGTTTCAGGGCACGCCAGCTCTGCTCCATCGCCTCCATCTCTGCGCGGTGTCGGGCCATGTCCCTCAGCGCCGCATCCACCTCCTCCACTCTCTGCATTCTCTGGTCATCAGCCCGACCTGGGGACGGTTCAGGCACAGGCTGCAGCTCTTCAGGGGAACGGGGTCTGCGCACCGCCATTCCTCCACATAGTGACTCCTGTCCTTCCGCCATCTCACTCCAGGCCAGACTGTGTGTTTCATCTGGAACACTCTGGATTTTTCCGTGGAGGCGGGACTTTCGCTTTCTCTTCTTAGCATAGAGGATGAAGAGCAGGCGGATCTCTCTTGCAGTGGGGCAGGCTCGGACATTATAATAGCACTTAGACAGGGCGCCCATCACTTTCGCGCCACGGGGGGCACGCCCACCAATGCACACCCACCTTCTTCACCAGCGCCTCAGGGCGCGAATATGGCGGCAAAATGGCGGAAAATGGTGCCAAAAAAATCAACCAACAGCAACACAGTCTTTTTCACAAAAACAGTCCATTTAAGCACACAGGACTCGCATTTTGCGAGCTTCGGATCCTGTTCGTGACGCCAAAGATGAGTCGCACGTACCAGGGCTTTGGGGTACTCGGCACCGAGCCCGTTCTCTTCACTGGGGGATGTCACGGGTAGCGCAGCTCGGTCCGTTGCCCTGGGCGCTCACTAAAGGGGGATATTTACAGGGGATTTAGAAATGTTCGTGACGCCACCTGTGGTTTCTGATCAGGGTGACCAGCGCTGCAGGGTGAATCCTCTGAGGGGTTGTTACTGGGCAGCAAGGTGTTAAGTCTTCCACAGGTAAGACTGATCCCTCGAGATATATGGCGGTGCAGGGGTGAAGGCAATAAGGCAGACACACACAATGAGTCTCTTTCCGTACCTTTACTGGTGATATTTGCAGGCACGTCCCGGGAAGCTGCTCAGGGTGGAGGATGCACGTCCAGTAATCACTGAGTAGGTGTAAGGCCTCCTTACTTCTTTATGTGTGTGAGTTTCTAACTTGCATAAAACAAAGTTTAACTCCGTGTGAAACAGCTACGCCCGGCTGACATTATGGTAGAGCCTTCTTGCGGACAGAATTAAGTCCTCTTTGGCTGATCAGGCCTGACTCCTGTTCTTCCTGACCCCGGTTACGTATCAGCACTGTAGGGCCCCTCTGCGACCTGAAGTCCAGCAGGGTCTCCGGTTTCTCCCACTAGCCGTGAAGGTACTAGCAAGCTCGGACCCGGGGTCCGGTTGTGCAGAGTGGAGGTAAGCTATCGTTGCTATTTCTCCTCAGTCACTCTCTTTCCCTTTTCCACTTGCCTGTCGTCCTACTCACACCTTTAACATAAGCACAAGCAGCAGTAGGTGTCAGTTTCCTTCTCTTCACCGCTCTCCACCAGTACCTCAGTTGACTCGATGTTACAAATACTGAAGTTCCCTTTCCTTCACTTCTTTCTTAGGCTCTGTACGAAGCAGCTATCAGGACCTTCCGTCAGACTGATCTGTGCACACTCCGAGAGTCACTTTCCACTTTCCTAGGAACTATCAGTCAGCACGTTCTGAGGTAACAGTTTGTTTCTCTGCTTCTGTCTCATCTGACAGGAATCTCCGTCTGTCTGAACTCTGCTCTGAGCTCTGCTCTGACAGGAAATCAACTCCAAAAGGCCCCTGCTGCATCTCTCCACACCCTTATATACTCTAAAGGGCTCCCTCTGGTGGCACTATGGGGAAATGTGAAGTGTGAATGAATATCGGGTGATTGTGAATTACCTTTCTGTGCATCCTCCAGGGTACATGTGGCACCAAGCGCAGCTGGGCTACACACATACATGAACCCTAAAACTGGACAACCCATTTAATGAATTGTTGCCTATGTGTTCAGTATATTCTTTCAGACTTTCAATAGCCAAACAATACTAGCAGTATAGACTTGTAGTTGTAATATGCTGCTCTTACATAGAACCGCACATTAAGGTGAAAGTTCTACTTTTAATGATTTCTGTATGCCAGAGTTATGTTTTGAAATAGTGGAAAAAATATAATCAAGAATGAAACATCTTTGGACACTGCGAGGTGTGGAAAAGGGCAGCAGAGTAGTGATATCCCTTTATTTAAATGGATATCATCTAGGGAATTTATGTTTCAATTGCAAATTAGAGTATTTAAAATAGTAAATACTTCATGGAATCCCTTGGTAAAATATAAAGTTAGATTAGGTTGGATTAGTTTGGATTCTATATACCATTTTCTTGATTCTTGCTTACCAAGGTGATACTGGGGGCAGACAGCGTGGGATGAAATACTCACATTCTTTCATAGTTCCCTTGGCATTTTGCAGACTCCCAGTGACAAGAGTACAAAGACATAACGTGCAAACACAATAGCAAATGTGCACAAACACAGTCGGCTCTGCACAACTCTACACAACAGAGGCAGTTTCTGGAATTCTGTTTAACATTCCAGCACATATATTGGGGAATGCACAGCAATGTGCTTTCATCCTATTTTAGATGCAAGAAGACATAATTTATTTCTTCACCCTTGTTTCACGTTGAATTATGGAGATACATTAAGATGTAAGGCTTAACTTCAGGACCCTCTCACCACCATGACCTTTCCCATCTGCCACAAAATGTTTCATAAATTTGCTATTTCGGCAAACTGTTAGGAAAAGAAAACCTAAAATGCACAATAGAAAGACTTTGCATGATACCACGTCCAAGTAGATGAATGTTTCTGCCAAAAAGAAATTTCATGGTCATTTGGAAAAATTGTAAGAAGATTCTGTCATGATAAAAACTCAGGGTAATTGACTTAGTGACCCTGATGATAACCTTATTCCTGCTCCACTTGGCCTTTAAGTCACCTCCATGTTCATTTGTAAGAAGGGAAATCTTTAGCTACATTCAATTGCGAACTCCAACACATAGAATACAAGGAACTTTGTATCATGGTGGACAACTGCTTTGAAATTGCAGCATGTTATTCCAAGAAATTAGGTGTGATATTTTGTAATAATCGTAATGCAATAAATATATAATTTATGGACCATCTCCAGTAGTCACTACAGATGCAAGTTATCGCTAACAGGCTACAATGCATCCAAGATCTGGCAGAGATCTAAAGGTAAGACCAGAAGGAGCAATCACTTGATTTTGCAGGGTAACAGCTGATACTGTTGTGGCTAGAGATGAGTGAATCTGCTGAGATTTGAATTTGGCAGAATGTTCAAATTTGGCAGAGAATTTCAATTTGATTTAAAGTTACTTAAAGGAACCTGTCACCAGGTTTTCCCAATATAAAGTATGACCAGCACCTTTTAAGGCCTCTTTTACAGCTTTCTAATATGCTGTATGTAAGTCCCCAATCCACTCTGCAGATCTCAAAATAGACCTTTTATTATACTACCAGACAGTCCGGTCCAATGGACGTCTCAGGTCTTGCTCCAGTGCCTCCTCTCTTCTGATCGTGATCCTCCTTCCATGTTTCATGTAAATCAGTGTTTCTCAACTCCAGTCCTCAGGACCCACCAACAGGTCATGTTTTCAGGATTTCCTTAGTATTACAAAGGTGATGGAATTAATGCTTGAGCAGGTGATAAAATTATCACCTGTGCAATACTAAGGAAATCCTGAAAACATGATCTGTTGGTGGGTCCTGAGGACTGGAGTTGAGAAACACTGATGTAAATGATGCATCCTACGTCATCCACACAGTGTCCCCCATCACGCTCTTCCGAAGGCAATGAAAAATATTGTAGTGTTAATGCGCAAGAAGCATCTAAACAACACCGATGACCCGTAGGTAAAGCCATGTGCGGCAGGGCAGAAGGAAGCGCGCCTGCCCAGGAACATGATTGGGAGACACTGTGTGAATGATGTAGGACGCGTCATCCGCATGAGGAAGAGAAGGGGGGATGGTGATTGTAGGAAGAGAGGAGGCACCGGAGCAAGACCAGAGACGCCCATCGGACCAGACCGTGCAGTTTGTAGGTATAATAAAGTGTCTTTATGTTATGCAGAGGAGATTGGAGCTATACATTCAGCTTACTAGAATGTTATAAAAATGGCCTTTAAAGGTGGCAGCAATACTTTATATTGGGAAAACCTGGTGACAGGTTCCCTTTAATGCAAATCTAAAGTTCCTTATTATGCTCAGAGCATAATAAACATAGGGTGTCATCCGAGTGTGGTTTGATTTTTCCTAATGACCCATACATTTGCATTGCAGATTTTGATATGAGCCCTGAGATCAAAATCGGGTATGTTACTGATTTTTTTTTTTGCACACCACTTGGTTAAAGGTAAAAATCAGACATGTTCTCTGCCCAATAGAATGTCATATGTATGAGTGCTATCAGTGAAAACCATAGATGTCAATAGTACAAAAGATTGATCGTGTGCGCGAGCCCTTATAGTATTAATTGAGCATATATTTTTATTAAAAGTCTGCATTCAATTAGTCTATGTAAGGATCATGCTAGAAAAAGAACATTTTGCTTAAAAGACCAACAGCTTAATTTGGACCAAATTAAGTTAAATCATCTGATGAAGAGGAAAAAGAACATTCCAAGATTGCATTATTGGACATTGTTCTCTACAAACTAAATACAGTTGCACACAAATTCTTCCTAAGATATCTGTAGATAAAAGGCGCTCACAACAAAACTTCAGTGTGTTTCTATGCATTGTGGCTTCTTGCTAATGATGTGCTGGGCGCACATACTGTATAGAATCTAGATTTCTTGTTTGGAAGACCCAGAGGAAAGTTGCAATGGGTGAGTGAAAATTAACTGGAGAGATAAGTATATGCCAAAGTTTTAACATTTTTATACAGTACATACCAAAAGTTTGGACACACCTTCTCATTCAAGGATTTTTCTGTATTTTCATGACTATGAAAATTGTACATTCACACTGAAGGCATCAAAACTATGAATTAACACATGTGGAATTATACATTACACTTTACAAAAAAGTGTGAAACAACTGAAAATATGTCTTATATTCTAGGTTCTTCAAAGTAGCCACCTTTTGCTTTGATTACTGCTTTGCATGCAGAAAAGGTGAACGGATGGACTCTACATGCCTGGTTCCCACCGTGAAGCATGGAGGAGGTGGTGTGATGGTGTGGGGGTGCTTTGCTGGTGACACTGTTGGGGATTTATTCAAAATTGAAGCGGTGAGCGGTCCAGCTCACCCCAAACCATCTCGATTGGGTTCAGGTCTGGTGACTGTGGAGGCCAGGTCATCTGACATAGCACCCCATCACTCTCCTTCTTGGTCAAATAGCCCTTACACAGCCTGGAGGTGTGTTTGGGGTCATTGTCCTGTTGAAAAATAAATGATGGTCCAACTAAACGCAAACCGGATGGAATAGCATGCTGCTGCAAGATGCTGTGGTAGCCATGCTGGTTCAGTATACCTTCAATTTTGAATAAATCCCCAACAGTGTCACCAGCAAAGCACCCCCACACCATCACTCCTCCTCCTCCATGCTTCACGGTGGGAACCAGGCATGTAGAGTCCATCCGTTTACCTTTTCTGCGTCGCAAAGCAGTAATCAAAGCAAAAGGTGGCTACTTTGAAGAATCTAGAATATAAGACATAATTTCAGTTGTTTCACACTTTTTTGTAAAGTGTAATGTATAATTCCACATGTGTTAATTCATAGTTTTGATGCCTTCAGTGTGATTCTACAATTTTCATAGCCGTGAAAATACTAAAAAAATCGTTGAATGAGGTGTGTCCAAACTTTTGGTCTGTACTGTATATAGTTACATAGGTTAACCCCTTAACGACCAAGCCATTTTGTAGGTTAAAGACCAGGCCAATTTTTACATTTCTGACCACTGTCTCTTTATGAGGTTATAACTCTGGAACGCTTCAACGGATCTTGGCGATTCTGAGACTGTTTTCTCGAGACATATTGTACTTCATGATAGTGGTAAAATTTCTTCAATATAACTTGCGTTTATTTATGAAAAAAACGGAAATATGGCAAAAATTTTGAAAATTTTGCAATTTTCAAACTTTTAATTTTTATGCCATTAAATCAGAGAGATATGTCACAAAAATTAGTTAATAAATAACATTTCCCACATGTCTACTTTACATCAGCACAATTTTGGAACCAAAATTTTTTTTTGTTAGGAAGTTATAAGTGTTAAAAGTTGACCAGCGATTTCTCATTTTTCCAACAAAATTTACAAAATCATTTTTTTAGGGACCACCTCACATTTGAAGTGAATTTGAGGGGTCAATATGACAGAAAATACCCAAAAGTGACACCATTCTAAAAACTGCACCCCTCAACGTGTTCAAAGCCACATTCAAGAAGTTTATTAACCCTTTAGGTACTTCACAAGAATTGAAGCAATGTGGAAGGAAAAAATTAACATTTAACTTTTTTTCCCAAAATTTTTCTTTCGACACAATTTTTTAAAATTTTGTCAAGGGTATCAGTAGAAAATGAACCACAATATTTGTTGTACAATTTCTCCTGAGTACATCGATCCCCATGTGTGGGGGTAAACCACTATTTGGGCGCATGGCAGAGCTCGGAAGGAAAGCAGCGCCATTTGACTTTTTTGGCTGGAATTGAGATTGGACGCCATGTCGCATTTGGAGAGTCCCTGTGTGCCTAAACAGTGGATACCCCCCACAAGTGACCCCATTTTGGAAACTAGACCCCCCAAGTAACTTATCTAAATGTGTAGTGAGAGCTTTGAACCCCCAAGGGCTTCACAGAAGGTTATAACGTAGAGCCGTAAAATTAAAAAATCATGTTTTTTCCACAAAAATGATCTTTTCATCCCAATTTTTATTTTCCAAAGGATAAAAGGACCCCAAAGTTATTGTGCAATTAGTCCTGAGTACGCTGATACCCCATATGTGAGGGTAAACCACTATTTGGGTGCATGGCAGAGCTCGGAAGGGAAGCAGCGCCATTTGACTTTTTTGGCTGGAATTGAGATTGGACGCCATGTCGTATTTGGAGAGCCCCTGTGTGCCTAAACAGTGGATACCCCCCACAAGTAACCCCATTTTGGAAACTGGACCCCCCAAGGAACTTATCTAGATGTGTGGTGAGAGCTTTGAACCCCCAAGGGCTTCACAGAAGGTTATAACGTAGAGCTGTAAAATTAAAAAATCATATCTTTTCCACTAAAATGATCTTTCCACCCCCAATTTTTATTTCCCAAAGGGTAAAAGGACCCCAAAAGTTATTGTGCAATTTGTCCTGAGTATGCTGATACCCCATATGTGGGGGTAAACCACTATTTGGGCGCATGGCAGAGCTTGGAAGGGAAGCAGCGCCATTTGACTTTTTTGGCTGGAATTGAGATTGGACGCCATGTCGCATTTGGAGAGTCCCTGTGTGCCTAAACAGTGGAAACCCCCCACAAGTGACCCCATTTTGGAAACTAGACCCCCCAAGGAACTTATCTAGATGTGTGGTGAAAGCTTTGAACCCCCAAGGGCTTCACAGAAGTTTATAACGTAGAGCAGTAAAATTAAAAAATCATATATTTTCCACAAAAATGATCTTTCCACCCCCAATTGTTATTTTCCAAAGGGTAACAGGACCCCAAAAGTTATTGTGCAATTTGTCCTGAGTATGCTGATACCCCATATGTGGGGGTAAACCACTATTTTGACGCATGGCAGAGCTGGAAAGGGAAGGAGCGCCTTTTTCAAATGCAGATTTTGATGGAATGGTCTGCGGGTGTTATGTCACGTTTGGAGAGCCCCTGATGTGCCTAAACAGTAGAAACCCCCCACAAGTGACTCCATTTTGGAAACTAGACCCCCCAAGGAACTTATCTAGATGTGTGGTGAGCACTTTGAACCCCCAAGTGCTTCACAGAAGTTTATAACGTAGAGCCGTGAAAATAAAAATATCATATTTTTTTCCACAAAAATAATCTTTTTGCCCCCAAATTTTTATTTTTATAAGGGTAACAGGAGAAATAGGACCCCAAAAGCTATTGTGCAATTTGTCCTGAGTACGCTGATATCCCATATGTGGGGGGAACCACTATTTTGACGCATGGCAGAGCTCGGAAGGGAAGGAGCACCATTTTTAAATGCAGACTTTGATGGAATGGTCTGCGGGTGTCATGTCGCGCTTGGAGAGCCGCTGATGTGCCTAAACAGTAGAAACCCCCCACAAATGACCCCATTTTGCAAACTAGACCCCCCAAGGAACTTATCTAGATGTGTGGTCAGCACTTTGAACCCCCAAGGGCTTCACAGAAGTTTATAATGTAGAGCCGTGAAAATAAAAAATCATATTTTTTTCCACAAAAATTACCTTTTTGCCCCAAATTTTTATTTTTCTAAGGGTAACAGGAGAAATAGAACCCCAAAAGCTATTGTGCAATTTGTCCTGAGTACGCTGATATCCCATATGTGGGGGGGAACCACTATTTTGACGCATGGCAGAGCTCGGAAGGGAAGGAGCACCGTTTTTAAATGCAGACTTTGATGGAATGGTCTGCGGGTGTCATGTCACGCTTGGAGAGCCCCTGATGTGCCTAAACAGTAGAAACCCCCCACAAATGACCCCATTTTGCAAACTAGACCCCCCAAGGAACTTATCTAGATGTGTGGTCAGCACTTTGAACCCCCAAGGGCTTCACAGAAGTTTATAATGTAGAGCCGTGAAAATAAAAAAATCATATTTTTTTCCACAAAAATTACCTTTTTGCCCCAAATTTTTATTTTTATAAGGGTAACAGGAGAAATAGGACCCCAAAAGCTATTGTGCATTTTGTCCTGAGTACGCTGATACCCCATATGTGGGGGGGAACCACTGTGATCGCCTTACTGCGATCTTTGGGAGGCACAATGAACAAATCCACAAAAGGTGAAGAATTGGTTTTCTTTTTTACGCCGTTCCTCGTGCGGTATTAGTGATTAGGCGACTTTATTCCTCGGATCGGTGCGATTACAGCGATACCAGATTTACACCCTTTTTTCATGTTTAGCTTCTGTCACACACTAAAAGATGCTTTTTTTGGAATAATTTTTTGTAAGAAATTTTTGCATCGCCGTATTTTGAGAGCTATAATTTTTCCATATTTCGGCCGACAGAGTTATCTGTGGGCTTATTTTTTGCGGGACGAGCTGACGTTTTTATTGGTACCATATTCAGGCACATAACGTTTTTTGATCGTTTCCTATTCCGATTTTTGTGGAATCAGAATGAACAAAAACCAGCAATTCAGAAATTGTTTTTTTTTTTTTTTTTCCTCCGTTCCGTGTGTGGTAAAATTGATAAAGCAGCTTTATTCTTCGGGTCACTACGGTTACAGCGATTCCTCATTTATATATATTTTTTTTATGTTTTGGCGTTTTTTACACAATAAAAAATTTTATAGAAAAAATAATTATTTTTGCATCAGTTTATTCCGCGAGCTATAACTTTTTTATTTTTTTGCTGATACTGTTGTATAGTGGCTTGTTTTTTGCGGGACAAGATGACGTTTTCAGCGGTACCATGATTATTTATATCTGACTTTTTGATCGCGTGTTATTGCACTTTTTCCAAGCGGTATAATGATACCGCTTGGAAAAAGTATAATTTACTACTTTTTTTTTTTTTTTTACGGATTTCACTGAAGGGGTTAACTAGGGTTACGCTTTTATAGATGGGATTTTTACGGACGTGGCGATACCTAACATGTGTATGTTTTTTGTTTTTTATTTTTTTTATTACATAAAAATGTGTATTTTTTAGGGGATTTTTTTAAAATTATTTTTTAATATTTTTTTTACAATTTTTTTTAAAAAATGATTTTTTTTAACTTGTCCCTTTATGGGACTTTCACTTTTTTTACTTTTTATTGCAGTTACAATGCATTGCAATGCTCTGGCATTGCAATGCATTGCAACTATAGTGGAAGCTGCTGTGACAATGATCACAGCAGCTTCCAGTAGCTAAATGACCCGGAGGTTGTCATGACAACCCCCGGGTCATCAAGGCAGAGATCGGCCCCTGCAAATACATTGCAGGGTGCTGATCTGAGGCAGAGGGAGCTCCCGACCCTCTGCCTCCCCCCCTGAGCTCTGCGATCGCGCTCGATCGCAGCAGTCAGGGGGTTAACAGCCAGGGCGGTGGGGGCTCCGCTCCTGACTGTCAGTGCAGGAAGCCTGGCCACTGCAGCGCCGGCTCCTGCACTGATCGCGCTGGGGAAGCTGAAATTTCAGCTTCTCCTGCGCGATCGCTGCTGTGTTTGGTCAGTCAGATTGACTGACCAATCACAGCGCTGTGAGTGCGGGGAACGACGGCAAAGGTCCCCGCACCGCTTGCCGTGCCTGTCAGCTGTCTGTGACAGCTGTCGGCACTGATCTACCACTGCGTGTTTACACGCAGTGGTAGATCAAAGCCATGACGTGCAGAGTCCGTCCTGGTGCCGGAACTGGCACCTTGCCATGACGGACTCTGCACGTCAGTGGACATTAAGGGGTTAAGATCTATATATTCCTGAAATGCAATTTCTGTATTCACGGCCTTCAAGATTTTGAATGACCTTTGTTTCAGTCTTATTAAACTTTGTACTGTCTTATTTATCCATAATGATTTTTTTTTTATTCTTGGACATTTTACTACCAAAGGGTATAAGTTTTCTGTAGAGTTCTAGTGCTATTTCCTTAAATATGCCCCATTTATGGTTTTTATCCCCAGTTACCATGACATGGTTCTAGTCTACACGATTAAGTTTCTATATTTTTGGTTAAATGAAGGATATTTATATATAAATATTTTTAATTTAAAGTATACTGTATATCTATCAAAGAGACAAGGTGAAATTTGTATTTGAACCACTACACTGTAATAAGGATTGAAAAATTATAAAATAATAAGCTTATATATAGTGCTGAAATATTAAAGAGGTTTACAAGATTAGAAAAGTTTAGTATTCTGTTCCATAATTCTGAGTTAATTCAAGTGGATCAACTTCTCTTCTATAAGCCAGAGGAAAGGGTCTCTTAAGAGAATCTGAAGAACTCGGCATGTTCTTTCATTTCATGGGCAACCCACCGTAGAGGTTTGAACAGTTACTACCATGTTCTTAAACTTTACAGCCAATTATTTGGTTTAACCTGTCCTGTCTCATTCTCGGGTCCTCTACCAGAGGCCTGGGAGTTTGAGGGTTCTGCGCAGGATCTTAGATGGTCCCAGCATTGCGCTTTTCTGGACAGAGAGCTCAGATGTTGCTCCTGGGATTTGTTGTAACAATTCTTCCAACTTAGGGGTCACTGCTCCAAGTGCTCCTATCACCACTGGAATCACTGTTGCCTTCACCTTCCACATCTTCTCCAGTTCTCCTTTGAGGCCCTGGTATTTCTCCAGCTTCTCATATTGCTTCTTTCTGATGTTGCTGTCAATTGGCACTGCCACATCTACTATCATTGCTGTCTTCTGATCCTTGTCTGCTATCACAATGTCTGGTTGGTTAGCCATCACCTGCTTATCCGTCTGGATCTTGAAGACCCATAGGATTTTTGCCCTTTCATTCTCCACCACTTTTCCTGGGGTCTCCCACCTAGACTTAGGGGGACTTGGCCCATATGTTCCTGTATACAATTCCCGCTACTTGGTTGTGGAGTTCGGTATATGCTGTTCCTGCTTGCATTTTGTATCCTCCCACTATGTGTTGGACGGTTTCTGAGGTTTCTTTGCATAGTCTGCACCTTGGGTCTTGTCTAGAGTTGAGCGATACTTTCCGATATCCCTAAGTATCGGAATCGGAATGGTATCGCCGATACCATTAAAATATCGGCGATACCCGATACCGATACCGGAAGTCCCATGTAAGTCTATGGGAACAAAATATCGGAACTAAAAAAACCCCATTCTTTCCTTGTAAACACTAAATATACACACATAGAATACATATATATATATATATACATGTCATTGTGACATATATATATACATACCGTATTTTTCGGACTATAAGACGCACCGGACTATAAGACGCACCCAGGTTTTAGAGGTGGAAAATAGGGAAAAATATATTTGAAGCAAAAAATGTGGTAAAATATTTAATAACATACTATTATATGTGGTGTTATTATATATAATAGTATGTTATTTATGTTGGAAGCTACGGGTAGGAGATGGTGCTGCGGGACCAGTGTGGTGTCTGTAAACTACTATGTGAAGACGCTGGAGGGTGAGTATAAGGCCGGGGTCACACATGCGAGAAACTCGCACGATTTCGTGTGAGTCTCTCGCATGAACACCCGGCACTGCCGCCGGCACTCAGACTGGATCGTGCGGCTGCATAGAAATACATGCTGCATAGAAATAGAGACAGATGATAGAGACAGAGATGATAGAGACAGAGATGATAGAGACAGATGATAGAGACAGATGATAGAGACAGAGATGATAGAGACAGAGATGATAGAGATGATAGAGACAGAGATGATAAAGACAGAGATGATAGAGACAGAGATGATAGAGACAGAGATGATAGAGACAGATGATAGAGACAGATGACAGATGATAGAGACAGATAATAGAGACAGAGATGATAGAGACAGATTATAGAGACAGAGATGATAGAGACAGATTATAGAGACAGATTATAGAGACAGAGATGATAGAGACAGATGATAGAGACAGAGATGATAGAGACAGAGATGAGACAGATGATAGAGACAGATGATAGAGACAGATGATAGAGACAGAGTTGATAGAAATGTGACACATATGCATTTCATGTGCGCATGATGCGCTGCACAAAAAAATGCAAGTGTGAAAGTAGCCTAACCTTTTAATTAATTCTCTGTTGTACAGTGTGTCTGAAGGACCTGTGATGACATCATGAAGAGGCAGGGCTTTGGTCATGTGATGCTCCAGCCCGCCCTCTTCATGACCTCATCACAGGTCCTTCACAGGAGCATTCAGCCTCCCATCAGCACAGCCCCAGGCTGTCAGGTATGCCAGCTGCTCCTGCTGCATCCATCTCCTTCAGACACCGATCTGCCCAGCTGCTGCAGGAATCAGGCGCTGGGGAAACTGTGTGGCTCTGTCATCTGCTGCTCCCCACTGCTCAGCTGATAGGTGGGCGGGGAAGCAGCTGATTAATTTTCACTGCACTTAAGTAGGGACCAGGGGTTTCCCCAGCACTTGTTTCCTGCAGCAGAGGGGATATTTTCTTGCCTCCTGCTGATCCCACTCCACCGCTGCCCACTGCCCCCCTCCCCACATGTTACATTCCGACCATAAGACGCACCCACACTTTCCTCCCAAATTTGGAGGAAAAAAAGTGCGTCTTATGGTCCAAAAAATACGGTATATGTATAGTTTATACACTTCTACATAGTAAAATATCCTCTGATTCAATTGCCGGGTAAAGCCGGCTTCAGTGAAAAGACAGAAGCACCCGACATGAAATGACACTTGGTGTACATAGGGTTAACCATGTCTTTTCATGTCGTTTGCTATCTGATTTGCACAAACAATTACATCAGTCTATGTGTGCAAAATTTCACACCTGTAGGGGTTAATTAAAGGTGTAAATTCGTTGTAAAAAAAAAGGACTTTTTTGCTACGAATTTACACCTTTAATTAACCCCTACAGGTGTGAAATTTGCACACTTACACTCATGTAATTGTTTGTGCAAATCAGATATCAAAGTACATGAAAAGACATGGTTAACTCTATGTAAACCAAGTGTCATTTCATGTCGGGTTCTGCATTTTCACAAAAGCCGGCAATTGAATTAGCGGCTATTATACTATGTAGAAGTGTATGAACTATAAATATATATATATATAATATATGTCACAAACTCAATGACATGTATATATATATATGAGGTGTAAAATTGCTGAAAAAAAATGCGTGGGCTCCCGCCCTATTTTCGCAACCAGACAGACAAAGCCAGTGAGTGGGGGCAGATAATAATAGTCCAGAGAGGGACCATTATTTTTGGGCCCCCCCCCCCCGGCTACTAACATCTGCCCCCAGACACCCCAGAAAGGGCAAATCTCTAATTAGATTTGCCCTTTCTGGCACTTTGCCCGTCTATTCCCATTGCCCTGTAGCGGTGGCGAATGGGTTAATAAGGGGTTAAAATGACCTTGCAATTGAAAGGTCACTTTAAGCCAGGTTAATAATTGAGAGCTGTCAATTAGACAACTATCAATTATTAATCCTATTGTATGAAAAAAAAAATCAAACACACACACACTTTAATAAAAAAGAAGTTTAATGAAATAATCACACAGTTTTTGACCATATTTTATTTACCTGCTAAAACCATTTCCTGTAATAAAAATAAAATAATAAAGCAAAATTATTCTTACCAATCCGATGTACAGTCAGGTCCCACGTGTAATCCTTCAGAAAGGGTTAATGTTTACTGCAGGGACCGCAGCTAATGCTGCAGCCTCACAGTAAACCCCCAAATGAATGAGCTCCTCTCCTGGCTGACAGGAGAGGAAGTGGAAAGCTTAATTGATTGCTTTCCACTTTCACTTCAGGTCAGCCAGGGACACCATCAGTGACGTCAGAGGGAACTGATTAACAAAAATAGGGGTTCCCTTTGAAAAAAAAATGGCGTGGGGTCCCCCCTATTTTTGTTAACCAGCCAGATGAAGCAGACCGCTGAGGCCTGGATTTTCAGGCTGTTAAGGAGCCAAGATCCATGGACCTTGCCAGCCTGATAATACCAGGCCACAGCAGTCTGCATATCTTGGCTGATTAACAAAAATAGGGGATCCCCTCGAAAAAAATTAGCGTGGGGTCCCCCCTATTTTTGTTTACCAGCCAGATGAAGCAGACCGCTGAGGCCTGGTTTTTCAGGCTGGTAAGGATCCAATATCCATGGACCTTGCAAGCCTGATAATACCAGGCCACAGCAGTCTGCTTAGCTTGGCTGGTTAACAAAAATAGGGGATCCCCTCGAAAAAAAAAACGGCGTGGGATCCCCCTATTTTTGTTAACCAGCCAAGTAAAATGCAGACTGCTGCGGCCTGGTATTAAAAGACTGTCAAGGCCCATGGATTTTGGCCCTCAACAGCCTGATAATACCAGGCTACAGCAGCCCCACATTTGGCGCATCAAAAGATGTGCCAATTGTGGCACTTTACCCGGCTCTTCCCACTTGCCCTGTAGCGGTGGCAAGCGGGGTAATAAGGGGTTAATGTCACCGTTGATTGCACGGTGACAATAAGCCCGGTTAATAATGGAGAGGTGTCAATAAGACACCGATCCATTATTAATCCCAAAGTTATTAAATGTGGAAAAAAAAGACACAGCAAGAAAAAAGTCTTTTAATGAAATAAAAGAGACAACACAGTTTTCATTTTTTTTATTACTCTCTCATTCCTGCGATGCCATCGATCTCATGTAAAAAAATAAAAAAAACAAACCAACAGTATACCACCTGTCCGACGCAGTCCATAGTAATGATTGTCCCACGACGATCCAGCTCTGCTACATCGGAATGACAGGCAGAGCCTGACATCCCGGCGCAGCACAGCTGCTTACCAGCTTCCCCGGCGGTGACGTCATCGGACTGCTTTACGGCCGCGATTACCCAGCAGTCACTGCAGTTATCGCGAGAAACTGCATGTGACCGCCGGGGAGAAGAGGATGGCGGCCATTAAGCAGTCCGGGATGTGACCGCCGAAGATCTTCTGCCGGGTAAGTGCCGCTGACTCCTGACAGACCCGACCGACGGACACTGACAGTGACAGTGACATTCCGATTCCGGTATCCGATATGACGAAAATATCGGAACTCGGAATCGGAATTCCGATACAGCCAATATCGGCCGATACCCGATATTTGCAGTATCGTATCGCTCAACACTAGTCTTGTCTTGTGTGGTAGATTCCTGCTTCTATGGATCTGGTACTTAGTGCTTGCTCTTGTGCCACTATATATATATTGTTGAGGATTGTACTCACTCAGCTGCGGTTTTGAGGTAGGCAAGCAGTTTCATGAGAAAATGTCAGGTCAGGTTTGTTAACTTCATAAACCTGTTTAGGCACACGCAAAGATAGCCTTCTCTGGCAGAAAGTGAAAACAAACTGAAAACAGTCCATAGAGTACTGCGGGTCCGCCCACTCAGGTCAGGTCAGTGTCTTTAGCAACACACACTGGAGGTCTCCACACCTCCAGCCACAAACACTGAATGAGACACTCGGCCTCCATTTTATCTGCCAAACCATGCCCCTGGGGTTGGGATATGTGAGCGGTCATTCCCACCCATCTTTTATGACTGCTCGCAAAACCCGGCCCTGGAATGGCCCAAATAACTAACGAGGTATGATCCAGCGGGTAAGCAATGATTAAAATCCATTTATTAATTTATTATTCCATAAAAAATGTACACTTGGCATACCAAAAATGCTATAAATATTTATAAGCACACATCAGTATAACACATATATGCAGCATCAGCCTACGCGTTTCGATGTCTTAATCATGCCAAACGCGTAGGGATGTTGTCGAAATGCGTAGGCTGATGCTGCATATGTGTGTTATGCTGCAACACCCTTTTCTCTGGCCTCCCTGCTAACACCCTCGCACCTCTCCAGTCCATCCTTAACTCTGCTGCACGACTAATTCACCTCTCTCCTCGCTACTCCTCCGCTTCTCCCCTCTGCAAATCTCTTCACTGGCTCCCATTCCCTCAGCGTATCCAGTTCAAATTACTAATACTGACCTACAAGGCCATCTATAATCTGTCTCCTCCATATATCTCTGAACTAATCTCCCGATATCTTCCCTCACGTAATCTCCGATCCTCCCAAGACATCCTTCTCTCCTCCACACTTATTCGCTCCTCACCCAACCGCCTCCAAGACTTCTCCCGAATATCCCCCATCCTCTGGAATTCTTTGCCCCAACACGTCCGACTATCAAACTCATTCAGATCCTTCAGACGGAACCTGAAAACCCATCTCTTCAGGAAAGCCTACAGCCTGCAATGACCCTGCTGCCTCCTCACCACTACCGGAGTTATTGCCTCAACCAACACCGGAACTGCTGCAACCCCCCGACCTACTGTCTCCTGCCTCACAATCCTGTAGAATGTAAGCCCGAAAGGGCAGGGTCCTCTCCCCTCTGTATCAGTCTGTCATTGTTAGTTTGTTTACTGTAAGTGATACCTGTAATTTGTATGTAACCCCTTCTCATGTACAGCACCATGGAATCAATGGTGCTATAGAAATAAATATTAATAATAATAATAATAATGCTGATGTGTGCTTTTACATATTTATAGCATTTTTGGCATGCCAAGTGTACATTTTTTAATGGATTAATAAATTTTGGATTTTAACCATTGATTACACACTGGATCAAGCCTTGTTTGTGGATTGCTCTGCAATGGCTGCTCAGCCTTCTTTCCTTGCAGGTATGGATGTGGAAGAGCCCTCATACAAGGTGAGCTGACTTTATTTGTCATTTTCTATGGCCCAGATAACTCTCTCAGCACTATATGTGCTGGAGCATGCTTCCCAGCTCACATCACCACAGTTAATAGCCGTGATGACACATATCTCCCCTCAAGGACTTGTCCGGTGGCCATCTTACAATATATATACATATATACTGTAATATATATATAATACATCATATACACACTACTCAGCATTGAGATTGTTGCATTGCCACCAAGGAAAAGTCTGAAGAATGTTCGGCCATGTTGAATGCACTTGGGCACACAAATCATCAATTTGTGAAAAGAGAGTTAGGCACCAGTTGCTGAAAATAAGCAATGTTCACTGGTTGACACCCCAATATGCCTCCTTAGAATCTCTTTTGAGTGGTGCATTCACATAGATAACATCAAGGTAAATTATAAGAAATTTAAAGAATTGGAGCACTCACTCAGATCCTTCTTGATGTGCAATTTTATTCCTTGGTAAAACGTGACATCAAACCATATTAAAGTGCGGAGTGCAAGTAGCAGGGAGCTATGCAGATAAGAGGGCCTGACGGACTACGGCTGTTTCGTGCTTGCTTGGCGCTTATACGGAGAGATGCTAAGCAAGCGTGAAACGGCCATAGTCTGTCAGGCTCTCTTATCTGTATAGCTCCCTAGCTACCTGCACTCCGCACTTTAATATAGTTTGATGTCACGTTTTACCATGTAATAAAATTGCACATCAAGAAGGATCTGAGTGAGTGCTCCAATTCTTTCAATTTCTTATGATTTACACAAATCATCAAAATCTGCTGCTGGCAGGTCCCTTTGTATTTGCCAGCCAATGACATCTAAGGTGGGCTCGACAATTCCGGAGTAGCTGCAGGCCATGATAACACGTTTAGGTTGCTAGAAGCAACAGAATCTAGCGGCCTGGTGTTGGCAGGTTGAAATACTACTCCTGGGATGTGTAAGTGCAAGTAATTCATACACGATACTGAATAAATTGAGTTGTTTTGAAAATCTTGTATCCATGTTGTCATCACTTGCGTATTATTAATATGTCTATCGTTCCTGTGATTTCCATAATGCATTGACTTTTCCTTCCTGGTTTTGCAATTTCAATTTTGAGGAGTGTATAATAACAAGAGCAGATACAACAATTCTGGAAAGTAGTAATAGTCACTGGAAGGGTGATAGGCAGGCTGCAGTTAAACCTGTCCTATGGGATTGGAGTGCAAGTAAATAAAGGCACATCATATTTAGATGTATGTTGCAAGCTTACACCTGGCAAAGGGCCACTATGTCTTTGCAATGAGCTGATGGTCCTCCAGCTACAAAAACTCTACAATAGATGTTTATGAGGTGCATTAAACCCTAATGGGCAACACATCAGCCTTGAGCTATGGATTTAACCCATTGACCCATGGCTAAGGAGAGTGAGTATTTAACATGTTGAGAGCAGGAGAGTATCTCAAGATTTGAACAGTTAGTTTTCAATAGTAACTCATAAAAATAATGTACAATAAACCAAGAATAAGAAACAGAAGTTTGTAACATTTATAGAAACAGATTTCTTCAGAAACTTCCCAATAATAGACTCCATAAACAACTTGTATTTGTGAAAATTCCTGAGTTTTCTGAGACAAATGATGCTTTGTAACATCATATAAACAAGTCAATGCAGCATTCTTTGGGGAATGACTTGAATAAGATAATTATTCTCAATTAACCCGTGTGCATTTTAAAGGCAAATTGCAGGAAAAATACAAACATAAATTGTATTCTTTCAAATCCCAAAAGTCAGTAAATCTGCCCCGAGTCCATTCATCAATTTTTTTTTGGAAGTTCTTGTGTTATTATGTCGTAGGGTGGCTATAATAACAGAATTTTGAGTGTTTGACTCTGTAATTGGCCTGGGAAATAAAGTACAAGTGGAAAAATGTCTAAAGTTATAGTCCCACATCTAATGTAATTATATAGGATAGTTCTGCTAGTTTCAGACCAAAATATTAGATAACACTTATTAACAATGGTGGAAAGTAGAAATAAAGTATATCATCCACACCAATGCAGTGCACTGTGGCCTTACGGTCAGTGGTTCTTCAGACTCTGCTCACCCTAGAAGTACTCGCTCACATTCCCATCTTTTCTGGTCACGATACTTTTCACCTTGTATTAACCTCATGATATGTATTGAATTTTCATATACAGTACAGACCAAAAGTTTGCACACACCTTCTCATTCAAAGATTTTTCTGCATTTTCATGACTATGAAAATTGTAGAATCACACTGAAGGCATCAAAACTATGAATTAACACATGTGGAATTATACATTACACTTTACAAAAAAGTGTGAAACAACTGAAAATATGTCTTATATTCTAGGTTCTTCAAAGTAGCCATCTTTTGCTTAGATTACTGCTTTGCACGCAGAAAAGGTGAACGGATGGACTCTACATGCCTGGTTCCCACCGTGAAGCATGGAGGAGGTGGTGTGATGATGTGGGGGTGCTTTGCTGGTGACACTGTTGGGGATTTATTCAAAATGAAGGCATTCAGCTTTGCCCAACACCTGGTCGTGTAATGGTTAGACGGAGACCTGGAGAGGCGTACAAGCCACAGTGTCTTGCACCCACTGTGAAATTTGGTAGAGGATTGGTGATGATATGGGGATGCTACAGCAAGGCTGAAATTGGGCAGGTTAATCTTTGCGAAGGATGTATGAATCACGCCGCATACAAGGTTTTCCTGGAAAAACAGTTGATTCCTTCTGCTCAGGCAATGTTCCCCAAATCTGAGGACTGGTTTTTCCAGCAGAACAATGCGCCATGCCACACAGCTAGGTCAATCAATGTGTGGATGAATGACCACCACATCAAATCCCTGTCATGGCCAGCCCAATATCCAGACCTAAACACCATTGAAAAACTTTTGGAATGTAATCAAGAGGAAGATGGATAGTCACAAGCCATCAAACAAAGAAAAATTACTTGAATTTTTGTAACAGGAGTGGCATAAGGTCACCCAAAAGCAGTGTGAAAGACTGGTGGAAAGCATGCCAAGACACATGAAAGCTGTGATTAAAAATCATAGTTATTCCACAAAATATTGATTTCAGAACTCTTCCTGAGTTAAAACATTAGTATTATTGTTTCTAAATGATTATGAACTTGTTTTCGTAGCATTATTTGAGGTCTGTAAGAACTGCATTTTTTAGTTATTTTGACCACTTCAAATTTTCTGAAAATAAATACATAATTTATTGTTTTAAATTCAGAGACATGTTGTCAGTAGTTTATAGAATAAAAGAACAATTTACATTTTACTCAAAAATATACCTATAAAGAGAAAAATCAGACAAACCGAAAATTTTGCAGTGGTCTCTTAATTTTTGCCAGAGCTGTATATATATATATATATATATATATATATATATATATATATATAATCTTCCCTGCAACAGCAACATTGGATGCACACCCTTCCCTTCTGTACAGAAAGTATAGCACAATATGTACAGTACAGACCAAAAGTTTGAACACACCTTCTCATTCAAAGATTTTTCTGTAGTTTCATGACTATGAAAATTGTAGAATCACACTGAAGGCATCAAAACTATGAATTAACACATGTGGAATTATACATTACACTTTACAAAAAAGTGTGAAACAACTGAAAATATGTCTTATATTCTAGGTTCTTCAAAGTAGCCACCTTTTGCTTTGATTACTGCTTTGCACGCAGAAAAGGTGAACGGATGGACTCTACATGCCTGGTTCCCACCGTGAAGCATGGAGGAGGTGGTGTGATGGTGTGGGGGTGCTTTGCTGGTGACACTGTTGGGGATTTATTCAAAATTGAAGGCATACTGAACCAGCATGGCTACCACAGCATCTTGCAGCAGCATGCTATTCCATCCGGTTTGCGTTTAGTTGGACCATCATTTATTTTTCAACAGGACAATGACACCAAACACACCTCCAGGCTGTGTAAGGGCTATTTGACCAAGAGGGAGAGTGTTGGGGTGCTACGCCAGATGACCTGGCCTCCACAGTCACCAGACCTGAACCCAATCAAGATGGTTTGGGGTGAACTGGACCGCTCATCGCTTCAATATTGAATAAATCCCCAACAGTGTCACCAGCAAAGCACCCCCACACCATCACACCACCTCCTCCATGCTTCATGGTGGGAACTAGGCATGTAGAGTTGATCCGTTCACCTTTTCTGCGTGCAAAGCAGTAATCAAAGCAAAAGGTGGCTACTTTGAAGAACCTAGAATATAAGACATATTTTCAGTTGTTTCACACTTTTTTGTAAAGTGTAATGTATAATTCCACATGTGTTAATTCATAGTTTTGATGTCTTCAGTGTGATTCTACAATTTTCATAGTCATGAAAATGCAGAAAAATCTTTGAATGAGAAGGTGTGTCCAAACTTTTGGTCTGTATTGTATGTTTTATGACAAATGAAAGGAATTAACAGATAAATATCATACATTTTTATACTCTACCTGAAGTGATGGAGCATAGCCTCATCCCCCAAAAGAGCAGAAAGTGACAGGGGAGATGCTTACAGAGCCTTATCTATGTGGATAAGGTTGCCTTATCTGGGTCTTTAGCAACACAATAGATTGTCAAGGAAGCACCATTCTTTTATAACTGCTTCAATGACCAATGTGAAAATATTTGTGTCACATTTCTGGATTGCCACATACTTTTTAAAAACATATTTGGAATAAAAACTTGATGTAAATATCTTGACATTTTCTGATGAGAATTTCCCTTAAGGGAAAGGTTTTCATTAGCTCAATCATTCCATGTTTGCAGTTTGGATTGTTCAGGATAGAAGGGATAGCTTGTTATTCTTGATGTGATGGTATATTACTTGCTGGTTATAACATTCGCTTTAGTACATAACAGCCTATACAACATTCCTACTAAGCATTACAATATTGAATACTTGAAAATCATCAGTGTTTTGTTCTGGTAACACTCCGGTCACTCATATTTGCAAAGCGCTTATCCATGAATATTAAACATGTAGACCTTCCCTCAAAACAAAAGAGTGTACAGATTCACATTGCATGTTGTCACTTTTAAAGAGAACAAGAAAACTGCATGGTGGGAGAAAAGAAATATAAATGTGAGATTACCCTGAACCTAGCTACACTATATAGTTAAAAGGATTGGAAAACACCTTTTAATCATTGAATTATGGTTATACATTCAGTCCCATATTGACTCTACCATAAAAGAAACAGTGTAAAGTGCTGTAATAAAATATATAAATTTTATTAAATATTACAAAAATCGTAAACAAATGACAAAAAATAAATAAAGAAAAAAAGAAAATGAAGATACAAAGTAAAAAAGAAAAATAATTAAATAAATTTGAAAACAGGTACTACCAACCAATACTAAAATTGGGGATGAAATCACACAAAATCAGACCTATTAGCAAAGTATAGCGCACTTGTGGTAGTTTACTACCGAAGAAAAACCAGCCTATGAGTAATGGTGTACCAGCCTATTAAGGCTGCATGAATATAGATATATACCTCAGCGGCTGAAAAAGCAAAATTGCAATGTCATAGGCATTTAGAATACATGAAATTGAGCGCTATAAAAATTTCCAATCTAAACACTCTATGTATGGTGCCCAAATGTTGATATTGTAACAGAAAAAGCCAGCCGGGTAAATAAGTAGTAGGTCAGCTTAGTAATAGCTGAATTCAAATCTATGCACCACGACGGCTAATGTAAAGTATAAACAATATTACGGGCAACTTACATTGGTGGTGGTCAGTGCTGTGCGATCTCCCCCAAAGCGCTTTGGGGGAGATCGCACAGCACTGACCACCACCAATGTAAGTTGCCCGTAATATTGTTTATACTTTACATTAGCCGTCGTGGTGCATAGATTTGAATTCAGCTATTACTAAGCTGACCTACTACTTATTTACCCGGCTGGCTTTTTCTGTTACAATATCAACATTTGGGCACCATACATAGAGTGTTTAGATTGGAAATTTTTATAGCGCTCAATTTCATGTATTCTAAATGCCTATGACATTGCAATTTTGCTTTTTCAGCCGCTGAGGTATATATCTATATTCATGCAGCCTTAATAGGCTGGTACACCATTACTCATAGGCTGGTTTTTCTTCGGTAGTAAACTACCACAAGTGCGCTATACTTTGCTAATAGGTCTGATTTTGTGTGATTTCATCCCCAATTTTAGTATTGGTTGGTAGTACCTGTTTTCAAATTTATTTAATTATTTTTCTTTTTTACTTTGTATCTTCATTTTCTTTTTTTCTTTATTTATTTTTTGTCATTTGTTTACGATTTTTGTAATATTTAATAAAATTTATATATTTTATTACAGCACTAGAGTTGAGCGATACTTTCCGATATCCTAAAGTATCGGAATCGGAATGGTATCGCCGATATCACTAAAATATCGGCGATACCCGATACCGATACCGGAAGTCCCATGTAAGTCTATGGGAACAAAATATCGAAATTAAAAAAAACCCATTCTTGCCTTGTTGGTTAATTGTACATGAAGGAAAACAAGAAAGAGTAATGTAGAATGTATTGGGGAAGGTTGAGGAGACATTAAAGGCATAGATGTTTAACCCAATCAAATGGAATAGCATAAATATTTTTTTTTTTAAAGATGTTCGGATTGACGAAGAAATTGACAATGTTGTTAACGTTTTTTATATTTTGGCAAATATGTATATTACACAACTTCCATGCTCTTCATCTTCACCTTTTTAACTTTTCACACACTTTCTCCTTCATAATCTTCTGCAGCATCATCTTTTTCATCAAATTATTCTTCATCTTCACCTTCTTTATCTTCTTCTTAAACTTCTTGCTATTCATCTTTGTTAACATTACTCATATTCTTCTTATTAAACTATTATTCTTATTCATATTCTGCTTCATCTTCATCATATTCTTATTTGTGACAGAGAATCCTGTACTTGTAATCTGTCAAAGTATGAATTTTTCATCCTTCCGTTCTTGCTGTCACAAAAGATTTAAATTACAACAGTATTTGTCCGTGTTCAGTTTAGCCTGCAGCAGCAGGCATTTTCCCGGGGCACCACGAGGAGGAACGGACTCACCCCCATACACTGCTTAGTCTTCTTCTGCTTAGAATTTAGAGCATATATTTTGCTCTTCATTTTGGTCTTATACTTCATGTTCTTCTGCTTTTAGATCTTCTGCTTATTGTTCTTGTGTCTCTTGTTCCGTATCTTGTATTTGTAGCACAATCTTGTACCAGCTGATGTTACTGGGACACGGTTACTAAGCAGGAGGTACCTGTGCTCCAAAGCACTACCAAGGACCAGCAGACGTTGCTGGAACTCGGATACCGAGATGGAGGCACCTAGGCCAAAGGCACTGCGGAGAACCAGTTGACGGTACTGGAACCCGGAGGGGCAGCAGAAGGAAAAGAGCCAATGGCACAACCGAGGACCAGCTGACGTTACTGGGACACGGTTACTAAGCAGGAGGTACCTGTGCTCCAAAGCACTACCAAGGACCAGCAGACGTTGCTGGAACTCGGATACCGAGATGGAGGCACCTAGGCCAAAGGCACTGCGGAGAACCAGTTGACGGTACTGGAACCCGGACGGGTAGCAGAAGGTACAAGAGCCAATGCAAGTAACGAGGACCAGCTGACTGTGCTGGAACCCGGAGGGGCAGCAGAAGGAAAAGAGCCAATGGCACAACCGAGGACCAGCTGACGTTACTGAACCCCAGTAACACAGGAGCAAGTGTTGACTGTGCTAACAGCACTTCCGAGCAACAACTGGCGGTGTTGGAGCCCAGGGTCAAGGAGGATGTTTAAATACTAGATCAAGTAATTTCCTTGTTACCTGTCAATTTTAAATGTCTATACTTCAAACAAGAGAAAGATAACCTTTACTACCATAAGATGATGATTCATTTAAACTAATATCTAGATAAATAAAGAATTGACAAACATAAACACATACATTAACATGTTGAACAGCAATGCAAACCACAAAATAAATTAGTTAAGGAATCTGCTATACGGTTGTACATAAAAGCATACAAGTACATATCTGAATCCATTAATGATGGATAAGTAACAGTATGTACACCATTTTTATTGTATAGACAATGAATGTCTGACTTCAAAACATCATCAGCATTACAAGTTATCTGTGATATTACTAAAATGTTCCATTTGCTGAATAATGTCACTAAATATTTTATACAAAATTATACAATTTCCATCATGTAATACTCATAATATGTGGCAATAATCATTTTTATTAACAAACATAACCTTTCAAAAGTGCATAGTGCATAGTGAAAATTGCTATTTATGGCTGACTGTGACTGTCGACTTGGAAGCATGACAACAGATAGATAAGGTATATATAGATGAGCTGCATAGCCACAGATGGTGAATGGCGATGTAATACTGTACCTCAATAAAGTGTGCGTCACTACTACATAATTTTTTTTATATAGCTTTATAAACAGGGTACATGGATGTATGCTTGTGCCTTTGTTTTGACGCACAGACTGCCTTCCTGCTGAGACGCATTGGGTAGTGAACAGTTGTGTGCAGTGTTCACTGCAGTCTCTGCGGAATAACCACACTTAGACCTTATAACTTTTCAGAGTTTCTTTATCAATCTACCAAGATGAAGAAGGCAGGGAGTAAGGCACGTGGTCGTGGAGTTTCTTCAGGGAGAGGACGTGGGGATTCTGTGGCTGCTGCGGCCCCCAGTGACACAGCATCCACCAGTTTTCCCCGTGAGCGTTCCTTTATGCGCACTTTTGTAGGAGCTCGGAGTACCCCCCTGCTGCGGGAAGAACAAATTGAAGCCGTTGTTGTTTGGATGTCAGCCAATGCATCGACTTCAATTGCTTCCACCTCCTCTCAGGACCACAGCACTGTTGGGCAACCATCTGTCTCTTCACCGCCTGGCAAATTGCCCAGGCAGTCAGAGAGTTCTGTACTACAGGAGCCAGCTGAGTGTCTGCTTCTGTTCTCAGAATCTATTGGCTTGCAAACAGGGGCCCAGCCAAGCAGCATTCTGTAATGTGAAGAGGGAGTATGCAGTGATGCGCAACAGCTGTGTCTCTCTGAATCTGAAGAGGCGGGTGAGACAGTGCCGATGGTCAGCACACCGCAGAACGCATCTGATGATGATGAGACCCAGGTGCCAGTTTCTGTTGAGCATGGTGCTGGCCAGACCACCCAACAGCAGGTGTTGAAGAGGGTAGTGGAGATGATGAGGTCCAAGACCCAACATGGCATGAGGAACAGGAAGGTGGTGGGAGCAGCTCAGAGGAATAATAATAATATTTATTTATATAGCGCCATCATATTCCGCAGCGCTTTACAGTTTAGCCGTTTCAGAACACAAGTCATAAGTAACAACGTTAACAATACAATAATTTAAGCTAAATAAGTCGCCCCTGCTCGTGACAGCTTACAATGTACAATGAGATGTGGGAGATACAAAGTATTGGTGTTTATATACAATGGTGCATTTACAATGATGTTCCAGCCATCTTAAGGGACTGAGGGATGGAGATAGTGAATGGGCTAGAGACACACACACACTTACACAGAATACATAGAATGACTTTGATTAGTGAATGTGATAGGCCGCTCTGAACAAATGTGTTTTGAGGGAGCGCCTGAAACCATGCAAATTGTGGATAGTCCTAATTTCTTGGGGTACAGCATTCCAGAGGATTGGCATAGAGCAGGAGAAGTCTTGGAGTCGGGAGTGTGAGGTACGTATTAGTGCAGAGGTTAGTCGAAAGTCGTTTGCAGAGCGCAGCAGTCGGTTAGGCCGATAGATAGAAATGAGGAGGAGATGTAGGAGGGGTGCTGCACTGTGGAGAGCTTTGTGGGTGAGAACCAGTACTTTGGTTGAAAGCTGGGAGAGGCCTAGAGAAATGGTTAGTGATAGAAGGAAGATAGAGGAAGACATTGCCCCAACGGTACAAACAGGAGGGAGAGTTAGGCTGCAGACTCGGTTGCCTGTAGCCTCCAGTTTGGCACCTGTTCGGAGCAGTTGTCTTCCAAAAGTCAAAACGTGCGCTCCCAGGACTTGCACTGCGTGGTCCTTTTTTCACACACTTGCACATGATATTTGCTATGTGAAATGCAAGCTGTGTAATTAAAAATTAAAAATAGCTAAAAGTGTCAGTCACCTCAATACCACAAATATGTGGAAACATGTGCGGACAAAGCACGTAGTTGAGTTACAAAGACACACTAGAGATGTAGGCCAACCTACAGCAGCACCTACATCTTCAGGTTGTGTTGAAGCCTCTTCATCGAGCTCACACACAGCTGGTTCTGCTTCCTCACAGGATCGCCATGGAAGAACCTCGGCCACTGTTGTCCAGAGACAAACTGTTATTCCACACACAGCAGCAAGTTCCCTGTCATCCTCACACTCCCAGGCCACAAAACAGCCATCGGTAGCACAGGCATGGGATAAAAGACGGCCATACTCCGCAAACCATGCACGAGCACAGGCTCTGAATGCTGGCATTGCAAAACTCCTGTCCCTTGAAATGCTGTGATTCAGGCTGGTGAGACAGACAGTTTCCGTAACTGAATATCATTGTCAATCCCACAATACAATGTGCCAAGCCGATTTCATTTCAGCAGGCAAGCCGTCCCTGGTCTGCAAAAGCATGTTGAGGGAAAAATTAAACATGCGCTACTAAAAGCCCTCAGTAGCAAGGTCCACCTGACCACCGATGCGTGGACCAGTACCCATTGTTATGATCTGCTACAACCAGTAAGGAAAGAAGGGAATTCTGTCCCTACAATACAACTAAGCTGAATCCCTACGATGTAACGGGGAACCTGATCCTGCGACCAGACCCGCTAAAGTCCTCATCTAGTGTGAACGAAGACCTATAGTTGCGGGAGTAATCCCTACAAGATCTAGGGACTGTGAGAAAAGGTGGACACCTCCTAACATAAATTGTAGCATGGATAATTAAACAGAAAAATAAATACTTTGTGATCCTAACATCAAGCAAAACTGACAGATTAAGGCACCTAAGCACCCGGGCTAGCTTAACAGTAGATAATACAATGAAGTCAAGCAAAGCCAGAAGGGCGGAGCCAGACTAAATAGGGAAAAAAGGTCATGTGACCAGCAAACTGAAACAAAACCTAACAAGAGGGTTCTAACACCCATGGCCAGGGACAATACCTTTCCTCACCCGCCCATTGGTCAATGTTGTGCAGCCGGGTACTGATCTTGCGAGTGGCGCTGTACGTGTTCTGCCAACTCCAAGGATTGCAGGAATCAAGTCTGTACACATTGATTCCTCCTCCTATTCCAGTTCCTCAGAATCATCGCTGCAGGAGCCGTCACGGTCTACCTCCACATGGACCCGTGAACGTTTACCTGTTGCGACCGATATGAGCACAGCCGTGTCCAAATGTCAACAGGCCATCCTGAAATTAATTTCCATGGGGAATCTTAGCCACACAGCGCAGGAGCTCTGAATGCCATAAAGCAGGAGAGCGACGTGTGGTTTTTGGAAGAGAATCTACAGGCAGGCTTGGTAGTGTGTGACAATGGCCGAAATCTGGTGTCAGCTCTGGGCCTTGGCAACCTCACTCACATACCATGTCTGTCATATGTGCTCAACTTGGTCGTGCAGAGTTTTTTGAGGGACTATCCGGATCTTGATGCACTGCTGCACAAGGTCCGCCTAGAGTGCGCTCACTTGCGACGTTCCAGCATGGCCAGATCGCTGATTGCAGCTCTGCAACGCAGATTTCACCTTCATGAACATCGCATCATATGTGACGTACCCACCAGTGGAATTCCTCGTTACATATGTTGGAGCGGTTGTGTGAGCAGCAGCCAACAGTAATGGAGTATCAGCTGCATCAGGCGCAGTCAACTCGCAATTTGCGCCGTTCACACTTCACCACTACTGAGTGGGCCTCTATAATAAGAATAATAATATTATTTATTTATATAGCGCCATAATATTCCGCAGTGCTTTACAGTTTAACAGTTTCAAAACACGAGTCATAAGTAACAACGTTAACAATACAATAATTAAAGCAAAATCAGCCGCCCCTGCTGGTGAAAGCTTACAATCTACAATGAGGTGTGGGAGATACAAAGTACAGTGTTTATATACAATGGTGTTTTTACAATGATGGTCCAGCCATTTTAAGGAAGTGAGGGATGCATGGAGATAGTGAATGGGCTACACACACAGAATTACACATAGAATGACTTTGATTAGTGAATGTGATAGGCCACTGTGAACAAATGTGTTTTGAGGGAGCGCCTGAAACCATCCAAATTGCGGATAGTCCTAATTTCTTGGGGTAGAGCATTCCAGAGGATTGGCGCAGCGCGGGTGAAGTCTTGGAGTTGGGAGTGGGAGGTACGGATTAGTGCAGAGGTTAGTCGAAGGTCGTTTGCAGAGTGCAGCAGTCGGTTAGGCCGATAAATATAAATAAGGGAGGAGATGTAGGGGGTGCTGCGCTGTGGAGAGCTTTGTTGGTGAGAACCAGTAATTAGAATTGGATCCTATAATGAATGGGCAGCCACTGCCAGTGTAATGAGTGGCGAATAACTCTATGAAGGATATCTGCCACGTTTTGCGTGCGTTTGATGAGTCAACGCGGATGGCGAGTGCAGATGATGCACTAGTCAGCCTGACTGTCCCCCTTATCTGCCTGCTTCAAAAAACACTGCAAGCACTAAGGCATGAGTTTTGGAAGAGGTGGAGGATGAGGAGTCACAAATTCCATCACCTTCTGGACAGTCAGCGCAACGTGGTTCCTCACAAAGGGCTGGAGGACTTTCAAAGTACCATGCTGTATCAACAATTGAACCTCCAGAGTCGCTGTCTATATTTTCATAACCATTACAAACTTTTAATGTATTTACAAAGCACATAATGTACATTTTTTGTCTATCCTTTTGTAATGCTATTGTGTTTCCATAAACTGATGTTACAGAATTATGATACAAAGTTTTTAAATTTTGAGTTTTAAATTTTGTAAATTTATATGTATTTGAAGGACTTTGTGAGGAGGATGAGGAGGAGTCAATGGAGGAGGAAGACATCGCTCCAGAGGGAGGTAGACAATGCTCTAGTCAGTATGTAGACCAAGGGTGGGGTGATGCACAGCAGGCGGAGATGACGCTTCTTGCAGGGGACAACGTTTCTTGGCCAGTTGGGAGTCTGCAGCACATGGTTGATTTCATGCTGCAGTGGCTGAGAAACGACCGCCGCATCGAACACATTCACACCACGTCTGATTATTGGGTGTACACCCTCCTAGACCCTCGCTACCGGGACAACTTACAAAGCCTCATCACACCGTTGAACCGGGAGCGTAAAATGCGGAAGTACCAAGACACACTGGTGCAATCCATAATGTTCTCCATTCCAGCCGAGAGCACTGCTGCTGCTACTGATTTACAAAGCAGCTCTGTGCGTCGAGGCAGTGGAGACAGCTCTGCAACAAGAGGGAGCACAAGCAGCGCCTCTGCACAGGGCAAGAACAGTATGTTCCAAATGTGTCGAAGTTTTGTGGCAGCGCCACCAATGTCTACACCATCCGAGACGGCTCCAGTCAGCAGGAGGCAACATTTCCGTAAGATGGTTACAGACTACATGTCTTGCCCTCTCAGTGTACTCTCAGATGGCTCTTCCCCATTCAAGTTTTGTGTCTCTAAGCTGGATACATGGCCAGAGCTTAGCCAGTATGCATTGGAGGTGCTGGCTTGATCTGCTGCCAGTGTATTATCGGAGCGCGTCTTTACTGCTGCAGGTGGTGTACTAACAGACCGTTGCATGCGACTATCCTACGATAATGTAGAACGGCTTACTTTTCTGAAAATGAACTAGGCATGGATCTCGCCTGAATTTGCCTGTCCGGTTTCAGATTAACTAACTGGTTGGCAACGTTTTCCATGTCTCCTGTTATGTTCATCTTTCTACCACCTGAGCTATACTCCCTGGGCTACAACACTGCCAGTTGCTGCTCAGAAGTGTCGTGTCCACAGACCAATACACAAGCTATAGTGATAGTGGGGTTCAGTAACGCCTGCTGTTCCCCTGCTGTGTGTCCGGCAAAAATTACTGCTACCTAGCTACACATGTTTAAAAAAACATGACATGTTAAAGTGGCTAGTGCTACACATAGATATCAGGCTACACCCTTATTTCTAAGCTGTAAACAAGTGAAACGTCAAATTTAAAAACCATTCAATGATTAGTGTTGGTAACAAATCTGTAACTAAATAATTGTGACATATTATGGCAGATATCCACATGTCTAACACAAATGCTAACACAAAAGCATACTTATGCTATAGGGTACTGATGGTGAACCTTCTCACTCCATAACTTTGACCAATCCAACTCACATCATGCCTCAAATGCTGCAATGTTGGAAGTGCATAATGTGGGTTGAACTTTGACAACAGCTGCAGTGCGAAGGTTATCCTTCTGTGTTCTTGGCTTTTAAATAAAAGCATACAAGTAAATATAATAATACATTGTTGATTAAGGGACATGATGTACACCTGTAATATTGTGCAAACAATGGATGTAGGACTATTCCTCTTCAACATTACTTATATTTGTGTCATTTGAAAAAATACATATTTTAGTTAAAAATTAAAAACCCATGTTCAGTAGCTGTGAAAGGCCCGTTTGTGTACTTCTATATTGTTTGCAACCAATGTATTGTATACGGATGGAAGCGCGTCACACTAATAGATTAGATTTATTTTAAATGGAATGTAGCAGAACCAATTGGAGATAAATGAAAAGGATGAGCCACTGAGACACGCTCAGCAGAGTACAAGCAGCAGTGCTTGAACAAGTAACTGGAGCGTGATCTGCACTCAAAAAAGTAAAAAACACAGACTGAAGTGAACACTGAAACACAACTGTCCACAATCTGTGAAAAGCTCCTTTCTGTACTTCTATAGTGTTTGCAACCAATGTATTGTATACGGATGGAAGCGCGTCACACTAATAGATTAGATTTATTTTAAATGGAATGTAGCAGAACCAATTGGAGATAAATGAAAAGGATGAGCCACTGAGACACGCTCAGCAGAGTACAAGCAGCAGTGCTTGAACAAGTAACTGGAGCGTGATCTGCACTCAAAAAAGTAAAAAACACAGACTGAAGTGAACACTGAAACACAACTGTCCACAATCTGTGAAAAGCTCCTTTCTGTACTTCTATAGTGTTTGCAACCAATGTATTGTATACGGATGGAAGCGCGTCACACTAATAGATTAGATTTATTTTAAATGGAATGTAGCAGAACCAATTGGAGATAAATGAAAAGGATGAGCCACTGAGACACGCTCAGCAGAGTACAAGCAGCAGTGCTTGAACAAGTAACTGGAGCGTGATCTGCACTCAAAAAAGTAAAAAACACAGACTGAAGTGAACACTGAAACACAACTGTCCACAATCTGTGAAAAGCTCCTTTCTGTACTTCTATAGTGTTTGCAACCAATGTATTGTATACGGATGGAAGCGCGTCACACTAATAGATTAGATTTATTTTAAATGGAATGTAGCAGAACCAATTGGAGATAAATGAAAAGGATGAGCCACTGAGACACGCTCAGCAGAGTACAAGCAGCAGTGCTTGAACAAGTAACTGGAGCGTGATCTGCACTCAAAAAAGTAAAAAAACAGACTGAAGTGAACACTGAAACACAACTGTCCACAATCTGTGAAAAGCTCCTTTCTGTACTTCTATAGTGTTTGCAACCAATGTATTGTATACGGATGGAAGCGCGTCACACTAATAGATTAGATTTATTTTAAATGGAATGTAGCAGAACCAATTGGAGATAAATGAAAAGGATGAGCCACTGAGACACGCTCAGCAGAGTACAAGCAGCAGTGCTTGAACAAGTAACTGGAGCGTGATCTGCACTCAAAAAAGTAAAAAACACAGACTGAAGTGAACACTGAAACACAACTGTCCACAATCTGTGAAAAGCTCCTTTCTGTACTTCTATAGTGTTTGCAACCAATGTATTGTATACGGATGGAAGCACGTCACACTAATAGATTTGATTTTTTTCTAATATAATGGAGCTGCACCAATTCCACTAAATAAAATAAAAAAAAAAAAAAAAAAAAAGTGACACGTGCAGATGCCTACAAACAGCGGTGGATGCAGAGCAAACTGCAGCGTCACCTGCACTGTCACACACACACCTTGCACAGAGCTGTTAAAACACTGGCAAAATGAAGCTTTACACAGCGGTTGGTAAACTAGCCTGCCTCAAGCACAGTAGTACACAAAATCGCAATATCTAACTGTCCCTCAGAGTCAGCACAGCAGCGTTCTGTCCCTAACTGAGTTCACAGCACAGTGACGCTAAAATGGCTGCGGCGCCTTTTATAGTGCATTCTGACATCATTTCAGCAGCCAATCACAGCCATGCCATTAGTTAAGATGACCGCATCATTACAGGATGTGCCCACACTTCGTAGGATTCCTCATTGGCTGACTAAAATCACATTGCCTCTCAAAGAATTATGGGAACTTCCGATTCCGGTATACGATATTGAAAAAGTATCGGAATTAAGTATCGGAATTCCGATAACGCGAATATCGGCCGATACCCGATACTTGCGGTATCGGAATGCTCAACACTATACAGCACTTTACACTGTTTCTTTTATGGTAGAGTCATTATTGCTTCAGTTATGTGCCTATAGTACTAGGGTTTTTTGTTGAGTGCATTCAGTCCCATATGACAGGTGTAAAAATTTCAACCCCTCGTCATGCCAAATGCCTTTGCTAACTTTTGTGAAAGAATGGTTAGTGGTAGAGCCATTAATTGTGAATCTATCTAATAGAACCCTTAGTCCAACTGAGATATTTGTTTTGAATAAAAGACTTTCCTTTGTACCTACAAGTGATTTTTCTGCATTCAACTGGATTAAAGACATTAATGTTTCTGTCCAGAAACTGAAACTGGTGTAAGCACTTTGCAGAGCAGGATAACAAAAATGTGCTCTGAATTGACTATACCTCTGGAACTTCTCTCTGACATCAGAATTCTGGCGGATTTGTATAGACCTCCTGTCCATGATGGAATGGTTGCACCCTTTACCTCTTTGAAAACTCCCAGTATTAAGATGTCCCCATCTAATGTTGATTTGTCATCTATTGATTTTTCCTCAACTGTGTCACTAAGGAAATTCTTGAATCCAAGACACCTTTCGCACCCATGATTTGTCATAACAACAGATGGAAGCCCTAGGTAATTTGGAAAAGGTTTCAACCATACTGATAAAACCCTCAAATAAAGGTGGCAACATAGTCGTTCTTAACACTGACCAATAACGGGACATGTGTTTGACATTGTTGAAAGATCACAATACTTGCCATCCTCTCCTGGAATCTAACCTCCTCACTCCTTGAAGGATTGCCCTCCCTCTTGTAGACAGAAAGGGGAGATTGTCTTATTGGAACTGATGAACATGAATTCATGCTACCAAAATATCCGATGATGACCATTTTTAAAATGCCCTCCCAAAAATACACAAGGGTTTATCACCGATCAAGGGAAGACCAATTTTCTCATGAATTGACAGCACTGGTCACAAAATAGGTGTTTATTTGGACAAGGTTTTGTGACCCTTTGTTTTATCTTTACTCTTGTACACAAGAGACACTACGGACCTTTTGAATCGTCTTTAAGAGTTGCATGTTGATCAGGACACTATTCTTGAAAGTACTTATGTTGAGGCATTTTACTCCTCAATATCCCACTCTAAGGGCATTGAAACGGTCATATATTATTTGTCTACTAGGGGTATTCAATACCATTCGCACAATGAGTTCATTGTGGAACTCTTGACCGTTACGATAATAGCAACTTCTTTACGTTTGAGGGCAGAATTTACCACCAGCTCAGGCGCACAGTGATGGGGACCTCCTGTGCTCCCACTTATGCTAATTTGTGCCTGGGTCCCACTTATGCTAATTTGCTCCTGGGCTGGTCGGAGGACACCTGTGTTTTTACAGAAAACAATGAACATCTGACAGGGCCCATCAAGCTGTGGGTTAGGTACATTGATGACGTCTTTGTTACATGGATGGGCTGTTTGAATCCTTTGTAAAAACTCTCAACACCAAAATGAGTCTCTTCCTATATGAGGGGGTTGGATTGTAGACTCTAGGGGACATCTATTTTGTATATTTAGGTCTCTAAATGTGCCTTCCCTCTATTATGGGCAAATGGTGTTTCCTTTTGTATATTTGATCATTGTAGAGGAGGTTTTTTCTTTCTCTCTCGGGTAAGTTCTTACTGATGCCACAGCATCTGACTTATATCTAATTCAGGACACATATCCTGAAGAAGTTTTCCTCTAGTGTTGCTACTATTATACATATTATATATATATTATAACGGCGAACCACTTGCGCTGTTTTTTGGCACTAGTCATATACACTTCAGGACTGAACCTGGGGTCATGTGATGATGAGTTGTCATGGTGATAGTGGGAGTTGCCCATTACTGATTGGTTAGGAGGACACGCACACCGCCAGCTGAGTGTCAGAAGGAAATGTTGTTACACGTCAAAGATGTTTTTGATTATGGCATTTAGTATATAAAATCCACACAACGCTCCCTCAGTGTCTTTGCTATCAGCTTAATAGTCATGCATAGACTTACACGATATGATAGCGTCCCTGTTTACCTGGGCAACCCAGAAATACTATTGTCCCAATGACTATATTATGGTTCAAACTTTTTAACTTGTTACTAATCCCTAATCCATACTTATACTCCTCCAATGAGTCCACTGTAACTGGATGAAACGCATCAGGAGGGAATATAGGGATACTTTATAGGACAAGACCATACTTGGGAACTGTCCTTGCCGGGTCGGGAGACTTACATGGGGCACGACAGGGTAGCTCACTAGCGCCTTATACCCCTCCCTTCTCCTGTGATTATGGACGGCCTGCTCTGTACATCGAAAGAGTGAGACCAAACCATTTTTATTCATGTGCACTGGTGATTTTTGAGCACTTTATATTTATTATATATGTTGTGGGATTTCTGTTCATATATATATATTTCCCCTGTTTTTAGTCATTTATATTTAAACGTTAGGTCATAATCTCCTACTATTATCTATCCTTGCTGAATACTACTATTGACTGATAGGATTTCCTATGCTTGAGCGCTACAGAGCTCAGTGAAACGAATGCGGTCCCATAATAGGAGCCACCGGTGTAATAAGTCCGTTCATGACATTTCTTTCCTCCTAAATATTCCATCATCACCTGTGAGTGAATTTTTGAGAAATGGAAGGAATTGCAAAAGTGGAGACCACATAGAATTACAGAGTGGGGTCACCAAGTGCTGAGGAGGAGAGTGCATAAAAGTCACCAACGCTCTGCTAACTTTAACTACAGTGTCCAAACCTCCTCTGGTATTAACATCAGTCTAAAAACTGCACAACTTGAGTATCCATAGCCGAGCAGCTGCATGCAAGCCTTACATCACTAAGCACAATGCTAAGTGTTGGATGGAGTGGTGTAATAATAATAATTATAATAATAATAATTTTATTTCTATAGCGCCAACATATTCCGCAGCACTTTACATTATAGAGGGGACTTGTACAGACAATAGACATTACAGCATAACAATAAACACAGATCAAAGTAGATACCAAGAGGAATGAGGGCCCTGCTCGCAAGCTTATAATCTATGAGGAAAAAGGGGAGACACAAAAGGTGGATGGCAACAATTGCTTTCATTGTTCGGACCAGCCATAGTGTAAGAATCGGGTGTTCATGTAATTCTGCATGAACCAGTTAACAGCCAAAGTATGTAACAGTACAGACACAGAGGGCTATTAAATGCATAAAGCGGGTGAGAACATAATACGAGGTACCTAATTATGGTAGAAAATTTTTTGAATGGGCCAACAGGGATAGTTAGGTTAATGCGTTGAGGCGGTATGCCAGTCTGAAGAAGTGCGTTTTTAGGGCACGCTTAAAACTGTGGGGATTGGGGATTAATCGTATTAACCTGGGTAGTGCATTCCAAAGAATTAGTGCAGCACGTGAAAAGTCTTGGAGACGGGAGTGGGAGTGTTCTGATTATTGAGGATGCTAACCTCAGGTCATTAGCAGAACGGAGGGCACGGGTAGGATGGTAGGCTGAGACAAGGGAGGAGATGTAGGGTGGTGCTGAGCCATGGAGTGCTTTGTGAGTGAGGGTAATAAGTTTGTACTGGAATCTGTAGTGGATAGGTAACCAGTGTAATGACTGGCACAAGGTAGAGGCATCGGTATAACGATTGGTGAGGAATATGATCCTGGCTGTAAGCTGCCACCACTGGTCTTTGAAGCAGTGGAAACATTTTCTGTGGAGAAATAGATAACGCTTCTCTATCTGGCATCTGACGGATGAGGCTGGTTTGTTGAATGCCAGGAGAACATAACTTGTCTGACTGTATTGTGACAGCTGTACATTTTGGTGGAGCGACAATGTTATGGGGTTAATTTCAGTGTTTGGCTTAGCCCCCTTAGTTGCAATGAAAGGAAATCTTAATTCTACATCATACAAGACATATTGGAAAATTGTAACTCCTAGCTTTATTAAAACCGGTTGGGGAAGGTCTTTTTTTGCTCCCCTGCCATGACCGTTCTCCAAGGCCAGGTCCATAAAGACATGGTAAGGGGTGCTTGTTGTGGGAGAACATGACTGGCCGCGCAGAGTCTGCAAACTCATCCAACAGCTTTGGGATGAACTAGAACGAGGATTTCAAGTCTTCTCATTCAACAACAGTGCCTGACCACACAAAGGCTCTTCTGGATGCATGAGCAAAATTTCCCATAGATGCCTCTTGGAGAAAACATCCCAGAAAAAGGAAGCTGTTATAGCTGCAAAGGGGAAAGCAACCCCTCCATATTAATGCTTATCGATATAGAATAAGATGTCATAAAAGCTCTTTTAGGTGTAACGCTGGGAGGCACAATGCCTTTTGTCTACATAGTCTATGAGTGCACAGAGTTCTAGGATGCCACATGTTTCTCACCTACTGTACGCAAACATTTACCTTAGATTAAACCTCATTACTTGTGCTGATATGTAAATATCAGACATTTGTCACAATTTATAGTTTGCAGCTGATTCTGTGAAGTTTGGAGAAATTTTGCCATGTGAGTGATCTGACACTATGATGTAAGCTGAGAATTTTGCAGTTTTAAAGGACTCTGCAAACTTAGAGACTCTTGTCTGGTTGCTTTATTAGTTTGTCTGCCTGAATTGCCAGCCTGTATGTTAATAAATAACACCCACAGCTAAAGAAACCGTTCATTTACTGTTATCTGTGATTGGAAAGCGTAATAATTGTGTCATAAACCTAAGGCACTGCTGAGGGAGACAGGAGACTCAGATGCAACATAGCTTGTGATTGCAGAATCTATAGGGGATCCCGGCTTATAATGCTGAAAGGGCTTTCACTGCCATCTCCCACTGAGGCCCAGCCAATAAAAACTCTTTGATTTCACGGAGTGGCGTCTGCAGGCATTTCACAATACCTTTCCAGTAATTTTAGAGCCAGCAGACTGTCAGCTACTCTGTATGTATAATGTGACAAGACAGACTGAAGGGCCACTATGCCTTTGGTATATCTAGAAGAGAACTAGGATGTCTTGGGGGTCTCAACTTTCCGTTTATAGACAAGGGACTCCATTTACTTTCCAGAAGTCTTTTTTTTTTCTGTAAATGATATTTAAAGTGACTGTAAATATAGACGGATGACAGAAATTGTCACTCGTCAGAGAATGATCTATATTTGTGTATTTACAGAAAAAAGTCTAAAAGGCATCTTACGATTTTGAACTATATTTTGAGACCCCCTTCCTGTGCACTGTAGGATACCCACTACGAGGGAATATTAGTCAACCACATCCATCATCGTACAGTAAAAAACGCGTGGAACGTAGATTACAAGAGCATACGAGCAGGGCTCAGGAAACTTTCAAGAGTAGATGAGGAGGATCTTTTGAGAAAGATAAAGAAAGCAAGTATGGAAAAAATGCTAAAAATATGTAAACGTATAAATAAATCAGAGCAATAACCAACATATGTGTTATAGCAGAAAATAAGGTCCCTCAAGTCCAAAGACCCCATCTATGCTATATAAATCTGACGGTTACCTTGGGTCAAAATAACAACTGAATGTTCCTTCCTTGTATCAATAGAAACTAACGTGTCCTTGCTAAGTCATCGGGTGAAATCAGATAAAATGTTTCAACCACAAACATAGGCGTCACGGGAACAGAAACCAATTTTTGTTTGCGCAGCTAAATTTTATGATCGGACCATATATGGTAAATCCTTTTTTTGCCTCAAGGGTGTGTATATAAACCCTATGCTTTGTAATAAAGTTAGAGTCTGTTGACGTATACTACCTGTCTTGTGTCTTATTCTCTCCGGTACCGCATACCAAAGGATGGAAGCAGCAAGAAAGCAGTGACGACATATACAATATATTACAGGCTGAGTGGCCACCTCAAAACTACCATAAAGCAACAGGACACTCCTATAGATATGAATGAAAACTGAAAAAGATGGAGTCAACAAGTCTGTCTTTAGAATGAATACAAAATAATCTTTATTACTACATAAAACATTAACATTTAATAAAAATATCTTTCACTAGTAGAAATAGTAATGATTAAATGATAAGTAGATTTGTAAAGGATTCAGGTATAATGAGTTTGGAAGTCAACACTAAACATTAGAGTAAAAGGATCGGGGGAATCATGTTCCTGAGAAATAGACCCAAGTTAAAGATAAGTTAATACGCCTTTAAGAGGCCATAAGTGAATATGAATCCCAGTGTGACATCAGACTCCCAGCCTCTACGCGCGTTTTGCGTGGGCTTCCTCGTGGGGGGAGACATATAAGAGAGTGTTCATAGTTAAGAAGCAGTATATATTTACTGCATTACATACAGGTGGAGGTCCTCCCTCTTGCTTAAAGTAAAATTGAAACTTATGAAATGCTGTCTTAGAAAAGGAGGAACTGTCAGTTATTCTGACATGTATGATTGTCCCATGTTTCTGTTCTTCCTAGTAGAAATGTATCAGTTCATTGACCGATGGGTGTTACCAGTTGGGGATGTGTCCATAAAACTGTAAAACTAAGAAAGAGAAAAGCTTAATAGGGTTATCCGGTGAAAATAGATAAAATAATCATTGGTTATGCTAACTTGATAATGTGTTCACACAACATTTAAATGAGCATGTAATCCCAGCTGTAGCATGTCCACAGGTCCAAAGACCGAGTAGCAATATGTGGAAAGGAAAAAGTGGAAAATTCTGCACTGCAGATAAATGGTAACAGATCCAGGTCCACACTAGGATAATATGATTTTTTTTATTCTGACAGTTTTTTGGACATCTACACAGAAGAAAAACTTTGCCCCAGAGGTCTGAGAAGTATTGAACTTCGAAACGCGTGGACAAAATAAAAACACTGCATATTATCCTAGTGTGGACCTGGAGCTGTTACCATCTACCAGCAGAATGGAATCTTTCACTTTTTTCTTTCCACATATCTCTAAAAACAGTGACATTGTCTAATTACAGCTGCTAGGACACACCCTTTTAACATGGCAAATGGCAACAGCCATAGTTCAATTGGTCCAAAAATGTTCAGTAAGAATAACAGAGGAACCGTGCAACACAGAGCTATGAAAAAAAGCTCTACAAATGCTATCTTAGGCAAATATTCACTAGATCAGGTAGGTCAGTAATGAGGACAGGTCCTTTTCATGTGCGCTATATCTCTACTCATTGCGTCTTCAGAGACGAAGAGGATTTGAACACTAGTGCCACCTATTGGATACAGTAATCCTAAAAGTTAACATTGACCTTATAATGAGCCTTGACATGTGACTTAGAATAAAAGTCGAACCAGAATTTCAGTTTGCAGATATGTGTTTCAGGGTATTGCTGCTCCTCAGTGCAAAGTATGGGATCTGATTTGGCTGTATGAGAGGTCTCTGAATGGGGTCTCATGGGAAATGCTTCTCCTTGCAGAGATTGAAATGCCAGGGTAAGGAGACTTATAGGCCACGTAATGCTCTTCTGGGAAATTAAATATGCAAACTGTCTGTTCAGAGTGCAAGAGAATTAGAACTCCAGCATGTCAGGCATGTTACTTTTCACAAAGAAAAACGGTTATCCATTACATACCTCTGTTCCAATGCTGTGTTTTCAATGCGGAAGGAGAAATAAGTGACTTATCACCCCAGGGAAACAAAAGGATTCGACATTGTAGTGCAATATGCCTGATCCTTCTGCATTCCGACATAATCTTGGAAAGCCCAGTGGTGCCCATATGTACAGTTGTGCTCAAAAGTTTTCATACCCCGGCAGAATTTTTGCTTTCTTGGCCTTTTTTCAGAGAATATGAATGATAACACCAAACTTTTTTCTCCACTCATGGTTAGTGGTTGGGTATGTGTGAGTTACAAAGGGCCAGGAAACTTGGTCAAAGTTGAAGGAAAGATGAATGCAGCACGTTATCAGCAAATACTGGAGGCAAATTTGCACTCATCGTCCCGGAAGCTGCGCATGGGACGTACTTGGACGTTCCAACGTGACAACAATCCAAAATAAAAGGCCAAGTCGACCTGTCATTGGCTACAGCAGAACAAAGTGAAGTTTCTGGAGTGGCCATCTCAGTCTCCTGACCTTAATATCATTGAGCCACTCTGGGGAGATCTCAAGTGCGCAGTTCATGCTAGACAGCCCAGGAATTTACAGGAACTGGAGGCTTTTTGCCAAGAAGAGTGGGCAGCTTTACCATCTGAGAAAATAAAGAACTTCATCCACAACTACCACAAAAGACTTCAAGCTGTCAAGGATATTAAGGGGGCAATACACAGTATTAAGAAATGGGGTATGTGAACTGTTGATCAGGGTCATTTGGATGTTTTGGGTTGTCATTATGATTTAAAAAGAGAAAACACAGTAGTTTGACAATAAATGGCTTCACCTAACCACTAACCATGAGTGGAGAAAAAGTTTTGGTGTTTTCATTCATATTCTCTGAAAAAAGGCCAGGAAAATAAAAATGCTGCCGGGGCATGTAATCTTTTGAGTACAACTGTATTAAAGGGTTAACGTCAGGTACGGACTGGGGCTGATATTCAGCCCTGGGATTTGAAATCCCACAGGCCCATGCTGTCCCCGTCCCCAAGCACCAGATGGGATATATTACTACTAATATTACCCTGAATGGAGGAAAGCAAGATTTACTACCAGATTAATATTTCTAATGAAACCTGTAGCCTGCTGGGGTAAGTGAGTCAGCGACTTTGTGCTCCCTCACAACTCTTAACAGTACAGGTGTCTTGAGAACACTGATTCTGTTAACAACGTAGCAGACAAGGCAGCCCACGACCAGACACGCACTTCTGGCATTTGCCAGAATTGCCAGATGGCCTGTCCGGCCCTGGTTAACGTTCTAGTCTATACCAATCATCTGGATGGTGTTGCAGCAGTGAACAGTCCCCGCTGTAATCAAGGTCTTGGATGTAATCACCCCCACTCTCCATCTATTGACATCTTGCTCATCTTGAGAATCAAGAACATCAATCAAACAGTTGGCGTGAATAATGCAAAGGCACTTATTACAGACATGAGTGTTCACCGCCTGCGGCACTTCTGCCCCAATTGAGTATTGCGTCGTGGTGATACAAGTTCTTTTTCTGGATTCCAGTAAAACTGTTGCTTTTCACATGGGCATGTGTAAACAGTATTTCTACACCATATACCATTAATTAAATGGACATATCCATAGGATATGCTATAAATGTCCAATATATGGAGGTCCCACAATTGGCATATCCTGTGAATATGCCATACATATTCTTTTTTGACAACCCCTTTAAATAGCAAAAAAACTGACAGGTTTCCTTTAAGAAAATCTACTGAAGGCAGTAAATGTGGCTGGGAAATTGAATCTGCTTTACTAGAACATCAGCTAACATTTCACATGAAGCTACACGTACAAGTGTGATTATAGTAATTATGTATCCAGGGTCAAATTCTACCTTTGAAGAGTATTTTAGTGAATATCTTAAACAAGAATTTCCTACTATAATGTAATTAGAAAGAAATGCCTTTTATCTCTGGCTCTCCATATCTAAAAAAAAATAATCTATGACACTCAGTAAATTGCACAAAAGTCCCATAATGACAATCCAGGAGATAAATGTAGCTGTTTTTGTCCCTCTATGGATAAACACATTTAACCCTAAACTCTGCCCATGATTTCCCTGGGAAGGTCAGACTTCATGTTCCGCAGCTGCCTCTGTCTGACTCTGTGCCATAGTGTCATCCTCCTGCACAGAGGTCAAGAACTTTTCTTTGACTGTGTCATTGTGCTGAAAGAAGTGCAACCTAAATACCCTCTGTTCCTCTCTTGAGTCCTGAAGCTCTTCAAGATAAAACACCATCTCCACACTGGTCTCCACATTGAGACTCTTGATTTCATTGTTTACTCTCTGCTCTGCTACAATGTTATGTCAAGTAAGACACAAACTTTACGCCATCATTTCCTCCCACAATCTTTGAGAATTCTTATTTTTACCAGGATTTGCAAATCCTTTACTGTAGAAGAAAACACTTTAACAATTAGTTGGAAAGACTTTTGGATTACTGATCCGGTCACCCTGTGTATGGCCAGTCCCATGCACAATACATAGCTGTCGGACAAATGATGATTCACCAATTGTGTGGCCACCAGAAAACCAATCCCAACTCCTCCATACACAGGGGCGCTCGTTCTACCGGTGCTTTCTACAAGAGAGCAACTGCCAGACTTCTCTGATGGTGGCTTATCTCGCGGTGAGCAAAAGGATCCTCTATCCAAAATCGGACATGCTGAATGTTTGTGTGCCTCACCACTTTTATGATCATGCTCAGCTGAGGTTAGTCTAATGTGTATGGGGACCTTAGAAGGGTTGTCCAGCCCTAAGCTACAAGTCTGCAGTTACTCTATGTGACTGCAGACATGTGAATCCTACTGTGCGCTCTAAGGATTCTTCGGTGTCAGCACTGGGAGCAGGTAGCCATGTGACCGCAAGTATATGATTTAATACTTCCGGCCACATTCCGACTCGCTAAATACACTTGCATGTTGGGTAACACTAATAATCTGCAGATAGAGGTTTAATCAGCAGGTTAATAGCGTTAGTAATGCGCCCAGCTGCTGTACTGAAAGTGGGGCACCTGGGAGAAAATTAACTTTATTCCTCCTTGGAGCTTTCAGTCATAGAAGTGTTCCAGGGCAGTTATAGTCACTGCTCAGTACACATTGAGTGACCACTGTAAGCATGCCCCGACACTTTGGCTGACAGCTCTTTGTGCAATGATGCACTGTAGAGCCGGCTTTCAGTCAGTGTGGGGGCGTGACTGTGAGTGGTGACTGTAACCATGGCAGCATGCTCGCATGACTGAAAGCTGGAGGCTCCTGGGAAGAATAAAGTTAATTTTCTCCCAAGTACAGCAGCAGGACATCTTACTAATACCATTATCCCCGCATAATATCTCTATATCTGCAGGATAAAAGCGTTATTTGGTGACACAGATTCCTTTTAAAGAAAATGGCAGATTATTGTCTGCTATCTATATTTGGAAGAAAATAAGTACTTAGTCTGGTCCTATTGGTTTTTAGAATTAGGATCTTCCTGCTGCCTTTGTTTTCTTGAACTGTTCAAATATAAAGGAAAGTTGCAACCTTCCTATTTACCATGCTGTTTGCAGGACATACATGGCTCTTGTGTAAGGTTGACCACCCATGTGATGATCTTCACACATAGCATATAGGTATGTGAACAATCCTCTGGACTCTACCAAGGTGATTATTGAGATTGAGTATTCTAGCAGTCACAGATATGATGTCACAGAATAACGGATGGTATATGATTGAATATACACTAATACATGTTCAGTAAAACGTTGCAACTTTATATAGAAGATAACACTGGGATAAAGTTAATTTTTTACCTTTTTTCTTGAAACCTAACGGCTATTCTAAGCTGATTATGTCTCTCGGCTAATGAGATGATCTGATAAGCATATATAATAAGGAACTTTAGAGAAATTCTCTGCTCAGAAGATAATTTGGAAGAACATTTTGCACTTGCACATGCTGGCCCTCGGCTGCTGATTGCAGTCTTAATGACATAATCATTCCCAAATCACCCACAAATCCTTCCACAAAATGTCTTCTGTTAAACTAAAAAGGATAATGCAAAAAACCTTTTACTGATGTAGTCCCTGGAGCTGTCTTATCAGATGGTAACCCGAATCCTGCCGTGCCTTATTGAATTATCATCATTTGTGACTTTTCAACAACTTGTTAAAGCCCAGTTCCAGATCATGTTCTCCAGGCCAGCTTGTGTATTACCCCTGGGGATAAGCGTAGCTTTAACAGTTTGTACAGCCTAAGATCAGAACATAAGGGATCTTTGTAAAGGACGCAGACACAGAAAACAAACCACCAGTGTCAGATTAAATTAGCACAGCTGAGGTGCACCGCGGAGCCACGCCACAACGGCAATTCTGCAGACCTGTCGTAATGGACTCGGATTTGTTTATGTCGTTGCTGCTATAACTCTGTTGAATTCAAGTTGGTGTGAGCAAGGAAAATTATAGAACCAAGGAAATTTTCACCCAAAGTGCTTTCAGTCAACGTGTAATGCAATACTGTGCCAAACTCTATAAAGAAGCAGGTCTATTCACCAAAAGTGAAGCCCGGTTTAATAAGGCTGGACATTATTCGACACTCCACTCTTTGCTAAGTATAAGAAAATATTTCCATCGATAAAATTCACACACACATCTCTGCTCTTTGTCATTTTGGAATGACAGTTCCTATTTAAAAATGGAAAAAAACGGACAATGTTCACATCGCCCAATGAAAAAAAGGCAATGCTCATATTATACGACATGGCAAGGCATCAGAATGTAGTGTATAGGTTTCAGTAATTATTCACAGGCAAAGAAAAAATATCACATCAGCTCACCCTGTCCAGGTATCGGTCAATTTAGTAAGGGATGGAGACCACCAGCGGCTTCCCGGGTGAAAATGATCAGGTAGAAGGCAGCAAGACATCCAGCAACCATAATGGAAAGGACTACAGTATAAAAACTATTTATTAGTAACTATTAAAATATCAAAGGGGGAAAAATAAAAATGAACACACTAACCTGTTTTTATGGAGGGCAGACTTATATTTCCCATTTTTGGGTAAAGAGACAACAATCTTCATTGTAATACTGTTTAGTTGTCATTGCCATTTGAAAATTACTTTACTGTTGATTTATTCTTGCTTTGTAAATGCCATTAATATGTGTATGTTATATTGTTTGATGATTGCAAACTTTTAGGTCCTTGGTTGCTTGTATTGCAGGCCGCAGAACTTCACAGCCCTGCCATGCCCTGTCACTATGACTGCCACTGGGAATGTTTGGTTTCTCTACTGTCATTTAACAGAAAGAGGTGTTAGCATCAGCAGGAGTCTAGGAAGAGCCTCAAACTGATGTGGCTGTGTGATTCCAGAACTCTGACCCACAATGTTGATAATAAGGACAGAGATGATACAGGGCAGTGGTTTGGTTCCAGAGGGCAAATTGGAGATGGTCTGTGTGTGGTGTCAAGTTGATCTGTGGTTGGGCTTCGTTGATGGCTAAAGAGAATGTAACAGATGATACATGCTGCCCATGGATAGGGCAACATGTGTCAGCCCCTGGCTTTGTGATCTCAGCCAGCTATGTTGGACTTTGAAACGCTGCGATGTTTCAGAGAAAAACATACTGTAATGGCAGCCGGGGACCGAGATGCTCTTTAGACTAGTTGGTCAGGTGGGTCCCTGGTGGTTTTTCCCTCCTGCTGCCCTGGATTAACAGGTCTCGGCCTACTAAGCATGTAGACATAGATCTGTCAATCCAGGGCAGCGGGCTGGGAGAAGCCGCCAGAGACCTGTCTGTCCGACTAGTGTACAGTGCGGCTTGGTCTTGGTGGCAAGCATGTTTTTCTCTAAAACGTGGCAGCATTTCGGAGTCAAACATACCTGACTGAATTCATACAGCTAGTAACAGATACATACTGTCCACAGATTGGGCAGCATGTATCAGCTGTCAGATACTCTTTAAGCCTTGAGATTGCCCAGCTAAGGTGTGTCAGTGAGATGGAGGCCAAAACAGGCTTATTCATAAGGTAAGAGATCAGAGCTTGTTCACTTCAAAGGGAGGTGGCGGACTAAAGGGTGAAATTTGCAATATGGGGAAACTGTAGATGCTGCACAGAGGGTCTTAGGAAGGACCGATACATAAGGAGAGAATTGTCTTCCTGATAGCCAAACAAGGCCTAGAGAGTGCCACAGAGAGTTGACAGGGGACAGCACCAATATCCTGCTGAACCAAGAGGTACACAAGTAGGCAATTTAAAAAAACAACAGGTGTTAAAAAATACTTGTGTAATTGTGCACATGCTCTCAAATGGGTTCTCTGGGTATACAAACAAAAGTCAATATCAATTCCTAAATACATTTAATTAGCAAAAAACAAGGGGTTATGAGGTAAGACGTGGCTGCTTAAACTGCGGTCCACCCTGTCGATCTGATCTAATACTGGAGATACCAGGAGTACTGAGGTAAGAAGAGGCTGCTCACACTGCTGTCCACCCTGTCTATCTGATCTAATACTGGAGATACCAGGGGGGCTGAGGTAAGAAGTGGCTGCTCACACTGCTGTCCACCTTGTCTATCTGATCTAATACTGGAGATACCAGGGGTGCTGAGGTAAGAAGAGGCTGCTCACACTGCTGTCCTCCCTGTCTATCTGATCTAATACTGGAAATGTGTCGACCCGCCACCACAATTGTGGGTTACCAGGGCAATGGGGTACTCAGAGCCGAGCCCGTAGAAGTCTATGGGGATTGTCACAGGTAGCTGTGGCTCGGTCTGTGGCCCGGGCGGTCTGGCGTATGTTGTTGTTGGGAATATTTACAGGGGATAACTATATACAGTTCGTGACGCCACCTGTAGTATTCTGGTAATTAGTACCAGCGCTGCTGTAGATCTCTGAGGGGATGGTGAGGCAGCTAGATGACGGGTCCCCTACAGGTGGGACTCTTCCCTCAGGTCGGTAGTTAGGTAGGGATTGTGCAGGCATGCAGTAATAACTCAGTCTCACACAGTCAAAGTCTTTCCATACCTTTACTTGCAGAATGGTAAAGCAGGTCCCAGGGAGGCTGATGGGGTTGATGGAGGATGAGCTTTGAGGCAAACGGTTAAGCAAGTTAGGGGCCTCCTTTAACTCCAATGAAGCTGAGTACGACCAGCCTGAAGCGTAGTCCTCTCTATGATTCCAGCTTATCTTTAGCTGTTCTGCCCGATCAGTGTTGTGGTTGGAGCCTTTTTTGTGAGAAAGGTGATTTCCTATATTGTCGTGCACTGACTCACGGTCCTCACTTCCTCTGACCCCATTTACGTACTGACTGTATGGGCTTATCCGCCGCGACCTAGGGTCCGGTAGATTTCTGGCTATCTTATCACCTTGCTTGAAACAAAGATGATTCTTCGGTCCCCAGTAACCGGTAGATTCGTGCAGGTATTCTTCACCTATAGCACTTCCTTGCTTTCTTCCACTTTTGCCCTTCGACTTGCTCAGTTCTCAGGAGATATTTCAGCCTGTCTCCAGTGGGGCACAGCTTTGACTAGGCTCGGGTACGTTAAAGTACCTATACTAGACTCCACAATTTTTAAGCTGAAGATAGAGCAGAGTCCCTAAGACGTCTTGTCTCTCCTGAGTCTGGACACACTCTCCTACTGACACTCCCTTCCACACCCCTACTGGGCGTGTTTGAAGGTACATGATGACATGAAGAACACTTAACCTTTACCTCTCCACTCATCCTCCTGGTATTGTGTACCAGGGCTACACATTCCCCCATGGTAAACGACAGCACTCCCGGGCTGTGGAATACAAAAGACAGAAAAATTTTGTTTATGCAATAACATTTGGAACAATAACATCTTCCCATCCGGGAGGTAAGACTACTTTGAACGTTACAAACTTGATAGAAAAATACAAGTAGTATCAAATAGCATTTTCAATAAATAGATATACAAGATACTTGTGAAGGACCCGCACCAAACCTTCAACGTGGGTCCTGGGTGGGCTGCAGGACATCCAAGTGCAGACCTCACTCAGTGCCACACCACACGGGTTTTTGGTTCAGAGGTGAGTCAAGGTTTCATGTGAAACCATTAAGAAGGCACTTTAGTGCAACTATTTACAGGATACAGTTTTTGGGCTGGCTCAGTCCTCAGCCTCTGAGTCCATTGTAAACGAAGCTTAATAGGGAAAAACACATTTATATATATAGACTTTTCACAATATATTTACATCAGTTCGTCATAACTATTGCTGATATCTAATGGGTAATTTCCCTTTGGTGATTCTCTCTGATCTACGTGGTGTAGTTTCAGGTAAATCAATTTGCGATCTGTCTGCACTGCGTAACGGCAAACTATAGAACTGCCTTAATCTTTCTATGGATCTGGCAAGCGTACTGATGGCTGGGCGGTGTGAGTCAGCTTCACCAGGGGATCCCATAGTATGGGGCGCTGCTTCAGATGATCCATCTTGAGGTTCCACAGGTTGAGGTGTTGCTGGGATTGGTAACTCCTGAGCGGGCTCAACTGGCACCACAGGCACAACTGGAGGTAGAACTTCCTCTTGTGGCTGATAAAACTGCAACACTGGAATTATCACAGCATCTCCCAGTCGGGGCCAATCCGCAGGAAAATCTCCCAGATCTGTGTGTATAACCTCTTCCTTTTTCTCTCTTTGATTGAAGACAGGGTTCTTGTCGCAACGTTTCAAGGGTTCCGGACATAGTTTCAAATGGTCTCTAGACACAGTGGTTATTGTTTTTCCTCCGTCTTTACTGACGACACAAACTTTTCCGTTGTCGTACTTAGAATCTTGTATGACGTAGGGTTCTTGCTCCCACTGATTATCCAGTTTATGCATCTTTCTTTTTCTTTTTAATACTACCTCTCCAGGCATCAGAGGCTTGGCAGGAGCATTTCGGTTGTAAACATTTTCCTGTTTCTCCCGTGCCTTATTAAGACTTTCCTCTACACAGATTTGTACTCTTCTGTATTGCTCTTGCCGATTGACGTCCCAGTTCTCAACAGCGTCGTCTGCCTCCGGTTCTACCACTCCAAGTTCTAGATCCATTGGTAGTTTTCCAGGCCTTGCTCTCATAAGATAGGCTGGAGTGCAGTTAGTTGAGCTTACAGGTATATGATTATACAAATCAACCAAATCAGGCAGTAAATCCGGCCATCGATTCCTGTCTTCCAACGGTATGGATCTCAACAAGTCAAGGACAATATGGTTCATTTTTTCACAAAGACCGTTGGTTTGAGGGTGATATGGTGTTGTTCTTATTTTCTTGCACCCGTACATATGACAGAATTCCTTGAATAAATCGGCTTCAAAAGCAGGTCCCTGACTTAAGACTTGCTCGGGATACCCATGCGGTCTGCAGAAGCTTGCTTGAAAGGTCTTCGCGGCCGTCACTGCGGTCTGGTCTTTCACTGGAACAACCACCAGAAATCTGGAGTAATGGTCCACCATGGTCAAGGCGTATGAGTATCCAGATCTACTCGGCGACAGTTTGACGTGGTCCAGGGCCACAATCTCCAGGGGACGAGTCGTCCGGATAGGTTGCAGGGGGGCCTTCTGACTTCCGCAGTCCTTTCTTCTGAGACCACAGGGTCCACAGTTCCGACACCACCTCTCGATGGAGCTGCGCATCCCTACCCAGTAGAACCGGCATCTCAACAGGGTCTCCAGCTTCCTCCAGCCAAAGTGTCCTGCTTGATCGTGGTACGCTTCCAACACCATTGGGACGTCTGCCTTGGGGACCACGATTTGCCAGACCATTTCATGGGTTCTGGGGTTGACGTATCTTCTGCACAACTTCTCACGGTACAGGAACAACCTGCTTCTCTCGTTCCACAGGAGCTTGGCGGGCATAGGTGCATCCTTTTCCAAGGAGGAGCCTTCTTGCTTTAACAACTCCTTGATGTGGCTGACCACTGGATCACTGTCCTGAGTCTCTTTCCAGCTGTGATGGGGTAAAGGATTTAATGTTGCACCATTTTGCTTTCTGTGGACTTGATGCTCGTGGACTACCCCATTTCGATGGAACGCGGGTAGCTCAATTTCTTCCAGGTCGTCCGATTCTTCTTCCGTGTCAGAGTCATGCGGCATTCGGGACAACGCATCAGCATTAGCATTCTTTCGACCTGCCCGGTACTTGATAGTAAACTGGTAATTGGACAACCGAGCCATCCATCGCTGCTCCATGGCACCCAGCTTGGCGGTTTCCAGGTGCGTTAACGGGTTGTTGTCTGTGTACGCCGTGAACTTATTGGAGGCCAGATAGTGCTTAAATCTTTCAGTAATGGCCCAGACCAGCGCCAGAAACTCTAGCTTGAAGCTGCTATAATTTTCCGGATTCCTTTCAGTTGGCCTGAGTTTTCTGCTAGCATATGCGATGACTTTTCTTGTCCATTCTGCTTCTGACTGAGAACGGCTCCCAACCCTTCATTACTGGCGTCGGTGTACAACAGGAACGGTTGGCTGTAATCAGGATAGGTTAAGATCTCATCACCTGTCAGGATCTCTTTCATCTTTTGGAATGCTTCAGCCTGTTCTTTACCCCAATTAAAGGGAGGGTTTCTGCTCTTCAGGGATTGTCCTACCAGGAGGTCCTGTAAAGGAGCTGCCTTCTTCGTGTAATCTTTCACGAATCTCCTGTAGTAACCCGTTAGTCCCAGGAACTGTCGCACTTCCTTAAGGTTCTTCGGCTCCGGCCACTTCTGGATGGCAGTGACTTTCTCTGGGTCCGGCGCTACTCCTTCCGAACTGACGATGTGCCCCAAGTATTGTACCTTCTGCTTGAGTAGATGGCATTTTGAGGGTTTCAACTTCATCCCGTACCTGGACAGGGACTCAAACACTTCTGCCAGGTGCTTCAGATGGTCCTCATATGTCTTGGAATACACGATAACGTCGTCTAGGTATAGCAGCACGGTTTCAAAATTGAGATGTCCCAGACAGTTTTCCATCACTCTCTGAAATGTTCCTGGGGCACTACTGAGCCCAAACGGCATTCTGTCGAACTCACAGAGCCCCATTGGGGTGGTGAAAGCCGTTTTCTCACGATCCTCCTCAGCCACAGCCACTTGCCAGTAACCACTAGTCAGATCAAGGGTAGAAAAGTAGTTAGCCGTTTTCAGAGCAGCTAATGATTCCTCTATACGTGGTAGCGGGTATGCATCCTTGTGTGTTATGCGGTTCACCTGCCTGTAATCCACACACATTCTCATACTACCATCTTTCTTTTTAACCAGAACTAGAGGGGCTGCCCAGGGACTACAACTATCCCTTATCACCCCAGCTTTCTTCATATCATTCAACATTTCTTTAGCTTTCTGATAGTGAGCTGGAGGTATGGGCCTATACCGCTCTTTGATGGGAGGATGACTGCCAGTAGGGATATGATGTCGTACTCCCTTAACGATCCCAAAATCAAGTGGATTTTTGCTAAACACTTGGGCATACTCTTGCACCACCCGTAATACCCCTTGCTTCTGGTGAGCGGGAGTGGTGTCCGTCCCAACATGGAGTTGCTGACACCATTCCGCCACCTGGGTTGCTGGGTCATTGTCCTCCTCTATTTGACAGGAGTCTAAGGACTCAGCCGGGAGAATAGAATTATTATCAACAGCATGTAGTTTAGCAATGGTTGCATAACGGGGTAAATTTACCTCATCATCTCCCCAATTGAGAAGCCGTACAGGTACTCTTCCATTCACCACTTCTACTACTCCTCTAGCAGTCATAAGTGTAGGTCTATGTTCTGAATGGTGGGGTTCTACTACAGCTTGGTAATTCTGTCCTCTCAGACCTATGGCTGCCCTGCACCAAATGATCATTTCACTCATTGGGGGTATCACAATAGGATCCGAGTCAGTGACCCGTACATTACCAATTTCGCCGTCGGTAAGCTTCGCTTGCTGCTGACACACCAGGGCCCGGATCTCTCTTTGGATTACTCCTCTCTGCCTTGGTCGGGCAATCTCAGCGAGCTGTTGGAGCAAGAACACAACTTCTCCCAAACAATTACCGATAATGTTAGTACCCAAAATGATATTTAAACCGTTCTCCTCATTTACAGTCTTTACTACCAGAAGCCCTTGGTCTTTCAACTCCTCTCTGCCCACCTTTACATCTACACATTTTGTTCCGAGTACTTCTACAGGAAGACCATTCGAAGCATACACAGTAAAGTCAAGGCTCGGAGGTTTAAGACTGTCCATTGACCAGTACTTGGTATATAGGGCATCAGGTATGAGGGTCACCTGGGACCCAGTGTCTAACAATGCTGGAACAGCAATACCATCTAGAATAATAGACAGGTAGGGTCGCCCGCCCACATACCTGCGGTTCCAGTCTAGGGGGCCTGACGGGTATTCTCCTGGGTGTTGGCCCTTGGACCCAGGTTCTGCCCGTTTAAAGGACACTGTGTAGACAGATGACCTTTCCGGTTGCAGCGATAACAGATGATCTCTCGACGAGAAGGGTGTTGATCAGAGGTTGCTCCTGGGGTGGCGTTGTCCTCCTCCGGGGGGGCGACGTCTTCTTTCTCCTCCGGTGCATCCACGGAACGTCCTCTGGGCAGTCAGCTAGCAAGATCTTCCCTTCCTCTTCTTTCCGCAGCTGTAGGGCACTCATCACAGCGGCCAGATTTTTAGTCAGCTGGCGCACCTCTGAGCGCAGACAGTCCAATTCACTAGGAGGTGTCACCTGCGTTTTGGTTTCTGCCACTAGCGGGGAACAGGGGGTTACTGCCGGTTCCAGAGTGACTTCACCCTGATGATGTTGGGTGGCCACCTCGGGTTTGCCCAGGGGCCGCAGCCCTTTTATTGCCATGTCCTTTAGGGCATCAAAGGTAGCATCCGGATGATCTAAGGACCACCAATTTACAGTTCTGCGTTCCTCTGGGGATCTCAATCCCTGTATAAATTGTTCTTTCAGCATTCTATTCTCGTCGATAGCATTTAAATTGTTAATTTGCTTGAGGGCTCTCAGGGCTCCCTGTAGTCGGCAAGCATAGTCCCGGATGCTGTCACCTGGCTGTTGTGAACAGTGATAGAAGGCCATCCGGAGATCCGTTTCTGTGCGGTCTTCAAATATGGCATGAAGCTTCAGGAAGATCGCAGGCACCGACTCCTGATCATCGGTATCCCAAGTCTCCACTTCCCTCTCAGCAGCGCCAGTTAGCTGCCCTATTAGCACAGCAGCTTTTTGTCTCTCAGGCATGGAGTACATTTCTAGGATGCTGCATAACTTCCGCTTGAAGCCTGCTAATGTGCCTGGCCCACCGCTGTATTGGGGAAGCCATTTCGCCCCAGGCATATATGGGAGCGTTAGTGGCATGATCGGGACTACCGGACTGGGTGCTGGACCTGCACCCCCATCTTGCGCTACAATACCAGACGGTGCGGGATTGGGGACTCCGGCCGGGGCCGCACTGTCAGCCGGTTGTTGTGACATCTTAGCGCCCCCTTGGTTAAACGGAGCCTACCGGTTTCAGACGCTGCTATTTCACAGGCACAGCAGTGGGAACAGGACCTTCGTCGCAGGCGCTCTGATGTCAGAGCGTTCACTTCCTGTTGCAGGACCTGCCGCTCTATTTTGCGATGCAATTTGCTATGCGGATTGCAATGCAGATTGTGATGCAGTTTGCTATGCGGATTGCGATGCGGTTTGCGATGCAGATTGCTATGCAGTTCGCTATGCGGTTTGCGATGCAGTTCGCTATGCGGTTTGCGATGCAGATTGCTATGCAGTTCGCTATGCGGTTTGCGATGCAGATTGCTATGCAGTTCGCTATGCGGTTTGCGATGCAGATTGCTATGCAGTTTGCGATGCGGTTTGCGATGCAGATTGCTATGCAGTTTGCGATGCGGTTTGGGGTGCAGGTTGGGGGCGTGTCCAAGACTTTGCGCGCTCTTTCAGGTACGCCCACCTTCTTCTCCAGCGCCTGAGGGCGCGAATATGGCGGCAAAATGGCGGATTTTAGCGCCAAAAATAGCAAACAGTCCTTTTTCACAAAAACAATCCACAGGCACACAGGGCTCGCAATGCTGCAAGTTTCGTATCCTGTTCGTGACGCCAAGTTTTTGTGTCGACCCGCCACCACAATTGTGGGTTACCAGGGCAATGGGGTACTCAGAGCCGAGCCCGTAGAAGTCTATGGGGATTGTCACAGGTAGCTGTGGCTCGGTCTGTGGCCCGGGCGGTCTGGCGTATGTTGTTGTTGGGAATATTTACAGGGGATAACTATATACAGTTCGTGACGCCACCTGTAGTATTCTGGTAATTAGTACCAGCGCTGCTGTAGATCTCTGAGGGGATGGTGAGGCAGCTAGATGACGGGTCCCCTACAGGTGGGACTCTTCCCTCAGGTCGGTAGTTAGGTAGGGATTGTGCAGGCATGCAGTAATAACTCAGTCTCACACAGTCAAAGTCTTTCCATACCTTTACTTGCAGAATGGTAAAGCAGGTCCCAGGGAGGCTGATGGGGTTGATGGAGGATGAGCTTTGAGGCAAACGGTTAAGCAAGTTAGGGGCCTCCTTTAACTCCAATGAAGCTGAGTACGACCAGCCTGAAGCGTAGTCCTCTCTATGATTCCAGCTTATCTTTAGCTGTTCTGCCCGATCAGTGTTGTGGTTGGAGCCTTTTTTGTGAGAAAGGTGATTTCCTATATTGTCGTGCACTGACTCACGGTCCTCACTTCCTCTGACCCCATTTACGTACTGACTGTATGGGCTTATCCGCCGCGACCTAGGGTCCGGTAGATTTCTGGCTATCTTATCACCTTGCTTGAAACAAAGATGATTCTTCGGTCCCCAGTAACCGGTAGATTCGTGCAGGTATTCTTCACCTATAGCACTTCCTTGCTTTCTTCCACTTTTGCCCTTCGACTTGCTCAGTTCTCAGGAGATATTTCAGCCTGTCTCCAGTGGGGCACAGCTTTGACTAGGCTCGGGTACGTTAAAGTACCTATACTAGACTCCACAATTTTTAAGCTGAAGATAGAGCAGAGTCCCTAAGACGTCTTGTCTCTCCTGAGTCTGGACACACTCTCCTACTGACACTCCCTTCCACACCCCTACTGGGCGTGTTTGAAGGTACATGATGACATGAAGAACACTTAACCTTTACCTCTCCACTCATCCTCCTGGTATTGTGTACCAGGGCTACACAGAAATATCAGGGGTGCTGAGGTAAGAGGCTGCTCACACTACTGTCCCACCCAGTCTATCTGATCTAATACTGGAGATATCAGGGGTGCTGAGGTAAGAACAGGCTGCTCACACTGCTGTCCACCTGCTTTCTGATCTAATACTGGAGATATCAGGGGTGCTGAGGTAAGAATGGGCTGCTCACACTGCTGTCCACCCTGTCTATCTGATCTAATACTGGAGATATCGGGGGTGATGAGGTAAGAAGAGTCTGCTCACACTGCTGTCAACCCGGTCTATCTGATCTAATACTGGAGATATCAGGGGTGCTGAGGTAAGAATGGGCTGCTCACATTGCTGTCCACCCTGTCTATCTGATCTAATACTGGAGATATCAGGGGTGCTGAGGTAAGAAGAGGCTCATCACACTGCTGTCCACCCTGTCTATCTGATCTAATACTGGAGATATCAGGGGTGCTGAGGTAAGAAGAGGCTGCTCACACTGCTGTCAACCCGGTCTATCTGATCTAATACTGGAGATATCAGGGGTGCTGAGGTAAGAAGAGGCTGCTCACACTGCTGTCCACCCTGTCTATCTGATACCAGTAGATGGTATAGGTTATAGTCAGAGCACAGCAGTGGATCCTCCTACTGCATATGCTTGCAGGTATTTGTCCTAGCTCTCTAGTACAAGTTTCCATCAGTGTACCAAGGTGGCGGCTATTTTAATTCTACAATAATTACTTCAGTAGATGCGATCATTGTGATTTCCTAATTAAAATATATATAAGAATTTATAATTACATTTTTTAGTGAGTTCTTTTTCCTATTCCCTTTTTTTAGGAGATTTAATCTACTTTAGTAGTAAGAGTCATTAGCAGTGTTACAATATAGAAAATGGGAAATGAGTTTGATTTTTGTTATCCAATAACACTAGTGAAGGAAGAAAATATAGTCAATGTGTCTAAGACATATCAGGAATTGCCTAAAGTCATAAATAAATTGAGGATACAAATAAAACATTGCCATCAGCAAGAAAAAAATACAAAGTATTCCCTCCGGAAGTTCCAGTAAATTGCACAAAACTAGAGCAAATCCTCCCTGCATGTCAATGTAAGACATCTGTCTAAGAAATTTCATTACAGTCCAACACAATAGTCTGCAGGGTCATAAAAATAATAATATGAATCAAATACACGTACGATTCTAGCTTATCTGCTATCTGAGGCAAAAAATTAAATGGCGCCGCCCAGTCCAAAAAATAAAAGCACAAAAATAAAATATAAAATAGTTTTTGTGCAATTTAAACTGAACACCAATAGACTGCAGTATATATATATAAATGCATATGTCAGTGGTGAATAAACAGCATATTGAAGTTCTATACCAGCTGTAAATAAAACATATGCATAAATATATACCAGTAAAGAATAAACCGCATACATAAATATATGCCTGCAGTGAATAAACAACATACAACATCTGTAAATAACTGTACACCCGCAGTAAATGAACCACTTCAATAAATACACTCTTCAACATTGACATTGCAACACCAAGAAGGAAAAGTTATGGAAGTATGGAAATCACAGCGTCGACAGACATGTTAATGATATGCAAATGCTGAAAAAATGTCAATCAAATTTTTAAAACATCTCAGTTGATTCAGTATCGAGTATGAGCGCCACTTTCAGAAATCCCCGCACTTACACATCTTGGCTGCTATCCACTAGGTTGTTAATGGTTGTCTGAGGAACGTGCTGCAACGTTGAATCCCCTTGGGTACAGAAATCATCAAAATCTGTAAATGAGCAGCCTCTGATTGGCAGCAGAGGTGGCGTGACACAATAATGCTATGCCACTTGTCAGGTACATCTAGAATATATATTATGTGCATATAGATTAAAAACAGAAAGCCGCATTGAGTTCACCATCCTAAATTCTGAATGCTGGTTTTGTATTGTCCATTGCCTCCAATGATAGAAGAAGAGAGGAAACACTTAAAAAAATAAAGAGGTAAAAGGTGCTGTACTTGACTGCTGGAGTCACCAGTGACTCACCCCACAGATATATAGTCCAAAACTCCTGCAGGAGGAGTAAACTGTGCTCAGAGTACTGCACATTAATGGTGAATGAGCACAGGCAGCGCTATCAACACAGTGTGCAACAGAGCGTGACAGTGTTGCCACAGTACGTTGTGGTGCTGGCCAGTATGTCAAGATTTAGGGCAGGAAGAAGACTGTAAGCAATGCTTGGTTAGCACTATGCTAACCCTTGAGCAATGGACCGCTGCCCCTTGGTTCGCCGCCTGAGGCGAGGCTCTAGTCACCTTATACTGCACACATGTGGAAGCTGGTCTGTCATTTGGACAGTCATTAGTCACAGACAGTATGCACAAAACTGCAGACTATATCCTGTTCTAGAGATCACATTGTTTCACTTGCTAAAAATGACAAGATATTAATTTTAACCTATACATTTCTTGACAGGCACATCCTTGCAGGTGTATCCAAGGAAATACAGCATGTTGGTATTTTTTTTATTCCTTGTGCAGATACTGACGCAGAGTAAACTGGCCATACAAAATCCGATCAAAGGAAGCCATTTTGACAGGATATTCAACATTGTTAGGTATATGGAGGCCTTTTACTTATCCTGTTATCAACATATTGAGAAACAAGGAAATTAGGAGTGGATTAATCCAAGAAAACAGCATGTCCAAAATAATTAGTGGTAGGCAGTCGCTTAAAAAGGTGCTGTCACCAGGTCAATAGTGGCCAGATTTTGATCTTATTTTATTCCTGCTGCTCTTCTGAGTGTTTAGGGGGTTTTTTTTGTTTAAAATCTGTCATATGTTTCCAGAAATATGGGCTTATTTAGTGCTACTTATTAAGGTCTTTACGAATGGACAGTGCTTGCAGGATATTAATGTACAGCAGAATAAAGACACCCCCATAGAGAATCTTTTGATCCACATCCCCTTGGTAAAAATCATAAATATTTGCACTAAACAAAAATGGAAATATTTTTGGAACCATATGGCAGATTTTTTTATTATTATTATTAATAATAATAATAATAATAATAATAATAATACTCTGGGGTGCAGCATGAATAAGATAAGAGCAAAAACTGATAATGTTTTACTTTGTGACAGGTCCTCTATAAGCTGCCATTGAGGGGGGTAATTCAATTCATGCATAAAAATATAAAGTTCTTTGTGCAACTAGCTTTATGTTTAAGCCATGAATTCGCCATAACTGTCTTTAGCAGGTCTAAAAGGTCACTGTTTTTACTTGTGGAGACCACCTAGCCATCTGTCAATGGCCTCTCATCCAGCCAACCATGGCCCTGCTCAGCACTGATGACAGACAAGTCAATCATTCCAATACAGTGATATGCAGGTGGAGATATTTTCCTTTTGGTTTCATGCAACTGAGCAGATTCTCTATAATTAACATCATAAAAGTGGTGTGAATTATAGAAGATATATACTGCAGTCCATGACTTTTATACATATCTGACTCTGGTCCATAAGTGTTGAGAGCAATGCCAAATATATTAAGAGGTATACCTCTTAAAGGATTAGTCAATAAATCACAATGTGGCTTTATAATAATGTACACATGTAATTATTATTATGTACCAATATAATTTATTTTTAAATGTCATATTTTTGATCATATCACCCCCAAAAATGCCTCTCAAAGCTCTATTTAAAGGATTGTCCACTATTAGGACAACCTCTTTTCTGCTGGATCGGAGCTGGCATGGGAGGTGAGTATAAGTGTATTTATTTTCATGGGGACAAACATTCAGATTGAGAAGGGGTTGTCCTAGTTGTGGACAACCCCTTGAAGTTCCAGTTCCAATATGAACCATCCTGTAGTTCCACTTCTCCAGGTAAATCACAGGGAGTGCAGTCTCTCTCAACTGGCTCAGCGCCAGCATAGCTCTGCTCTTTAACCAACTCTGAAATAAAGTATATTCTAACTCTAGAATACACTCTATAACCCCAATTTGTGAAGGCTGGTAATTTTAACGCTGGCCTTGATGAGGTAGTATACTGGAGTCAGACTCTCCTGATTCACGACTGCATCTGACAAGTGATGAACACCTCACCATAAATCTTACTCTAGTCACAGACTGGTGTAACATTTTTGGCAAAAGGAATGCCACGGCTTGTCATGAATTAGACAAGCTGTGTTGTCACGCCCCCATCCCACTTTAGCTCCACCTATTTTGGAGAGCAGGGAAAAACTATCGTAAAAAAGCCAAACTAGCTAAATTTTTGCAATTTTTCAAAGCTTTTACACCAGTGTTCTGGCTTAAAAGCTTTATTGGGGGCCTATGCTTCGATGCACTCCTTGCTCCTATTCAGTACCCTGCCTGAATGCTTTTGTCTTCTGCCATATACATCAGTATAGCTTCCTGTGATGGTTTACTTCACTGTTTCCTGGTTGCAGCAAAGCTCAATTCTCTTGAACGCCTCCAAAAAGTAGCTTGTAATTGAAAGGCAATGAAAAATTGAGCTTTGTTTATTGCCTGCTGCTGACAGATCAGTAATGTTAAACTTCAGATACTCCTCTGTTGATACATACGGCAGATGATTATCTTTTTCCATATGCATCAACAGAGCAGCATTTGCAATTTCACATCAATGATATGTCATCAACAGGCAACAAACACAGCCCAGCTCTGCACTGCCATACTATTAGAAGTTACATTGTGAAGGCGTGCAGGAAGATTTAGGTTTGAAAGAAACTAGATAATAATAATGTAATATCACACTGCAGATATACTGATGCAGGTGGCAGAACATTAAATCAGTCAGGCATGTACCGTACAGGAACACAAAGTGCACAGAAGTATAAGGTGAAACTTACACTTAAATTAGTTTGATGATAACTAAGATAGGTGTGGTTAGTCAGGAGCACACAGGAGAGGGGAAGGGGATTGCAGCACAGAAGAGAAATATAATTTTAACAGTGTATGAATAGGACTAGCCACTCAGGTATGTGAAGATGGATGAAAAAAAAAGACACAAACGTACAAGAAAGAAACTTTATTTTGGGCTTAGTCTGCACGTTAACAATAAGTATGCGTTTAAGGTGCTGGTTGAAAAATAACGGGATTGTGGGAATAACCCTTTAATGAATTTGGCGCATCTTACTTCAGTGGACACTAGATCAAAACTGATGTATAAGATGAGTTCCCCCTCTTAGTTTCCACTCAAGCTGTAACATGAGTCCTAGAGTTTGTTGACTCTTCCTTCTAGGACAGTTGACTATTATGACAAGAAATAAAATCTTATACTATTTCTCTAAATTGGGAAGGAGCTGAAAGTGGCAAAACCAGACATTGCATTGCTTACTGCTAATTGGATTCTCAGCTGGAGCAGGAGACATTTTGTTTGGGACCATTACTGGAAATGGTACGCATCAGGCATAGTTTGCTAATATCTCAAACAGCACCAGCAATAGCAGTCCTATGGGATTTACGACACAGAATTAATTATGCTCAAAGACAGCTATCAAAGACAAGTGCTATTGTGCATATGCTGGCAAGCGACACCGTTTCCCATGAGGATTGCTCAAGATGAAGTCTGTGATATGTTAGCAATGCGTAGTGTTCCTAGTGCAATTTCCATTCAACGAAATGAAGGATAATAGACTCTATTCTTGCGTATACTATTTATACTGTTTACATAGTAGACGCAATCCACAGCTTATTCTCTTTCACATAGCAGGGAAAGCTACAACTTGGGGGTGTTTTTTAACATGTTATTGCTTTCTTCACTATCAACACCCAGATAAGTCATGAGAAGAATCATCTCTACGTCTACCAGCTTCTTCCAAGCCAATTTTTCTCTTGTTTGTGTCTCTCTCAGTAATATAGGCTGAATGTGAGGTCTTTGAGTATCCAGGGTGCTTCTGTTTTCATTAGCTAATATATAATTACAGCTTCTATCCTGCACTTATTTGCTCTTTATTACTTTCCTCTTACATCCCTGAAACTGAACATGCAAAGCCAAAAGGTTTAGACACTAACAAAAAATTTTCAATGGTTAATGAAGTACAATTATCAACATTATCAACATTCATACATTTTTAAACATTTATTCAAATACATCAAGTTTATGCAGACTCAACAGTTACGGTGTTGACTCTTACTCTTCAAGAAATCTGCAGATTGCACTGGCTTAAGGGTATGCCACACTAAACAACATCGCTAACGGGATCGCTAAAAAACGTCACTATTTAGCGATCCCGTTAGCGATGTTGTTGTGTGCGGCAGCTGCCAGCGACGAGCTTCCTGCTGTGATCTCGCTCGTCGCTGGAATCGTTCCGGACCCTATTTTATCGCCGGCGCTCCCGCTGGGTAAGTATATATCGCTAGTGTGGCACCTTTTCTTAGCGATTTAGCGGTACTTTTGTACCGCTAAAGTCGTTAAGGAGATCGCTAACCGCGATAGCGTCCTTAACGACATCGCTAAGTTAGGTAGCTACTAGCGATATAGAAACAATCCCGCTAGTGATCTCATTAGTATGCGACGCTAACGAGATCGCTAGCGGGATTGTGTAGTGTGGCAGTACTTTTACTGTAAATCAGCTTCTAGACCAAATCCTGACTGATGACAATGTATTCTTGCCTAATCACTGCTTGGAGTTTATGACAATTTCTCTGTTTTTTGAGGACTGACCACAGGTTCTCAATGGAATTAAGATTTGGAGAGTTTCCTGGGACATGAACTCAAAATTTCAATGTTTTGCTCACAGAGCCACATAGTCATTATTTTTGCCTTGTGACATAGTGCTCCATCATGCTGGAAAAAAAAAGCATTGTTCGTCACCAAAATGTTCCTAGATTCTTAGAACTTATTTTAGGAGGATGTTTAGATACTATTCTTTATTCATGGCAATGTTCTTAGACAAAATTGGATGAAAAGCAACCCACACATGAATGTCTTACTGCTGGCATGACACAGAACTCATGGTAGTACTCGCATTTTCTTTTCAGGTCAATCATTCTTCTGTATGTCACAAACAGTCTGAAGGGGGTTTCATCTGAGAAAATAACTTTACCCCATTCCTCTTCAGGGCAATCACTGTCCTTCATGCAGAATGTCAGTATTTCCTTGATGTTTTTCTTAGAACTGTATTTTTCTGTACTACTTGGTACCAGGCCAGCCTGTTGTGAGCATGTTGGAAATGACTTCTGAGTTGGGGCTCCCTCTGGTGGTTGCTGAGGGTATTGAACCAGTGTTGAATAGTAGAAGTCCATCACCTGCGAGCGATGACTGGCAATCAGGAGAGACGGACTGGGCTGATATAAGTGAGCTGCCTTCCCATGATCCTCGCCGGTGATCAATTGTTGTTTCCTAGTTCATTTGGAAGTCAGCTGGTGTCTTGCCTTCGTCTGCTAGTTTCAGATAAGATATTTTCTGCTTGTTTCTATCGTGTTTGCTATTTCCATTTTTTGTCTGCACTTTTGTGGGAGGTTAGCCGGGTTCCCCTCCAGGGGCCTGTGCTACTTTCTGTTTTTCAGTAGCCACTGTTTATTTGTTCCATTGCTCTGTCCCTGCTATTTGAGTGGCTGCGGGTTAGCCGCTTGTTCACACCAGAGATTTGATTTAGCGGGTGGCGAGATCATGTGATCTCAGCATTTTTGAAATCAGAAGTGTTGGAAGTTTTTCTAGGGTTTTGCTGGGTTGCAGATAGTATTGTGTCCTGTCCTATCTAGGCAGTGTTTGGCCCCAGCGTTTGCTCACTATATTTTCTGCCTGCGTTTGTATTTCATCTTGTCTAACCGCCATTATATGTGTGGGGCTACCTATTCCTTTGGGGCTCTACTCTGGGGCAGTTAGCTATCCTGTTTCTATCTTTAGGTGTAGCTAGCTCTCCGGCTGTGCCGAGACGTCTAGGTCACCGTAGGTACGTCCCACGGTTGCTTCTAGTTGTGCGGTTATTTTAGGGATCTGCAACCCATTAGTTCCCAACCTCTCTAGTGTTCTGCTGCCTTGGCTGTTTTTTGCTCCTGTCCTCCTCAGCTACCAATTCATAACACCAGCCTCTAAAAACCTTTGTTTTACTGTGTGTGCAAATGACTGCTGCCAGTCCTGAGCAAGCTCTGTACTGGTAATGAAACAATTCCATACCTTAATCCTCTTTAGTAGATGGTTCTGGCACTTGCTGGACTTTCTTGGTCACCCTGATGCCTTCTTCTTAGCAATTTAACCTCTTTCTTTAAAGTTCTTGATAATCCGATAAATGATTGATTTAAGGTCAATCTTACAATCAGTAATGTCCTTTCCTGTAAAGCCGTTTTGACGCAAAGCAATAATGACTGAATGTGTTTCCTTGGATGTAACACATTTCGTGGCAAACTGACTTTTTTGTATTGATAAAATTTTAGGACAGATATGACGTTTTGATTGCTTATTTGATCGCTTATTTTTGTGGCGTTGCAGTGGCCGAAAAAAAAATAGATTTTTTTTCTTATCTCTGAGGCGTTTACTGATCTGATAAGTTCAATTTTTATTTTGATAGATTGAACGTTCATGGTCACAGCAATATCACAAGTATTTTTTTTATTTGAAAAGGGGAAAATGGGGGTGAGTCAATTTTTTATATTTTTTAAAAAACATTTTTACTGAATTGTAACATCATCATACAGCTATCATCAGCCAGGAATGGTGCAGTCTCATTTCCTGAGCCCACAACAAAGACAAGGACTCTACATATGACATATCAGGTGGTAATTTTTCAGGAAGCGATTAAACAACCCATTTAGGCTTTTTTGACTTTTTAATTGATTTGATCAGGAATCCCCACTTATAACATGTCATATGACTTTTTCATAAACAGAAGTGGATAGTCATGGAAAGGAAGAGGTATCAAAATTATAAAGACAACCATGAAGGGATCTTTGCAGAATACACTACACGACTTGTCATTCACTATGTTAAAATTATTTTTTCATCTTTAGATGCTTGAGTAAAAAGAGCTATGATCTGGAACTCCAAGTGCAAAGTCAGAAAAGAGTAAGATTTACAAATTGCCAACACTCGTGTATGGAATCAGTCAGTCCGAGAAAATAGTATCTGGACATAATCTGAATGAAATACTATGTGGATGATTAAGAACAGAGAACAAAACTATAGATGATTTTTCCCTGTACAAAAGATTGATTATATCCAGGAGAAATTATAGCTTCTCTCCTATGGTAATATGACTGCACCAACTGCACAGACTTCTCGAAAAGTTCAAGCATCTGGTATTTGGACCACGGAGGTTCAGCAAAAGGACTCCGCTTAGAACTGACATGAAGTCACTAAATATTAATAAAACCTTTTCATAATTTTAAAATGATGCAAGCAATTCTTACGCTAAAATTTCTCAGCACAAACTATGCAGTCAGGGGTGATGGACTGGATTCATTAATGTACAATATGAATTTACAGGTGGTGCTGGAATGGTATGAAGACATATGAAAACTATTAGGATCAATAAGATCAACATTTGACTCTGCAAATGAGGGATACATATGTTCCTAAATGGACCATAACGTTTTGTTAGACCCTTTCAAAATATGCTGAATATTAGGATATACACATAAATAAAATTGGATTTAACACTTCACAAACTTTAGTAAATCTTGGAATGTATATATGTTTCATATTAGGGTTCTTTTACCTAGGCAGATTTCTGCTCAAAACATGCACTTACTGATGGTATAATGTCTATCATTTAAAGTTTTTTTTACATCGACAGATGTAATGTATAGAGACAAGATAAAAACCTGGAAATAAGGAAATAATTACTAACATCTTATCTTCAGATATGTAAACAGTTCTTAGCATGACCTAAAATGTACATACAGCCCCAGCTCATCGCTACTGGCATCCATGAAGTGTAAGTACTGAAAAAAATGAATCAAGTGAAACAGTTTTTTTTGTACAGAGCACTCGTGTTAAATGCAAAAGAGCAAGTGATAAACAATAATTTAGAACAAAAAATAATGGGAGTGAAAAATAGAAAAACCTAAAGCTTGCTGTGACATTGGTATTGGCATGCTTTGCATTAAATTAGTACGGAAACACATTTTGACTCGCGTGTGGAAAATCACAAATGAGAATAACCTGTGATTAATTGTCGTGCCCATGTGACATGAATTAGCCAATGAATGATGACTTCAGTGTTTTAAAAAGCCACACGGTAGGCCCTGATCCTTTGTCACAATTGTGAAGACAAAGGAGATGTCTGAGGACATCAGAACTGCTCTTATTAGCAAACACAAGACTTCTCCAAAGGGTACAAGGCCATCTCCAAAGATCTTGGTATCCCAGTTTGAACAGGGTGCAATGTTATTAAGAAGTTTGACAAGCATGGAACAGTCAACAACCTCCTGGACGTGGGGAAAAGAGGAAAATTGACAAGAGATGTCTTCGAAGGTTGGTGCGAATAGTGGAAAAAAGCACCATGTCAAACAGCGAACGACCTGAAGGCCAACCTGGAACAGTCTGGGTTCATGATTTCAACAAGTACCATACACTGTACACTAAACCAAGCAGAGCTTTATGGACAAAGACCAAGGAATAAACCATTGCTAAGGAAAAGACATAAAAATGAATGCCTGATCTTTGCCAAAGAGTACCTTGACCAACCACAATCCTTCTAGGAAAATGTTCCATTGACAGATCAAACAAAAATAGAGCTTTTTGGCAATGCAGAGCAACAGTTTGTTTAAAAATGGCGCAATAAAGTTTACAAGGAAAAGAACACCCTACCAACAGTTAAGCATTGTGGAGAATCCATAATGCTGTAAGGTGGCTTTGCTTGGTCTGGTACTAGAGGCCTTGACTACATCACAGGAATCAGAAAATCAGAGAATTATCAAGAGATTTTATAGCACAATGTCTTAGTGTAAAAAAATTTTTTTGAGTCGAAGATCATGGGTCCTCCAGCAAGACAATGACCCTGAGCACACATTCAAAAGTACACAGGAATGGTTGAAAAAGAAAAAATGGACTATTTTAAGATGGCCAGCAATGAGACCTTCAAGAATAAAAGGTAGCACACTGTAGCGCTATAGCTCGCGGACACAAAAATATGAAAAATGAATGTGGAGTGCTCAGGTAGAAGGTAAATGAATACATATCAAAAACTGACCGGCACATCCAAACATAGATCTAGTCTGAACAGGTGCTAAAACCTAGAGTCACCAACTCATACACATTCAAGAATAATGATGACTCTAGGTTTTAGCACCTGTTCAGACTAGATTTATGTTTGAATGTGCCGGTCAGTTTTTGATATGTATATATTTACCTTCTACCTGAGCACTCCACCTGGTGGTCACAGGCGTTTTAATTATAGCAGGTTCATTACCCCTCCACAGAGATGTAGATTTTAGTCTGGAGAGAGGATTCATATGTTACCATGCAGACAGACTTTTCTAAGTGAGGATTGGCATAGTTAGGACCTGGTATACGAGAAGAGCCTTAACGTGGCTACCAGGTACACATAAATTGGCCTTTTTATGCGCTAAGACTTCTCAATTTTTCATATTTCTAAGGCAGTGATGCAATTCATTTTTCTTATTTTTGTGTCCGCAAGCTATAGTGCTACAGTGTGCTACCTTTTATTCTTGAATGTGTATGGGTTGGTGACTCTAGGTTTTAGCACCTGTTCAGACTAGATCTATGTTTGGATGTGCCGGTCAGTTTTTGATAAGCAATTAGTCCTGACCTCAATCCCAGTGAAAATCTTTGGAGTGAGCTGAAATCTGCCAGTGGGAAAAAAAACCCTGTAAACATTCAAGAGCTTGAACAAACTGCAAAGGAAGAGTGGGATAAAATACCAGTGTAATGTATGTGATACAGTTCATATAGCGTCTTGTGCTTGGGTGCGATGAAAATACTTGAGACACAGGTTGAAAAAGAAAGTCTTGTATTGCTTCATACAAATTGGCAAAAATAAACACACAGGTTGCAAACACAGAAGCAGGAGACACAGCAGGCCAAAGTAATCTAAGTTCATCAATAACTCTCCACAACAGATTCAGATCTTCTTCTATGTTACCGCAAGTCCATGCAACCGTGAGGCTTTCAAGAGCAGAGTTCAGAGTCCACAAGAGCTCCAGAGTTTCTCAGTAGAAATGGCTGGAGTACAAAGTCCAAGGCTTCAGGAGTCAGAACACAGGTTCACTGCAGGCCAGATTCTGAAGCACTGATTGCTCAGGTGTGGCTGTTTAAGAAGCAAACGGAGAGAATCAGGGCGGGAACATGCAAGCTGGAAAACTCCATTTTAACTGAGGGCAAGATAGCTGCAGCAAAACAGAAAGCAAAATGGCCGACGAACAAACTGAATTTCAGAAACAGATATACAGAACCTTACATTACTCCCCCCTTAGGGGCAACCTCCGGATGACCTCAGACCAGGCTTATGTGGGTACCTCTGATGAAACTGACGGAGCAAGCGAGGAGCATTAACGTTATTGACTGGTTCCCATGAGTTGTCCTCCACTGGGTAGCCCTGCCATTTGATCAGATATTGTAACTGATTTCTATACAACCTGGAATCTAAAATCCTTTCCACCACAAATTCTTCCTGACCATCGACTAGCACTGGGTCAGGGCAAGGAGAAGAACGTCCAGGAAACGTATTGGGTGTTGCAGCCTTTAGTAGGGATACATGAAAGACAGGGTGGATTCTCATAGTTCTGGGCAATTGAAGACGACAAGCAACGGCACTTATAATCTTACTGATTTTATAGGGTCCAATGTACTTATGTCCCAACTTAGATGATGGAATCCTTAACTTAAGATTTCTGGTTGACAGCCAGACCAGGTCTCCTACCTTAAAAACTGGTGCAGGTTTACGAAATTTATCTGCTGCCTTCTTGTACCTTTCCTGAGCCGATTCCAGATTCTCCTTTAGAAGATCCATATTCTTCTGTAAAGTCGTGAGTCTTTCAGCCACTGCTGGCAAAGGCGTCTCTATGGGAAATCGTGGTAGAATATTAGGATGATAACCTAAATTAGAGAAAAAAGGAGACTGTTTAGTGGAGGCACTCTGAGAGTTGTTGTAAGAGAACTCAGCCAATGGAAGTAGATCCACCCAATCATCCTGTAGGTGACAGATAAAACAGCGGAGATACTGCTCCAGGGTTTGATTGGTTCGTTCGGTTTGTCCATTAGTCTGGGGATGAAAAGCAGAAGAAAGGTTTACTTTAATGTCCAATGCTGCACAGAAATTTTGCCAAAACCTAGAAGTGAATTGCACCCCTCGATCCGAAATAACCTCATCCGGTACTCCATGTAAACGAAACACATCTTTAATCATCAAATCTGATGTCTGTTTTGCAGTGGGTAAGCCGACACAATGGATAAAATGAGCTGCCTTTGTTAAACGATCAACCACCACTAGAATAGTGTTCTTCCCTTGAGAGGTTGGTAATTCGACAATGAAGTCCATAGAAATGGATCCCACGGGCGGGACGGGGTGGGAAGAGGCTGTAACAGACCAGTTGGTGAAGAGCGAGGTGTTTTGCATCTTGCACAAACCTCACACGAAGTGACATAATCCAAAACATCCTTCCTGCAAGTGGGCCACCAAAAGAAACGAGAAAGAAATTCCTGTGTCTTTAGAATTCCTCTATGCCCGGCTATTTTGGAATCATGAATGAGTTGCAATACTCTCAATCTGACTGTTTCAGGTATATACAGACGTTGTCCCAGAATCCACACACCATTCTTAAAGACAAGACTTACGTCCCTTGGGGGTTGAGCCAAAAAGAATCCGCATGGTATGCTTCCTTGATGTCTTTAATTAGGTCTTGATGATGAATCACTCCTAGGAATCTAGAGTCAGGAAGAATAGTCTTAGGAGGAGTAATTGGACGTGTCTCTGCTGAGTAAATCCTAGAGAGTGCATCAGCCTTTCCATTGCGCGATCCTGGTCTATAAGAAATAATAAAATTAAATTGGTTTAAGAAAAGATTCCAGCGAGCCTGGCGAGGAGTCAGGCACTTAGCCGACCTGATAAACTCAAGATTACGATGATCTGTCAGAACGACTATTTGCTGTGCAGCTCCTTGCAGAAGGTGTCTCCATTCTTTGAAGGCGGCAATAATGGCCAACAACTCTCTATTGCCCACATCGTAGTTCTTCTCAGCCGAAGACAACTGCTGGGAAAAGAAGGCACAGGGATGCAAGACATTCTTCTCACCTGTTCTCTGAGAGAGTATAGCTCCCACGGCACAGTCTGAAGCATCCACCTCTATTATGAAGGCAAGCTCTGGGTTGGGATGTACTAGAATAGGTGCAGTGGTAAATTTATCTTTTAGACGGGAAAATGCTTCCTGGGCTTGGGGAGTCCAGGAGAACTTAGACTCTTTCCGGGTAAGTTGGGTGATAGGTGACACTACCTCAGAGAAATTTCTAATGAAACGTCTATAGAAGTTTGCAAACCCGATGAAGCGCTGTACCTCCTTCACATTTCTAGGACTTGGCCAATCATTGATGGCTTGGGTTTTACTTCCATCCATACTAATTCCTTGTGTAGACAGTACATACCCCAGAAATTGAATTTCGGTCTTATGGAATTCACACTTTTCAAGCTTGATGTAAAGATGATTTTGTCTTAGACGTTCCAAGACCATTCTCACATGTCCATGATGTTCCTCTGTGGAGTTAGAAAAAATTAAAATATCATCCAAATAAATTACCACGAATGTATCTAGGAGATCCCTGAAGATGTCATTCACCAAGTGTTGGAAAGTGGCTGGGGCGGTACTCAGACCAAAAGGCATAACCAGATATTCAAAGTGTCCATAGCGTGACCTGAATGCAGTCTTCCATTCATCCCCAGGTCTAATACGGACTAAGTTATAGGCCCCACGAAGATCTAGTTTAGAAAAAATTTTAGCATGTCGCACTCTCTCCAATAACTCAGGGATTAAAGGCAATGGATAACGGTTTCTAATAGTAACCTTATTAAGTTCCCTATAGTCTACGCATGGTCTCAGGGATCCATCTTTCTTCTTTACAAAGAATATGGGTGCCCCTGCAGGAGATGAAGAGGGGCGTATGAAGCCCTTGGCTAGATTTTCGTCTATGTACTCTTTTAAAGCCTTCAGCTCGGGCCCCGCCAGGGGGTAGATCTTACCAAAAGGTATCTCTGCTCCAGGCAATAATTCAATTGGACAATCATATGGACGGTGAGGAGGAAGCTGGTCAGCGTTCTTCTTGTCACATAAATCCACATAGTCCTGGTATACAGCTGGTAATTCAGGGACTGACATGGTTCCTTTAGGAACAGAGCAAGCTGAAATTTTTTGACTCATCTGTTTCTCTGGGAAGTGTAATTCCTTGGTCTCCCAGTTAATGGTAGGATTCTGAGCCTGCAGCCATGGTAGCCCTAGAATAATGGGAAAGTGAGGAGAAGAGATAAGCATAAAGGACAGTTTCTCTTGATGATCTTTACCCATAAGAACCTTTAAAGGCTCTGTTTCCTGATCCACTGGTCCAGAGGTCAGCAGGGAGCCATCCACAGTTTCCATCTGTACGGGAGCAACCTTCTTCACTGAACGTATTCCCTGTTTTAGAGCAAAGGAGACATCCATAAAATTTCCACTTGCACCTGAGTCGATCATGGCAGAGCTAGACACCCAGGCTGAGTCAACCCAGAGTTTGATGGAAAGAAAACAGTGAGAATTGTTTTTCTTACAACTCAGCTGGGACACCGCTGAGGAAACTTGAAAGATGGCAGCATTTACACAGTCAACGTCCTCAGAGGTAACGGAGTTTAAGTCCGAGAAATCAAGATCTGCTGCGGCAGCTATCTCTGGAGCCTGAGGCTCGGACCTGACAGATCCCCTCTCGCAACACTCACAATGAATGAGTGCTGCAGTAGTCTTGCGAGAACGGCTGGGACAGTTAATAATAAAGTGCCCTGACTTACCACAGTAAAAACATAGATTCTCCTTAAAACGATGTTCCTTGCGTGCATCACTAACCCGTCGTAGCAAAGAGTCTACCTGCATGGGTTCAGGTTCAGGTTCCCGTGTAATCCTATTCAAAGGTTCCTTAGCTGGAGAGGAAGGTAGGAAAAGGTTAGTACGATTGTTTTCGAACCATCTCTCTTGCCTGCGTTCAGTTAAACGAGTATCAATACGGATGCAGTAGTTAATAAAGTCACCTAACGCAGTGGGAGGGTCGGCACGAGCAAGTTCATCCTTAATTAGTGGGGATAACCCCTTTCGAAAAATAGATTTTTTGGCGGAATTGTCCCAGGTGGTATCAAGGGCCCATCTCCTGAAATCCAAGGCATATTCAGCTACTGAGTGCTTACCTTGGCGCAAAACTAACATGGCTGCTTCAGCTGTTGCACCTCGATTGGGGTCATCAAACACCTGCCCCATGGCTGAAATAAAGTCATCAAGGTGATTCAAACAATCATCCTCAGTCTCAATCAGAGGGTTTGCCCATATCAAAGCCTTGTTGGTAAGCAACATAATTATAGTAAGCACCTTAGATCGTTCAGTAGGAAATTGTGAAGCATGTGCAGAAAAAAAAAGATTACATTGATTAACAAATCCCCTGAATTTTTCACGTTCACCACCAAAACGAAAAGGGGGCAACTTGGGAATCCCAGAACTCGGGGCCATGGCAGGAGCCTGGACTCGCCCTCTAGAACCTCAATCCTGGCTCGCAAATCCTGAGTAGTCTGTCCAACCACTTGCAAATTGTGATTATTTAGGTCCTGAAGATTTGTAAGACGGGTCTTTATATTCTGCAAATCTGCAAGGATATTATCAGTCACTCCACAAAGTTCCTTTATGCGGGCCTCCATTTTCCAGATCTTTTAAGACAGGATACTGGAAGAAGAGGAGAGAAAAAAAAAACAATAGTGTTCACCTGTGGCAACACTGAAGAAAGAAAAAACTTTAAGGGAACTGCTCACCTGGAATGGTTGTGAGAAGTCACAACCACTATCATCACAGAAAGCTTTCAACCAGACATCTGATATCCAGAGTTTCAGCAGACAAAAGAGAAGAGAAAAAAAAAACAATAGTGTTTACCTGTGATAACTCTGCAGAAAAAAAACTTAAGGGAATTGCTCACCTGGAATGGTTGTGAGAAGTCACAACCACTGTTATCACAGAAAGTACAACCGGACATCCGATATCCACAGTACAGCAGACAAGCCTTTCCAGACCCAGCAGACACTAACGTTTGGCTTCAGAATCTTGTAATGTATGTGATACAGTTCATATAGCGTCTTGTGCTTGGGTGCGATGAAAATACTTGAGACACAGGTTGAAAAAGAAAGTCTTGTATTGCTTCATACAAATTGGCAAAAATAAACACACAGGTTGCAAACACAGAAGCAGGAGACACAGCAGGCCAAAGTAATCTAAGTTCATCAATAACTCTCCACAACAGATTCAGATCTTCTTCTATGTTACCGCAAGTCCATGCAACCGTGAGGCTTTCAAGAGCAGAGTTCAGAGTCCACAAGAGCTCCAGAGTTTCTCAGTAGAAATGGCTGGAGTACAAAGTCCAAGGCTTCAGGAGTCAGAACACAGGTTCACTGCAGGCCAGATTCTGAAGCACTGATTGCTCAGGTGTGGCTGTTTAAGAAGCAAACGGAGAGAATCAGGGCGGGAACATGCAAGCTGGAAAACTCCATTTTAACTGAGGGCAAGATAGCTGCAGCAAAACAGAAAGCAAAATGGCCGACGAACAAACTGAATTTCAGAAACAGATATACAGAACCTTACAACCAGCTGAGAAGTGCAAGAAGTTTATTGATGGCTACAAGAAACGTTTGGAGGCTGTCATCCATGCCAAAGGGTGTGCAATCAAGTATTAATTAAGGACGTCTTTATTGCTGCACATGCTGTTTATTCTGTTTCTTCTTTGAAATTGTAACATCTAAGTTGAAAAACAATGTTTTATTGTTAAATTGCTTTGGACCACTAATTAAAAAATCCTGAGGATATAACTTTGGTACATTTCCATCTATTTCTAAAAATATTGTACAGTCTATGAAAAAATGAAGGGGTGTTAATAACGATGAGCAGGACTGTATATGTGTGTTCTACAATAAAGGGTCCTTTAATGATATATTGTACAAATGATGGTTAAATAACTGAGCAGAAGACATACTCTGACTTTCCACTATACTAACTTGTAAAATTGCTGCACCTGAATGAAAGGTTGCAGACGTCATCTGTTTGAAAGTGACCATTTTTTAATCCTTCTTATGGATTCTGAAAAGACAGAAGTTTCACCACCGTATTCACCCGAAATGTTGAACGTCTCCTACACCACTGAACTGATGATATTGACCTTTTTCTGTTGGATTTGTATCAGCTGAGCCTATCAATCCATTGCGGAGGAGTGCAGATCAGTTGACCTTTGCTAGATGTAGGAGTGCTAGATGTATACACATATAACAGCCAATCAGTGGGATGTTGGACTGGTTTAAAGGGAATCTGTAACCAGCTTTTTGCCATCTAATCTGAGAGGATCATAATATAGAGGCAGAGACCCTGATTCCAGCAATGTGTCACTTACTGGGCTGTTTGCTGTAATTTTGATAAAGCCACTGTTTTATCAGCAGTAGTTTATCACTAGATTAGTAGTAAATCTGCTGCCATGTAGTCAAGCATATTCAGGGTCCAGACAAGGTCTTTTGGTTCCCTAGGCAGATGAAGCTGACTGCACTCCCCCCCCACACCCCTTGATGAATCCTCAGCACCCAAGTAAAGGAATGGGTAGGAGACTAAAGGGTATGCCACACTAAACAACATCGCTAATGGAATCGCTAAAAAATGTCACTATTTAGCGATCCCGTTAGCGATGTTGTTGTGTGCGGCATGCAGCAACGACGTGGCCCCTGCTGTGATCTTGTCCGTCGTCCTGATCGTTCCGGACCCTATTCTGATCGTCGGCGTCCCGCTGGGTAAGTATATATCGCTGAGTGTGGCACCTTTTTTAGCGATTTAGCGGTACTTTTGTACTGCTAAAGTCGTTAAGGAGATCGCTAACCGCGATAGCGTCCTAACGACATCGCTAAATGTGGCCGACACTAGCGATATTGTAAACGATCCCGCTAGCGATCTCATTAGTATGCGACGCTAACGAGATCGTTAGCGGGATCGTGTAGTGTGGCAGTACCTTAAGGTAACAGGACACCCAAAGTACCTCCCCCTTTTCAACAAAAAAAGTAAAAAAAGTGGTGTACTCTTAGGGGTGAGGCCCAAACTGGGAGTGTGTTTTCAAAGTTAGATATAGAATTATTAATGGTTTGCAGACCATTTACACAATACAAGGGATTCATCCCTGACATCCTATATTTTAAATGTCATGGAAATTAATAAAACTTAACTATAATGGGGGCCGTTTGGTTTCAATTAAAGTATCCAGCATTTGGCAGATGCCCTAATGGAAACTAAACAGACCCCATTATAGATACAGGGATACGGATACGTATGATTCTTTCTAAAGCAGCACTCCTCCTCCTCCCTTCAAAATTGTTATCTTCTTAATATATTGCAATCATATTATATGGCACTGTGAAATTACTCATTTGACCTTCTACAAAGCAAATTCTTCTCTTTTCCATTCAGTCTATGACATCATGTGACATGATAATGACTGAGCAGCTGAATCCGTAGACCCATATACATTTGTATCCCATGAGTCTACAACTCCAGTACGTCCTTAACAATAGTAAAGAGATGCTGAGAATTGTTGTTATCAGTCTTTAATCACACTGCGGACCATAAGGAACCACAGTCCGTATAAACAAATTAACATTTACACCCTTATGGGTGATCTCTTCTCGGAGTCTTTTCATCCCCATATCTCCATCTTGTCCAGACACCATGATCACTTTCCACAGCCACTGCTCGTCTCTCCACATTCCCTCTTCTCCAGTCTTCTGCAGCAAATCCCCACATTGTGCCCTTAAAAATTAAGTGTTATTAAATGCCCTCTGCATAAAAATATGTTTCCATACTATGACCTAAATAAGCCTCCTATGGCCTCCACACTGTCCACCTTAATGAGCTACACCCACCACGCTTTCCACCTTTAATGAGATATAACCGCCACACTATCTGCGATTATCAGCTATAACTGCTACACCATCCGCCCTTATGAACCACAGCATATTCCATGGCTGTCCCCTCTCTAGTTTACCCTTGCACTCTCTATATCTTCACACTGCCCCCATGCTAACCTCTCTTCATACTGAGCCCCCATTTCACGCTACCCTCTCTTCATATTTATTCAAAACAATGAAAATGGAAACTTTATTGACAATATGACTATAGGATAGGATTAGTAATGGATAGGTGCCTCTCCATTACTAACTGCTGTGCTTGATGTCACCTGAAAATACAAAGGTGACATCAACCCCAGAAATATGAACCCCACTTGCCACCGCTACAGAGCAAGTGGGAAGAGCCAGGCAACTGACAGAATTGGCGCATCTAAAAGATGCGCCTTTTTTAAGGCAACTGTTGGCTGCTAATTTTAGGCTGGGGGCAATATCCATGGCCCCTTACCAGCCTAAGAATACCAGCCCTCAGCTGTCTGCTTTAGCTTGGCTGGTCACAAAAATGGGTTAGCTTAAAATCATTTAAAATTAAATAATTTAATAAAACGGTGTGGGGACTCCTCTATTTTTGATAACCAGTCATGATAAAGCTGAAAGCTGAGGACAGCAGCCAGCAGCTGTCAGTTTTGCCATGCTGGTTATCAAAAATAGAAAGACTCCACGACAGTTTTTGTATTATTTATTTATAGCACAGGTGCCGGCTGAAGAATACTCCCATCAGTCCAACCTGCTCTCGCTGTTATTAGTGACAGCAGGCATAGGCTAATGGTAGTAGTCCCATCAGCCGAAGCCTCTGTGACCGGAGGTAAACATTTTACTAGCAGGACTAGTGTAACATTTCTATTACCTGTATGCCCATATTAATAGGTCATATACGTCCCGGGGGGTTACAGATTCCCTTTTACTTCTGAGACTGGCGGGACACTCATTACAATGCCTTTAAAGGGGCACTAATTGGCTCCTGACTCCTAACGGCTGCCGAAAAGTGGCACGCATTTACTCATGTCCTGGTTTACATTAGTACACTATATATAACCATTCAGAAAATCAGTTCAAAGAGTCGTGAACGTTTTGTTTTCTTTGCCACTGACCAGAATCTAAGTTTCTTTGGGACCAGAAATATTTAGACACAGTTATGGAGAATAGAAATATGAGAGTGTTCTGAAGTTACATTATACACCTGAGATTTCTCTCAGCGGTGACAGCAATGGCTACATAACAGATTAGCTTCCCAAACCGAACTTTGTAAAGAGAAAGAAAAAAAAATCACACTGATGTGGAGTAAAATATGTGATCCCTCAGGTGGTACAGTTTATTTGTATAGGAAGCACATTTCATAACAACATGCATGAGAGCAACAATTATTTCCTAGTTTCTAAAAAAAAATCAGGGATCACAAGGATAGACTCTTTCACCCTTTCTTGCCTGAACTAATTTTGGCTTTTTTTTCTAACAGCCATAACTTTTTTTTATTTCTGTCAATAGCCATATGAGGGCTTTAGGGCTTTTTTTTTTTTTTGCTGGGTGAGTTGTAACTTAGAATCCTAAGGGGAGAAATGGTGGAAAAAATGGAAACCTGCCATAGTTTTCTTTGGGTTTTGTTTTCACTGCATTCACTGTGCATTTAATTTTGCAGGTCTCTATGATTACACTGATACCAAATGTATAGAGTGCATTTTTTTATTGCTTTAAAAAAAAGTTTAACAACATTGAAGGGGTTGTCCGGTCTAAAACGATCAGCCTGAAGTCACTCTGTGTGCCTGCAGACTTACTAATCCCCCAGCGTGCGCAATGTGCACTGAGGATTCGCTGGTTTCTGAGCCGGGACCAGTGCGTACGTATGGTTAGGCTGGAATGATACAAGCGTATAGCATCCACTGCGAGAGGATCGGATACAATATGCTAATAAGCCTTGGCTCCAGCTCTGCTACCAGAGTGTCCCGAGGGTCATTTCTCTGCGCTCCAATGCTGTCGTATGAGACAATCGCAGCACAGGTGGGGGAGAAAATGGAGAAAGTAATGTCTCCATCTCCTCCATGGCCTGTTTCGGCGTAAATCAGACTGCACTTGGATGACATCTGAGTGCAGTCTGATGTTTCAAAGGCACCCATAGACTTGTTTGGATGCTAGTGAGTCTTGCTACGATTGTTATCTCATGCCGAATCAGAATTAGATAATTATCGCAGATCTGAGTTGCCCCATAGAATAAAACTGGTCCGAGTGATATGCAATGTTTTATCACACAGCACTCGGTCATGTTATACACTCCTGTGACTTCGGATGGCCTAGGTCTATTTGTAACCCAGAACATAAACTGGCCTAGGCCATAATATATCCAGGGTTTAATGAAGCCTAGGCCGCTTTAACCCCAGGTATAGTCTGGACTCGGGGTATGCTACTGTTACACGACCTTATACATTAGTGATGATTCGTTCGCAAATGAACCAAGACAAAGATACAGCTCCTGCTGTGACCAATGGGAGCCAAACCCCAGTGAAAGCCACTAAAGTCTCTTAATGGCTCTGACTTCCGGTGCTTGGCGGATGTAACTCCACCCACCCAAATCAAACTCCGCCCACTCAATTTAATTGGTTAACTGCAAGTTGGCGGAGTCTCAGCCGTAGGTGGACGGGGTTTACAGTCATCTTAAACACTGTGTGTGTTCACCTATTGTGAACACATATTAGGGATCCGTTTAGGATCCAAAAGAGCGGCTCTTTTTTGTGAGCGGAGCTAGATCACCAAAACGAGCCAGACTTCCCACCACTATTATACATACTCAGGGCAGAAGCCGCCTAGTGGGTGCTGTATCACTCCATACACTTGGATTGGGTATGCAGACATCATTTTAGACCGCACAACCCTTTAAAAACATTTTTGAGATTGATCCTATTTTTGGAGACAAACAAAGCAACTGTTTTATTTTGCCACTAGCTGAAGAGCCCGGCGCTGCTTGGGCATAGTAACTAACTACGGTTAGTTATAACAAATTATAATGATATTATATATATATATATATATATATATAAAGCTGAGTGTATAGCCCCGCCCACTCAGCATAGCCACACTCACTATATTACCCCACACAATCCCGTCAGCCAGAGCAACCGGACTACTACCCCTAATGTCCCACATCATCCTGTCAGCCAGAGCCACCGGATAACTACCCCTAATATCCCACATCATCCCGTCAGCCAGAGCTACCGGACTACTACCCCTAATATCCCACATCATCCCGTCAGCCAGAGCCACTGGACTACTACCCCTAATATCCCACATCATCCCGTCAGCCAGAGCCACTGGACTACTACCCCTAATATCCCACATCATCCCATCAGCCAGAGCCACTGGACTACTACCACTAATATCCCACATCATCCCATCACAGCCGCCAGACTACTACCCTAATATCCCACATCATCCCGTCAGCCAGAGCCACCGGACAACTACCACTAATATCCCACATCATCCCATCACAGCCGCCAGACTACTACCCTAATATCACACATCATCCTGTCAGCCAGAGCCACCGGACAACTACCACTAATATCCCACATAATCCCATCAGCCAGAGCCACCCGACTACCGGACTACAGATGACTACCCATTCCTGCTAATACATGTGGGGACAAATGACACCACAAGAAGTGACTTGGAAACCATCTGCAGTGACTTTGAAAACTTAGGTAAGAAAGTGAAAGAACTGGGAGTGCAGGTGGTCTTCTCTTCCATCCTTCCAGTGGATGGCCATGGAACAAGGAGATGGAATAAGATTCTGCAGGTGAACAACTGGCTATGTCGATGGTGCCGTCAGCAAGGATTTGGATTTCTGGATCACGGAGTGAATTACCTATACGATGGACTACTGCTAGAGATGGGGTGCACCTTACGAAGACTGGAAAATTTGGAAGTCGCCTTGCTACACTCATCAGGAGAGCGTTAAACTAGAACAATGTTGGAAGGGAAGCAAAACGCCAGCAAAAGCCACACACCTGACAAATACTATTGAGAATTCTGCTATTAGAAGTGAAGGGGAAGAACAAAGACAAAAAAATCTACGTAATAAAAATATTGAAGAAAGAGAAACCAATCACAAACTAAAATGTTTCTATACGAATGCACAAAGCATGGGCAACAAACAAGGAGAACTGGAACTACTAACACAGGAAAAAAAAATATGATGTCATTGGAATCACTGAAACTTCGTGGGACGATACACATGATTGGAATACAAGGCTAGAAGGATACAACTTATTTGCAAGAAACAGACTTGATAAACGAGGAGGAGGTGTCGCATTGTATGTTAGAAAAGCGTATAACTGCACAGAGATCCAAGCTTCAGAGACTGGGAGTTCTGTGGAAACTGTTTGGGTAAGAATACAAGGAGCGAACAATGGAAAGGACACCATTGTAGGCATTTACTACAGGCCGCCTATGCAAGCTGAAGATATGGATGAACTCTTTATGCATCAAATGGCCAAGTTCTCCAAAAAATATGACATAGTGGTCATGGGAGATTTCAACTATCCAGAAATTTGTTGGGAATCTCTCTCAGGCAAAACTAACAGGTCAAGGAAATTCTTATCCTCTCTTGCTGACAACTTTATCTTCCAAAAGGTAGGGGAGAAAACAAGGGGATCTGCTACCTTGGATCTAATCCTTATAAACAGGGAGGAAATGGTTGAGGAGGTAAGAGTGGCTGGGACCCTAGGAGGTAGTGACCATGCTATTTTAGAATTTTGGATAACAAGAGGAGGAAGACCTGTGAAGACTCAGACGTCAAGGTTAGATTTCAGAAAGGCAGATTTTAAGGGACTCAGAAAGAGAATTGGAGGGATCCAATGGCTGGATATCCTTAAGGACAAAAATGTCCAGGAAGTATGGGAAATCTTGAAAAATGAGATTCTCAAAGCACAATCGTTAACAATTCCGAAAAGAGGGAAGAATGGGAAGCATTTAAGGAAACCAGGATGGAGGAACACAGAACTTAAACACATGCTAAAAAGGAAGAAAGAAATGTTTATCAAATGGAAAGAGGGAGGCATATCTAAAGAAGAATATAATGCCGTCTGCAGAACCTGCAGGGCACAAATCAGATTATCTAAAGCTGACAATGAATTAAGGCTTGCAAGAGACATCAAAAGCAACAAAAAAGGATTTTGGGGATACATCAAAAGTAAAAGAAAAGTCAAAGATGCTATAGGATTTTTACAGGATGAAAATGATGAAATGGTAAGACATGATGTTGAGAAGACTGAACTTTTAAATTCCTATTTTGCATCTGTTTTCTCTCAGAAAGGAAATGTAACATCAACTGGTCTTCACTGTCCTATTAAAGGAATAGAAGAATCCAGGATATCTATAACAGAAAGACAGTGAGGAAACACTTAGCTAACCTAAATGAATTCAAGTCTCCAGGTCCAGATGAATTACACCCCAGAGTACTGAAGGAGATAGCAGAAGAAATTCTTGAACCACTGTCCATAATCTTTGAAAATTCTTGGAGAACAGGAGAAGTCCCAGAAGACTGGAGAAGAGCAAATGTTGTTCCTATCTTCAAAAGGGAAGAAGTATAAAAACACCCAAGTGCAAGCGAAAATAGGGGGAAGAAATAACCACCAAGGCAGGTAAAGGTACAATAAGTATTTTATTGAAAAAAATCACATGGACATTTGCACAAAAAATAATAATATCATAATGTTAAAATGATGTTAAAAAGAAAGCAAAAACACCACCCTACAGTACCTAATAATCGGGATATGTATCCATATAACCAGGTAAGTATATAACACCAAGGTACATACACCAATAATGGTGCAAAAATAAAGTGAAAAAAAAAAAATTGCTGATGTAGGAAACGAAATCAAAACTCACTGTGCTGAAAACATAATATACATGTGCTAATGTGGCCAATATCAAATGTAAATGGGTGTTGTAACCCAAAAAAAATTATATCACTAAATGAAAACCATAAGATGTGCTAGGTGGTAATGAAGTGCCTATAATCAACACAGAAAGACATGCTGGAACACAATACACCCACGCACCAACAGTGCTACCATAGAACTACCACTAATGTGTGCACTATACCTGGAAAATAACGGGAAGGCAAAGAGGGTGGATGGATGGCTTTCTAGAACGCGCCCCACGTTCTAGAAAGCCATCCATCCACCCTCTTTGCCTTCCCGTTATTTTCCAGGTATAGTGCACACATTAGTGGTTGTATTGTGTTCCAGCATGTCTTTCTGTGTTGATTATAGGCACTTCATTACCACCTAGCACAGCTTATGGTTTTTATTTAGTGATATAATTTTTTTTGGGTTACAACACCCATTTACATTTGATATTGGCCACATTAGCACATGTATATTATGTTTTCAGCACAGTGAGTTTTGATTTCGTTTCCTACATCAGCATATTTTTTTTTTTCACTTTATTTTTGCACCATTATTGGTATATGTACCTTGGTGTTATATACTTACCTGGTTATATGGATACATATCCCGATTATTAGGTACTGTAGGGTGGTGTTTTTGCTTTCTTTTTAACATCATTTTAACATTATTATATTATTATTTTTTGTGCAAATGTCCATGTGATTTTTTTCAATAAAATACTTATTGTACCTTTACCTGCCTTGGTGGTTATTTCTTCCCCTATTTTCGCTTGCACTTGGGTGTTTTATACATTTTATTGGTTGGTCATCCAACCGCACTTAGTGGTGTAATTTCAATCAGTGGTGTATATATTGATGTATTGTATATAATATAATTTTTGTGATATTTTATTTATATATTTCTTTACACCATATTGTATTGCACTCCTTTTGTTCTTTGAAAAAGGGGAAGAAGGTGGACCCAGGGAACTACAGGCCGGTGAGTCTGACTTCTATACCAGGAAAGATCTTTGAACAAATTATTAAAGAACATGTATGCAAGTACCTGGATAAGAATGAAGTGATTAAACAGAGTCAGCATGGTTTTGTAACTAATAAGTCATGTCAGACTAACTTAATTTCCTTCTATGACAGAATCACTGACTGGGTGGATCAGGGAAATGCTGTAGATATAGTATATCTTGACTTCAGCAAAGCATTTGACAAAGTATCTCACACAATCCTTATTGAAAAAATGACTAAGTATGGAATGGACAAGGCAACTGTTACATGGATTCATAACTGGCTTAGTGATCGGACTCAAAGAGTGGTCATAAATGGCTGCACATCCAGTTGGGAGAATGTCTCAAGTGGGGTACCACAAGGCTCTGTTTTGGGCCCTGTATTGTTCAACATCTTTATCAATGATTTAGATAAAGGAATTGTGGGTAAACTGATCAAATTTGCTGATGACACAAAGCTAGGAGGGGTAGCTAATACTAGAGAAGAGAGAGAGGATTAAAAAAGATATAAATAAACTCGAGCAGTGGGCAGCAACTAACAGAATGGTTTTTAACAGGGAAAAATGCAAAGTACTACATCTGGGCAATAAAAATGAAAAAAGCATATACAAAATGGGAGGAATAGGGCTAAGTAACAGAACATGTGAAAAAGTCTTGGGTATACTAATTGATCACAGACTGAACATGAGTCAACAGTGTGATGCAGCAGCAAAAAAGGCAAATACAATTCTAGGATATATCAACAGAAGCATACAGTCTAGATCACGTGAGGTCATTATTGCCCTCTACTCCTCTTTGGTCAGACCTCATCTGGAATACTGTGTCCAGTTTTGGCCACCACATTTTAAAAAAGACATCAACAAACTGGAGCAAGTTCAGAGAAGAGCCACCAGAATGGTGACCGGTCTGCAAACCATGTCCTATGAGGAACGGTTGCAGGATTTGGGAATGTTTAGCTTGCAAAAAAGAAGACTGAGAGGAGACTTAATAGCTGTCTACAAATATCTCAAGGGCTGTCACATTGTAGAAGGAACATCTTTATTCTCATTTGCACAAGGAAAGACTAGAAGCAATGGGATGAAACTGAATGGGAGGAGACACAGATTAGATATTAGAAAAAACTTTTTGACAGTTAGGGTGATCAATGAGTGGAACAGGCTGCCACGAGAGGTGGTGAGTTCTCCTTCAATGGAAGTCTTCAAACAGAGGCTGGACAGACATCTGTCTGGGATGATTTAGAGAATCCTGCTTTGAGCAGGGGGTTGTGTTGTGAATGGACTTGAAATGAGTTCTGAGCAGAGGCTCCCTCTGGTGGTTACAAGCGGTACTGGACTGTCCAGTGAAGATTGTGAGGAGTGGGAATCAGGTGTTACTGACTGGTCTTATATAAGGGAGTCGCCTTCCCATCAGGGTTGCTGGTGATCAATTGTTCTGGTCTCAATCCTTGAGTACTGTTTCCTTTGTAGCCTGCTGTGTCGTGTCTGCATCTCCTGCTAACAGATAAGACATTTTCTTCTTTTTGTTTTTGTGCTTGATTTTTGCATTTTGTCCTGCACTTCTGTGGGGGGCCTTCAGGGTCCCCTCCGGGGATTTTTGCCCTCTCAGTTTAGTTCAGCCACTGATGTTTGTACATTTGCTTTTTCCAGTTTTTTCAGTGGCTGCTGTCTTGATTTTGTTACACCAGAGAACTAATTTAGGTAGTAGAGGTCGTGTGATCTCAGGTGATTTTGAAATTAGTAGAGTTGGTGCTTTTCAGGGTTTTTTTGGGATTGCAGTAAGTGTCCTTCCTATCCTTTTCTATTTAGGTAGTTTGGGCCCCAACGTTTGCTCATACTATTTTCTGTGTCAGTATTTCTTCTTGTCTAACCGCCATTACATGTTTGGGGGCTTTCTATGTTCTTTTGGGGATCTGCTCTGGGGCAGATAGCTTTCCTCTTTCTATCTTTAGGTGTAGTTAGTTTCTCAGGCTGTGACGAGGCGTCTAGGACCAACGTAGGAACACTCCACGGCTGCCTCTAGTTGTGGTGGTTAGTCAGGGTACTGCAATCTCATAGATTCCAACTGCTCTGGTGTATTGCCTTTTTTACCTGCACTCCTCAGCTACCGAAACATAACAGTATCACCGGCCCAAAAATTGAAAATTGTATGGTACTCACAGAAGGGAAAAAATATTGTGAAAGAAAAAAGGTTGTCAGAGTTGTCAGAGATATTTTTCTGTTTGTTGCATTTTTTTTTTCCCTCTGTATCTCTGGGTGCTGGGGAGGATTTTTTTTCCTCTCAATGGAGTTTGCACAGTTGTCTGGCCGTGTGGATCAGCTTGCCACTGAGGTTTGGAGTATTGCTACCTATCTTGCTAGGTTGCCTGTTGTGGAACCTAGGATTCCCATGCCAGATTTGTTTTTGGGGGATCGAGCCAAGTTTCTGAATTTCAAAAATAATTGTAAATTGTTTTTTGCCTTAAAATCTAAGTCCTCAGGGAACGCAGCGCAGCAGGTTCAAATTGTCATCTCTCTCCTGCGCGGCGATCCTCAGGATTGGGCTCTTTCCCTGACACCTGGGGATCCTGTTTTGAGTGATGTTGATGCATTTTTTCAGGCCTTGGGGTTATTGTACGATGAGCCTAATGTCACTGATCAAGCTGAAAAAGCCTTGTTGGCATTAAATCAGGGGCTTGATGACGCTGAGTTATACTGTCAGAAATTCCGTAGGTGGGCAGTCCTGACCAAATGGAATGACGACGCTTTGACAGCCCTTTTTCGGAAGGGTCTGTCAGATAATGTAAAGGATGTTATGGTGGGATTCCCTGTCTCCTCTGGTCTCAATGATTCTATGTCATTAGCGATTCAAATTGACAGACGTTTGCGTGAGCGGAGAAGTATGCGTGGAATAGTGTTGCCTTGTGAACCTGCTTCTGAATCCATGCAGTGTGATAGAGTGGTTTCTGGGGCACAGCGTCATGAGTTTCGAAAGCGCAATGGGTTATGTTTCTACTGTGGTGATGCCTCTCATGCTATTTCAGTCTGCCCTAAGCGGGGAAGACGTTTTGCACGCTCAGTTGTCTTGGGTAGTGTTCAGACTAAGTTTTTATTAACTGTTACTCTGATATGCTCTCTGTCCTCATTTTCTGCTCAGGCTTTCATTGATTCGGGAGCAGCTATTAACCTGATGGATTTTGATTTTGCTAAACGTTGTGGGTTTCCCTTGATACCCCTACGGAAGTCTATTCCCCTACTGGGGATCGATTCTACCCCTTTGGCTGAGAATAAACCTCAGTTCTCTACTCAGGTGATAATGAGGGTTGAACCTGATCATCAGGAGAGCTGCAAATTCTTGGTTCTGTATAATCTGCATGACATTATCGTACTGGGTTTCCCTTGGTTACAGTCTCATAATCCTGTTTTGGATTGGAAATCTGTGTCTGTAACCAGTTGGGGCTGTGTTATGTTACGGTAGCTGAGGAGTGCAGGTAAAAAAGGAAATACACCAGAGCAGTTGGAATCTATGAGATTGCAGTACCCTGACTAACCACCGCAACTAGAGGCAGCCGTGGAGCGTTCCCACGTTGGTCCAGACGCCTCGTCACAGCCTGAGAAACTAACTACACCCAAAGATAGAAATAGGAAAGCTATCTGCCCCGGAGCAGAACCCCAAAGATAATAGAAAGCCCCCAAACATGTAATGGCGGCCAGACAAGAGGAAACACTGACACAGAAAGAAAACAGTATGAGCAAACGCCGGGGCCCAAACCATCTAAACAGAAAAGGACAGGAAGGGTACTTACTGCAATCTCAGAAAACCCTGAAAAAACACCAACTCTAC